>ML058484.1:13565993-14235993 GCA_003013855.2 Liriodendron chinense
ATTATCGGTGCTTTTAATATCTCATGGGCGATGCCAGAATCTGTCAGGAGCACCTTCTTGGCTTGGCATGGAGTCGGGCTGAGTAAGGATAAAAAGGGGTGGTGGAGATTGGCATTATTAGTTGGTCTTTGGACTTTGTGAGGAGAAAGAAATGGTAGATGCTTCCGAAATATAAGCAAACAGGCAATCAAGGTGTCCAACATGGCAACGCTTGTTGTTATTGAGCGGGCCTCATCTTTAAAGCCAGTGGATTCGAGTGTCTTATCTCTATTTTCAGGGCTTTCTTTTGTTTCTAATGTTTTGTAGCTTGCGCCATCTCGGCGCTTTTGATCTTTCAATAAAATTGCCATTATCTTTAAAAAAATAATAATAATAAAATAAACGTGCTCACTATGTATCATAGTACATGCATCGCAGTTCCATTCCAAAGAATCAATCATCTAAAGTCAGTGCACAGCTTTTTACGTGGTATAAGAAAGACATTGATCATTGGACCTAATGGTTACAAGTAACAGCAACAGATTGCTACAACAGCACCTATGATAGGTCCCATGATGCCTACAATCATGACAGCAACTTTGACCCCAAAATGCCGGTGGTTCGGATAAGACCCATATATGTTGTAAGCAATAACCTCTTGACAAAGACCTCAAATCTCTACCATGTAATTGCAACAATAACAATGTCTGATAGTTGTGCCCTTTTCCGATAGACCTACTTATTTTCCATCTAATCTATCCATTCAATCCATGTGATCAATTGCATTAGGATTGAAACAAGGGATCAATGCTGAACCTAGGATTACCAACAAATAATCGTTCCTTTGAGAGGTTAATCAGAATTCAGAACAATATTCACCTCTGAAAGGATCATCAGAGATAAAATAGAGAAACAGAAATTGGGATTATATGATGTACCAAATAGCTCCATGGAGGGACTTGATTGTGAAGGGATAATATTTACATTATAGATAATAAAGAGAGTGATAAATTGCAAAGAGTAACCATTCCAGGTAGAATACTTTCAGATTGAACTTCAACAAGTCATATATTCTCAACATCAGAAGAAATCCATCTAAATAATACCATTATTTAAGTATATTACCAAATGCAAAGGATCTGTCAGTGGCTTGCAGTCGAATACATGCATATCTGCACCCAAAAAAAAAAAAACCATGTAAAGAAGTTTGAGGAGACATAAAACAGAAATATAACTAGAATTTTTAGCCAGACTCTATAAGATACCAAAAAGTTCTTTTGGCATCTTTTCAGGGTATAATAAAGTAAGTTCAAGACCCAATAGCCTTTCAATGACTTTTCTCATAAAGAAAAGATCAATCTCACCTGCTTCTAATGAGATGAGAGTCTGAGACAGCCATGATAAAAGAATAAAATACTCTTAAAAAATGATAAAAGAATAAAATGAAATTTAAGTCTAATGATTTCCAACAAATGAAGAAAAACAAAAATAGCAAATGATGTAAGAAAGAAGAGAAATTTCCATACCCAACCCTACCAAATTGCTCTTCCGCTTAGCAGTTACTGTAAATTCGTTTTCTAATAAATTGAGATGTCACAAAAGCTAACATTTCCTGAAGGTATAGAACTGTAGTAAAGTCACTAATGTTTTTCCCATGATTATTTATAGTCATCCACTCACAAGTGAATAATGATAAATAAAAATAAAAATAAGCCAAGATTAGCATGCAATATTCCTTTACCTGACGTGGGAGGGACAAAGGGGGAACCATGGGTGCATTCATCACTCTAGGTCATAAGGAAGTTTAGTGATCAAGTTAAGGTGTCTACTGGTCCTTCTTTTAACCCTCTTCATCAGGTTATTATGAGCTCCAAACCTAGGCATTTTTTTTGGAAACACCAAAATCTGAAACCATTGCAGATGATAAACTTCAGCTAGCTGACATTGAGGAATTCAACCAAAGAAAAGGAAAATCATTACTCATTTGATTAGTGCTTATTTTATCTATTCATTTATTGAGAAGTGGAGGGTTAGATCAACCATCATTTGCTGATCCAGTGCCCTTCGTTAGGACAAATTTAGCAATTTAACTTATTTAATGCTTATGAGATGTTTCACTCAGTTCGTAAAAAATAAAAAGGTGCTCACTTTCTTGATTCTCTTTTCTTCTTAGCAGGAATAAGATGACAAGGTGCAGTTAGAGAATTTTGCATTCAGTAGTCCTACGAGGTATTTGGAAGAGATGAATTCCAAGGTTCTCTCTCGAGATGTATTCAGTTGATAAAAATAAAAAGTTGCTCAAATTTTTTTTATTCTCTTTTATTCTTAGCAGGAATAAGATGACAAGTTGCAGTTAGAGAATTTTGCATTCAGTAGTCCTACAAGGTATTTGGAAGAGATGAATTCCATGGTTCTCTTTCGACACGTATTTAGTGACTGAGAGTGGGGACTTTGATTAGGGGCATCATTTTGGAGGTGTCTTTACTTTTTTCTTCTTCTAAATGGACGTGCAAAGGGCTGCTGTGAACCTATAAAACCAAATCTTAAAGCGTTTAAATGGAGGGAAGAAAATGGGAAGTACTATTAAATATATGGAAAAAAAAAAAAATCTATTTATGGAAGCAAAAACTAGGACCTATCTTGGAAAAAAAAAATTGGCATAAAAAAAAACTTCAGACAATTACAATGAATATAAGCATCGAAATTGTTCGACTACATAGAACTTCATGCAAAATAATTGCACAAAACCCTCTATCAAAGAATAAGTGCCATCTCAATCACCCGATAAAGAGTGAGCCAATAATGGATTTATTTTTTTGTTAAACGTGAAGCTTAGGATGCTCTAGATGGAAATGATGGTATATCTACAATACTTGTATTTAGAGAAACACAATTTGAGGGATTTTGTAGGTTAATTGATCGGGGCTTGAGGGAAGGACTTCATAAGTTTCCAAATTTTGAATAAACAAATTAAGAAATTGAATTTCAATTATTTGTGCGAACATATCAATTGGTAGAACCCTTGATAAAAGAAAGAGATGTTATGTTGAATCACTTACATATGAATTATATATACCACAGCATTAATTTGTAAACACAGTAGAGATATACAAGACAAACAAACCATATTTATTGAAAGCATTCCTCTAATGTCCATGGGAACTTCTATAGTAAATGTTATATGCAGAATCATGATCAATCAGATACTTCAAAGACCTAAGCAAAAGCCCAGATTTTTTAATTGAGAGAATTTATTGGAGTAGATATGAAACTATGCAACAATAAAATGCAAAAGAAACAGAACGACAAAAGAAACAAACTAATTCAATCCTAAACCTTAATTAGCAAGGAGAAAAATTGCTTGGATAAGCATATCAATTCTCGATAAGCATGGATCTTGATCCAACTGTAGAGAAGGGATGTTGAATCTACCTTCTTCTTCAAGCAAATTTGCCTCACTTGCCTCATGCAGCTCCTTATAGATGGCCTGAGCAGCAATTTTCTCATGGTTGACTTCCTCTGCCATAGAGGACAACAAGGAAATCACTACCAAACTATTCATTAAACACTGTAATAAATGTCCTCATTTGGTTATGCAAGCAGTATAATTCCTCAAGCAAGAGAAACTGTAGTTCTGAATCTTTGTTGCAATAAACTGACATGCCATTCGAATCACAAGATGCCAAAAGCATAAAAATGTAAATATTTAGGCAGGGGGGGGGAGAGAGGGAGAGAGAGAGAACTGATCAGTGATCACATACAGGCAACGATACCACAGTTGCAGAACTGTACCCATCTTTCCCGCTAACATGCCATTTGTTTAGAACATCAGTACCATGGAAAAGGTAGGGCCCACCACAAAAGATCATCTGGGACAAAAATCAGGCCATTGCACTCAACAGGTGGGCCACACAGTTGGAATCAGTGGACAACCGATGGTCTGATCCAACATGAAGTTGTGGTCCTCGTAGTGATCAGATCAGCCTTTCTAAAAGGGCGATCTTCTCAGTGGGGCCTACTGTTTTCTTGTTACTGATGTCCTACACAAGTAGCATTTTGGCAGGAAAAATGGTACAATACCAACACTTGTGGTACCATTGCCTGTATGTGATCACTTCTCAAAAAAAGGAAAAAACTTGTTCTGGTCACAAAAATACTGGTGTTTAGGGTTCATATATATATTGTGAAAATGCCAATGAAGTTTTAAGCCATTGATTGGTTGAAATTTTGCTGATAAAGAAATGAATATTTATAGTCATTGACTTCAGGAAGTAAAGAACAAATGATGGAGAACAAAGCTAGAAATGCTTTTGGCTTCAATTCCAATCCAATAGTGGCACAGGGAACATACCTTTCATCTTTTTCTAGATTCCAATGGCTATTATAATCACATTTAAGTTCTCCAACTTCGCCCAATCCACACACAAGAACAACATAGAAAGGAAGGAAATAAGGGAACTCAAAGACGATAGAAAGAGGGTCAGATTTTGTGGAGTTTCACCTATGGTTGCATGAAACTTGAAACGAAGCAGCACAGATTTGGGTGTAAGAGTTGGGAAGCACCTGTTTCAAAAGGTTAGCATGTACAAACAGCTAGGAAGTGGGAGCGGGAGACTAAGCCCAAGCATTATTGAAAGCAGGTGTGTCCCCTACTTAGAAGAATCGTGCAACTAATGTCTCGCAACAAAAGTTGAACTAGAGGAGTCTCACGAGTAATTCTCTAGAAGAATCTCTCTCCTAGATTAGAGACCCACCATAGGAAACTAAAGGGAAATTTTATGCATTCAACTTCTTCAATAGGATATCTCCAAACTTCCATATGTATGGCTCTACATAGCCATGATTTAAGTCCTAACTAAAACCAAAGAAGTCAAGGCTAAATTCCCATATAGAGGTAGCAACAAACCGGAGATGGCCTTAGCCCAGCCCTAGTCCCCTACAATCTGGTTCTAGAGCTGATCAAGTTGAAAAGGCCCTGGACCTACAAAGCTGACCTTGTAAGGAAAAGATTTAATTTGGAATAAATTCGAGCCATGTATATAATTTCTAAGTGCATGCGTATCAACCATCACAATATGCTAAAGTATCGAATAGCTCGTCTTGAGTACAGGCATTGGTCCTAATATCAACCTACAAAGCTGACCTTGTAAGGAAAAAGATTTAATTTGGAATAAATTCGAGCCATGTATATAATTTCTAAGTGCATGCGTATCAACCATCACAATATGCTAAAGTATCAAATAGCTCATCTTGAGTACAGGCATTGGTCCTAATATCAACCTACAAAGCTGACCTTGTGAGGAAAAGATTTAATTTGGAATAAATTCGAGCCAAGTATATAATTTAGAAGTGCATGCGTATCAACCATCACAATATGCTAAAGTATCAAATAGCTCATCTTGAGTACAGGCATTGGTCCTAATATCAACCTACAAAGCTGACCTTGTGAGGAAAAGATTTAATTTGGAATAAATTCGAGCCATGTATATAATTTCTAAGTGCATGCGTATCAACCATCACAATATGCTTAAGTATCGAATAGCTCATCTTGAGTACAGGCATTGTACTTATTATCGCCAATAATATTGATATTATCAGTGGGCGGTACCAAAACACCATTCTTTCATTCGATTTCCATATGTTGCTGATATATCAGTGATATTTCATAAAATATCAACATGGCGTTATATTGGCAAACTATCGCCAGGCAGGCCTCACGAGTACAAATTCCAAATTTCGCATGTATCAACGATATTATCACTGATACAAATCAAAATATCACCCAGTGCAACGATGCATAAATTACAAAAAAAAATGCAAAAAAAATTCAAAAAAGTAGAAAAATGAGGTTTTTTGGGATTCTTTCTTCCAAATCTGTAAGAGATGGGGGATTTCGGCACCTCTCATGTTAAGTCATGTGGATCGAAGTTTGATCCACTTTCGTGGAGAAATTGCAGAGCAAAGGCTCGGTGGACAAGAATTGCAAAAATCAGAAAAAAAAAAATAAGAAGAAATTCGATTTTCTTTTAGAAATTTTTTTGTGGATCTTGTTGAGTGGAATCAGAAAAAGATTAAAAAAAAAAAAACTAGAAAAAAAAAATTTTAATTTTTTTAGGGATCTAGTTGGGAAGTGGATTTCGACCACTCCTCTCCAGTTTTTAAGAATCAAATCTCTAATTTTGGGTGAAAAAACAAGAAGGGGGAAACATGTGTAAATACGGCGAAAATCAGAAAGTTTTTAAAAAATATAGACAAATCGAATTTTTTTTTTTTTTAGGAATTCTTTGGGGATTTGGTTGGGGAGTGGATTTCAACCGCGCCTCTTCCATTTTTTAATTTCTAGAATTATGTAAATTTTATTTAAATTTTTAAAAAATGCAAGAAAAATACCTATTTTATTTAAAATAAATAAATTCAAATTCTTTTTTTTAGCTTTTTGTTTTCTTTTAACTCAGTCTTTTTCATGGTTCAAATTGTTGCATTTATTGGTGGAAATCAGTTGGATGGATGGATGGATCATCATGCATGTGCGTATGCATGCAAGGATGGTTGGATCGACAGGTTGTTGGATGGATGGATGTGTGTGTGTGTATCTATGCATGCATGGACTGATGGATGAATGGACCATGTATGCATGTATGTATGCATGGATGGATGGATGCATGTTTGTATGCGTGGGTGGATGGATGTATTCTTGTATGTATGAATGTATTAGTGCATGTATGCATGCATGGATGGATGTATTAATGTATGTGTGTATGGATGGATGGATAAACATGTATGGATGTGTGTGTGTGTGTGTGCATGCATGCATGCATGGATTTGACCATGGATGTATTAGTGTATGTATACATGGATGGATGGATTAACATATGTACATATGGATGGACGGATGGATCTATTAATGTCTGTATGGATGCATAAATGGATGGATAAACATGTATGGATGTATGCATGCATGCATGGAAGGATATATGACCTTTTTTATTTAGAAACAGTTGTAAATGATTATTGTGCTCTTAATGATATTATTGGCATGAAATGAATTCATTTAGATTACTATTGCACCGATTCTTTACAACAGCACAGCCTTCTAGGTCCCCCATTAAATGGAAAGCCATTATGGCTGTATTTTTTTGTAATTTTTTTTATTTCTAAATATGCAAATATGTGTATTTTAGAATCTCCTGAAGTTTCACAAAAAATTACATCGTTTTCCACGTGTTTCCCCAATGTTTCCCTCCATTTAAGTGATACCGATAATTGTTTTCATATCCTTAGCCAACGATACTTGTAACAATAGCAATACTATGAACAACAAGTACAGGAGCCAAAAAATGTTTATTTCACAATATTAGCAAGTACAAACAACTGCAAAGCAATAGCGAGAGCGCACTTCAAAGCAGGAACACCACTTGGGAAGAAGGTCTATGCAACGAGGCCCCCACCTCCACCTGAAAATAGCTCTGCTAAATCTCAAACACCAATAGATTTTCTGGTGTGATAAAATAGGATTTCAGACTTAGGGCCTCGTTGGTGTTGCCTCTACCAACTGCAAAATTGATTCTCAAGAAACAATTCTCTGGAATTGTTTCTTTTTTCTTCTTTTTGAAGGGTAACGAGAAATTTTATTGAGACAATGCCGTGATGGCATAACAGGCTACAAAATAAGCAGAAAAACTAAATTACAATCTTCTAAAGACTTTATATAAGAAGCCCATTTCAATACAAAAGACTTTGCCTTCAAGAAACTTCCAGCTCCTTACAGGATACATTGCGAAAACACCTCCTATTTCTTTCCCCCCAAATCGCCACCAGAATCCCAGATGGCAAGCATAGCCAATCTCCAAAGGGTTGTCTTTTGCCTCCTCATCCCCACGTTGTGCCAACTCGAGAGCAACTACTCAACTGATTCTGGCATAACCCAGAGCTTATAGAAAGATCAAAGAAAGTGACTCCATATCTCCTGACTTAAAATGGATGAAGAGATGGTTGACTGACTCAAGGTCCGCCATGCACAACACACAAGTTGGGGAGCACCAAAGATCTTTGAAGATTGTCGATGGTGAGTACTCTTTTTCTACCAACCAGCCAACTAAAAGCCAAAACTTTCAAAGGGGCCCATTGTTGCCAAAAAATATGGTTCTTCTGCCATGCGCTAGTTAAAGGAATCATCTCTGTAACGAGTGTCTTTTCTCTGGAAGGCAATCGCTCATATTGCAAGTATAGTGTTTTCTGGATTGGGCTTTGCAGTAGGGGATGGGTCAAGGGTCAGATTCTAGGAAGATATCTGGTGCGGGGAATCTTTGTTATGAGATATTTTCCTTCTCTAGCCCGCCTATGCTCAGTTGCTGATATTTCAGTTGACCGTTGTTTCTCAATTTCAGGGAATGGGGGTGTTTGGATTCCTCCTTATCATTGAAACTTGTCCGATTCTGAATTCGATGACTTGGTGTTGCTTCTCTCTCACTTGCAAGGGTTTCAACCTTCTCCGGGAGTAAATGATTTACTGGCGAGGCTTAAGGATAAATCGAGGATCTTTTCAATGAGGTCTTTCTACTCGTTAATTGCGCAACACGGGAATTCTAACTCCTATTGTCATACTGGCCCTATCTGGTCTAATGGTTCTCCTCCAGTCCTCCTAAAGTAGTGGCTTTTGCATAGTTTGCTGGTAGGAACAGGATCCTCACTGTCAACAATCTTTTGCAAAAGGGCAATGGTGTTGCCAAACATGTCTTCTCTGCCTTAGTAACGCGGAGTCGATGGATCATCTGTTTATTCATTCTCCCTTTGTTTTGGAAGTCTAGTTCACGATTTTGTCCTCTTTCAGTGTTTCCTGGGTGATGCCAAGCTCTATCGAGGGTCTTTTCCTATCTTGGCATGTCAGCAGGTTCAGGAGGAAGGGCAAGTCGCGGTGGAGGGATGCTCTTCTAGTAGTTTTGTGGTCGATGTGGGGCGAAAGGAACAATTGTTATTTCCACAATAGAAGTGGCTCTTTACCGGGGGGTTGTCAATCGAGTTATTTTGTATATCAGGGATTGGAGTGCCTTGAGTGGGTGTTTTTTTCATTTTTCCTTCCTTTGATTTGTTTTGTTATTTTCTTTTCGGCCTGTTGGTCTTTAATAAAGTGCATTATCTAAAGTTGGCCATTAGTTACAGCCTACAGCCACTATTAACATTATTGAATACCTTGATTTTGATGTATGGCGAGAAGATTGTCATATTGAGGTCCTCCACTATGTGTGGAGAAATCAGTAAAGAGTTTGTGGTATAACCCTATCTACTTCATGTCATTATTTCAATGTCTAGCACGTTTTATCAAAAGGTTTGAAGTGTGGCAAAGGGACTTTAGCAAGGAAGAGGAGAAAAAGAAATTCCATCTAATTGAATCAGAATAAGTGTGTGAGCCTCAGTTCTAGGGGGAGTGGGAATCAAAAAAAGATTGAGGTAATGAATGGGGCCCTGATGGATAAATTTCTGCGGAGGTCCAAGAATAATGATGAAGGCATGTAATAGCACATTATTTCAAGCAAGTACATAGTAAGGGAGGGAGGTGGTTCAGAGGGAGCCTTCCCGATACAGAGCTCTAGGGTGCTGATTAGGGGGGAATAATAATTCTTATAATGGATAAAGTAAATTGTTGGGGATGGGTCCCAAACTAGCTTTTGGGACTTGGGAGAACGTTCGGCGAATTAAGATCTTTAAGCCAAGAGTTTGCCAGATTGTATAATATATTTTCTTTGCAGGAGGCAAGGATGGAGCAATGCTATATCATGACAGGGAAGTGGTGAAGTTTGAGATCAGGGACATAGAAGAAGTTTAAGGGATGAAAACGTTGAGGAATTTGTTTGCTGGTAGGGGCGGCTTCACAACACAAGCTTAATGATCTCGAGCAAACACGGGCTGTGCTGGAAGCTCGAACCCAACAGAAAATTCTTAGTGATTCCAAGTTTTCGCAAGACGGGTGGGAACCATTGTAAAGCACCAACAGCTAAGATTTAGCTGTACAAGGGTCCCCTAGGAATCATTGCACTTGAATAGTTGTTTGGTGAAAATAGAATTCTTATGATTGACCATCTAAAAGGAGGAAGATGATGATCACAAATGAGCATCATGTGCTGGTATAATGCCGAGAACATACATAACTAGTTCATCCTTTTCAAATTTGCGGATGGGGTATGAAGGTTGGTGGCATTATTTGAGATGGATTGGGTGATATATGGGATGATTAAAGTGATGTTCCAAGCTTAAGAAGATGGAGGGTCAACAAGAGAAGGCAAGTCTTGTTATTTTTGAAGATTTAATTGATATAGACTTATAACAGTAAAAGGCTTGCATAAGCAAAGGGTAGAATGATTGAGTGAGAGTTGAGTATCAGAGCCTTTACAAAATATTGTAAGGAGGAGCTTGTCACTTCTTGGTGTGCAGTCTAGGAGATCTTTGGGCCAGATGATTTTTCATCAACCTTCACTTCATGTGGTTATTGTTTTGTAGCCTTTTTGTTTGGTTTATAATAAATTGTTTTCTTACCATAAAAAATATGCAAAACGGTGAAATAGACAGATTTTGTAGAAATATTAGAATTTCCTCAAAAAAAATTAAAATACAAAATTAATAAATTGTGTTCAACAAAAAAAAATAGGACCTATTTGGAATAGTTGAAATATACACTAAGAAAACGTCATTTCTATGAAAATGGCATTTTCATTGTTTGTTTTTGTAAATTTTGTGGAAACACTTTCTATTTCCCTCTCATTTTCTGAAAAATACCACTTTTTATTTCTTTTCCCAGACTTAAGAAACATCATTTCCAAGAAATTGAAGGAAATGAAAGAAAATGACCATCTTTTTTATTAGGTGTCCTATACAGTAGTCACATGTGCCACATCCATCTTCCAAGTGCCCCAAATACAACTGTCCATCTTCAAGTGCCCCACATGTGCCAATGTGATACATGTGTAGCATATGCCGCCATCCATCTTAAAGCACCAGACATGCCATTGTGCCACAAGTGCGACATGCGCAACCGCTCATCTTTTAGCAACCCACGTTTCAATGTGCCATGTGCAATATGTGGCACTTTCATCCATTTTTAAGTGCCACATATTGCATTGAAAATGTGTGGCACTTAAAAACTTGGAATGTGGCTACACACTTCCCCCCCCCAAACATGTGCTATTGAGCCACATATGCCATGTGGCTGCCTATCCATTTTTAAGTGCATCATGCATGCCAATGAAAAACATAAGCAATATATGCAAGTACCTTCAATTGCCCTCCATGTGCAAACGTCCATTCAAGTGTCCCACATGTTCCCATGTGCCACAATCCATTTTAAAGCTACACACGCCAATGTGCAACATGTACAACCACCCATCGTCAAGTGTGTTAGGCACCCCATGTGTGCAAATTTCTCACAAGTGTTATTGTGCCACATGTGCCACCATCCATCTTTTAAGCACTCCACTTGTGTTGCATGTGTCAACATGCCACATGCGCAACATGCGTCACCATCCATCTTCAAGCATCCCACGCGTGCCAATGTCCCACATGCGACAATGTGTCATGTGTGAAAATGTGACATGTGCCATAATCCATTTTAAGTGCACACATTTCACGTTCCATCTTCAGATAAAATTTTCATGAAAAAATGCTTTTTTTTCCAAACAACATAT
Organism: Liriodendron chinense; assembly: GCA_003013855.2. Taxonomy (NCBI): domain Eukaryota; kingdom Viridiplantae; phylum Streptophyta; class Magnoliopsida; order Magnoliales; family Magnoliaceae; genus Liriodendron; species Liriodendron chinense. Next base: position 13,577,648 of record ML058484.1, read on the forward strand.
TTGGAAATGAATACAAATTCAAGATCGGCCCCTCAGTGAATCGCTCCAAAATCCCGACTTTGGGTCACCTTCTGATGCTCAGGAACCTCGACATTGGGATCAGCTCCTCTAAAATCAATCAGTGACAGTGATTAAGTGGCTAAAACCAGAGGGATGGGTTAAGATTAACGCAGATAGCTCGGCCAGAGGTAACAAGCTTATCAGGTGGAGGGGGAGTGTGTAGAGGAAGCAGGGGGGAATTCATTTTTGCGTTCGCCAGCAACTATGGTATCAGGATCTAACAACAGGGCCGAAGCGCGAGCTCTGATTGAAGGTATTGCTCTGTGTGAATAGAGGTTTCAGAAGAATTGTGGCTGAAAGCGATTCGAGAGCCATAGTGGATATTTTCAACAGTGACAAGGACCCCGCCTGGAATCTGTGGTATTGGAAGGTTAAGCTGTCTTTGTTAAAAGAATGAGCCGATGTGAAGATCATCTCTATCCCGACGGAAGCAAATGGTGTTGCAGATGGGCTAGCGAGAATGGGTAGTAGCATTAATGCCAACAAATTATTCTCAAATTTCGCCTCTCTACCAGCAACCATAAGAGGTACGTTATTCCTTGATAAGGTAGGGTTGGGTTGTTTACGGTTGGGTAAATGAGTGCCCTCCAAAAAAAAAAAAAAGTATTAGAAAAGTATAGTCGGTGGGGTTTTTGATAGCCAACCTCGGGAGGTTTTTAGTACCAGACCTAGCCGAATGATGTATCTTCCCTTCGGTTCATATATATATATATATATATATATATATATATATATATATATATATAAGAGGCAATGCTTATATATATTATATAAAAGAGGCAACACCTCCATTTTCAAAGCAAAAAAAAAAAAAAAAAGAATACAAATTCAAGAAAATATTGTTGAAAAACAATCAAAGGAAACAGCTTTTCATTTTTCATTGTTTTCTAGAAATGGCATTTCCCCGAAATCACCATTTTAGTGAAAAAAAAAAAAATCCATAAATCCAAACAGGCCCATAGCATATTTCAGCTTTTTCTGGAAAAAAGATTTATTTTTCAACAACTATGACCTAAAACCCATTGATTTCATGAGAACCTTTGAAATACCTTCTGTTGTCTCTGGAAAATTTCCTTTAGCGAGAAGCCTCGCCATGGCTGCCATTCGGCCCCTTACCAAGTGTACATACCATTGTGACTACAAGCAACCTACATTTTATTAGCAAATATCAGCTTCAATTAAACATTTAGAGAAGAATTTGAGCATCTAGAAATATAAGATATCCAATTCGACAACTACCAAATAATAACCAATGTCATCATAGAACAAAAGCAAAAACAATAATTAAATAATAAGAAAAATAAAAATCACATATCACATGGTTTTGCATAGTGGCTAAATAAGTCATCTCTATAAATGGAACCAATGCATAATCATGAGCTCCAAGTGATCCACTTTTACTAAGCAAAATAAGCAATGCGGTTTACCTAGCAACTCTCCTCCATGACCCTACTTTGCCTTCTCAGCTTTTGGCGTGAGAATGTGGTTGTTGCACAAGGGCCAATACTGAGTGGGTCCCATATTGGCATGTGAGTTGTGTCAAAACTATTCAAGTCAAATCCTATACATCTAGGATATCTATCAGATCCCCAAATCATAAATCCATCAAAATCAAACATGAATCATATGAATCGTACCGAATTATACACGACTAGTATGATTCACGCAGACAAATTTTTAGATGTCCCCAAAACTAAAAAACAAAATTTATCCCTTTTTTTTGCTTTTTTCACGTTTCGCTCTTGAAACATATAAAAGGCCCTCCATATCAAAATAAACCTATTCCTATCTTTTGAGAAGCTTACTAATTGTAATCAACCAATGTGATAGACTATTAGATAGCGCTTGATTGTAATCAACCTACGTAATAGTTTATTAGATTGCACCTATGGGAGTTTTGTGCTCTCATTGTCGGTCCCCATCTCGGATAAAGGAGATTGTGTCAGGTAGGCAGCCGGCATCAGACTTCTGCCATAACTTTCATCATGAATCCAAACAATATGCGTTCCAAATTCATGCTAATGCGTTCCCTGTAAGCTTCACATCCAAGTGTAATGAGAAACGAGAAAGAGTTGGCAAGGGCGTACATCAAAAGCAACAGGCCACAACAATTCCTAATTGCTACAAGAAGTAGGCAAGGGTTCTCGCACCATTATGGACATGGGCAGGTAAACAAGATAGTCCAGAAAAATAAGATTCGTCTTATATAAGAACCCTGACAGGCAAGAGTATGGAGTTAGTCGATACGATGAAACGGAGAGTTAACATAGCTTCCGTTTAGAATACCAAGTGGAAAGGGGCCAAGACTAGAAAATTTAATGGATATAAAATTTGGTATATAGGAAAGAACAATATTAGAAATAGGGTAGGGATAGTGGTAGATAAAGATTTAAAGGATGAAGTTGTAGATGTAAGGAGTGTTAATGGAGGATATGATTTTGGGAGAAGAAGAAATGTTATGTGGAATACGATGGATGAGTGCATATGGAGAGATTGAGAAGGCTGTTGCCAACAGAATTCAAGCTAAGTGTAAGAAATGGAGATGTGCCTCTGAAGTTTTATGTGATTGTCATGTACCACTTGGACTAAAAAGGAAATTTTTATAGGATGGGTATAAGACTGGCCATGCTTTATGGGAAAAATTGTTGGGCAGTTAAGAAACAACATGTCATAGGATGTGTAGCTTAAATGAGGATGTTGAGATGGATAAATGACAAACGAGGAAGGATAGAATTAGAAATGAATGCTTTCGAGGGAACTTAGAAGTAGCACCAATATGTAATAAGGGAACTTAGAAGTAGCACCAATAGGTAATAAAATGAGAAGTAGACCTAGATGGTTTCATCGAGTGCAATGAAGATCAAGAACTGCATCGGTTAGAAGGATTGAGTCAATACAAGTTAAAGGCTTTAAGAGGCCAAGGGGAAGGCCAAAAAGGACGTGGATGGAGGTATAAAAAAAGACTTAATGACCTACACTCTAATTAAAGGTATGGCCCTTGATAGAATGGAATGGTGGAACAGGATTCATGTAGCCAACCCCAATTAATTGGGATACGGCTTAGATGATGTTGATGATTTTTGTCCTTGGGGGGGTGGGGTTCATAGCATGAGAGAGGTAATTTGGAGATTCTGATATTCAAAGCACAAAACAAAGAAATCAGTAGAACTTTTTACCTAGTCGACGGAATGAAATGTTGCTTTTTCTAACATAAATCTACACTCAAGGAGAAACAAAAGAATATGAATTACTAAAGGGTTCTTGCCTCTTTCCTTTTTTTAAGATAAATTTCTTGAAAAACGCAATTGTTCATTACTTTTTTTTATTTTCCACCACTCCAATCTTTGCCAATTTTCCAGTACCAATGACATTACGAAATTCATTGACTCTGTTAGTCTACAAGTTACCTTCCCAAGGGGCCCAAGGTCACATGATTCAAATAAGAATTGAGCAAGTCATGATCAATTACCAATGGGGCACAAGGTTGTAAGGTAGGCTTTTAGAACCAATAAGGCTGATAATATCAACATGATGACATTAATGGATTCATCAACGATTATTATCATGAATGGACTCGTGAGTTTTAGTTAATTTCTTTGAATTTTGGAATAACTTCGGTAGAATTTTCTAGACCTCCGATTTAGGAGGAAAGTTTTTTTGGGGTCTCGTTTTCTATTTCCAAAGTATTAAGGAGGGAAGTTCTAGGACTATTAAGAGTTAACTGCAATCTACTAGGATAATTAAGGATTACTTTTAATCCCGGTTATGTTATATTTTGGGGTTAACATATATTGTAAAAGAGTTGATGCTATTTCTGCTGGGATTTTTTTGAAGAGTAATTTTCTCTTATTATTTGTGAGAATATCAATATCACAGGTTATCTATACCTCATCTTTAGTGTTTCTTCTTCATTGCTCTCCTTTTAGTGGAATTACAAAATTGTGTTTGGTTTAAGCATGAATTAGAGGACTGGTTTGTACAATCGACCCAGGATTTTGATCTTATTGTCAAGTCTTTTACTTCGAGAACAAATTGATAGACATCATAGGCCATTGAAGCACGCATTAGCCGGGGATTGTAGCTTACTTGCAGGAACCTCCTACCTAATCATAGCACTTCGAACTCGTACTTCTGCCCCCATTTCACCTCATGCTTGATGCAACTAAGCAATGTGGTATATGTTAAATCGCCAAGGTCCATGTTGTCCAGGTTAATGAGGCATAAACTAGCAGGCCATGGAAACATACACATCCACATCACTCAAGCATAGTGAAAAGTTAAACAGACCCTTTGCTGAAGTAAATTCATCAAATAGAAAGGTCACTCATCCCTGGGAAGACATCATATTTGGCTTATCTTCATTCAAATAACCTACGGCAAACTCATGGCTCTGGCAAAGCTCCAACATACAGAAACCAAAGTCCTTTGACCTTCCACCCAATGATTACAATATCGATAGTATCAGTTGATACTATCAATATCTCATGTGGTCAATCCAAGACCGAGGTTAAGTTCACTTTATTTCCCATATCATGCGATATTTCCCAAAATATCACAATGTATTGACAATATATTAATACATGATGATATTATGAAAATATCGCAATCTTAAACTCATTTGTATGATAGATACCATCACATATTGTCGATACCATCATCGGCTCCCTTTGCAAAGTTTTGGAAACTTCGCCAAAATCCCCTTTTTTTGTGAAATGTTTTCCTTTGGTTACCTTCTTAAGGTGATTTCGACCACTCTTTTCGATTGTTTGGAGAGAAAAGAAGATTTGGGTGCAGAAATCGAGATCAAAAAGTGTGTGGTACAGGAATGAAATTGGCGAGTTTTTCCGAATTTGAGAAATTTTTTTCTCGTTTAGATCACTTGGAATCAGTGGAATGAAGTTCATAATCCAGATTTTGCATGTTTTGCATGCTCGATATTGGATTTTGGCCTATAATTTTTTTTGAATTTGAGGAAAATGGAGGAAAATGGGGAAAATCCAATTTTTGATTTTTGCCTCCAATTTCGACTTTCAAACACGTCTTTTATGATCTATAAATTATATATGAACTGATTTTGAATGTAATTACATGACTTTTGTCAGACAGTGCATAATTTAGGTACCTATACAAAACTAAACTTATTATATGTACCTTTTTTGTGATCTTTTGAATTGTAAGTGTAAAATCATGTCTTTTTTAACATGCCCTAAAGTTTCATTGAAAAATTTGACCAGTTTCCCAATGTTTCCCAAAAATAGTGGTACATTACGTGATACATGCGATATTTCCCAAGCAATACCCGATATTTTCCATATCCTAATGGTGCAATACATGCATCGATACAGATACTGAAAACACTGCTTCCACCAAAGTATAGCTCCCACTTCAAACTTCTGTTTCCACTTCAATATCCTAAGCATTTAAACTTGCTAAAATTTTGAAACAGGCACTTTTGCACCTGAATGAGCTGCCACTTCATGCTTGATACAACTAAGCATTGCTGTATATAGTAAATTACCAATAACGTTGAAGCATGACTGTACAAGCCATGGAACCCCATACATCCACATCAAAAACATAATGGAAAGCCAGACAAAGGCCCATTTGAGAACAAGTTGAAGCAATAACTCTTTCAACTTCATCAAATGGAAAGGCGGCTCCTTTGAAGATGTTAGTGTAAAGGGATACCTTTCCTCAAATATGCTGACACTTAATGGTACTGCATATAAAGGCTAGTGACCAATAAAACATCCTGTGGCTCATGAAAAGCAAAAGACAGGCAATATAAAACTTTGAAGAAGAATCATAACACAAAACTAGAAGATACAAGTCCCGTAAGAAGCATACCTGTAGTTTCGGCTAAAAAATTTAAAAATGGCGCCACAAGCAGCTACTCATCCGTGCCCAAATTTCCCTATAACCATTCTTCAATTTCCAACAGACCAGATTTACAGATTCAGTTTCCTCAAACTCGTATGAATCTACTCAAAGAAAACTATATGCAAACATGTACAACACACACCATTTGACGCAAGACGACTAACCACTTGCTCTAAAAGCTCAAACTGATAGAGTGTGGCAAATCCATCCCTTTATCTCATAGCCCAGGCTCCTGCTTGACATAGGCCAGGCCCTCGGCCGAACCCTCCTTCATGGACCACACTTCACATGGGCCTCGCCTCACACAAGCCATCCGCCTCACAGGGATCACCCACCCCGAGTGTGCCCCCGCCTTACACAGGCTGCCCCACTCAAGCCCGGTGTGAAAATGCCACTACATTACCATTTAGTAAATGCTATTCACCCTGATTGATGAACTTAGATGCTGGATCCAGACATTCAATTGTTGGACCACCTCCTTAGATAAGCCAAAGCCCAAAAATCACATGAAATTGCATAACTGACATACTTCCAATTGTGCTGATCTTTCACCATTTGCTTGTCCATGATGTGTGTATCAGTTGGCCACTCCTTGTTGATCAACACATTAGCCAATTTTAAGAGTTACAGGATTGATGGCATCTACTATGTGGAATTTGATGCACATTGGATCCATTGTCGGCATTGTAGCTTTGTCCCAGCTATTTGGGGTCAGGTTTATGGATCTGCTTCCACCAATCATCAATGTATGCCATCTTACTATCTACTTTGCACACATATGCCAACATCAGATCCACCAAAAAAGGTCAGTCTCCCAATGAAGATCACCTGGTGCAAAAAATCAGGTCGATCCACTCATCAAGTGAGCCACACCATAAGAAAGAAACAGATGGCCAACAGTCTCATTCAACATACAGCATACAGATGCAGCTCACCTGATCAGTGAATCTACCTGATTTTTGAGCCAGGTGACATTCATGGTGAGGCCAATATTTTAAACGGCTCCAACATCGTACATACATGGCAACAAGGTAAGTAACATTACAATCAATTGGGGTGTATGTGAAGATTCCTATATAATATGTGTGCACATATATGTATTGAATAGATGTATAGGTGTGTGACTGCATGATTGAATCACAAAGTGAAAAATAGAAATAAAAAAAGATATACCTTGTTGAGATTCAACGGAACTAAGCCTTTTTCTCTCCAACAAAGATTGCATCCATGGCTACATATCTGCAGCTTTTGCATTGACGCACAAGATATTACAATGCCAAACACACTCAACCTGGATTACAATAAAAAAGTTACGAATAGGAACTTTTTTAGCAATATTACAAATATGCTCTTTGATTCATCTAAACTATTATACTTCTGCATCTTTCAAGAGTTTGTTTCGCATGTGTTCCTGCATACTACTCCAGCATACATCGCTAGATGAGGCCCAAAATGCAGCCACAGTTAGATGATCTGAGCTGTCCACCTTTGGGTCGCTGCCACAAAGGAGCTACTGTCAAAATCTCATGCTGAATGGCTGATTTTTACCATTGATTGTCCGAATATAAAACAGATCAGCCCACATATCTCAAGAATAATTTACGGTCAGGTTGTCCTCAGTGCAATTATTGGACCATGACCCATCAATGTTTGTTCACAGATGATGGATGTTTAGCATCATCCACTAAGGGTAGTACATAGACTACTTTCTATCGAAAGTGGGATGCATGTGAAACCGAAAGTGGGATGCATGTGAGACCAACTCAACTTTTAGTCAATACAGTTCTGCTCTAGAATTCAACAAAACTTATGTGGCAATGCAGGAAACTAATGAATGGATGAATCGAACATGATAGTGATGACACCAATTCTTTGGTTTCAGAAATATGCATAAAAGAAACAATAGTACATTTTTCATTTTGATATATAAAAAGGTAATAAAATTTTCAAAAATCTGATCGATCAGAAGCATAAAGGTGTCGTTTAGCAACCTGGAAATTGGGAATTACTCAACAATTCAATTCCAATATGCAAGTTCCCTGAGAATTTAATTATGCCAATCATGTTTGGCAACCTGGAATTTGATTATGTGGAATCCAGAAACTGTGTTTGGATACTAGGAAAGAAAAGCAAGGAATTTTACTTTATATATTCACAAGAGAGTAAACTTAAGAGGTATTTCATATCAACTATGCCAACCTGACATACGTGTGGGACATGCATGACAAATGACAATCACTGTGTTGGACTCATGGTTAGGGCTGTACACGAGTGGAGTAAGCTCGAAAAACTCGCTTGACTCGACTCAGCTCAGATCGAAAGTGAGTTTGGGCCGAGTCGAGCCAAATTTTGGGTGCTCGAATGAATTTGAGTCGAGCGCCGAGCAGGGCCACTCAACTCGACTTGTGGAGTGGCTCGATTTTACTCGTAGTATAAATAACACCCTCCCCCCCGAGCAAAAAAAAAAAACCTAATATTTTCATTTCAAAAAAACCCACCCGACTGCCCGAGCACCCTAACCCTAACCCTAACCCTCTCTATGCTCGCCCACCCGACCCCACCGGACCACCCCCACGGCCCACTCTGGCACTCCCTCCCTCCCTCTCTCTTAAGAGTCAAGTCTCAGCTCGACGTCGGCCACCCCTTGAACTGCCCTACGGCCTGCCTATCCACTCGACGGTTTCTTCCCAAGTCTCGACCATCTGCGATCTTCATCCTCCACTATGTCGCGATTTCCAGGCACCTGCTGCCATACAACTCCTATTGATGCCGAGCAGCCTCCATTTGACAAAAATTAAAGGATTAAAAAGACATGTTTATTTTGCAAAAAATAATTAAGTTGTTTCATAAATTATGTACGTATGTACATGCATACATATGTATAAAGGCAAAAGGTATATATTTTTATTCCCTTCATTTTTTTAATGAATTGTTTGTGTTTTTTTTTTTTATGACGATGGGGTGTCCCCGCCCCTTTTTAAGGTGAGACTAATCGCTGCGGATGCATGCAATCATCCGCAAACCACATGCACTGGGTAAATCACAGGGAGGGGAATTGAACTCGCATCCATGGGGAGCAAACCCACGACACTAGACATTCGCCCAAACTCAGGGCGTGTTTGAGTTTTATTACTTGCATTGTATGATATTTGAATAATATGAATGCAATTTGGATATAATTGCACTGTTTTTATCCGTTTGCGCATGGTTTACGTTCCTATAAATTGGAAGCCAATTGTATATAATTGTTTGTTGTAATATTTTGAGCCCTAGTGTAAACAGTGTGTCTTTTAACATCTCCTGAAGTTTCATTGAAAAATCCCTTTTTTTCCAAATTTCCTCATATGACAAAATTTTACCTAGTATTGCGATATTATCAATGATATCGATACACATTTTCGTATCCCAATTCATCAATACATGTAAAGATACTGATAATCTAAAACTGAAAGGCAGAACGGGATTTGCGTAGCCGACTGATGCAACCACGCGTAGATTAACTTGTTCACACATGTAGCCCCATTTGTTCCACATGTGGACCCCACATGAGCATACGTGTGGGACCCCATGGTTAGACGAATAATAGCTTAGCTACTAGGTTTATTTGCTTTAAGTCTTGTAATACCAAGATACCCCCTACTTAAAGTCATTATGAAACATGCAACGAGGTTATCATAGTCTTTTCCTTAGTATGAGGATCTTCTTTCTTCTTTAGCAATTAAATAAATCTTATTGGCATGCAGCCACATGATGATGGTCAAGAGCTCTCCTCCTCTAAGAATATACCCATTCTCTTGAATGTATTGCATTGAAGGGCATGCACTACCATTGATCTTAGCTTGTTAACTAGATCTTTGACCATCTAATTGCATCCAATGCTTCCAGTGACATTATCTAGCATAAAAGAAAGTTCCGTCCTTGGGAAATTTGAGGTACTTATTTAATCTTTTCTATCCTTGGGAAGATGAAGAATAAGATGTTTGTCATATCCCTCGCAATCCCCCCCCCCCCCCCCCCCCAAAAAAAAAACACACAAAAAAATGCCATTCCCATGCCCCTAAATCCAACAAAACCCTAACCATATCCATTCTCAAATCACAAAGGGGAAAAAAAAAAAAAAAAAAAAGCTAAATCCTAACTAAGTGTCCATTTTTTCCTAGATTACACGTAGAGATCCAAATATTAATAAATTATTAATATATTACCGACATAGACACTAATTGCTTGTGCCCTTGAGAAGTAGGGCTTCATGCATTCCTAAGATGGCAAAAGAAGGTCAATGTGTTTCAACAAATTCTACAACAATTGGGACAATGAATGCTCAACTGGCACCGATTAACAGTGTTGACTGGCACCGATTAACAATGTTGTTAAAATCATATGATTTACGATCTAAATCATACGATTTACGATCGTATTGTACACTCGTACGATTCAAATCGTACTACAAAATCGAAAATTGGAATAAATCGTACGATTCATACTTGAATCATACGATTATATCGTGAATCGTACGATTTGACAACAATCGTTTTTTTTTTTTTTCTTTTTCTTTTTTTTCAGAAAATCATATTATTTATCTCTTTTTTTATACATGTAAATGGGGATATTCATTATAATCTTTTTGTTTTTTGCATATTCATGACAAAATGGATGCTTAATGTGTTTTTTTATTTTTTTTTTATTTATAGACAATTTTTATATTTTTTATAACATGTTTTATGAAATCTAAAAAAAATCTTACGAATTTACGATACGAATATGCATCAGTTCACATCTAGTTCATGTGTTAGAAAAATGTGCAATTTTACAATTACGATTTTACTGGATTTTACGCTTCGGGGGCGTTGCCCTCGAACCCCCACCAAGGGGGCGCTTACTTGGTTCGACGCCGCCCCCCCTATACCCCCCCCCCCCCTTTGTCGGGGTGCACTTAGAGTTCTAAGGAAACATAATACAAGACACAATCAACACCACCTACTTTAGAATATCTCATCTTTTCCTTTCTTTAATTTTTTAAATAAAATATCCTTAAGTTCTCATAGGATATGCAAAGGGTTTTTTTCTTTTAACTTGATTATGACATAATACAACACAATGATACATTTATACAAGGATACAGACATACAATTAATGACGAGAACCATGTTATGGTTAAATTGTTTTTTTTAGCATATTCATGAGAAAATGGATGAGTAATATGTTTTTTTAATTTTTTTGATTTTTTTTTTTTAATTTTGTTATGATATGTTTATGAAAACCTGAAAAAATCTGACGATTTACGATACGATATGATTCAGACCCAATTACAATTCACGATTTGATAACATTGCCGATTAAGGATAAAGAACACAAGATAAGCATAGTGCCAAAAGGATAAAGAACACAGGATAAGCATAGTGCCAACCTCGAGGTTGAGATAAGAGAGAGGTTACAAATCTTTGAATTAATCTTGATCAAGGCTCAAGAAACCAGTCTCGTAGGCAACCTGGGTTGCAGACGATAGACAAAGGTGATGCAAATCACAGATATGGGAATCTGCAACCCAACGCAATGAACTAGGGAACCCATATATCTTCATCATGATTACCATGAGTATGTCCATTGTCCAACCTCCTCATGCTAAAGATCCAACAAGGAGTGTGAAAGTGGAGATTGAAGAGTTCAATGATGGCATAGACTCAAAAGTTTGCCACAATTTTGGATAGAATCGTTGGCAAATTACTTAGAATGGTCTCAATGGTCAAAGAAGTTAAGGTCCAATTTGTTGTACTAAATCTAAAGGGACCAACCCTGAAATGGTGGAACTCGGTAGTGACAGATTTGTGTCGTTGTAGCCTTCCACTTAATTCAAGTTAGGGAGAAATGAAGACCTAGATGAAGCAAGATTCTTTTTGGCAAGTTATGCTCAAAGAACTTTTATATCTGCAACAAGATAACCTATTGTTGAGTACAACCAGATCTACTATGATCTGTCATTGAGGTGTGATTTAATGAAAGCAAAAGTGCAGCAGGTAGCTCGTTATTAAGAGGGTTTAAGAAACATATACAGCATGAGATGGTGGAGTTGTAATTAAAAAGCATGGTTGAAGGGTATCAGATTTGTACTATAGGCAAATGTGAAAAATAGATGGAGCGTATTCATCATCTCAAATTGTTGGCGACCATCTACAACCCCCCACGATCACCAGAAGCAACAATCATAGGACCCCACAGAACAATGTTCGTAATGTGGGAAAAGAAACAAAAGAGACATCAAAGGGCAATTGTAATAATGCCACGTGGTACAAGGTGGAGGCAAGGGCCACATTGGCACCATGTGCACAACAAAGGAAATAGGTGCAAGGGATGTTGAGTTAGCTTGATGGCCTAAATGAGAGAATCTTCTTTCGATAAGCATACCGATATCTTCCATGCATGGGATGTATGTGTGGAAAAGCCCATCAAGATCACCATTGACAATTGCAACAACGCAAAACTCAGTTCACAGAGAGCAGTTGATCAATTGCATCAACAAGTAAAAAAAAGGACCCACGACCCCATTGGGTTGCCTAGATAAGCGACAAGATCGTGCAACTGATACCTAGTGATCTACTCTTTAGGTCAATATTACACTGAGTCATATGGTGTGATGTTGTCCCAATAAGGGTTTGTCACCTTCTAATTGGTGGACCATGGATGTGCGATCATCATCTAAAATATCATCGGTTTGCGAATACTTATAGCCTTCTGCATGATAAGAAGAGGTCACTCTCAAGCTAATGAAGAATCATCTTCTCCAAAAGGACAACGGGATTGTTTCTGACAACCAATGGCATTTCAGACAATAACAAGGTGACACAGGAAAATTTGGCAAAATATTCAATGAACAAGACACCATTGATAGTGAAGAAGACAAGGAACTACCAATGAGTGGTTCATGCAAAAGTAAAAAGGAAAAGAAAAGAAGAAGAAGAAGAAGAAGAAGAAGAATCAAAGGCATGCCCGAGAATTAAAGTAACCCTACCAACAAAGAACAAACCATGGACGATTAGGGTTGTCAATGGTTACTCGGACCTACGGTCACCAAATGGACCCAAGCCAATTTTTACAGGTCAAGTCCTCTTTTCTGGACCCAAAAAAGAAATTGGGTGGATTGGGGCGTTTAGACCAAATTAAAAGTTGGGTCCAATCGGGTTAGGGTTGAGCCCATCAACTTGGATCCAATTAAAATCGAGTCAGGTCAGGTCTAGTTAGTTTTAATAGCAGTATTATTATATTTAAAGAAATGATTCAGTTTCCATTATTATATTTGAATTGTATATATATAGATTATTGAATCAACAAAATGAGGTTTTCTAAGCCACACACATGCAAGAGAACCCATTTACACCCCACGCATGTGTCAAACTAGCACATTTGTATGCAATCCAAATCCCTCAATTTGGATGGTTAGATGGGCCTAACCATGTAAATGCTACTATTTTCCCTAACCCAACTCAAAAAAAAGTAGATCCAAAGACCCAATGGGGTACCTAAACCCTGACAGATTCAGTCCGAAAAGAACAAAATCAGGACCTGAAAGGAACTGGACACAACAAGACCTTAACACGGTTAGCCCGAATATGGATACCAAAAGACCTGAACCAAATCCAAGCCGTTGAAAGCCCTATGAACGATGGCCTCATCCAAGGAAGAAGAATCACTATGAAGAGGCCCTGCATCAGGGGTTCCCTCCTATTGCCACTCATGCACAAGATCTTTTAAAGACAGAATAAATCAATACAACCATGAGTGGATTGACTTGATCACATGTGGGCCCCACATGAGTAGACTATGGGACCCCATTGTCATGCATAATAGCTTGATTACTAGGTTTATTTGCTTTTGTTTATTTTCCTTGAAGTCTTGTATTGACCGAGATACCCCCTACGTCAAACCACAGTAAAATAAGGCGAGTGTTTTAATCTTTTCATTGGTGTGAAGGTTTTATTTCTTCTTTAGCAATTAAATAAAGCTCGTTAGACATGCAATCCTATGTTAGTGGTTTGAGAGTAAAAAGTTTTCTTTTCTCATGCATTCTCTTGGATGTGTTGCATTGAAGAGCATGTGGTGCCATTGATCTTAGCTTGTTAGCTAGATCCTTCTTCTTTTTTCTTTGCATTACCAACCCCAATTAGTTGGAATAAGGCTTAGATGATCAATGATTATTGGTTTTAATTTAAGTAGTATGATTATATATTTATTTGTGGTTAACCTTTTAAATTTGATTTACTCGATACTCGGTAGTTTATGTGTATCTTATGCTGTATTTGATGGTCATTGCCCTGGCATTTTTATATCTCATGGGAAGAGTGACATGAATGGGTGAATAAATTTAGTAACAACAATTACAAGTAATTCCCCCTCTTTAACTACAGTATATAAGGCCTTTATGAAGTTTTCAGAAAAAAAAAACATGAAATTCAGGTGGGTGACTATGACACAAGTGCAATGCCACAAAGAAAATACTACATGGTATTTGTAAGCCGTTGACCTAGCATTTATATGTCACGGGAGGAATTTTTGCACAGAATGACGGATTTCGTAACAATTATTACTAGTCATTCAACTATTTTAATCAAGTGCATGATGCCTTAATGCAGCTACCTACAAATTGGAGGGAAAGATTGCAACAATTCATGCATTTAATAATTTTTTTGTACTTTCCTACCTTGTATTTTAAATGTGCGGAAAATTGAATGTGGATTTTTGAAAAATGGAGTTAAAACAAATAGTGTTTTCATGAACATATGGGGTTTTCGATCAAATAATGAAATCAATGGGCCCAATTTTGTGTCACCTAATAATTAGAATTGCTAAATTTTCCAATGCTATATGACTATGGACGCAGCACAATTATTGTCTTACATGCCGCACATCTTATGAATTAACAACTCGTTTTAGTAGCACCTCACTCATCAAGTCGACTTGAATTCAGCCAGGACCCATATTGCTTCAGATCACGTGTGATGATTTGGTAGGTGACTCGGGACAACTCAGACAAATCAATAATAGGGGCGGGCGAGTAGGCCAAGTCAACCCATGAGACTTATCCAGCCATGAAGTTAAAAATAAACAGTCAGCTCCCAATGCGTTTACCATGCATCTGCCATGTGGCTGCCATGTGGACCCAAAGCACACACGCCCACAGGCTTTTATTTTTGGCAAGTGGAGCCCATGGTCGGGCAATCCAAACTGTTGATATGTGATGGATTTTCAGGGATGGACTACACTTCCAAATCCAAATTGCTGGCCTATGGATATTCAGCCGGTTGTTGTTCCAAGCTGGAAATTTTTGGGGCATGCTCCATCCAAGATGCAAATAAATATGCCAATGGTCTGGATTACTGAAAATGGGCTCTGCTTGTCAGAGTTGGAAAGCGAACACGACTTGGCTGACTCTCCCCCAACTCGTCCGGTTTAATGCAGCTTGACACGAGATGGTATAAAACCAAGTCACCAAGTCAGAAAACCATGATACAAGTATGTCATGCTGACATAGTTGATGCGATTTACCTCTTAAGGTCAATCTCCTGTGATATACACAGTAAATTTTCTAGCAATTCTTTCGAAGCATCCCAAAGCAGTTTCCAGATTCCACATAATCAAATTCCAGGTTGCCAAACATGAATTACAGAATCAAATTCTCAGGGAATTCACATGCTGGAATTGAATTCTTTAAGTAATTCCCAAATTCCAGGTTGCAGATTAGAATCACCTCGTGAATTGCAATAAAGAATTCAAGAATCTACAGATTCGCGAAATCTTGGGACAAAAAAAAAAAAAATCCTGAACTCCATCCATTAAACAAGAAGCATAAAATGAATTAAACAGACGCAAGATGCTTACCTCGACTCGAAAAAATGCCAGACATTCCAAACGATCGTTCGAATGAAATCACCGGAAATCGCAATCTGAGATGATATAGAACAGAATCAGATCCAAACGCGTTGCACAAACCGTGCAAAGGATTTGGATTTAATAGAAGGGACGAAGAAAAAGAGAGGAGTAAGAAACCGCAGGTTGATTGGGAAAAAACCCTAGAAATCTGAAAACTCTCTCTCCCTCTCTCTCTCTCTCTCTGCGACAAAGCGAATGAGAGTGGGGAGACGGTTGAAAGAGCTTTGGCTGGCTTATGTATGGCTTGCCGTACGGAAACGTTGAAGAGGATGAAATCCGAATGCGAATGGGATTCGCGCGACTGACATTGGCAAGGGGTCGTTGCGGAAAATGATGACGTGTCATCATTGTGGTAGATCTGATTTGTTCATAATATGGGTCCTACTATTATCATGACTCCATGGACATTTTAGTGTGGTAATATTATCTAGAGGGCAGTAAATGTACATTAGATTAGGACCGTTGATCATTTTTCTAAATGCCAATGTCTCTCATGCAGGTGTGGACCACATGATCAGAAGATCATCCTGATTTCTGGACGACAGTATTTCCACTTTCCAGGGTACCGCATATGATGAATGGAACGGATTTCTTAGGCTCCCATGCGTGGTGACGCGTCTACATCTCGGTCGCGCGGGTCATGTTAGCCTCTCATGGAGGACTGGACGAGGATTGCCTGCGGCAGTTCCTGCGTGGGGATCTAGGTGGGGCCCACTATGATGTTTGTGAGAAATCCATCCGGTCCATCCGTTTTTCCAATTCATATATCGATATGAGCCCAAAATTGAGGTAGATCCAAAATTCAAGTGGGCCGCACAACATGAAAATGTGAAGAGGGAAATATCTACCGTTGAAATCTTCGTGGGCCCACCATGATGTTTATATGGCATCCAAACCGTTCATAAGATCATTTTCACTGTGGATTACTGAAAACAGAAAAATATTAGCCTTATACAAAAAATTTGTGGCCTCACGAGCATTTCAACCACAGGTGTTCAATTTCCATTGTTCCCTGTCGTGTGGCTCACTTGAGTTTTAGAATTGCCTATTTTTTTCATCATGTCTTATCATAATCTGGAAAAAACGGATGGACGGGGTGGATTTCCCCAAACATCTGTGGGCCCCACGAGTTGTAGGCAATCCGCTCTGGCGCTCTTGGAAGAGTGATTATTTAGATTTACTATAGTGATAGTTTACCACCATTATCTTAGATGTGGGTCCGACCGATTTACAAGTGGCAGTAGCACTGTTACAAATATTGAGCAGCGTAGATGGTGAAGAATAGCCCCGAAGTGACACTGACTGGTCAACCTCGGCCATCTAATTTCTATCACTGAATTTGGACCCAATACCATTTTAGTTTTAATTATACATTTGGATGGTCACGATCTTTAGATCAGTGTAATTTTTGGGAGATGCCCCATCCATGTTTATCTCAATGAGTTTCACGGTTAGGATCAACATGTTAAGGTGTCACGCATGCAATGAATGAGACATCGCAACTTAAACAACCTTAGATAACTATCACCATAACCATTCGTGTGGCAGGGGTAACAGCTGGGTGGGTGAGGCCCTGACCGTCGGGCCCACCTAGATGTAGTTGTTGTATACCCCTGCCATCCATCTGTTTTTCCAGCTCATTTCAAGACATGGTTGGAAAAATTAGGTAGATACAAATCTCGGGTGGACCAGATCACAGTAAAACAGTGGTGATTGAACGCACACCGTTAAAACCTTCCTATGGCCGCTGTAATGTTTATTTGCCATCTGACCTTTTGATAGGCCCCCACAGACCTGGATGAAGGGAAAACACAAATAGCAGCTTGATCCAAAACTTCTGTGTGGTCCATCTGAGATTTGGTTCTGCCTTATTTTTTATACCATGCCCTAACATGATCAGGAAAAATGGATGAACGGCGTGGATATAAAAAAATATACTTTGAGGTGGGTCCCATGGTTAGGCCTCACCCACTAAGCTGTTACCCTGCCTCCACGTGATGGGGAATTATTTAACATACTGGCAAAGTACGATCACCCATGCACGTGTACATAAACGTACCTTGATCTAAACCGTAAAAGTACTGGGCCCATTTGTATGTAGACTCATCAGAAAGGGCCCACTATAATGGAAATTGCTTCAATAAACACTTATCAGATGATCCTAACCATCTAAATGACAGACTTCAAATCGACAGTGCTAAAGAAAAACGGTCAATGGTCAACATTGAGTGCGGGAAAGTGCCTATGAGTCCTCCATGCAAATGATTTTTTAAGAATATCCCTCCATAAAGAAGCAAATGATTTTTTAAACATATATCCATCCATAAAGAAGCACAATAGTTAGATAGTTCACTCTGATGGCTTCATATAATTATGGTTCTTACCAATCAAGCGCGGATTTGGTGAGCCCATCACTATGGGGTACACCTGTATGTATGTGTTGTGTGTGCATGTTGTTTTATCTATTTTTCTAGCTCATGTTGGGGTATGGACCTACTTTTAGTGCCCTGACATGGATCAATCAAAAGCCACCATGTGTCTCGACACTATGCGACCATTATTGGTATAAAGCCTACTCTCGTTCAAGAGTATCTTCGTTTGATCTTCCTTTAATAATCTGTATTCGGTTATAAATGTAGAGGCATGATCCCTTGCGCACACCTTTAGGAGAACGAATCAACACATGCACATAGTCATGTTCATCGTGTCAATTAATGAGGCGACTACCCAGCACGTCTATAAGAAATCTGCTGAGAGAATGGATCTAATCACAAATCTAATTACAATATTCTTGGTAAGGCCGTGTTTCACAGTCCTTCCAAAATAAGAAATCTCCTTGGAGACATTCGAAGAGCATTTGAAAAGATTCCGAAGATCAGACCATGTCAAAGTAAACTCAACTATGGTCTGGACCTAAATATGGAGAAACAGACGCATCAACCTGATTTTGGTCCGAAACCATGCTTCAATCGAAATAAAGAAAGTCCAAAAAAAGGGATATAATTTGCCTGATAACACACTAACAATATTAGGTAGATCCGGGTCACTTGTTAATGAAATCGAAAGAGACAGAGAGATCATCCAGATGTCCTACTTACTGATATAATTTAATGGTCACGATTCAATCAGAATAAAAAAGGATGGGAGATCTTGATATGACAAATCTGACCTATCTCCGATAAAAGATCGATGTCAAGTGTCAAATCTCACTCTTACAGTCATGAACCAAGTGATCTATATTAAGCCACTCGAATGGATGGACGTGATAAGTAAGTGATGCTCCCTTAATTAATTTGAAAAAAAATCATATAAGAGGGCATCTACATATAAGAGCGAAAATGTGAGATTCGATGGCTTCAAACTTTTCAAAGATCTTCATTGTTAGAAAACCATAGATCTGTTGAGTAGACTTTTTTTTATCAAAAAGCCTTTGATGTGAGAGCGAAAGATCCAGGATCAACAAGAAAACCCTAGCAAGGGTTTCACCGCCTCAACAATCTATAAAACGAGCAATCGAAGAAAATATCGAGGTCTTCCACCGTACATATCAATCTATCTTTTATATTATCTTTCTTAGCATAGCCTAACTTAGCCTAATTTTACATCGCTACTGCCTAATAGCTCCCGCTACAGTACATTGAGAGAGAAGTAAATTTTCTACAACCTTAAATTGTAGAACCGTGATCATATAAGTTCTGATTTAGCTAATCACAATTGCCTCAATTGTCTGTTTTAATAACATGTATTAAGTATTTATCTTTTCATTTTCTTGTTTATTTATTTGGTCATCTCACAACTTGTCAATTGTAAAGAGCATCATTTTCATATATTAATGAGATTGACAACGTTTTACCTTGTTTATATATATATATGTGTGTGTGTGTGTGTGTGGTGTGTGTGTATTTTTATTCACTTGAGAAATATCAAGCCTGAGAGTGATGACTGAAATAACAGATCCTTAAGTCTGCAGACTTATGTATATTATCACAAAGCAGAAATAATCCATTCGGAATGGCTAACCCCTACTCTTTCACAAATCGCCTTAATATATAAGCAAATATTAGTGGTTGAGAGGACTTTGGATCTTGTATCCCAATTTCTAATATGTTTAGATAACATGCAAGAGAACATTAATGATTCAGTTAAACATTGAGTCAATGTAGACACCCCACCTTCGGCTACAATGTTGGTAGAGATAGCCGAATGAATGGAGGACCATACCCCCAAATCCCATGTCCAAATCCAGCCAAACTCACCCTTGTAAGCCCCAATCCATAGCCCAGATCAAGCCTGAACCCAGTCGACTCACCCTTAAACACCAGCCCAAAAATCCCCCCATAAGAAAAACCAGTAAAAAAATCTCAAAAAAGTCAAACTTGGTGAGTCAACCCGCTGAGTCAAATCACAGAGTCAACTCACTGGGTCAGTCCAGGCCATGCACCCAGTCAACTCACCGTGTCAACCCATCTTTCAAACCCAATCAACTCACCTGATTTCGAACCACAGCTTCGGAGCAGGTCCAGACCCCGAACCTCGGGATTTTTTGCTTCAGGTTCGGAGGCTGTACGCTCCGAAGCCAGAGCAGCGCAGCCCCCAGGGTGCCGTCCAAACTTATTTACCATAGCTGCCACTACTCGTAGCTATAAATACCCCCGCCCCTTCTCATTCACAGCATCCACCTTCCATCCCTCAACTCCTAGAGAAATTCGAGCCCATCTCCATCCCTTTAGCCCATTCCTCCACCAAGGAGAGCCCGAGTGAGAAGAGTCTAGCCCTGGTCCAGCCCAGCCTGACCCTGGTCTAAGTCTCCTAAGTCACCCAAGTCTTGATCTAGCCACTCGAAGCAAACCCTTACGACACCTTGCGTCCATCCAACTACTCTTTTATCAGCATCATCTCATTTGCATCTAGCATAAGTGCAACATTTACTTTTCTTCCAACCCCCCTGCTTATCATATCACTGCCAACACTTTGATTATTCAAATACACAGCATGCATACTGCATAAAGCACCTATCAGTTCAAGCGTATGCTTTGGGCTTGCCTTGTTAATGGAAACCTGCCCATAAAAAACTCTTACTGTTCAAACCTGCATTCATGCATTGTATCATTCATTAAAATATACGAGGATTAAGTTAGACTTTCAAGTATTAGTTCGATTCTGTGAAGTAGAGACCGTACTTCGGTACGGGCAGTGTGAGGTGCCTAACATCTTCACACCCTGTAACCGTGATCCCTTACCTCGAATCTCTGGCCGCAGATCAAAAGGAGTCATTGTAGAGGAAGGAATATTTGGATTCCCTTTTCTAACGTTTCTACAGGGTCTAGCCGACTATAGATTTGAAGTAATTAGGCTAGTGGCGACTCTAATCTTATACGAACTCATCCAAACTCATTTAACACGACAACTAAGAAAAAGCCTTCGAAAACGAGGCTAGCCAGTGGCACAAACGGCGATTCGCAACCACCCATTTCCGAAAGGAAGGGAGAATTCGGGAGCGCAGAGAGGCGAGCATCCACAGAATGGCGACTCTGCTGGAGAAATGCTAGTCCCACTAGTCGTGATCCAACTTGAAAAGCGGAATCCCTCCTGTACTTGAAAGTCATTAGTCATCCTACAATCTCATTTGCATAGCATTCTACACAAAAACAAAAAAAATAGAAAATTCCAAAACCTAAAAAAAAAAAAGTAGAGTATATTCCTCACCATTGCGCCTCCTCAGGCTCAACGTATTAAAAAACAACTTCCCTTCTGCAACATAATCCGCACTCGAGCTCAGCAAGCCATGTCCGACCACGAAGAGGAAGCTCACCTCTCCCCTGCCCTCGACCTGACCGAAGCGTAACCTCTAGCGCAACAACCAACTAAGAATACACCAATCATGTAAGAATTGGCACAGGGAATGAGAGCAATGCAAGAAATGCTCTTGCAATTCATGCAAGCACAAGCTAACACAACAGCCAACAATCAAGTTAGCCCAATTCAACAATCTCAACAAGCCATGCCGGGTCCCTCCGGCCTCCTAGTTCAAACCAAGCATAACCATCGGAGTCTGCCCAAGACTACCGACAACAGTCATCTCAGCCCTTCGCTATGGGGCATCCTCCTCAATACCTTCCTGCGACAACAAGATCGTCTCAGAGCGTTCCTGTCGCAGGAACTTCCAGTTAACTTTCAGTCAATCTTACAAGCAACAATCTCAATAGATTCCAGCATGTCCCCGCCGATGAGACTCCTTTCCTTTCTCAGCATATCCCCGTCGATGGGACCTTTACTCAATTCAGCACATCTCTGCAAATGGGACCTTTACTCAATTTCAGCACATCCCCGCAGATGGGATTTCAATTCAATCAGTAGGGATAGCACTGACGAATGCCTACAATGGGGGTCAGTGTCAAGCCCACATCAATCAGCGGACAGTGGCGAATACCCAACAAGGGGGTCACTTCCCAGCAGCTCAGCCTCGTACAAATAAGAGCACTTTTCAATTCCAGCACATCCCCGCCGATGGGATTCCAGTTAATTTTCAGCAATCTTCAATTCAACAAACTCCAGTTAATTTCCAGCAATCTTCAATTCAACAGTCCCCAGTTAATTTCCAATAAGTTCCAGCTCAACCTTTAGTACAGTCTCCAGTTTAATTACAGTCATTTCAAGCATAAGTTCAGTCAAAATCCAGTTCAATCATCAAATCAATTTCAGTAACCCATGGTTGCTTTTCAGCAAGCCCATAGGGTCGAAGACATCGACCACTATGCCGAGGAAGAACGTGCCTTACTCCGAGAGGCACCAGTCGTTCGAACAGATCACCCAGGACTGGACGAGTTGCGGGAGCAGTTCCAGATCTTGCAAAATCAGCTTCAGCGACAATAAGGAATCAATCTACCTTCGACGAATTTCAGAGACTTGTGTCCTTTTCCGAATGCTTAGATACCTCAAAATTTTGAGGTACCAAAATTCAAAAGATACGACGGTAGCGGTTGTCCCACAGCACACCTCAAGGCTTTCTGTGGAGAGCTGAGTGCAATCTCAGGAAATGGAGCCCTCATTCAGCTTGTTCAAAAAATCTCTGAAGGGCAATACCCTAGATTGGTACACATTATTGGACTATTATCGCATCAGGACTTAGGAACAACTTTCCCAGGCTTTCGTCGACAGATTCGCGTACAATCTCAACATGGTACCCAGAAGAGCTGACCTCGCGGCTCTCAGGCAAAGGAATAATGAAACGCTATCAGCTTATGTGGGACGCTGGTGAGCTATGACAGCCAGAATGCGGACACCTATCGACGACGAAGAACAAATCTCCATGATTGTTCATTCAACATATCCTGGCATATCTGGATATCTCATCTCGCATCCATATGCAAATTTCTCACAGTTGATCCGTGCTAGAGAGCAAGTCGAAGTAGGAATCTGCGTAGGGACAACCTCCCTATGGCCTCATCAGGCCACTCCAGTCAGACAGAACAGAGTGGAAGGAAGACCTATTGGGTGCAGGAATAGAAAACGCAGCGGTTCTCCTCCTCGCCCGACAGAGGTAAACAAGCATCATCACCACTGCTGAGGGCAACCAATATGCTGCACCACAGGGACGTCAACAGTATCAACAGAATCAGGTTCAGTATCAATCTCAAAGGTATCAGCCACAACCAAATCCCCAACCACAGCCACAACCACCTCGACAAGCAGCAACAGTTAAGGGGGAATGGCCAATACTCATATCAAAATAGGCTGAATTACAGGGAGCTCAGGAAATTCATTCCTCTCACTCAGCCGCTCAGTCAGGTTATGGCTATGCTAGTGCAAAAGTAGTTACTCACTCTAATGGCACCCAGGCCTCCTCCAAATCACCTTGCCTCCGAACTTCCGAGAAAATGAGTATTGCGCCTACCATTAAGGGCGTGGCCACACCACTGATTGATGCATGACTCTGAAGAATGCAATACAAGATCTGATAGACGACATCAAGATTGTCATCTCAATCCCTGGAACTCCTCCAGCAGCTTCCACCAACATCCTTCAAAATCCTTTGCCTCAGCATTCGACAGACCACAGTTCGTCTTGTGGCCATGTCGTCAACAGCATAGAAGAAGGAGAGCGTCTCAATCACTTCTTCTCCCCTATCTAGTCCATTTATGCTTACACTTATGGGCCAACAAGTTCTCCTCCGATCTTGCAAGGGGCAAACCCCTTTCCTCCTTCAGGCTCCGAGCCGTTAGAACTCGAAGGAGCACCTCCATATGATGCGCCAGTTGTTCAAGAGCTTATCCCCTTGTAAGGGGCACCTTACAGCCATTCATGTTGGGAGTCAGTCATCCTAAAAGGAGTACAGTCGTGCATCGAACCCGCATACGAACCTGTCATTTTGCAAGGGGCAACTTCAGCTCAGGAACAATCCGATCCGTAGGGGAGGGATTATACTCATCAGCAGCAAGAACCCATTGTCTTGGAAGGGGCTCCTCCAATCAAGTCAATCATATTGCAAGGGGCAAATCCCGGAGGCATGTCGATCACACTACGACAACTAGGACAAATAGAGAAACCCTTCTCCATATCAAGAGGACCAACATTCATTCCATGAGAGCCTCCCACTCCAGGAACGGTCAAGCCAAGACCACAACCTTATGTGATCTATGAAGACAAGCCTCGATATTATCCCTTCAACACAGGCAACAATATAGTCCTCAAGGCAAAAGCTCCATATGAGGAAGATCTGGTGCCCACACCAGCATCATTGCAAGAACCAGTGGTCCTAGAAAGCAAAGGAGAGGAAAATTATAAAGAAGTCTCGTGGCACTATCCAGAATGTGCAGAGTTGGGAAACACGAATCCCAATGGGCGTTGCATCCAAAGAGATAATCAGAACAGAGGAGATCCCAAAGGTGCTCTCTCAGGCCTTGACAACAAAAACGAAGCTGCATATGATGTGGCAACTCAGCTCGAGTCAATCCCTGCTCAAATCTCGGTATGGGAGCTACTCTGCACATCGTGCATACACCGAGAAATGTTTGTCAAAACCCTGAGCGATGCCTATGTCTCCTCCGATACAGCACCAGAAATGATAGCATTGATGATCGGACAGCTCCTGGCTCCATGCGCCATCACCTTCACTGATAATGAGTTACCACCGGAAGGGCGCGACCATGGGCGATCCCTCAACATAGCCTTATGATATAAAGACCTTTGTGTCCCGCTGATCCTTATCGATAACGGCTCAAGCTTAAATGTCTGCCCGCTCAAGACTGCGGAATGCCTGGGAATCACTCTCTCCTCATTCCGACCCAGCACCATGTACGTCAAAGCATTCGACAACACCCGCCGATCAGTGGAAGGAGAAGTCGATATAGAGGTACAGATAGGTCCAGAAGTCTCCACCATCATATTCCAAATCCTGAAAATATCAGCCTTTTTCAACATGTTGCTCGGACGGCCTTGGCTGTACAAGGTTGGAGCTGTGCCATCAACTTTGCATCAACGGGTGAAGTATATCTGTGGAAATCAAGTAATCTCTGTCCATGCAGAGGAGCTCATCACTCCTTCCAATGTTGCTGCCACTGAACCAGATATCCCTATCATCGACATCCAACACTCTGAAGAAGACGTCCCATTTCATAGTTTTAAATTCGAGACTATGAACGCTATCGCCAATTTAGAACCGATAAGTGTGGATTGTGTCTTTTCACCAGCAGAACGTCTGAGCCTCAAATATCGTATGAAGAATCATTTCAAGTTCAGAAAGATACCGCTGGTATATAATCAACGCAAATGGGGACTCCGGTACAGGGCAATCTTCATGAATAAAAAAAAAAGAAATTTCGGTGCTCACCCATTCAATTCATCAGGCCAGGAGAGCCTTGCAGATATCCAAGAGGAAATCAACCGATTGCACTACACAAAGGCCTCCCGATGAGCCTAGCTTGGGCCATGTGGCCCCCCATTTGATGTGACTAGATTCTCGAACCATCTAAGCCTCCGGAAGAAGAAGGAAATGATGAAGACAAAGAAGAAAGTCAAATACAACAGCTTCAGGACCAAGGTACTCTGATACCTGCTCTCAACCAGGGGCACAACCTGCCCACTTCAATTCCAGCCAATCAGGGGCACAACTTGCCCATCTCAGCATCAATCAACAAGGGGCATGACCCGCCCGTTTCTGCAGAACCGACATCATCAACCATCAGCCAGGGGTAGAAGCAGCCCATCCATTGGACCAAGAAAGGGAAATGGCCAGCCCTGGATTGGTCCGATGTCCAGATTCCGAACTCGTGTGTCGCTGTGGAACCAGACAAACTGCAGTTCGAGGTAAGTGATCCGAGAGGGACTGAGTATGACTCGGATCTCGAACCCAACCAGCGAGAAATTATAGTCATTGGGCCAGATCGTGATTTTTCGCCCAAACCATCAACCCCCACCTCTCCAGGGGAAGGAGTGTGGGGTCCTGAATGGTCATCCATTCCCCTAACTTCTGAATCAGCCAGAGAGTTGTTTGATGGCTCTGGCTTCCAAAAAAATGCCAGTTTAAGCAGCGAGCGGTACTCTAGGACAAGCTGGGATCAATCATGGTCTGAAATGCCCGCTTGTTCAAGGTCCTGTAAATTTCAAAAATCCAAAAAAAATAAAAAACTTTCAAAAGCCAAAAACATCTAGCATTTCAATTCCAGAAAACTCTTAAAAATCAAAAAACAATTCTTTTCCTGCATTCAATAATGTGCCGAGTTTGTCTAAAGAGTCGCATGAGTTTGAAGTCGAATCATATGATTTTGACATCGAATTAGACTTTGAGCTCATGAGTCTGGACGATGTTCGGGATGAGGAAGATGATGATCCGGCTCCCGAACTAGAGGATCTTCTCAAAAAGTTCAAATCTAAAGCTAATGTTGTAGCCGATGATTTCGAGGTAGTAAACTTAGGGACACCCGAGATCCCTAGGGAAGTACGCATTGGAAAATCGTTGCCACCAGAGATAAAGAAGAGAATGATAGAATTCCTAGCTCCAAGATTGTCCAACTTCGCATTCTCATATGAAGACATGCTGGGGCTCAATGAAGAGCTCGTTGTACACCATTTGCCAACCCAGCCAGATATGAAGCCAGTGGAGCAGAAACTTCGAAGAATGAAGCCAGAATGGGCTCTGAAAGTCCGAAATGAAGTCATCAAGCAGTACAATGCGGGATTCTTAGTAGTCTCCAACTACCCTGAATGGCTCGCCAACATCGTACCGGTACCAGGATGGCAAGGTTCGAATGTGCATCGACTTCTGAGATCTCAACAAAGTCAGTCCTAAAGATGACTTTCCTTTGCCACATATCGACATTCTGGTTGACAACACTGCAGGGTACAAAATCTTCTCATTTATGGACGGTTTCTCAGGTTACAATCAGATTAAGATGGTCGTCGAAGATCGCGAGAAGACATCGTTTATCACTCCCTTGGGAACCTTCTGTTACAAGGTAATGCCGTTCGGTCTGAAGAACGCAGGAGCAACATATCAGCCAGCAATGACAGCATTATTCCACGATATGATGAACAAAGAGCTTGAAGTATATGTGGATGATATGATCGTCAAATCTCGCACAATTGAAGGACACTTTGAATATCTGAATAAGTTATTCAACAGATTAGAGAAGTACAAGCTCCGTCTCAACCCTCATAAATGTGTCTTTGGTGCAATCCTCCCCGGCTTTATGGTGAGTGAGGATGGCATCAGGGTCAATGAAACTAAAACCAGAGCAATCATCGAGATGCCCCAACCTAGAACAAAGAAAGAAATCCGTGGCTTCCTCGGCAGAATTCAATACATCAGTCGCTTCATCGCACAGCTCACACCTATCTGTGAACCCATATTCAAGCTCATTCGGAAGAATGTTCTAAAAAAATGGAATGACGATTGCCAAGTCACTTTCAACCACATCAAGAAGTATCTTATAAATCCTTCAGTTCATGCGTCGACGAAACAGAAGCTGCAATGATCATGAAAGAAATACACGAAGGAATCTGTGGCCCACACATGAATGGACACATGATGGCAAAGAAAATTCTACGACTCGACTACTATTGGCTCACCATGGAGACAGACTACTGCCAGCAAGTCAGAAAATGCATCAAGTGTCAGGAGCATGCGAATCAAATTCATGCCCCCTCATCAGAACTATACAACCTGAAGACTCCCTGGCCCTTCTCCATGTGGGGACTCGACATCATTGGGAAGATCAGTCCCAAAGCATCAAACGGTCATGAGTATATACTTGTGGCAGTTGACTACTTCACCAAGTGGGTAGAAGCAGCCTCCTACTCCACGATTGCAGCATCTCAAGTGATCAAATTCATGAAGAACAACATCATATGCCAGTATGGAATCCCTAATGCTATCATCACAGATAATGGGACCCCGTTCGTCAACAGGAAGATGGATGACTTCCTCAGCAACTTTAAGATTCAACGACATCGATCAAGCCCTTACCGTCCTCAGATGAATGGTGGGGTAGAAGCCGCAAACAAGACAATCGTTAGGATACTCGAAAAGATGGTCGTGACTTATCGAGATTGGTCAGATATGCTCCCATATGCACTTTGGGCTTATCAAACGTCTGTATGGTCTGGTACAGACGTTAATCCTTTCGAGCTTACTTATGGAATGGAAGCAGTTCTACCAATCGAGGTGGAAATACCATCATTACGGGTGTTGCTGGAAAGCGGAATTAAAGAAGGAGAATGACGACAGGCCAGATTCGATCAGCTATAGCTCGTAGATGAGAAGCGCATGCGTGCGCTAATTCATTCCCAGTGCTATAAAAAAAGGATCGCTCGGGCTTACAACAAGAGGGTCTAAAAAAAAAGTTTCAAGGTGGGTGACATGGTCATGAAGAAGATTCTACCGTCGCACCTTCCTGATCTCAGAGGAAAGTTCAAACCCTCATGGGACGGACCGCTGATCATCAGAGAAGTACTTTCTGGAGGCGCTCTCAGACTCATCAGCATGAGAGGGGTGGATCTTCCTGAGCCAATCAACACCGACAAAGTGAAGATCTTTCACGGGTAAGTCGTTTTGACCAAATCAAGACTTACATTAATAAAGGTGAAGTTAAGAGGTCGAAGCTAAAACTTATGAAAAATCATTTCCGTGGACAAAAAAAAAGAATACAAAAAAAAAAGAAGAGAAAAGAAAAGAAAATGGGAAGCCAAAACAAGGCACCTGAGAAAAATCAATCCGAGAAGAAACACAGTGACCCATCCATCTATCTCAGAAGGGTCTGTAGCTAAGAACAACAGCTCTATCATCATAGCTCAGGATAAGGGCTGAAAGACTTCCATCGGCCAACAACGACGGATTCTCGACCTCTAGCCACTGTAGTTATCAAAAAATTCAAAAAGAAAAAAAGAAAGAAAAAGAAAATGTGTGCCTAAACAAAGAGGGCGGAGTAAAAATCCGAAAGGACGCTCCGAGTAAAAACAATGGGTATACAGCGGACCCGGTAAAAATCCGAAAGGG
The DNA here is from genome assembly GCA_003013855.2 of Liriodendron chinense. NCBI lineage: Eukaryota > Viridiplantae > Streptophyta > Magnoliopsida > Magnoliales > Magnoliaceae > Liriodendron > Liriodendron chinense. The sequence continues at coordinate 13,607,001 of ML058484.1, forward strand.
CGCCGAGGGTAAAAGCAGCATAGCTGCCAAGAGGCAGGCAATATCAAATACCCGGGACGTGGTGAAAATCCGAAATGGCGCCACGAGCAAAAATAACGGGAATAAGCCGGCTGCGGTGAAAACTCGAAAGAGCGCTGTAGGAAAAAGTAACTCAAATAGAAAAAGAAGAATTAAAATGCAGGTATCAAGAAATTAGACGGCCCGGATTAGTTCAAACAGTTACAGTTCAAGAACAAGAAGAAGTACAGTCGGGGATAAAGAACTCTACAAACTCTGACAAACTCAGGAAGCAACAGTTTCCATTGCCTACACCTCTAGGGAGCCAAAGGATCACATAAGTCAATCTCGAGACATGAATCAAAGCATTGGTCGAGCCTCAGTTCTGATTCCTACGTCCCGGCACAAAATCCAGACACGCACTCACAAGACAACTCATGGCACAATAAGTTCTCAAAAAAGTTTTCTCTTTTCATTAAATGCATCATGTTTCTTTTACATATATCATTCATCTTTTCAAAAAATACAAAAATGCATCATCACCGGTCATGTACTATGCAAAAAGGGACGTACAGACAACCGACATAATCAATCACTGCCACCCTCCTCGGCCACATCAGGTAAGTCCTCTGACTCATAATGAAATAGCCTCACTCTCAACCTGCTCACCTCCATACGCAAGTAATGTACCTCATCTCGCTCAAGGCTAGGGATCGATGTCTCCTCATCAGACAACCTTTGATCGACAGCCAATCTCCTCGACATCATCTCACAATGATACCGAAGTGCAGAGATCTCAGACAGCAAATAGCCATGAGTGGCCAAGAGGAAACCAGGATCGATGAATGGGAGCTCTTCAAAGGGCTCATATGAACCAGATGAAGAGCCAGCATCCCTAAGAATATCCTGCTCATCCTCATCGGCGGTCTGATGCCAGCAAGGAATGCACCGGTATAGAGACTGCTCAGCAACCCAGTGTTGGTATGGGGCAGTCGTCATCGAAAAGTCCGCAGCTTAAAACCAAGGAAGTCAGCAATCAAGTGACTCACCCAGGACCCATCAATCTGAGTCCTAAAGTCAGATGATCTAGCTGGAAGTGCTCGACACCCGATACTCGAGAAAGCAAAAAGAGGAACATCCTGCTCATACCCGAACTGCCGCAAGAACCGGATAGGGTGATAAGAAAAGAAAGATAGAAAGCCTACCAGCATCAGAGGAAGGCGGTGCACATCACAAAAGTACTGGAGGAAGTGAAATCCAAGATGACTCCCAACGAACATTCCAGTCATGCAACTCAGCAAACATCCTGCGATATAAGGGCTCACTCATCCTAGCTGTATGCGGAAGAAAATCCATGATGTGTCACATGAGGTCAGAGATACGAATGCCGGGAAATGATGTAGAAACAGTCAGCGAAAGACGCTCCCATAGCCATTTTGATCATAATAAGGAAAAGAGGTTCAGATAAAGCAAAGCAATTCCCAAAAGACAAGAAAAGAAAAAGAAAATGCAGAAAGGATACCTAAAGAAATGCACAGCAGCCGCGAAAGACACGAGTGCGGCCTAGGGCACAGTCAGTCAGCCCATTAAAAAGCTCAGCCAGAACAAGAGAAATGATCCCCTGACGTCGAACAACTCGGCTCATCACCTCAAAGAGCGAAGGAGTCTGAGATCTACACCATCCCGAGAATAGCACCTCAGCTATCAAACAGAACATCAGCGCATTCCGAGAGAGTAGGGCCCCTGCCACACTCCGAGGGCCCGAGAAAAGATCATACAGTAAGTCTACAGCATTCTGGCCGGCAGCTACAGGCTGAACAAGATACGGGATCCTAAACCAGTTCTATGGTGTGGCAATTTTTGGCAAAGTCTTCAGCGAAAAATACTGAACGTAATCCCAAGGAAGACTGGTTAAACGTGCAAGCTCCTCCAAAGAAGGTCCCATCTCCATGTCGTTGAACGCGAACAAGTTCAATGAAGGGACCCAGTCAATCAGTGCATCCCCGAGTATCCTCCAATCAATATCAACTTTAGCCATATGGATCAAACCGCCGAAGCCATGGGACTCAAAATCTCGAATCTCATAAGCCGACAAGCTGTCAAGCCAAGCAAGCAGTCGTGGCGAGCAAGAGGACGAGGAAGCAACTGACAAGTCCTCACAGGAATCCCCCCAGAACAAAAGGCCCAAGAATCGATGACAGCTCATCAAGGATCAGAAGATCAATAGGCGAAGGAGAAGGAAAAGCTGGAACCTCTGCAAACTCAACAGCCCCTGACCTATCCCCAGTATCGGCTATGTTTGATATAGTCGCATCGTTATTTGAAACTGTCATGACTTCAGCTGCACGAGAAGACTCGCCCTACTCGTGAACCGAATGTGTAAAGGGTCGACGATCAGGAGAAGGTCGATACTCTCCATTAAAAGGGCTATCAGCAAAGATCACGCCGCACATCGTGGCATCCTGATCAATCTGACCGCTGAAAAATGCATCTGAACTGTCAAGAAAGGCCTCGGCAACCCCAATCGAAGAATCAACGGTCAGATCTGGACTCGCAGTCCTCTCCAATATGAAATCATGAATCCAATCATCATCCTATCCAATCAAAGGGATCATCGGGACATCCACACCGTCCATCATCAGGGGGACGTCATCAATGATCGCATCAAGTTCACCCAAGCAAGTGTACCGCACATCTCGGCCATCATCAAGAGCATCCAAGCCATTAAAGGTATCATCTGAACCATCCATACTGTCCAAACATGAGATCAGCCCATCTATGTCCATCATGGCCCCATCACCACCATCAATCACACCATCCATGCGGCTCACACTCAAAGAGTGCAGAGCTTCATCTATGGCCCATCCTCCCGTCTCATCTACACCATCCAATCCTCCCATAATCAATCCCCCATTCAAATATGAATTTTCGGCATGACTGCCATTAATGGGACCATTCAAAGCTCCACCAACCACCATCCTTAAACCTCCATCAATGCCCCCATTTAAGGCTTCATCCACACTATCAATCAAGACATCCTACCATCATTAAAGCCTTCACCACTTTCTGAAATGTGGGACCCACCAACCTCTCCCACAGTGGCCCCCAAATCATCATCAAGGGCTACTTGAGAAAGGACAAAACAAGAACATGACAAGATGATGAGAAAGACAGAGAAAGACAGAGAAAAGGGGATTCATGGCTGGAATCGAACTCTCCAGTACAGGGAATGTGGGGACAGGAGCAGTGAGTAGAGGAGAATGTCCGAACACGAGTCAACCCAGGCCGCACATGAGAAGAAGTTTGGGTGGCCCGCTGTGGGCCGCCTGTATGGACGGTCTCCCTCTCTCTTCGCGGGATTGGCATCATAATCTTTGGTAGGTGAGACTGCCAGTCCACGTCAACAGATGGCACCCTGAGGGCCGCCCAAGGCTCCAATCAACTCCAGATTTCGTTTGAGGCTGATCTGAATCATCTGGAAGGTACCCCACCTATCCAATCATGAAGTACTAGCGACCGACATGGGGTTGATCAAGTCAAAAGAGAAGGAAAATTGATCAAGAGGGGCCCACAAGCAATCTGAGCCATTTAAGGGCTAGATCATCATGATCCAAACCATGGAAAGGCTCGTATGGGTCATCAAATAGCAACATCAAGGGTTTGATTGTCAAGAAAGGGGGGCAGAGTCCAAGATCTGATAATCAAGTGGGCCCACATGGCTAAAAAAGGCAATCCGAACCATCCAATTCACCATCCACACCATGGAAAGCCTTCTTAGCCTCATAAAACATCAAGGATAGGTGCTCTAAAGCGAAGCTGAAATCCAAAAAGGGCCCACAGGGCCAAATCAAGTAATCTGAACCATTCAAGTCATCATCCATACAGTTGAGAAATGTTATCTTCCACAAAAAATGAGTCGAGAGTCAAAACATCCAAGCATCATCAAGGAATTTGAGACAAATCAGGGTTGTATATTCATTCAGAAGATTTTGAGACAGAAGAAAGGTCAAGCAAAAGGCCTCAGAAATGACAAAAGGCCATACATCAAACAAGTTGAATACAGAAGCAGGCTACAGATCACCAACATAATCATCATCATCTCTCCTCTCATCCCACTCCCAACGATGAAGGTTCATCAGAGGAGCTGTCATAGATCCGCCAGCATATCTGCGACGACCCCCCGGAACGTAGAGCGAAGGAAGAAGAGTTCCATGTCCGTACAGCAAATACTACTCGTCGTAGTCATGATTCGGGATTGTGAAGCGAAATCCAGGCTGGCCCGCGAGAGCCTCCGCCATATCATCAGCCGGAATCTGAGCAGCTGGAGGAGGTGCGGAACAAGGAACCCGAGCCACGCCAGTGATCTGACGGAGTAGCCTCTCGCCCAAGTACCACTGAAATGATTCGGCGTCAGAGAGCATGATCCAAAGGCATGAAGAATCATATGCTTCTATACGCTAAGGGGTATGATAAAGAGGAAAGTTGGCGTACATCATCCGAGCAAACTACAACAAATGAGTTCATCACAGTCAGTCACAGAGCAGCACAACGATATAAGAAAAGCAAGATACTTACGTCCTCGACGGTCAATCCGTCTATATCAGCGCGCCAGTTGTCCCCAGACACTCAAGAATTCCGTTGACGATTTTGCATGATGCCAGTGCATGAAACGATATACGGATGGTTCGACACCATCCCGTATCCTCGTGCGAAAGATTAGCAAAATGATCATAAAAACAGGTCTGGGCAAGGGCAGACATAATGATCAGATGAAGAAAGAAGACAAACATCTCCATAGAAGGTTAAAAAGAGTACCTCCACGACGGGCCAGAAACCTGTGAACGACCGGCTACTCTGAGAGGTCTTATCTAAACCTTGGTAGATGCGAGTCAAGATAGCCCCATTCCAATTATACGAATGGTGAAGATCCTCAACCAAGCGCATAAATCGAGGATCGACCTTCTCGTTCGCATGGCAGAAAAGGAATGACCCAAAGGCGTAAGTGATCATAGCCCGTGCTTTGTGAAGGGCCTCCAACTCGGTAGTAGGGATGACAATGGTGAAGGTGTTGTAAAACCATCGCAGTTTCACTTGGTAGCTCTGAAATTCACTCTCAGGTGGGATGGCTCCCACAAGCCGTATCCAGTCAGTGGAAGTAATGGGAGTAAGAGAGCCGACGTAGGGAACAACTGCCCCATGGAATGGAAAACCAACATATATATATATATATACATATATATATATATATACATATATATATATATATAGGTGAGTTATTCCCCACTCGCCACAGGGAAGTTGAAAGGTGTGGGTCTCATCCCTCCACCTCTCACAGAGAGCCGCAAGTAGCATGCGGTTGGCGTTATTGTTGTAAAAGCATAGTGTGAGAAGGCCTGTGAAAGGAGTATCGGCCAGAACACGTTCAAGCATATGTTGCGATTGTTTTACCCCATCATCCCAGAGATCTCGGGTACCTCAGCCTTTTATGGAGGGAAGAGGTTGGTGCTCCTTAGCTAAAGAACACATATGGGTCCCTGGCGAACAACTAAGGCCGGGTCATCCGCATTGATCGCCCTTCGCCCCCTCGTACCATCCGCCATCAAATTCTACAAGCTTGGTAAGGTAAGTCCCCATTCTTCACCCGTTAAAATCCAAATCATTATCCATGAAGCCCATGGATTTGGACTTACATTCAAATGCAAAAATCTAACGTCCAACTCCATGTGCTACCTAGGATATGTGTTGGGCCCATGAAAGGAAGCAAGGCCCACCTTAAAGAAGGTTGCATGCCATGCCTTAGGTAAGGAAAGTCCACCATCCAAGGACACATTTTGGACAACAAATGCGCTCAAGTGCCATGAGATTAAAATGGGATAAGAGTCAAACTTCATATGAGAAATCTCTCTTCAAAGTCCACATGTGACCAAGGCTTGGTTCATTTTCCATACCAAGGCCATGATCCTCATTTAAGATGTTCCCATCTTTTTGCACATATAAATGGACAAATGGGGAATAGAAAGGAAATTGGTCCCCAAGAGCAACTCAAGTGCCTCACCTCAATGGATTGAAATGAGCATATAGCCTACTTGAAGAACTATAAGAACCCATTCATGGGTCAACCATGGACAATCCTATGTGCATCATCTTGATAAATGTTTCGACTATGAGAATACAACATGGTAGTCCACCCACAAACATATGAGTCAAAGAAGCTAATGGTAAAAATTGATGCGCATAGCCCACATGAAGAATCAAGGTTAGAAATGTCCATCCAAGGACAAGTTTGGGCAACTTATTTGCACCAATTTCTTTACAAAAAAGGGGACCATTTGAGCACAAGAGGGCATGGCTTGATGAGTCACCCAACCATCATGAAAATGGCTAAGAATGATATACATATCCCACTTGAAGATCAAAATCCAAAATGCCGCAAAGCATGGGACAAAATTGGGCAATTTATGAGTATCATTCTTTCCCACAAATTGAAATAAAAATCACTTATCTTTGAGAATGATGGTGGATGAACCACCAAGCACCCCAAGAGAAGTTCAAGGAGCTATGGTTGCATGGATAGCTCACTTGAAGAAGAGTCATCCATTTGAGGTTGGTAACATTAAAAGAAGCCCTTGAGATCCACTTTCCTACAACGTGAGAAAACCATTTGAACTTAGTGAGATTGTTAACACAACTCACTCAGGGGACTTGTAGATGATCAAGTAACTCAAGTCCTCCATTCATCTAAAGAGAAGGCATGAAGGGAAAGAATCCCACATGCACAAAGTGTAGTGGTACACACATGACTCAAAGAAATTCATAAGTTTCAATGAGGGCCCAAAAGCCCATCTATATGGAGAAATTCCAAGGAGCCCACCTCACTTTGTGTATAATGGTCTACGTCATAATCAAGAAATGGTGGAAGATTTGGGCTACTTGTCCATAAAGGCCCAACTAAGAAATCTAGCCCACTTGGGATCCAAGTGGAGAATGGGCTAGTCACTTTTGTCCATTTACATGCAAAGAAAGATGGGGCCATCCAAAGTGAGCACTATGAGCCCAAAACTTGAGGTGGGCCCTACCAATCTCATGGGCCCAAACCTTGAAAAGATGATGGAAAAGAAAAGAAAGCTATAAGGAAAATATGGTAAGGAAAAGAGAGCATGAGGGAGCCCAAAATGAAGTATTGGGCCCATCAAATATATCAAGGGCCATGACTTCACTTTGAGCCCATTTGATACACATAAAAAGGGGCCTAACTCCCATGAGAAAAGATAGGATATTTTGCCATGCATACTTGATGGACATGGCAAAATTACCCTTTACATACACATGAAGGGAGTATGAAAAAAAGAAAAGAAAGAAAGAAATGAAGCTTGCAATGTTCCTCTCCATGCACCACCTTGAGAAGGGATTGGAGAAGTAGAAAAAGGCCAAAAAGACTTGGGCCCACCTTGACTCCCTTGGAATATCTACATGAAGAGAAGAAAGAAAACATGAGGAGAGAAAGTGAAGAAGAAAAAGGACAAGAAAGAAAAATGAGTGGTCCATACCTTCACCACTCACCAAAGGGGGACCACCTTGCTATCCCAAAGCTCCACTAAGGCCTCACCAATTGAAAACAATAAAAGGCCACTAAAATGAAGAAAATTTTTGAAGAAAGAGAGAGTGTAGGAAAGAAGAGAGAGAGAGAGAGATTGCACGTTGGAGGGGCCAAGGGTATCCCATGTTATATAGAAAAAAGGAGGGCACCTCCAACCCACTGGAAAAACCAGTGGGCAGAAGGGGCTTGGGTGGCACCCAAGGGGCCGTCCGTCTTCCTACCTGGTTGAAACGACCCCTCACCCTCTCTCCTTGGGAAGAATCCCCTTGGGAAGAGTAGTTGCAAGTGAATCTTGTACCAACATGTAAGAATGAAGTGATGGAAGGGAAGGATGATAAAAGAAAAAAGAAATCTTACCAAAATCTCATCTTGTGAGAAGTTAGAGAGAATTTGACTTGATGATGTGGAAAAGCTCCATGAGATTTTCAAGAAAAAGAAAAAGAATTGACTTGGTCAAATAATGATATCAACCATCCAAAGTCATGGCCTGATAATCTGAATCATTCTTAGAAAAATCCTGGGAATTTTCAACCTTGATCACTACCTAATATCGGGTCTGAAGACCTTAAACTACGTCGAGATCAAGATCCCGAGGGATTTCCAATAAAAACCGACATCGATTCGAATTAAGATCCGACGACTCCGGACATTTTCTAAAAATTTAAAAAATTTGTGTATTTCCAGCATCGCCTGTACAAAATATTGGGTCCGAAGACCTTAAACTACAATGGGATTAATTTCTCGGGGGACTTTTCCTGCTTTCAACAAAAAATTGGCATCGACCTCGACCGCTTGGCTTAGGGTTCGATAATCCAGATCTTTTCAAAAAATCACAAAAAGAATGTATTTTCAGCATGTACATATTTTTTGTCCGAAGACCTTAAACTACACTGGGATTAATTTCTCAGGGGACTTTTCCTGCTTTCAACCAAAAACCGACATCGGCCTCGACCGCTCGGATCAAGGTTTTTTAACCCGGATCATTTCAAAAAAAAATACAAAAAAGATTTTAAGCTTTCCATAAATACCAGTATCAATCTCGATCACTCGAGTTGAAGTCTAGAACTTTCTAAAAAAAAAAAATCACCATCAATTTTAACTGCGCAAATCTATCCCAGCGGTTCGAAGACCTAAAACTACACTGGGATTAACTTCTTGGGGGCTTTCTTTCCCAACATGTCCCGGACATGGCTGACACTTGATCGTACGGATGTCCGAAATCTTCTAAACAGGTAAGGGCTGAGGCAGGTAGAACCCCGTGATCCTGTTCGTGTTGAACGCACCGTGATAGACAACCTTGATTTGGAAGTCGTTGTTGAATTTGACGGATGTTTCCTGTTCCCAAAACTCATGAAGGGGATTAAGGCAGTTGGGAGGTGAAGCGTACCCTCACGGAATTGTGAGCAGCATAAGGCCCCAAATTGGATTGATAAAGGGAAATGTGAGGATGTGGCTCGTTTTGTGGCCGAAGGAGTCCGTCGGACTGATACGTGGTCTATGTGCATTGCACATGAGGAGCAGGCAACTTTGTGGGTGTGTTGACTGAAAACCCTCAAAATTTCCTCATCCGAAGATGTAAAACTACGACACTTAACTGTGTGAGATTCGTCCTACTCACTGACATAAAATGAATCGGGTGCCTTACCAGCAGTAGAAGCTGGAAATGGATGAAAATTTCAGACCTTTCCCTGCATTTCAGAAAAATACCAAAACATTGCAAAATCATCTTTCAAAAATCACAAAATGTTTCCCTTGCTTTCAATAAATACCGATCTTTACTTGGACCAAATATTTTCAAAATCACAAAAATATTTCCTTTGTTTTCAATAACCGATCTCCATCTTGACTACTAAGGTAAAGATTCAGGACCAAATATTTGCAAAAAATCACAAAAAATGTCGCCATCTCCAACACTGCACTTCAGGAGTCTCGAACTCCGCTCGCTTATTTCACAGTTTAGGGATGACGGATCCGATCGCCCGCAAATTAGAATCTTGACCAAAATTGGCGACCAAGCACCATCCCAATCACATCCATTCCCAGAAGAACATCTTGAAGTCTGACAACTTCCTTCATCCATCCCCATTAGCAAAGAAACAGCATCTTGGGACGATGGACTTGATCGACCATGGGTCGGGATCTTGACCAACCTGTTGACCAAACATCCGCATTGAAAAGAAAATCTCCAAGGGAGCATAACCCTGCAAGCAATAAGCTCAAAGTTATCTGCATCCTCAGCAAAAGAAAAATCATCAAGCTAAAAGAGAATGGGCCAAACCATGCATCCATCATCAAATATGCATCCCCATGCATCAACATCCATTTCATCAATCGTCATGTTTACCTACCTTCAAAGTAAAAGTCGGTTAGCCAAAGACCCCACAGGCATCCCTAGTGGAGGCACGTGCAAGCCATCTTCTCTTTTCAAAAAGATAAAAAATATTATATATATTCCTATTTACAAATAAAAACCCCACGGAGTATCACTCCCCAGAGTGGGTATCTTTTCAAAATCCAAAAATATTTTCCCAGTAGAGCGTTCAGCCTCCAAAACACCGAGAGATCCTCCATATCTCTGGGTAGGAGCCTGACACAAAGATCAAATAAGATCCGATGTCTCGCAGTTTCCCTGGAGGCCATCGGATCCAATGCACTCAAAGTACGGTCGAACTGAACTCCAGTGTCAGTGCGGTCGTACCAAATGCCAAGATATGAAAAGATGAAAGCCAAAAGGCTTGGTCAAAGAAACCATCTAAATGGTGGAAACGATGAATTATAACCCAAGTATCAAAATCAGCAAATTGGGTGGAAAAAGTTCACCCGCACATACCTAGGCGTGGATGCCTAAAGTACCTTGACTGAGTCCAAGTCGGCGTAGTGATCTCCCGTAAGACTACATGGACGCGGGGCAGCTAACCACTTTGACAGTCAAGCGAAACAAGTATTCCTGGAGTGATCCGGGAAAGCATCGAACAATCAATCACCAGGTCGGTAACCTCGTAAGACTGTGACTGATGCAGAGGCTCTACTGTACCTTTTCGATTTAGTATCGATCGGGAATGGAAGGGTTGCGATTGGATACCTAGGTTGCAACGCATGCAGGGACAATCGCAACGTTTTCTCCAAACTCCCGCGGTATGTGCGAGTTATCAATTTTCAGACAATCAACTGACTCAAATGCAAAGGCAGGCAAAAATTTCAGACTACGGTCTATGAATGACCGGGTCAGAAGTGGGGTGTCCACTCGCTTTGACATTCGGTTGCACACAACCTCTGTTAAAGAGGGGAATCTGTAGACACCCCACCTTCGGCTATAATGTTTGTAGAGATAGCTGAATGAATGGAGGACCATACCCCCAAATCTCATGTCCAAATCTAGCCAAACTCACCCTTGTAAGCCCCAATCCATAGCCCAGATCAAGCCTGAACCCAGTCGACTCACCCTTAAACACCAGCCCAAAAAATCCCCCATAAGAAAAACTAATAAAAAAATTTAAAAAAAGTCAAACTTGGTGAGTCAACCCGCTGAGTCAAATCACTGGGTCAGTCCAGCCCATGCACCCAGTCAACTCACCATGTCAACCCATCTTTCAAACCCAGTCAACTCACCTGATTTCGAACCGTAGCTTCAGAGCAGGTCCGGACCCCGAATCTCGGGATTTTCTGCTTCAGGTTTGGAGGCCGTACGCTCTGAAGCGGGAGTAGCGCGGCCGTACGGGTGGCCCCAGGGTGCCGTCCAAGCTTATTACCATAGCTGCCACTGCTCGCAGCTTTAAATACCTCCACCCCTTCTCATTCACAGCATCCACCTACCATCCCTCATGTCCTAGAGAAATCTGAGCCCATCTCCATCCCTTTAGCTCATTCCTCCACCAAGGAGAGCCCGAGTGAGAAGAGCCTAGCCCTGGTCCAGCCCTAGCCTGACCCTGGTCTAAGTCTCCCAAGCCACCCAAGTCTTGATCTAGCCACTCGAAGCAAACCCTTGCGACACCTTCGTCCATCCAGCTACTCTTTTATCAGCATCATCTCATTTGCATCTAACATAAGTGCAACATTTACTTCTCTTCTAACCCCCTTGCTTATCATATCACTGCTAACACTTTAATTATTCAAATACACAGCATGCATCCCGCATAAAGCACCTGTCAGTTTGACCGTATGCTCTGGGCTTGCCTGTTAATGGAAACCCGCACATCAGAAACTCTTACTGTTCAGACTTGCATTCATGCATCATATCATTCATGAGAATATACGAGGATTAAGTCAGACTTTCAAGTATTAGTTCGATTCTGTGAAGTAGAGATCGTACTTTGGTACGGCCAGTGTAGGGTGCCTAACATCTTCCCACCCTGTAACCGTGATCCCTTACCTCGAATCTTTGACCGCAGATCAAAATGAGTCATTGTAGAGGAAAGAATCTCCGGATTCCCTTCTCTAACATTTCTGCGGGGTCTAGCCGACTGTATATTCGAAGTAACTGGCTAGTGGCGACTCTGGTCTTATACGAACTGATCCAAACTCATTTAACACGACAACCGAGAAAAAGCCCTCGAGAACGAGGCGAGCCAGTGGCACAAACGGCGATTCGCGCGCACGTAACCACCCCTTTCCGAAAGGAAGGGAGAATTCGGGAGGGCAGAGAGGCGAGCGTCCACAGTCGAGTAGATTCTGACAAGCCCACGATTCTTACCCACACACGAAAACTGAATATAGCCCTCGATCACATGATTGGCCTATAGCTTGATTGAATTGGCAACAACCAGGGGTGTCAATGGGCCGGGCTCAAGCTTGAAAAATTAGAATTTTACGTAGGGTCGGCTCAACGGCCTGACCCAATATAATGCAAAATTCGGGCTGACACCTACCTCAGGCTCGGCCTATTGACACCCTTAGCAACAAAAAACCAAAAAATGAAGCCCATCCAAATCTTAGGTGGACCACACCATATGAAACAATGATGATTGAATTCCCACCGTTACAAGCTTCTTGTAGGCTACTAAAGTTTTGGATCAAGTTGATATTTTTGTTTTTTTTTTTTTCCATTCATTCATCTAAGGTCTATGTGACCTTATCAACAAGTTAGATGGCAAATAAACATGAAGGTAGGCCCTAGGAAGTTTTTTATGGTTGGCATTCAATTACCACTCTTTGATGTGGTGTCATCCACCTGAGATTTGAAACTACTTCATTTTTTTGGCTTGTTTCCTACAATGATTTAGAAAAATGGATGGATGGCATGAATAACAATAATACATCAAGGTGGGCCCCATAACCTCGGAGTCACCCAATCCACGCCCATTTAGATCTACCTATCATCTCCTTCAATTGAAAAGCAAAATAAAATGATTGTTTAAAACATTCTTTTGGTGTCCTTATAAATGAAGAGTATAAAGGCAAAACACACCCACAACCAAACCTTCACTCATCAACTCTATTTCGTTTCAAGAATATGACACAGTTAAGGTCAAAACCGTTAGAGAATAGTAGCCTAACAAATAATAAAGGATCATTTTAATCTATGTATCCTTTTACATATATGAGGGGCATTTGGATGGGAGTAAATGGAGGTAAATATGAGGAATTGGGAGTAAATGGAGGTAAATGGTATTTGTGGTGTGCTTGGATAGGAGTAAACGCATCTAAATGAATTGAAATAGGAGTAAATGTACATGTAAATGAAATCCTATCTGCCATAAGGATTTGGAAGTTAATGGGGGTGAAATGCCTTTTTGAGATCCCTCGGAGAGTCATGCGTGTATGTGATCCCTGTATTCGTGGCCTACTCGAGGTTAAAAAATTCATCATTTTTTGTTAAAGTAAATATTTTAATGGATTTATTACAATCATTCTATTAAATATTGAATATCTATACTAAGTTGAGATTTTAAAGTTGATTTGAGGTAGCACATGTATTCTTGTAAATATATTAATTTAAATGTATTCCAATTCCTCTCATTTACTCCCGTCCAAAAGGAACATTCAGATTTCAAATGCATTTCATTTACTCTCATCCATGTTGTACCTTATTTTTTTTACCGTTCCTAGGAAGACCGATTAGGAAGGGGCATGTATCATTGCACGAGCAGTGTGTAATACGTATAAGATCTGTGAGGATATGTAGTGCGCGTTTTGTGGAAAGGACAATTGGCGCTGGTCGAGTGATACATGCCATCAGAAAATGGGTTGTGGCCGAGCAAGACCTACAAGTGGTTACCAGGACATGTGCTAATAAGAGAGAGAAAGCTAGAAGGACAGAGTAGTGTTGAAATAATTACTATAACTGCTAAACATGGAAAGCATCCAGATAGTTCTTTCTTTTAAGGAAGTCAATAAATAGTGAAGGAGTTCAACGAAGTGAAGGGTTTCATACCAACTTAATCAAACAAACCAATCAATCAACTATCATTTATTTTCCTTAGCATAATTAGTCATTTATGTTTCTTAGTGTAATCAATAATTTAGTCCTACATTAGGAGTAGCAGTAACTCAGTAGCTATAATCCTTAGCAATAATTTAAATTTACGCTTATACATTGGACGAAGTTCTACTTGAATACAAACAATTCTCATTTTAGAAAAGTTGCTCCACAGTTGTTCCCTACGATCGACTGTAAATATTTCCTTTTGATATGCTTTTGTGTTTGGAAAGTCCTTTTGTACAGAAGGAAATGTGTGATCCATTTATAGAACCCTACCCTTCAATATTCTCCTGATTATCTTAAACAATATCTTACGAGTGGCTGAATAGGCGGTCAATCTCCTCATATCTTAGTCATATGCAATCAAGTCCAACGTATCAGCCTATCTTAGTGCTCGGGGCCAAAGTTGTTCAGTTGGAATCAAGCCACGCTTGCACATATTACACGTGACTGAATTTAAAACTGAGAGGCAACCATCCAAACACAATGGTGTAAGCCATTCATCATTTGAACGGCTTGGATTCTAATTTATTTGTGCCATGTATGCAATGAGTGCGACCATGTGTGTGCATTATCCATCTTTCATGGATGTTCACGGTCAAAGGAAAGAAAAAAGAAAGAAAGAAAGAAAGAAGCATAACCATTCAAGTGCATTGGGATACACATATCATACATGTGTCAAATGTTTTCCTTAATCCCAACCATACAAGGCACCCAAGTTCACGTAATAGATGATCTCAACAATAGGATTGGTGGATGGTTAAAAGACTTGGTGGCCCAGATTGACTAATTCAATCCTGTGTTGAGCCACAACTTAGGGGTGACTTGGTATTGAGTTGGACAAGGTCCTATCAAGTTTTTTTTTTTTTTTTTTTTAATTTGTTTTTTTGTAGCACACACACCCCAAGGGTACACTTTCCCTTCTTCTTCTTCTTTTTTTTCCCCTTCTTTTTAGTTAGTCATGCATCCCCACCCATCCAGTGGGTCATGCAACGCACCCACTGATGCTGTCAGCAGGGTGGATATTTTACCACTAATAGGTTTCAAAACTGAGACCCCTTGTTTGAAACTCCGCAGATTCTACCAACGAGGCATATGTACATTAATTAGAGGTAAGGAGGTGGCAAGGGTACACTTACCCATGTGTTGATGGTGACTTGTCAATGATGGGCCATGCTCGCAATCACCATGCACATGGCTTCAGGTGGCTCAATAATAACTGTTAATGTAGTGGGGCCCATTTTCAACCAGCACCACTCACGGGAATGCGACTTAGGGCCTGTTTGGTAAAACTTATTTTTTGCACTTATCATTGAAAATAACTATTTTCATTGATTTTTCTAATTAAGACGGTTTGGCAATTTTAAATTATTAAGCACTTAATTTAAAAAATCACTAAAAAAGTGTGATTTATTTTCAGCTATCTTCCTTTCGCTTAATGCTTAACGCTGAAGCGGTAAGTGATTTCAAAGTTAAATGTTTTTTAAATGGCAACTTTACCCTCCTCATAACTTGCGGGGAAGAGCTATAATGGAGTCGGGTTGACGCCTAAATGATGTCGCAAAGTTTTGTACCTACCATGATGTATGTGTTATATCCACATCATTCATCCATTTTTCTAGATCATTATGGGGCATAAGCCAAAAAATGAGTTGTACCCAAAGCTCACGTGGATCACACCATAAAAACAGTGGGGATAATGACGCCCACTGTTGAATACTTCCCAAGACCCACCATGCTATGTATTTTCCATCAAATTTATTCATAAGGTCGTATAAACCTGGATGAATGGAAAATACAAATATCAGCTTGATCCAAAACCTCTGTGGTCCCAAAGAAGTTTTCAATTGTAGATATTCAAGTTCCAATGTTTTCTATGGTGTGGTCCACTTGAGCTTTGAATCTGCCTCATTTTTTGGATCACAAACTAAAATCATCTAAATAAATAAATAGATAGTGTGGATCTAACAAATAGATTAAGGTGGGGCTCACAGCCATCCCAACAGGATTTGGAAGCAATTCAATTTGGTATTGCCTATTGACGTTGTCACCGTCCGGTAGCTACTAGATAATGTTATGTGGGCCCAACATAATGCATGTACTTGATCCATGCCGTCCTTCTATTTTTCCATATCACTTTAGGGCAAGGGTTAAAAAGTGAGACAGGTCCAATTCTCAAGTGGACCACACCATATTAAAATAAAAATAGTTATTATAGTGATGATTGAACGGCTACCATTAAAAACTTCCTAGGGCCTAATGTAATGTTTGTTTTCCATCCAACTTGTTGATCAGGTCACACATAGATGGAACAAGGAGAAACGCAAATATCAGCTTTATCCAAGACTTTCATGGTCTCAAGAAGTTATTAATGGTGGGCGTTCAATCACCACTTTTTCCTGCAGTGTGGTCACATGAAACTTAGATTTACCTCACTTTTGGGCTCATTCCCTAAAACAATCCAGAGAAATGAATGGAGGGCATGGATAAAACACATGCATCATGATGGAGCCCACAGATCATTGTCCAATACCTTGCTCCTGGCACACGGGAGTGGATTTGGCAATACAACGCCTCACCTAATATGGTATGGCCCTCATTGTGGGGCCCACCTTGACGTATCTATTCTATATCCATGTCGTCCATTTATTTTTCCAGATCATTTTAAGGCATGATACCAAAAATGAAATCTCTAGTGGACCATACTCTGGGAAAAAGTGGTGATTGAACGTCTTGCCATTAAAAACTTTTAAGGGTGCACCTTAATTTTTGCGTTGTGTTTATTTGCTATCCAATCCGTTGATAAGGTTGATAAGGTTACATAAGCCTGGATGAAAGAAAAAAAATACAAACATCATCTTAATCCATCCGCTTTTTCAGATCTAATTATTAGGTGGACGGTATCACAGGAAATGGTGATTATTGAACTTTAATGGGGCCACAAAAGTTTTGAATCAAGCTTATATTTGTTTTTCCCCCTTCATCCAGGCCTATGTTACCAACATTAATGGGCCACAAAAGTTTTGGATCAAGCTGATATTTGATTTTCCTTCTTCATCCAGGCTTATGTTAGGGTGCGTGTGTCGCATGACTACCCCCGCACCCCCCCCCCCCCCCCCCCCCCCCCCACCAAATAAACACTATGTAGATGTTAAGGTACCTCTAAGAAGTTTTTAACGGTAGGGTGCTCAATCACCGTTATTTCCTATGGTATGGTCCACCTGATAATTGAATCTGCTTCAGTTTTTGGATACTACCCTAAAATGATATGAAAAAATAGATGGATGACATGGATACAGAATACGCACATCAAGGTGAGCCCCATATTAAAGGCCACACAGTCTTGGGTGAGTCGACGTCTTATATTGCGGATGGATGTGAATTTCATATAGTCATATAGATATCAAGGTCGGCCATCTCATTTTCTTGGAATGGCCAAGGGGATGGAAAACACACATATAAGTTACATGGATTGTACCTAACGGTGTCTTGTGCGGCCCATCATGATATATGTGTTTTATTAATAATATCCATCAATTTTCCAACTTATTTTAGAGCATAAGACTAAAAATCAGCCTTTATAAATTAAATATGAGATGTTATTTAGGTTCTCTTATTAGTTGTCCTATCCAGGACATTAATTGAAGGATTATAATTATTCTATTAAGAAGAATAAAATACATGCTTTATTGATCAAAATATTATGTTTGAGAGAATATATATGAATTAGACATAAATGTGCCAAAATTGGTGATATGATAATCACAAGTTTTATCTCATACTCTACATTAGATATAAATTGAGATAGTAGGGGCAAACATGACAAATTGTCAATTTTTAGACATTTATAATTTGTGTTTACCAAACAATTTTTTTTGTGAAAAAGTGTTTAAATTCATATATCAGGACTTTTTTTTAACAAATTACCAAATAGATTTTTCAGTAATTCAGCACTTAAGGTTTTCAGCACTTAAATTAATTTTCAGACTTTTTAGTTTACCAAACGCCACCTTAGCTACGACCCAGATCCAACTACGTGAGGGACCCTGACTGTGGGGCCCACCTTGATGTATGTGTTATATATCTATGCAGTCCATCTGTTTTGCCAACTCAACTTAGTCCATGATTCAAAAAATGAAGCAGATACAAATCTTAGGTGGACCACATCATAGGAAACAATGGTCACTAAACACCCACCATTAAAAATTCCTTGGGTCCACTGTAATGTTTATTTTCCATCCAACCTATTGATAAGGTCACACATATGTGGAAGAAGGGAAGACACAAATAGAAGCTTGATCAAAAAATTTTGTGGCCCACAAAAAGCTTTTAATGATCATTCACTACTATTTCTTATGGTGTGGTCCACCTGAGATTTGCATCTACTTCATTTATGGGCCTGATTTGGCAAAATGATAGACGGTGTAGATATACAACACAGAGGTGTCCTCACGGTCCATTGACACCCCTATTTTATAATTTAGAATAAGTGGACCACCATGTGTCCTCACGGTCCATTGACACCCCTATTTATAAATTTAGAATAAGTGGACCACCATGTTGTATCCACACCATCCATTCTGAGAGATTATTTCGGGCATGTGCCAAAGAATAAGGAAGATCCAAAGCTCAAGTGGACCCCACCACAGCAAACACTGGAGACAATAACGTTCACCCTTGAAACCTTTCTAGGGCACATCATGATGTTTATTCGATATCCAACCTGTTCATAAGTTTACAGAGACATGGAAGATGGGAAAACACAAATATGGTCTTGATAAAATAAAAAAAAATCTGTGGCCCCAAAGAAGTTTTTGATGGTATGCGTTCACTCCCCACTGATTTTGTGGTGGGGCCCACTTGAGCTTTGGATCTGCTTCATTTTTGGCTCATGCCCTGAAATGATCTCTCCAGGTGGAGCCTACGGAACTTGGTGACGTCACTTTAGTAGCTTCAGATAGCTACTGAAGCTACTGAAGCAGTCAGTAGCTAATCCGCGTCCCATTGATTAGACTACTGGACATTCTACGGTGATCCGTGTATATATCTTTAATGAATCTAGACCGTTAACTTAAACTTATCTCTGACGTTGATAACCATCATTCAGATATATTGAGTTATCTTCTCATTTTAATTGGTTGTTAGGATTAATGTTTTGGATGAACGTTTATAAATGCCACGTGTAAATCACCACGTGGATGGATGACTATAAGCCACCAGAGCAGCGATTTTGCTGTCTTGAGCAGCGGAGTAATTCAATCTACAGCCATGCAAGCTGGAGATTCGAAATGAAAGTAATTGATGACGAGGACGGACTCAGTGTCCCATTCAACAAATCAGTGTCCGTTGGTCAGTGGCTGGGATTGTTCAATCGATCTGATTTAAGGCCAAGGACCCATCAAAAGTGGGGCCGTGATTTGGGAAGAGGATTGCATCCTGCCCCTTCTAGGACGGACTCAGTACCAGGCAAGGATTCTGTGACGCCCACTGTTTATTTATTTAGTTATCTCACAACTTGTCAATTGGAACAAGCATCATTTTCATATATTAATGAGATTGACAATGTTTTGCCTTGTTTAAATATATGTGTATATATTTTTATTCATTCGAGAAATATCAAGCTGAGAGTGATGATGAAAGAATACGTCCTTAAGTTTATAGACTTATGTCTATTATCACAAAGCAGAAATAATTCATTCGAAATGGCTAACCCCCGCTCTTTCACAAATCGCCTTAACATATATGCAAATATTAGTGGTTGAGAGGACTCTAGATCTTATATCCCGATTTCTAATATGTTTAGATAACATGCAAGAGAACATCAACAATTTAGTTAAACTTTGAGTTGAGTAGATTCTGACATGCCCACGCATCTTACCTACACACGAAAACCAAATATAGCCCTCAATCACATGATTGGCCTATAGGTTGATTGGATTGGCAACAACCAGGGGTGTCAATGGGTCGGGCTTGAGCCTGAAAAATTAGAATTTTACGTAGGGTCGGCTCAACGGCCCGACCCAATATAGTGCAAAATCCGGGCCAACACCTACCTCAGGCTCGGCCCATTGACACTGTTGGAAATCCGGTCAATGGAAGCACCGAAGAAGATCAAACAATCATCACACAACCACACACACAATCAACGCAAAAGCACACGAATTTTACGTGGAAAACCCTTGCGGGAAAAAACCATGCACAAAGCAACGCCTTTCCATTATGAATTCAGATGATTACAGAGCTAGAACTATCTGAGTAGATCCCAAAGATGAACAAAACTCTCAAACATTTTTCCTAAAACCCTAATCTCGAAAGATATCACCTAGGTATTGCTTGGAATGATATCTAATACGATTATGAAATATATTTATAAGAGGAAACTCGAAATTAGAAACAAGTAGCGCGAAAACCGCGCAACACTACAAGTTCCGCAGACCGACGACCGGTCGCACATAGTCCAAAGAGAGTTGCATGCCCACTGCCTTAACGCAAACCTGTCCCCAGGCCGATCTGAGCATCCTGCGACCGGTCGGATGACCGGTCTGAGCTACCAGTGACTAGTCTGACGACCGATCTCAAAACGTGAAAATATGTCCAGAGAGTTTGGGCTTCAAACTGCACAATCTGTCCACTGGCCAACTGGTCGGTGGACTCTGATGTTGCACAATAATGAGGCCTTCACAAGAGACACCTCTAGCAACAAAAAACCCAAAAATGAAGCCCATCTAAATCTTAGGTGGACCACACCATATGAAACAACAATGATTGAATTCACACTGTTACAAGCTTCTTATAAGCTACTAAAGTTTTGGATCAAGTTGGTATTTGTGTTTTTTTTTTTTTTTTTTTTCATTCATCTAAGGTCTATGTGACCTTATCAACAAGTTAGATGGCAAATAAACATGAAAGCAGGCCCTAGGAAGTTTTTTTTTATGGTTGGCATTCAATCACCACTCTTTCATGTGGTGTCATCCACCTAAGATTTGAAACTACTTCATTTTTTTGGCTTGTTTCCTACAATGATTTAGAAAAATGAATGGATGGCATGAATAACAATAATACATCAAGGTGGGCCCCATAATCTCGGAGTCACCCAATCCATGCCCATTTAGATCTACCTATCATCTCCTTCATTTGAAAAGCAAAATAAAATAATTGTTTAAAACATTCTTTTGGTGTCCTTATAAATGAAGAGCATAAAGGCAAAACACACCCACAACCAAACCTTCACTCATCCACTCCATTTCGTTTCAAGAATATGACACGTGTAAGGTCGAAACCGTTAGAGAATAGTAGCCTAACAAATAATAAAGGATCAATCTAATCTATGTATCTTTTTACATATATGAGGGGCATTTGGATGGGAGTAAATGGAGGTAAGTACGAGGAATTGGGAGTAAATGGAGGTAAATAGTGTTTGTGGTGTGCTTGGATAGGAGTAAATGCATCTAAATGAAATGAAATAGGAGTAAATGTACATGTAAATGAAATCCTATTTGCTATAAGGATTTGGAAGTTAATGGGGGGTGAAATGCCTTTTTGAGATCCCTTGGAGAGTCGTGCGTATGTGTGATCCTCGTATTCGTGGCCTACCCGAGGTTAAAAAATTCATCATTTTTTGTTAAAGTAAATATTTTAATGAATTTATTACAATTATTCTATTAAATATTGCATATCTATACTAAGTTGGGATTTTAAAGTTGATTTGAGGTATCACATGTATTCTTGTAAATATATTAATTTAAATGTATTCCAATTCCTCTCATTTACTCCTCCCGTCCAAAAGGAACATTCAGATTTCAAATTCATTTCATTTACTCTCCTCCATGTTTTACCTTATTTTTTTACCATGCATAGGAAGACCGATTAGGAAGGGGCACGTATCATTGCACGAGCAATGTGTAATACGTATAAGATCTGCGAGGATATGTGGTGCATGTTTTGTGGAAAGAACAATTGGCGCTGGTCAAGCAATACATGCCATCGGAAAATGAGTCGTGGCCAAGCAAGACCTACAAGCAGTTACCAAGACATGTGCTAATAAGAGAGAGAAAGCAAGAAGGCTAGAGTAGTGTTGAAATAATTACTATAACTGCTGAACGTGGAATGCATCCAGATAGTTCTTTCTTTTAAGGAAGTCAATAAATAGTGAAGGAGTTCAACGAAGCAAATGATTTCATACCAACTCAATCAAACAAACCAATCAAATCAATTACCATTTATGTTCTTTAGCATAATCAGTCATTTATGTTTCTTAGTGTAATCAGTAATTTAATCTTATATTAGGAGTAACAGTAACTCAGTAACTATAATCCTTAGCAATAATTTAAGTTTATGCTTATACACTGGATGGAGTTCTATTTGAATACAAACAGTTCTCCTTTCGAAAAGTTGCTCCATAGTTGTTCTCTACGATCGACTATAAATATTTCCTCTTGATATGCTTTTGTGTTTGGAAAGTCCTTTTGTACAGAAGGAAATGTGCGACCCATTTATAGTACCCTACCCTTCAATAATCTCCTGATTATCTTAAACAATATCTTGCAAGTGGCTGAATATGCGGTCAATCTCCTCATATCTTAGTCATATACGATCAAGTCCAACGTATCGGCCTATCTTAGTGCTCGGGGCCAAAGTTGTTCAGTTGGAATTGAGCCACGCTTGCACATATTACCCATGATTGAATTTAAAACTGAGAGGCAACCATCCAAACACAATGGTGTAAGCCATTCATCATTTGAACGGCTTGGATTCTCATTTATTTGTGCCATGTATGCAATGAGTGCTACCATGTGTGTGCATTATCCATCTTTCATGAATGTTCACGGTCAAAGGAAGGGAAAAGAAAGAAAGAAAGAAAGAATGCATGACATGCATGACTCATGCTGTCAGCAGCGTGGATATTTTACCACTAATAGGTTTTGAAACCGAGACCCTTTGTTTGAAACTCCGCTGAGTCTACCAATGCGGCATATGTACATTAATAAGAGATAAGGAGGTGGCAAGGGTAAACCTACCTATGTGTTCATGGTGACTTGTCAATGATGGGCCATGTTTGCAACCACCATGCACATGACTTCAGGTGGCTCAATAATAACTGTTAATGTAGTGGGGCCCAGTTTCAACCAGCATAGCTGCGACCCTGGATCCAACTATGTGAGGGACCCTGACTGTGGGGCCCACCTTGATGTATGGGTTATATATCTATGCAGTCCATCTGTTTTGCCAACTCAATTTAGTCCATGATTCCAAAAATGAAGCAGATACAAATCTCAG
The DNA here is from genome assembly GCA_003013855.2 of Liriodendron chinense. Classification (NCBI taxonomy): domain Eukaryota; kingdom Viridiplantae; phylum Streptophyta; class Magnoliopsida; order Magnoliales; family Magnoliaceae; genus Liriodendron; species Liriodendron chinense. Next base: position 13,630,289 of record ML058484.1, read on the forward strand.
GTGGACCACATCACAGGAAACAATGGTCACTAAACACCCATCATTAAAAATTCCTTGGGTCCACCATAATGTTTATTTTCCATCCAACCTATTGATAAGGTCACACATATGTGGAAGAAGGGAAGACACAAGTAGAAGCTTGATCAAAAAATTTTGTGGCCCACAAAAAGCTTTTAATGATCATTCACTACTATTTCTTATGGTGTGGTCCACCTGAGATTTGCATTTACTTCATTTATGGGCCTGATTTGGCAAAATGATAGACGGTGTAGATATACAACACAGAGGTGTCCTCACGGTCATGCTCCCACCCACATCGCTGGATCCAGGGTCGCAGATGAGTGGCATTGTTCCACTCGGGGTGATAAGATCCACCCAACAATGCCATTGGTAACCATCAGATAGACGGTTGAAATTAAAAAATATTCAGTCCAAAATTCTGCAAACGTTTGACTATAATCAGAGGATATGATAGGTCCAACAATTTGAACGGTTTGGATTGATGTATTGCATGCCAGGTGTTCAATTTATGTGCCCAATATGCATGGATGATCACACAGTCCGGTAGAGTGCCTGCAAAGAGCTCTTGCGCTGGTGGAGTATAGTATCCGTACGCATGCTTGTAACGTACACTTACAACGCCTTATAAATTTAGAATAAATGGACCGCCATTGATGAAAAAAAGTTCAGAAGTAGCTACTGAAGGATTCAGTAGCTATCTCCAAGTGACGTCACCTAGTTTGTGGGCCCCACCATGATGTATGTATTGTATCCACACCGTCCATCCATTAATTAGGAGAGATTATTTCGGGCATGAGACAAATAATGAGGAAGATCCAAAGCTTAAGTGGACCCTACCACAGAAAACAGTGGGGACAATAACGTCCACTCTTGAAACCTTTCTAGGCCTACTTATGATGTTTATTTGAGATCCAACCAGTTCACAAGTTTACACAGATATAGAAGAAGGAAAACACAAATATAGGCTTGATAAAAAAAAAAGTCTGTAGCCCTAAAGAAGTTTTTAATGGTAGTTTTTGTGGTGGGGCCCACTTGAGCTTTGGATCAGCCTCATTCTTTGGCTCATGCCCTGAAATGATCTCTCCAAATGGATGGGACGGTTTGGATACAATGGTGGGTCCCACAGAACTTGGTGACGTCACTTTAGTAGCAAGATAGCTACTGAAGCCGTAAGTAGCTAATCGGCGTCCCATTGATTGGACTACTGGACATTCTACGGTGATCCGTGTATATGGATTCTGTGGCGCCCACTGTGATGTATGTGTTTTAATTCATCCATTTTGCCTTAGCCGGATTTTGAACAGTTCTGGGTTGGGCCGTCGGGGCGGCCCTATTCAAAATTCTGATTTTTCAGGCCTGAGGCCAAGCCTCATTGACAGAACACCAAGAAGGCGGCAGATCCAAGGTTCAAGTGGACGGAGTGGGATTGCGTCCTTCCTCCATACCGAGCTGTGGAGAGGCCCACCGTGATGTATCGGTTTATCCACTCCGTCCATTTCATTTCTAAGATCAGGCCTACCCTATCCCAATAATGAGGCAGATCCAACGGTCAGATCGACCACACCAGAAATGATTCTTGCATTTAATGCAACCCAAGCTCAGTATTTGGTGTGGTCGATCTGACCGTTGGACCTGCCTCATTTCTGATCTCATGTGATCGGCCTGATCTTAGAAACGGAATGGATGAAGTGGATAAACAGATACATCATGGTGGGCCCCTCCACAGCTCGGTATGGACGCTTTGAGGAAGGATGCAATCCGACTCCCAAGTGGGCTACTCCATTGGAATCAATGGTGGTAATGACGCCCACCAACGACTACTCCATTGGACCCACCGTGATGTTATTTGCCATCCAACCTGTGCATAAGGTTACATCAAGTTGGATGAAGGGAAAACACAAAAAATTAGCTTCATCAAAACTTCTATAGTTCTTAAGAAGCTTTTAATAATGACTGTTCAATTCCCACCTTGTGGTCCACCTGAGCCCTATTTTTAAGCTCACATCTTAAAATGATCTGAAAAAATTGGATAGACAAGTGGATAAAATACATACATCACGGTGGGCCCCACAGAGCCCCAGCGAAGACGCAGCTCATGCATTTCTACCATATGCTCCAAACTTGGGTACATGCACATTGTGGATCACTGGCCCTATTCTACCATCCCCATTTGTATGGGGATCACAGGCCATGCACCCAGAGCGACTTCCACATTAGATGGTTCATGGCTCAAAAACCACACTATTAGGACAATCTCAGACATCTCTTTCCCTCATCTTCTCCACATAAGAGGTAATTACCCCACTATGATTTCTACTAGCCGTCTCTTTTCCTCATCTTCTCCAATCTCAGCCATCTCTTTCCATCACAGTATTTTAATTATTTTCATAACGTGGTTTTATGAACAGGTCCACTACATATGAATTTAAGTTAAATAAGCCATTACAGAGAGGCTTTTATTTTCAAAGCTCTACTACTCCATACTCCATACGGCCCACCTAATGGCCCATCCAATATTTTGTACAAAAACTGCAATAAACAAACGATCCTGTCCGTTCATTTAGTGGCCATAAAAAGGACAGTCAAATGATGAAAGATGATCCCTGGGATCCAAACTAAGTGTCCATATCACAAGTTCAACAAATAAATGTCCACAATTCAGAGGTTAGTCCTTTCTCAATCAGTGTGAATCTTGGGATGCGACTCATCTGCAGTTTTGATGCGGGCCCACCACCAACGAGTGCATTATTTTGAAAAGACCAATGGGTTCGGGTCCGACCTGATACACACGAGTGTCCACCTGGATCCTTGGCTGGCACGTGTAGAACTCTTTTATGATCTAAAGCCATCCATCAAGTGGGCCAGACCATGTAAATGCTCTTATTTAACTCAAACCAACTAGAAATCTAGATCCGGAGCCCAACGGGTACCTGGACCTGATCGGACCCGGTCTGGGCCTTCAGATCGCAACTAGACCTGAAAGGGCACGGACCGGGCTAGATCGCCCTGGTGGACCGACTCATATCCGTCCCGTCGACAGCCCTGCGAACCACTCGGGGTGGGTCTGTTGGGTCAGCCTTATCAAAAGCCACTGGCAGCCCTACCTCAAGATGGAATGATATGATCAAGACCGTTGATTGATTAGCTCCGTCCCATAGGGAATTGTCATAAAGATACCTCAAAATTGGAAGATCCTACGGCTCGGATCGGTGGGCTACAAAGATGGTTTAGAAGAAAGACTCAACAATGGTCCATATTCAATTACAGGAAGGTAAAAGTTGGGTGGCTAAGGTCCTTCCACTAGTAGATTTTTTGGGGCATCACTATCCAACGGTGGGTCTGATCAGATCAACAGTCTGGATCCCTGCCATAAGTGTATACATGGTGGTGGATTCCTTTATTCTACGAAGAATTATTTGATGATTGGCCCACACCTTTCAACACCATACACTCGTTTTCAATTCTAACAAGTGGGGTCATAGCTCATAATCTTGGCAGTTACCCTGTTATGCCCCACGATTGATGGACTTGACCTAAAAAATCTACTCCATAGGATAATTTTGACATTTCTGTTTATAGCCCATGTAATGGTAATCACCACACATTTGAGCTGTGTGGGGCCATAGGTGATATGAATGTAGAATCTTTTTACACCCGATCTGACATTACCAAATCAGACGGCTAGAAAACTAACATGTGGCATCATCATCATATGGAAGATCACGATGAAATCCTTGTAGCCGATATGATTGGCAGAAGGAAGATAGTAAGAAATCAAGATGCTCGTTGCCATGGGACATGCGTCATGTTATTAGAAGAATTAGAACAAGCAACTGCTGTACAAACATGTGATGGAACATGAAAGGGTGTTATGGGTAATTCTAGGCATGTCCCTAATCATGACAAGGAAGATGCGCAACTGTCGATATATGACTCACTAAGGCTAGCTGATCACAAGTGTTAGTGAGGGATCGAAGCTTGTCAAAATGAGAAGACTTCTCATTTATCTTCAGCAGCGAGTGAGGTCTGAGGTCTTAGGCTCAACCTCAAATATCAAATGAGAGCCTGACCATTAGGCCTCAGATCGGAACTGAGGATATTTCCTCGGGATGCCAAGTGCCACAGAGAATAGTAAATGCCTTCCTTGCCAACAACAAATTTCAAATTCTATAGAGCAGAGGCCAAGGCCTTAACCCCCAATCCCTCGACCTCAGTCAGAGCCGAGTCCTTGTCCTCAATCATAAACATCTACTACATCGCTGACTAACCACAAAACAACTCAACTGAAGACATGTCCTCGAGTCAGGATCTATAAATGTCAATCATCTCACTGATTCAACAGATTGTTGACCATACGGCCTCGGTCTCAGTGAGGTTGAGGCCTTAGCTTTTAATTCTAACGCCTGTCATAGGATAGCCACTCCGTTCGAGCATCTTAGACTGCTGACACCAGGTGTCCTCAGACCTGAGCCATATATGGACAATGGTGATTACTGTGATACGTGGGATCTCAAACATAATAAGGGGGATCTCTCCCAATCAAGAAATATAACTTGGATGATATTTCATCCAGATACGTCTCTCAAAACAAAAGCAACAGATATTTTGTCAAAGATGACGGATCCTTGTCAGCTATAAGAGGACCCCACTGCGTCATCTCCAGGCACACCATCTTGAATACAATCAATTACATTTTTGTAGAGATCATATGCTCTTGATTCTAACTTAAGCATCGAAGCGTCCTTCGCCGGCACGACCGACACTCCCTCACGATTCTTTTCTATGTGATATCAGGTCCCATCACTTGAAGGTTCTATCATCTGTATCGTCCATCTCACTTCAATCTATTTAGTGGCGAAGATCTAAAGTTGGTCCCTGATCAACATCTGTTACCCATTTTTAGCGTTAACAAAGGGTATAGTTTTTTACATAATGGCTTGGAAAAGTGCTCACGATAGCATGATTAGATAGAGGTGATCCTCTTCACGGTATATGGCATAATATAATTGGCCACAATTTCTTGATGACTAATTAATTATGGAGAGTAATCTCACTGATAGAATATAATTGGATGTCTTCTAATTATCTGATTGATTGGACGGAAAATCATAGGAAGGGATTCCTAAAGCTATTACCCTCTCATATATCTATAGATGAATCTAAGAGTAAAAAGCTCCATGCCCATGCCAATCTAACATAACTCTATTTTACTACAACGTTGCTTATCTTTTGTCCTCCATGGATGCTCTTTGTTTATTTTTAGTCTAATTCCTCCACTACTAGCTAGCACAATGTTGTGGAAAACATGTAATAATTAAAGTACTTATTCATCCACCAACACTCATGAATGCACCCCTATATTAGTAGAAAGATCACACAGTCTCGAATGGAAGATTGAAAGGGCTTTCTTGCTACGTGCTACGTGCTATGTGAGTTCGTCGGTCATCTCGTTATGAAGCCTCATTTTTCTCGACCAAAGTAATGAAAAGATAACTAAACCACTGACCATCTTGCCACATGTATGGTTCTCATCAAGTTCTAAAATAGATGGTTGATCCCAACAGCTTTTTCGCTACCTGCTTGGTCTCTTTACAAGGTTTTTGAATGAATTGTCAAAGATTCGCTCACCATTGGCGATCTCGTCGCGAGGCCCAATTTTTTATCGAGCAATGAATAGTCAACCATCACACGCGAAATAACTATCTCATCACTAAACATAATACCTATTAAGCGACGAACACAAGATTGTTCGACACTATGGTCATCTCGCCACAAAGTTTGATTTTCTGCCAAGCGACTAATAGATAACCGTGTTTTATTAAAGTTGATTGTAAGCATTTACTTTTAATATTAATAAAGTATTTTCAACTTTAGTTTTGCTATTCTTTCTATTTATATTATTATTGTTGAACTGTAATTACTATCACATGCTTAATTGAAAGTTCTTTTCATCTACAAGGTAAAAAGAATTCATCAAAAGAATGAACTCATAGTGTAAATGAAAGAGTGTTTGTGTTAGAATAATCTTACGATTGTTTCACTTATAAAGACTTGTATACTTTTATGATGATGTATCGAATAACAAGTCAATTACATTACTCATATAGCAGTATTATTGATTTACAAATGATATGCAAACTCATATATATGATCTCTTTGTGAATGAATTGACCTACTACTCAAGTGTAGCCAAGGTGCTTGGAAGGGAAGAGAGCACATAAGCAAGACCTAAAAGTAAGAGAGCTTGTTTTGCACTACAACTATGATTTGCAATATTGATTGTAAATGAGGATTCCTCCTCATAGCAACCCTTAGATTATAACTATATATCTAGCCACACTTGGATTATAAGCCTTTTATCAATGCATGATTAGGATGATATATAGGTACCTTTTTTTTGGGTGTTAGTACACAAACCCCACTGTTAGTACACCCACTCCCACGTGTGACGGCAATGTTAGCCACCCCATGTTGGGAATCGATACCAAGACATTAGGGGGCGTTTGGCGCGTTGAATTAAACCGCATCAAAGAGGTTATGGTGGGATATCGAGTGGTTGCCGTGTTTGGGAAGTGCAGCTCATTGCAGTCTTGGGAGCTGCGCCAATCCATTGCTGTTGCTGCGCGGGATTATTTGAAATCCAAATTGGATTGGGAAGATCCTCCCGGGATTTCCTCGGATGCGGGTCCAATAGTAATGTATGCGCGGGTATACCAAAAACGTTAAGAGTCCATTTTTTAATTTAAATCTCTGTGGGACCCACTACCATAGATGAACGTTATCCAAGCCGTCCATCACGTTGGCCTATTCATTACAACCTTTCAATGAAAATGTTGCTGCAAACAGAATTTTCTTTGGACCACACAATGAAGGTCAGGGGAGAATGCACTCCACCATTTTGCATGAGCGGATTAGGTAAGACCCCGGGCTCACCTAAGACGGTATGGCCCTTACCGTGTGGTTACCATGGGGCCCACCTTGATGTATGTATTATGTATCGACTCCGTCCATCCATTTTTTCAGATCATTTTAGGGCATTATACCATAAAGGAAGCAGATCCAATCATCAGGTGGACCATAACATAAGAAACAGTGGTGATTGACCATCCTACCATTAAAAACTTATTAGGACGTACCTTCATGTTTTCATAGTTTTTATTTACCATCCAATTTGTTGATAAGGTCACATGAGCTGGAATTAAGAGAAAAAACAAATATCAGCTTCATCCAAAACTTTTGTAGCTCATTAATGTTTAATAATCAATGTTTCCTACGTTATGGTCCACCTGATGATTGGATCTTCTTCATTTCTAGTATAATCCCCTAAAATGATCTGAAAAAATGGATGGACGGTGTAGATACATAATACATACATCAAGGTGGGCCCCACAGTAACCCACGGTAAGGGCCGCACCGTCTTGGGTGAGCCCGGGGTCTCACCTAATCCGCTCTCATTGCCTCCTCCGCGTGGCAGATTGTCAGCCAAATCCTTTCGTATGCGTAGTCCGCATAAGAACTGTAGGTGGGGCCCATCAACATAGTTTGTGATAAATCTATGCCGTTCAACAAATGTTAGAGATCAATTTGGGTGATTTGACAAAAAAAAAGGATTTACTTGTCTACTGGGCTGAAAATGTGACGATTGAGTATCCACAGTTGAAAAAATGTGGGGCCCACAGTGATGTTTATACCTAACATTTATTGTCGCTACGCATAAAATAATTTATTACAAATGATGAACGGAGTGGATACAATACACAAATCACGGTGGACCCCGCAAAAGTTTACTCAGTATGCAGTCCGCGTCCTGAGGTAGATCTCTTTCAAGATATGGACGTGACATTGCACCATGTGACACTGCACTAGCATGCATACCGTCCATCTTGAATGTATGAAGAGGGCCATGATAATGTTGGTGAGAAATCTAAGCCGTTCAACAAGTTTACAACATGAATGAATGGTGTTTTGACCAAAAAAGGAAGGGATCGGATTGTCACTTGGGCCGAAAATATGACGATTAATAGCATCCCTGATGAACGGTTAGGCTATCCTACACACATTTTCACGTGATCTAGCCCATGAAATGCAAACACATATAACACCTAACTGGAAAAATCCAATCCGTCCACAGAGATTTCCATGAAAAATCCAATCCGCCCACCAGTTTCTCAAGACCACAACTGGAAAGCATGCCAAAAATCAGGCGGATCCAGAATTTAGGTGGGACACACCACACGAAACAGCGGAGATTATATTCTCACCATTGGAAAGTTTGTGCGACTAAAGAAGTTTCGTATCAGGATAATATTTCTGCCTACAGTTTATCTGAGTGTTAAGAACCCTATGAACGGTTTGGATGACATATGAACATCATGGTCGGCTGCCAAAAGGTTTCAACGGTTAATGTTTCTGTTCTCATTCTTTCGTGTGGCGTGGCCCACAAGAAATTTGGATCTTCCTGATTTTTTTAACACATATCCTATTGTAGTCTTTGTAAACTGATGGACGGAGTTGATTTATCACCTCCATCTCTGTGGGCTGCACATAGCTTTCGACCACTTCCGGTTGGGGCAACAGGCAATTGGCCTCATATCGTGAGGCCATAGCTATGTGGTACAATCCCGTACCAACATCCAGCCGTCAGAACCTAAGTGGGGGCCACCATGATTTTTTTCTAAGATATCCACTCCGTCCATCCGTTTGCCTAGCTCATGTTAGGATAGGAGCACAAAATTGAGGTAGAGCCAAAGGTCAAGTGGGCCACACGACAAAAAAAAATATTATGTAATCCACCCGTATTATCCAAAAACTATCAGAGGGTTTGAGGTGTCTGAGAGAAGGCATTGAATTGTCATCTCATTTTATCCCAAAAGTGTTGAAAATATATAGGCCATGGATAGCTCCGACGATGAAGAAACGGAACGGCGAATCGTTGCTTACGCGACAGTAGCTTGCGTAGCTGCAGTAGGAGAGTATTGTAGGGCGTATTTGTTCAGACAACCGGCACGTCAAGGGGACGATGAACGACCGAGCTTCATCAACTCGATCGTGCGAGCAAGTGATACGGATTGTGTGACCCAGTTGAGGATGACTCGACATGCATTCTTCAATCTCTGTAATGTGATTAGAGAGAAGAAAAATCTGTGCGATAGTCGGAACGTTTCCTTCGAAGAACAAGTCGTACTTTTTTTACATACTGTGGGACATAGTGTGCGAAATCGGGTAGTGGGACACCGATTCATTTGGTCAAGTGAAACTGTTAACCGTCACTTTAATCGAGTCCTAGACGCAATTGTCTCTCTCTATCCAACTATGTTACACAAGCTACTCCAGAAATTCCCGTTGAAATTGAAAGAAATTCATATTGGGCAACATACTTCCGGGTATCCTTTTAGTCGTTCCGAATTCATTCTATATATGGATTTCATTATACTTCTACTGCATTTGTTAACAATCACGAATTGAACAATGGGTTTATAGGACTGCGTCGGGGAAATTGACGGCACCCACATTCCTGCACACATACAATCAACCGATCATGCTGCCTTTCGCAGCAGAAAATGATTTTTGTCTCAAAATGTTCTAGCAGCTTGTTCATTTGATATGAAAATTATATATATTTTAGCCGGTTGGGAAGGGTCGGCTTCAGACGCAAGGGTCCTACATAATGCATTGACACGAACTGATGATCCTCTCAATGTCCAACAAGGTAATCGTCGTTATTTTCTTAATTTATTATAGACTTTCATAAAAAGAAGGAGAAATGAACTTAAACACTAAAGCATTCATTACTTTACATATATAGGAAAGTACTATGTTGTTGATGCCGGATATGCACACTCGCCTGGTTTCATGGCTCCATATCGTGGTATTCGATATCACTTACAAGAGTATCGAAGTGGGAGAGCACCCTCAAACATGAAAGAGCTTTTCAACTACCGACATGCGCAGTTGCGAAATGCAATAGAGCGTTGCTTCGGATTATTGAAAGGCCGATTCCCAATTTTAAAGGCAGCAGTGCAGTACCCTTTCGAAACACAAGTAAAGATTGTAGTCGCGTGCTCTGTGCTGCATAATTACCTACTAATGGAACATGATTCGGATGAAGATCTTCGTGAGGGTGATATACCAATGGCAGATGGTGAGAGTAACCCGACGCAGTACGAAGTCTCTCCAAACGACGAGAGGCAGTGGTTATTGCGAGTTAATCGGCTAGAGAAAGATGCATGGTCCAGGGTGCGCAATAAAATTGCAGAACGCATGTGGACAGATGCCCAAAACAATAGTAGGAGCATCTAGTCATTTTCTTTGTATTCCAAGATTAATATTCGGCTGGTTGATTCTGCGTTGTTTTACTTTTTTTTATGGAACAGTAGTCAGGTTAAAGTTGTGTTTATTTGGAACAGAAAGTTAAAATGAAATTTCATATATAACTAGTTATGGGTTAAGTTATGATGTGTTTATTTAGTCCTGACTACTATTTGTATTGATAGGTTTGATTGGGAAAATGTGGACACCTACACGATCACCTGAAAAAATTCTGACTCTTCCAACGCGTGCGTCACCTCGTGACCTCCCTCCATCAGGAGCCCTTGTTGAGCCACCAACACGGGCACCGAAAATGAAATGGACTCGAGAAATGGATTAAGTAATGTTGGATGCATTACTCGAGCAAGTTGCATTAGGTCGAAAATGTGACAACGGATTTAAAAAAGATGGTTACCAAGCAGCCGCCGATGCGGTGAGAAATGGAACAAACACGGTAGTGACTTGGGACAATGTAAGAAATCGGTTGCGATATTATAGAAGGGAGTATAGCGATGTTAAGGACATGCTTGCTGCTAACGGCTTTGGATGGGACCACGATCGAATGGTGGTAACGGCCCCCGATGATGTCTGGGAAGGTTATCTACGGGTATGTACATCTTGCATTAGTCTTACAATGTAGTTTGCACTATGACATTCATTACGTACTAATTACTGTTCCGAATTAATTCTTGTAGTCACATCCCCGAGCAGCTAGACTTCGCGGTAAGAGAATTGAAAAAATGGATGATTTGTCAGTCATCGTTGGGAATGACCAAGCTACGGGGCGTTACGCAGTTGGGAGTCGGAACATGTCGTCCACATCATCCCGACCCATTCAACGAGATTTAAACGAAGCTTGGGAAGAACCGGAAGACGAATATGAAGATTGCGTTGATTTGTCTGATGAAAATCCAAGACAGTCCACACCAAATCTTCCATTTCCCAGCGAAAGTCAGCATCGAGGCAGTTGTTCATTCAGCAACACTCTGATACGTACATCTGATTCCGAAAGTATTCGTTCCGAAAATAGTTCTGGCAAAAGGAAACGACCAGCTCGTCCATGTGACGTACTAGGGGTATCTCTACAAACTGTTGCAAATGCTATGCAGAATTTCGGATTAGGAAAGGAAGTCAATTGAACGAGCAAAGTTTTGGACATCCTGGAAGAGGTACATGGGTTGAGCAGCAAAGAGTTCATCAAGGTTGGGGAGCTTCTCAGCAGTGACAAGAGGCTTGCCTCCTTCTTTGTTAGTCTTCGAGCAGACCGACGCGTTGAGTGGCTAAAAGATAAGCTAGCTGAGTTGGAGTCGGGAGCGGGTGGCTCTACTTGATTTTTACTTATATTTGGGTTTTGTAGATTTTATTGCGGAGGATGGACATGTTATAACTTTGCACTTTTAACTTTCTGTTTGTCGGCTGTTTGCTTTTACTTATAGTTTGCCGGTGTTGCTTTTACTGATATTAATTTATGGTTTCCACCTCGAAGTAGAGGTTAGTACATGTATGTTTGATAACTAATCGTCTCATGTATAAATCTACAGCCTGATCGCTCTCATTTCTATATATGTTCCCTCGCATGCTATTACTATTATTGATTTTTAAACAGATATGGCTAAGGAAAAGTTTTATGCTGTTGCTGTCGGGCGACGACCGGGAATATACCACACTTGGAGGGAGGCAGAAATATAAGTTAGCGGATTCAGTGGCAACCGACACGAATCGTTCAGCAGCTGGGAAGATGCGAAAGCATTCATGGACTCCTTCCAACCTCCTACGACCACTCCAAAACATGGATATTTAGGCCCATCATTCATTGACGAGGTCATGATGTCGAATCCATCAAGAGATTTGTCAGGACATGAGACTCTAACCATGGTTGATAGGAGTACGTCGACGGATGATAATCCCATGTCAGTTGGGGATAGAGTTTCATTTGTGATTGTTGGGATTCTCATACTCTTTATTGCATTGTATATTGTTATCAAGCTCTAGAACGACCTTGATAACGTTTGGATAACACTCTTCCTTACTAAGACTTGTTGTACCATCAATTATCTTGTCTTATATTTTTACACTTCTCTTCTCCCTCTCGAATGACATCTTAATTATTTGGATTAACAAGTAAGTCCTCTTGTACATAATAGTTTATACATTTGTTTACCCAAATAACGGCCTGGATTACCAAACAAATGGGCCCACTTGTTAGATTTGAAAACTTACGTACAATAGGTGAAGATGCTGTGGATCGCTTACTTTATAGTTACTCCTTAGAGACAAGTCATTTGTTAGATTTGGATCTACCTATTAATTTTTTGTCACATACCATAAAAACCTAACTGGAAAAATGGATGGATGGAGTGGATGAAACACATACACTATGGTTGGGCCCACAGAGAAACGACCACTATGTAAACGCCCTGCCAAACAAGCACAGCATATAATCCACCTCTGATTTGTAGTGTAGTCCGCTGACGCACCAAACAGCACAAATAGAAATCCTGGTGGATTGATCATGCATCCGTTGCAATCCAAACATGCCTTGGGATGTCCATGCTTCCCATTTATCTACTCAAATCCCTCACATGTCCCAATGATGCCCACTAGGATTACAACTACCATCTAATACTGCCTAATCCCCCGCACCAAACGGGCCCTTAGTGTTGAAACGAGTTACTCTGTCTACCACTTGAGTTATCGATTAGGGTGATAGGTACTTACCGCCCTTAGATTGTGAGTGTTTAGTTATGTGATTTGAAAAGTTCATATGATCAATGCCTAGGATTATAGGTATATAGTCAAGTGGCAATCATCTATGGGCAGAAACACTTTAAAAAGCTCTTAAGATCTCTCTAGATACTTTGGAAAGCCTCTCTAGAGACTCAAGAACCTTTGAGATCTCTAGGCTACTAGGCTACTTTATATGCTTTTGCCATTACCTCGAATTCACTACATTACACTATGTACATGGCCTCTAACGTAGTAGAGGAGTGCAGAAAGTTGGCAGTCTTTGATTCAGCCAACCATAAATATCATGTTTATGACTACACAGTGCAAAGCCATGGATCATATATCATATAATAACTATCGTTGAGTGGAGAGTGAAAACCCAAATACAGGCTTCCTATCTAGAAGAGTTTATTATATAATGAGAACCGATCACATGCACGTAAGATCCGTTGAGGCATTGTCCTGTCTTCCACTTGGATAGGAGATTAGAACCATAAAATGGTAGGCCCCATCATAGGTATCAGGTATGGGGAGCAGTTTGTTTTATTGATCAGTGGGCCACACCATTGGGGATAGGGGCTCTAAGGGGCCACCCTTATGTATGGATTTTATCTATGCCATCCATCCATTCTGTAATATCATTTCAGGGCACTGGTTTCAATTGGCATAACAAATTGGTGGTGTGGATAAGTCACATACATCACAGTGGGGCCTACATTTATTTAGGAAATTTTCTTAATTTTAGTATTAAAAAAGTAAGTGGTCACATTTGCATGAGAAAGATGCAGTAATTACTTATGTAAATAATTATTATCCATTTACAAGATAATTACAATTGAGCTGAAAATCAAACAAGCCATTAAAGATGGAAGAAAAAAAGATGAGGCAGTTTGAAGGCTTAAGTGGAAGGAGGTTTAAGCATCCACCGTTGAAATTTTTTTAGGACAGGAGTTTTTGTGTTCCTTTGGTTTAAGTCTATATGACCTGATGAACAGGTTCAATGGCCATTCACTATCATTGTGGGCGCTAGGAAGTTTTCAAAAGTGGCTTTCATTATCATTGCTGCTTCCTATGGTGTGATCTACTTGAGCCTTGGATCTGACTCATTTTTGGACTTATGCCCTAAAATGATATGGAAAAATGAATGGACGGCATGGATAAAACCAATAAGCATGGTGGCCACTCAGAGACCCTATTGGTTCACATAATCCGGTCCATAGGAGTCAACAAACAACTGCAATTCAACATACACGTGTGGCCCACCTAGTGAGAAGATCAGCCTAATTTTCAAGAGTTTGTTTTTATTTCAATTTTATCTAAAGGGTCATCAGTGGCCCACCCAAGGTGGCTTGATCAGATGGTGCAGTCATCTACATAATGCTCCGAGCAGGTTGAGTCATAATAAGATAGAGCACCAATCAATGCATGCAACGTGGCATCTCAAAAGTACAATTCCCCTATGAAAAGAGATTTTCGCAGACACTTGCCTTTATTCGATTGATGCTCTACGTTATTATGTTACATGTGATAACCTCGACCGTTCATCTCAAATTCCACACTTGAGATGATCATTCGGAAAAATCCCACTCATAAAGATCTCGTCATCTATACAAAGTGACTTAGAAAGGGTGGTCCAACGAATCATTTTCCAACTCGCTTTCACATAAACGGTGAAGATCTCCGTTTGGTTAGATTCTTTCCATTTTGACCCTACAGTAAAGGAGCTTCTAGATTAACGGTTAGGATCATCACATGATGGGGCCCACTTTTGCGCAGCTTGCATGTCCTACGAATGGACGCGGATTAGCTACTTACAAGTTGAGTAGCTACGTAGCTACTGAAGTTACGTCACTAACTTCTGTGGGCCCACCATGCTATATGTGTTGTATCCACACCGTCCATCCATTTAGAGAGATCATTTTAGGGCATCAGCTAAAGAATGAGACAGATCCAAAGCTCAAGTGGATCCCACCAAAGAAAACAGTGGGAATTGATCTCCTACCATTAAAAAATTCTTGGGGCCACAGAAGTTTTCGATCAAGCTGATATTTGTCTTTTACCTTCTTCCATGTCTGCGTGAACTTATGAACAGGTTGGATCTCAAATAAACATCAAGGTGGGCCCGGGGAAGGTTTCAACGGTCACATCACTGTCCCCACTGTTTTCTTTGGTGGAGTTCACTTCAGTTTTGGATCTGTCTCATTCTTTAGCTCATGCCCTAAAATGATCTCTCCAAATGAAAGGACGGTATGGATACAATACATACATCATGGTGGGCCACAGAAGTTAGTGACGTCACTTCAGTAGCTAGATAGCTACTCAACCTGTCAGTATCTAATCCGCGTCCCCTACGAATGTGACACGTTGCCAAAAAACTGTAGCATGGTGCGACGGTTGGATGGATCATTCCTCGCTTTAAAAGATTTGACTCTGGCAGAGTGTGAAGGTCATTACATAGGCACTTCAAAATTGCACACGTGGCACTCATAAACTCAAATCGAACCATTCAAATGCTTGAAAATATAGACAGATAATCATTCAAGATTTAAATTTACAAAAAGATCCTAGCCTTTGGTTAGCCGACATTTTTCTTGTTCAATTTGAGTCGCCAGATGCTTTCCATCCTGACCCTCCATTAAATGACCACCAATCAGATAATTAGAAAATAAAATAACTGTAATTTTCAGCTCACAAGCCATCCATATTAATTCCCACTTGAACGGTTTGATTTAAGCATCTATATGTCCGGCGTGAAGTTTCTGAGTGCATGCGTATCAAGTATCACACTCTGCCAGAGTATCAAAGCTTAACTATTTAAATTAATTTCTAAGAATCTACGAATTATTAGAAGGAGTTCGTGGCCGTACGTTCGAGCCACCACGCCGAGAGTGGCTGGACACTCCATCGGGTGTTTCTTCGCGTGACTAGAAGTGGGCCCCATCATGTCGATTCCCGTTTAGCCTAAAATAAGATCCGTCAACGATGTTAACGGTTCTTGTTCCCCGCTTTCCCAAAATACCCCACAAAAATAGCATATTCTCTCTTCAGGCAATCAAACGTGTCAAGAAATGAACAGTGTCCCCATGCTTTCGTTTGGTACGGATGGAGACTTTTGTTAGGTGATCAGGACCGTCAAAATGGTGGGACCCACTATGGATGGTGGGTAAATCTAAGTATTTTTCTGACTGTTAGCTGATTTTTACAGAATTCCAATCCAGGTATCAATTCAATGGCTTGGATCATGTAACCATGGCCCTTACTTGCACGAACTTGTGCATCAGCACGTACATGGATTGCAATAGTTGGAAGCTTTGTGGGGCCCAAAGAGACTCCTGTGAAAAATCCACTCCGTCCATAAGTTTTGTAAGACAACAATAGGTTAGGATTCTAAAAATCAGACATATCCTAACCTCATGTGGGCCACACCACACTAAAAAGCAGGGATTGAAAGGCTACCATTAGAAATTTTCTGGGGATAATAGAAGTTTTGTATTAGGATGATATTTTTTCCTACAGTTTATCTGAGTGGTAATAACTCTATTAACGGTTTGGATAGAATATAAACATCATGGTCAGCTCCAGGAATGTTTCAAGGGTGGACGTTTCCGTTTCCACTGTTTCATGTGGTGTGGCCCACGTGAGTTTTAGATCTTCCTGAATTTTAAATTACCGTTCTATTGTGATCTTTCAAAACTGATGGACGGAGTGGATTTGTGATAGAAATATATGTGGCGCCCACAAATTTCCAAAGAACTTCTCTGCCCATGTCCCATCAAGACACGCTTGACGTTTGATGCATGACAACCTCGTTCCTCAATCCCGAGGACAGAGAGGGACACACACTCACTCTCTCTCTCTCTCTCAACTAGAAAACACCGCTGCTTTTGACGTGGAATTAAAAAAGAGGAAATAGAGAATTAGTTTGATACACCGCGAGAGCACTGAGTTAGATACTCACCTGTGGGAATTATGGAACGCACTACCGTCCGTTTGGAGCCCACGCAGTCCATAATGGAAAATATGATCTTCTATTGCCATGAGTAGATGCGAATCCATGCAAATGTAATGATGGGGGGTTTTCTCAGTCAACATCCTAGCCGTACATGCAGTGGGCACCACTGTAGAGATGACCTTGTTAGGTGGGCCACGCAGGTACACCTAAATTTGGAGTATTCCCAAGTTTCATTCTCAAGTGGGCCACCTACCTGATGATTCATCAGAGTTGGTGGTTTGTTGGCCATTTACTCATTATGGTGGGCCCCACCTGCTGCGATACTCGGATGCCCCACACGTGTGCAAGGTTGGCACACGTGGCTACATGAAAAGGCGCATGTGGGGAGGTGGGAATGAGTCCAACAACCCCTTTTGAAAAAAGGAGAAGAAAGTTCCGGAAGTAGAAGACAAGAGGCTGGGCATATCCACGACAAACTCCACAACCAGCCAACTCAAGCCGTACGATTGTCGACACGGGTACCAACGTCCACAGACAAGCAACAGTACAAATTAAAAAAATACATTAATACAAAACAAGCCAGATCTTCATAAAGTGTTATTTTGGAGCCCTTTGGCGACCGGCTTATGTTTTCGGTCTACCATTTTGGAAGCTATAGTCAAGTTTAAGAGGAGACAATTTTGATGATGCCATGGGAATCTTGGAAACATATGAAGTTTAGGGCTAACCCAATCACAAAAGTTCTAAGTCTTCTTTCTAAAGATACCCCATTTGGAACCATTGCAACATGTCTAAGGTTCAATTTGAAATCATTTCATAGGTTTTTCTTTGTTGGTGTCATCAAACAATTTGAAATACCTTGACCTTCTCATAACAACTTTAAGTCAAATAGTAATAATTCAAAGAACTTCTCTTTACACTATTTGAAAATCTAAAGGCTCGATAATAAAGATAGGCAAAATACAAGATTTCCAATCCTATTAGAAAAAGAAAAGAAATAGATAATTTAAAGTGAATAAACAAAATTCCATACTTGATCTCATAGATATGTGTATAATTATGTGAAAAGTCATATTCGATAAAAGTTTTGTGTATGGCTCAAAGGAATGCTAATAGGTTTCACAAAATTCAATCTTTTAAAAGGTTAAATTTGAACTCGATCTCAGTGGTAGACCCACGAGTTTTAACACTAAAGTCATGGGTCCTCGTTCTTGCCTCGGTGGTAGACTCACAGGAGTTTCAACACAAGGTCTGGGTTCGAGTACCCATAGGTGGTGAAATCCATTGTAGTGTGAGTGTGTGTAGGGTGCATGTATAAAAAAGGTCATGGGTTCAAGTACCCATTGTGGTGTGTTTTTGCAATGATTTGTAGGGCTGTAAATGGTCGGGTTCGGGGCGGGTTTAGCCAAAACCAGACCCGCCCATTTACTAAACGGGTCTAGGGTCCAAATTTTAGACCCAGACCCTTTTACTAAATGGGCGGGTCCGGGTCGGGTCCGAGTCAGCCCATCAGACCCATTTATAAATGGGTCCGGGTCTGGTAGAGGGAGATCCACCCAGACCCATTTATAAATGGGCCGGGTCTGGATCAAGTATACAAGCATTTTACAAGGCTTAAAACCGGGTCTAGACGGGTCTGGACTGGACGGGTCCCTTGTAACATAGACCAAACTCGCCCACTTACTAAATGGGTTTGGGTCGGGCCTAAAATAAAGGAAACCAGACCCAAACCCGTTTAACAAATGGGTCTATTCTTGGACCCAGACCCGTACCATTTAACAAATGGGTCGGGTCTGGGTCGGGTCTAAATGAGTTGGGTCCGGGTACCCCATCGGGTCCACTGACCCATTTACAGCCCTAATGATTTGGACAACGGCTCTAGATGACTGTGATCAACCACGTAGCCCTTCAATCTGCACATAAGGCTCATTTGGTTCGTTGAACTTGAGAGAAGAAGAAGGGGAAGGGGGGGGGGGGGGGGGGGGGGGGAGCCACTGGGCAGCGAAGGACTCTCTGATACCTAAGTCAGGTCCAAGAGCAAAGAGAATGTGGGTTTGAAGGCTAAAATGTTTAATACCTTTGAGATGAATATTCAAGTCCTACTTATAGAGCTTGGAGGCGGTTTAAAGAGTAGCATCATGCTAGGATACAGTGGTAGAGTCCCTGTTTTAGTAAGATTATCTCTCTTGATTGCATTGGAGAGATCCTTATTGGAATAAAAATACATCCCCTGATATCCAAGTCGAATATTTGGTATCTTGGACCACCCCTAGGTGATTGGTATCTTGGACCGCCTTCAGGTGGTTGGTCATTCACATTGTAGAGCCCGGTTACCGAGCTCTTTCACTTGGGTCCTGTTTTGGACTGTAAACCATCAGCGAGGCGAGGTCTTTAGTAACATCTGTCTCCTGGGTAGAGGATTGTTGACAGGTCCTCGGTCATCATCAATAGACGACGACCAGACCTCATCATGCCGGTAGCAGTTTATCGAAATCAATACAAACTGTCGTCATATGTCTTCGTCTTATTCCGTGCTAAGTGCTACTACATGGGACTTTTGGAGTGGGCTTCCTCACATTTGTGAACAATGGGCTAGCTCGAATTATCCCCATAATACGGGTGTGAGTAAAATAAAATAAAAAGTAAAAAAGAAAAAAAATTAGTATTTTTAATAAGCAAAATTATGCTATTTTTAAGAATTTAAGTCCGTGTGTGTGTGTGTATGAAAAGTAGGTTTGGTATAAACCACATGCATGCAAGAGAAACCATTTAGAGACCAGTGCATGTGTTAGAGAGGCACGCATATGTGCTAGTAATCCATCCATTGGAAGGTCCCAACTATGTAAATAGCCTTGTTTGGCTCATACCCAATCCAACACCAAGGTCTAAGGCCCTGATGGGCACTTAACAAATACCCGGACCCGGACCCAGCAAGATCCAAACTGATCAGGCCGAGTATGAACTCTAGGACTCGACCTAAATCGATCCACTAATTATACTACATGATGGACCCACGGTGGATGGCAGATGAACCAAAAAATATTTCAATGAGAGAATCCTATTCCTTAAAATAGGTGCTCCAAAAGCTAGACAGGAAAGAAAGCATAGAAATGGTTCACATTCAACGGAAGAAAAGACTACAATCTGAATGGGCATCTGCAGTTACTCAGACATGGGTCCACGTGTACAACTCTCTCTCTCTCTCTCTCTCTCTCTTGAAAGAGAGAGAGAGAGAGAGCTTCAATTTATCATTTTGTCATCCATATGACTCTATTTTTACGTACTTAAAAAGCGTGAAATTCAACTTGACCTATGCAAGGACCTGAACAACCATTTAATTGACTTAAATATCTTGGTTTAAATTATCATGTATCGTGCTTATAAGGGGGCGTTGGGGTCATAAGTTACTTGAGATAAATTATTTAAGGTAAGCTACTTACACCTCAGGCAGCTTATCTTGGTTTCTACTTATTTAATAGATAAGTACGATTGGTAAATAACATATTGTTAGGCCAAAAAGTTATTGTCCATCATGTGGGGCCCATCAATGTTATTGTCCATCATGCGGAGCTCACCTCCAATATCCACCACTTGTCTTGGGCCATCATATGGGCCTCACCTTTGATGTGGGCTGTCCATTATGTGGGGCCATATGGAAATAGGTCACTCATTATTAGGGCCGACCTTCGATGTGGACTGTCCATCATGTGTGGCCCACCTTGATGTGGATAATTCATCATGTGGGCCCCAGCTTCATGATCAATTGCCCATCACATGGAACCACCTTTTCTACTGACTGTCCATCATGTGGGCCCCACCTTCAATGTGGTTTCCCATCACTCGGGGCTCACCTTGGATGTGGGTCATTCATCATTAAGCGCTAACCTTTGATGTGGATTATCCACCATGTGGGGCCCACCTTGATGTGGGCCATCCATCATATGGGACTCGACTTCAATGTCAACTGCCAATCATGTGGAGCCCACCTTTGATGTGGATTGTCTATTGTGTGGGCCCCACTTTTGAAGTGTGTCATCTATTATACTGGTGTGCTTTGGATGTAGGCTATTTATCATTAGGGGCCAACTTTTAGTGTGCACCATCCATTATGTGGGCCCACGTTAATATGGGTCATCCATCATGTGGACCTACCTTTGATGTGGACCTTCTATCGTGTGCCCCACCATTGATGTGGACAGTCCATCATGTGGGGCCTCTTCTATTACAGAGAGAAAGGCAGAAAAGTAATAAGTTAAAAAGATAAATAAGAAAAAAAACACTTATAGAGATAGAAAGTTTTCAACAAATAAGTTACCAAGCTAACTTAAGTGAAAAAAATAACTTAATAACTTAAGTTAAAAAATAACTTGTTTGGTGGTATCCAAATTGGCCTTAAATGTAACCCCATGATATAATGGGTGTCACATCTGCCTATATGATGATTTATTAGGCTGTGGGTATATCAATTTCTTTTAAAGGTTAAAAAAATTGTGTTTGCATATCTTTTATATATTTGTCTTTCCATGTAGAAATCTTCATATGTTGTGATTTTTCTTATAGATAAATAAAAATCCTTATATATGGATAAAGAAGGCCAATGTTTTATTTAAGAATTAAGTAAATAACAGAATATCTTTTTCTTCGTACCATATGTTGTGTTGATGTCACAATAAATTTGTAATGAAATCATACAAAATTGAAAATTGCTGAGATTTTGAAAATTCATAATATTAACACGTTAATATCTTTTAATTAATATTCCGTTAAAATGCCACGAGATTTTGAACATCTCAGCAATATTTGCCACGATATCCACAACTAAATATATTGCAAATATTTCCTATAAAGCAAATTATAAAGAAAAAACAGTTTTCAAAAGAATTGGAAAATCGAATAATAATCTTTGATGAAGAGTCTAATTTGTTAGGGGCCACCATGATGCATTTATAAAATCTAACCGTCCAACGAGGTTGTCCCATTGTGAAGATCAGAGCTCCGAAAATAAGTAGAACCAATCATCCAGTGGGTGAAACAATTGAAACAACTGACAATAGTGTGGGCCACCCATTGATTGGATCATGTTGATTATTGCAGCCGGGATGAACTGTTGGATGGATTGGATGTCATATAGATATAACGCCAAGCTCCTAAAAAATGACTCGATGTGATGCCATGTGTGCACTAAGTTAGGTAGCATATATATATATATATATATATATATATATATATATATATATATATATATATATATGGCATTTCTACTCTAATCGTATAATAGCTTTTTAAATAAGAGCTACTTTAATATTTTTTTTTTCTTGCTCTTGTTTTATATAAGGTCGTTTGGTAAATCACGTTTTCAAAATCATAAAAAGCTCTTATTTGAAATAAACATGTTTAGTAAAACATTAAAATATGAGCGTTTTTCAAAGAAAGTTGATGTCATCTTTAAAGATTACAACAACTCTATTATAAGAGTACCCTGTATAGTTGTTTTGGTTGACCTTTGACGTGGATCGTCTATTATATGGAGCCCACCTTGATGTAGGCCATCCATCATGTGGGGCCCGCCATCAATGCTTATTGTCCTTTATGTGGGGCCCCTCAATGTCCACTACTCATAATTTGAAATCCATGTTTGATGTGTCCATTATGTGGGACTCACCTTCGAAGGGGGTTGTCCATCATGTGGGGCCCACTTTTGATGTCCACCATCTGTCGTGTGAAGCGCACATTCTATGTGGATCATCCATCATGTTGGGCTACTTTGGATATGGGCCCTCCATCATACAATACCTTAGACGTGGACTATCAATTAGGTGGGGCCCACTTGATATGGATAGTCCATCACGAGGGGCCACACTTTGATGTGGGACATCCATCATGTGAGGCCTACTCCGTCCATTATGTGGGCCACTATAATGTGGAACATTCTTCATGTGGAGCCCCATCTTCAATACAGATTGTTTATCATGTGGGGCCCATTCATCATGTTGTCCAACCTTTGATGTCCATCATCCATCATATGGATCCCAACTTTGATGTGGACCATCTATCAAGTGGGGCCCACTTAACGTGGATAGTCCATCATGTTAGGCCACACTTTAATGTGGGTCATCCATCATGTGGGGCCCACCTTTGATGTGAACCATGCATTATGTGGACCCACCTTGATGTGGACCATTCATCAAGTGGGAGCACCGTCAATATGGGCCGTTCATCATGTAGGCCCACCATTGATGTCTACCATCCATCTTGTGGGCTATGAACTATTCATCATGTGGGGCCCATTTGATGTGGGTAGTCCTTCCATCATGTGGGACCACATTTTAATGCGGGCCATCCATCATGTGGGTCCCACCTTTGTTGTGGACCATCCATCATGTGGGGCCCAATGTTCAATATGGGTCGTTCATCATGTGGGTGCACCTTTGATGTCAACCTCCCATCATGTGGTCCCACCTTCAATGTCCACCATCCATCATGCAGGTCTCACCTTTGATGTGGGTTGTCCATCATATGGGGCCCACCTTTGATGGGCTTGTGCATTATGTGGGCCCACCTCAGAGAGAATCTATAGAGGAGAAGAGAGGAAGATTGGACTTATTTAAAAAGTTTAAGGACAAACTTATCCCAAAATTAATGAAAATATCCACCTCTAGATAAGCTTTTAAGAAAAAGTGAATTCTCCATTAGTTATTATTAAGAGTTTTTTTTTTATTAGTTTCTAAAAAAATAAGATCTAAATTTAGAGCCCTATTAAACCGTCTATTTTTAAAATAAAAGCTTTTTGTTTTTAAGAATAATTAAATAAGCTCTTATTAGTAGAGATGCCAAAGGTCCCCTCAGAAAAAAAAAAAAAAAAAAATGGCATATGGCAAAAGAATAATATGCCTTAGCTTCAATCATTAAAATATGTTAAAATAAATAAATAAAAGAAAATGCAAAAATTTACGAAAATGACAAGTTGTGGTTTGATGCCTTTAGACTAAAAGAAATTCTAAAATGAAAAAAAAAAATGTGCGTCTCTCTCTCTATCTCTCTCTCCCTCTATATATATATATATATATATATATGAGAAGGTCTAAGTCCAACTAGTTGGATGACATGTTATAGTCCACCCAGTGGATTACTTCCAAACAGTTAACTTCTTATGACATCTAATCCTCCTAATAAGTTGCCCTCGCCATGAGGATCGCTTGGTGCAAAAATCAGTCCTATCCAATCATCAAATGAGCCACACCATAGGAAATAATGTATAGCCATTGATAAATAGAAAAATACACATGTGGCCCACTTTATCAGTGTATGGGGCTGAGTTTTGCATGAAGGTTCCTCATGTCGGGGCCAATCTATTTTAACAGGTTGGATGTCCCATGCACTGAAGCAAGTTAGAAGTTATCCATTGGGTAGACTATAAAATGTGGTCCAACTGTTGGACTTTATATATTATATAAAAATAGAAAATTTAATTAAAATAATTAGAATTTCTCTACCTAAGACGCCTTGGCATTTTAACCGTACGTACATTAATTGCACTGGTAGGTGCATCGTGTGACTAATAGTGTATGGTGCAATGCAAAAAAGAAAAAGAAAAAAAGAGAGAGCTGTATACGATAAAATAAACAGTCCACTGGTGTTCTTTGCTTCTCCCTATTCTTTTATTTTTATTTTTTAAAGTACACATAAAATCAGTCTATCTTTGTAAAAAGAAAAAAAAAGAAAAAAAAAAAACTTACAATAAATTGTGTTTTGTTGAACTACGTTTGTTTGTTTTTTTTTTTTTTTTTCAACACGGAGTTCTACTAATATGGATGCAATCTTGTACCTATGAAGAGTGGAAGATGCCTTGGCATTTTAACAGTACGTACGTTAATTGGACTGGTGGGTGCATCGTGTGACTAATAGTGTGTGGTGCGTTGCACAAAAAAAAGAAAAGAAAAAAAGAGAGAGATGTATGCGATAAAATAAATAGTCCACTGGTGTTCTTTGCTTCTCCCTATTCTTTTATTTTTACTTTTTAAAGTATACGTAAAATCAGTCTATCTTTGCCAAAAAAAAAAAAAAAAAAAAAAAAAACTCTAATAAATTGTGTTTTGTTGAACTACATGTTTAAGTTTTTTTTTTTTTTAAATAGGGAGTTCTACTAATAGGGATGCAATCTTGTAAACGTCCATGAAGCAAACCGTACCATGAGCGGTCCATGTGCAAAAAATTTCACCATATAAGGTTAAGCTTAACCTAAAATAAATAAATAAAAACTTTTTTAGGCCCACCATGATGCGTAAATGACATCTAATCCATCCATCATGTGGTACCCCTCCTGTTCTCCTTGGGAGTTTAAAACGAGTCCGGTCCAAAAGGTAGGTGAGGGACACCATTGAAAATCTTCCAGATTGTGTGTGGGGCCCAACTTGTTCTGTATATGCCATCCAATCCATTCAGAAGATATCCTTGACCAGGATGAATGGATAACCATTCCAAACTCAGGTGGGCCATAAAACATGATCTTAGGTATGATTTTACATAGTGTGGCCACCTAATCTTGTATGAGCCTAAGTTTCAGAGGTCAAGGGGAACATGGGTAGGTTTGCACATGATCGACGGATTGGATGTCATTCATACATCACGGTGGACCCCATAAAAAGTTTTATAGAATCAGCTTATCCAGCAAAGCTTTGTAGCCGATCCGACCTCCAACGGCCGTTGATCAATGAAGAATTACAAACATGCAATGGCCAACTGTTTAAATAATAAGATGGCCCACCAAAGTTATAAAATAAGAACACTGGAGTAAGAGATGAAGTTCTGATGTTTCCAGAGGCGACAACCACAGTTCACAGGCTTCTTGTTTTGCGTTCTATTTCCTTCAGGTATGATTGTGTTGCATGGGCAATGATAAAACGTCTCAATCAACGTGTGGTAGAGCCACGCTCTCACTGTCGTCCTGGCAGAGTAAACAGTAGATATTGATCATTCACTTAGTGGACCCCACCATGGATTGAGCATTTTTAGAAGTTCACCCAAAACGATGTTTCTAAAAATCATATTTGTGACCTCGGAATGGACGGCAAAAAGCAAAAGGGAGTTGAACGGTTGCAATTAGCTGGGAATGGTGAGAAAAAAAAGGGACGGCTAGGATTTTCTTGTTAGTATGGTTCACTGATTATACCTTCGTGGGGCCCATTGGGTTGTGGTATTACAACTAACCAGTTCATTACGCCCCACCATGATGACCGGCTGATCCAAAAATCAGATGTATTCAATCATTAAGTAGCAACACCATATAAAACAATGGTTAACTACGTATATATAGAACCAAAATCTACTCATATTTCTAATGTGTTAGGATCTGGATACTCGGCAAGCCACAAGGCATGCGTCTTTCATAAATCTAGAACATTTTATTGTTGGTGGCAGTGCACAAAAGTTTAGGATCTTGCACCCCAACTACCATGAACTATGGGATATGATAATGCGGAAACACAATCAACAATCAATCACATGAACACGAAAGACTTTTACTTGAAAAACCATCAAACAGAGGTAAAAATCATGGGACCTTGTCCAGATGACAAACCCATTATGTAAAAGGCAATTACATAGCGATCACAAGCAGACCCTGCTTGGATCCAATCAATCTTCATTAACAAGGGTGGATAATAATCAAAGAGAATTGAAAACTGAGAGATCTCACTGAATCAAGGGACGTGGGAGAAACCGAGATATCGTTTGCTATATGGATAAAGTGTCATGATAAAAAAACAAATTCTCTACGATCTGGCCCCCCCCCCCCCTCTTCTCTTCTTCTTTTTCTCTCTCTCACCTTGGATGTGTAGACCTCCTATATGGATACCCTAATCTCGATTAGCAAGTGTTTATATAACACTTCGTGAGAGATAGAGCCAAAATAGGAAACTACGTTTCGCAGTCCGTGTGCCGGTCGAGCGTCCAATATTAGGCAAAACTGTCCAGAGAGTTCTGAAGAAAAATCATCCGAATTTTGGCCGCTCGACCGAACCTGGTCAGGCGACCGATCACCACAACGTTTGTCGCCCCAGACTGTTCGAAACAGTCCAGAAATCAAACTGCCATCCAGGGTGAATTTCGATTGCTCGATGGAGACTGGTTGGGTTCTTGATGATCCCTGAGCTATACTCTTTCCCCTTCTCATGAGGAGGAACACCCCATCAAATCTCCCCCTTTTGACTCAGGAGGAGGGCTTCACCATCTTCAAGCCAACTAGGCTTCTACAAGCTTCGAATTTGCCCTTATCAAAGCCTTGGTCATTATGTTTGACCCGTTATTGTCTGTGTAAATCTTCTCAAGCTGTAGCACCTTGTTCTTTAACGTATCCCTGATCTAGTGATATTAAACTTCAATGTGCTTCAACTTGGAATGCTGGCTTGGATTCTTGCTCAAATATATCACACTCTGGCTATCATAATAGACCACATGCATGCTTCTTCTGCTTCAAGCCAAGTTCCTGTAGGAACCTCTTCATCCAAAGCATCTCCTTGCAAGCTTTTGTGACTGCGATGTACTCGACCTCGGTTGTAGATAATGCTATGACCTTCCGTAGCTTGGTCTGCCATGAGACCGCTCCCCTTGCAAATGTGAAGATGAACCTCGATGTAGACTTCTTAGAGTTTATGTCATCTGTCATACCTACATTTGTGTGGTCCTCTAACATAAGTTTCCCTTCATCGAAGCATATGCTTAACTTCGAAGAGCCCCTTAGATACCGTAGTATCCACTTTACTACTACCCAATGCTCTTTGCTAGGATTAGTAAGATATCGACTCACCACACTAACTGCATATGCTATGTCTAGGCGCGTATACATCATAACATACACCAAACTTCCTACTGCCGAAGCGTAGGGTATCTTTTGCATCTCTTCCACCTCTTCCTTCGTCTTAGGACACTGCTTTTCGCTCAATTTATAATGACCATCCAGTGGAGAATTGACCAGCTTCGCTGTATTTATATTGAATATCTTGTTAGTGCACTTTTCTGTGGCATACTAGTGCACCTTGTTTGTCAATTACTTAGGTCAGTGGGTCTAGTGTCGGTTGAGCTTAATGAAGACGAAGAACGAAGACTCAAGACGAACCGGCTGCATCAAGAAAGAAGAAACAGGTAAATGTGATGCCTTGGTGTGCCTTGCCTTGACCAAAACCTAACCCATAACCTCTTAGATGACTTGCACCACCTAGGTATACCTTTAGTCATCATCATTAGTCTTAGAACTCCATGAAAAACATGATAAATTAGACTAATTAAAGAGGTGGAAGCTGCTGCAATAAAAAAGGCTCAAACAGCAGTTTTCGATAGGACTCCGATCAATCGGACAGGTTTTCCGATAGGACTCCGATCGATCGGACAGAAATTCCGATCAATCGAAAATTGTCCCAGAAAAAATTGAAAACTCACTGGACATATTTCTGATCAATCGGACAGTCTTCCGATCCATCGGAAGGGGCCGTCCGATCAATCGGACAGTGTTCCGATCAATCGAAATTTCTTCTAGAGACTTCTCTGGATAGATTTCTGATCAATCGGACTTGTCTCCGATCAATCGGACTGGGCTCCGATCAATCAGACACTTTTTCCGATCAATCGGAGATGCACGAATCTGCCCGTTTTTTGACCGTTGGAAGAAACTCTATTTAAGAGGGGGATTCGATTTTTGAGCTAAGAGAGGGGATTTTGAGGAGATAGAAGCCACCATTGCTAGAGATCATTAGAGGCTCTATCCCAAACCTAAAGCAAGTCATTCTCCTTGTGTTTTCATCACAAGACGCAATTTCATATCTCTCTAGGACTTTCTCAACATATCGCTCCTATGACAGCCATAGCTTCCTACTGCTTCTCTCACAGGTGAATTTCATTCTTAGGATCTATCTGGCCAAGCCCAAGTCTTTCATTGCAAACGACTTGTCGAACTTCTGTTTCAGCCTGTCAATCTTCTTGACGTCTTGTCCCATGATAAGCATGTTATCAACATATAACAAAATAATAACCATCCGTAAACCATCGCATAAACACAGTGGTCTGACTCTATTTTTTCATACCTATGCTTCAACATGAACGAGTCGAACTTCTTGTACCATTACCTAAGAGCTTGCTTTCAGCTCGTAAAAGCTCTTCTTCAGCTTACACATCATGTGTTCCTTGCTCTTGATTTTAAACCCATCTGGTTGTTTCATGTACATTTTCTCTTTTAGATCACCATGGAGAAACGTTGTTTTGACGTCTAGCTGCTCTATCTCCAAATCCATACTCGTGGCCAAACCAAGTAACACCTGTATAGATGTTATCTTCACCACTGGTAAGAATATCCCATCGAAATCAATTCTCTTTTTTTTTTCAAAGCCTTTCACCACTAACCTCACCTTGAACCTTGGATGTGAACTCTTCAGCTCTACCTTCTTTTTGAACACCTACTTGTTGCTCGGAGTTTTCTTTCTCTTAGGCAGTTTTATCAAGTCATAAGTGTGGTTTTTATGCAATGATTCCATCTCCTCTTGCATAGCTTCCAACCACTCCCCCTTATGCATGTTAGATAGGGCTTCAGAATAGTCTTCTGACTCTCCTTCGTCGGTAAGCATAATGTACTCATGCGGTGTGTACCTCTTAGACGGATGTTTGTCCCTAGATGACATCATCACCTGTGGCTTAATAGGTGGATCAAGTGGGGGCTACTCCCCCGCTTCATCTATTATAGGAACACCCTCATCTTCTGCACCATGTTGTACTCCCCTTTCATCTTGCACCACGGGAGGAGTGATCGAATCCAAATCTTCCAGCTTACCTAAATTGGGCTGGGTTTTCTCTAGCTTTTCAATGTCTTTTATACACTGATCTTCAAAGAATATCACATCTCTACTTTTGACTATTTTCTTCTCTACTGGATCCCATATTCTGTTGTTGAACTTCTCATCACCATATCCTAGAAACACAAACTACTTGATTTTCGTATCGAGCTTGGACCTCTCTTCTCTAGGTACATGGAAAATGCTCGGCATCCAAACACCTTGAGATGACTGTACGATGCACCATGTTTAGTTCATATCTTCTCAGGAACTTCTCCATTCAACGAGGCTGACAGAGACCTGTTTATCAAATACATTGTCGTGTGCATTGCTTCTCCTTAGAATGTTTTAGTCAACTTAGCATGGGAAAGCATGCATCTGATTCTCTCCACAATGGTGCGATTCATACGCTCTGCTACACCATTGTACTAGGGGGTCTTGGGTTTCCTCTGTTTATGCCGTATACCCAGGGTCTTAAAGTATTCATGAAATGCCCCAGTGTATTCACCTTCATTGTCAATGCGGATGCACTTTAATGGTTTACCTGCCTTTCTCTCGACCATAGCATGAAACACTTTAAATACTTCAAAAACCTAGTATTTGATTTTCAATGCATAAACTCAAACCCTCTTAGATGCATCATCTATGAATGTAACAAAATACAAAACCCCACCCAAGGTTTTTATCCTCATTGGACCACACACATTAGAATAAACCAAATCTAATGCATGAACTTTATTAACGTGAGAAACAATTTTAACAAATGAAACTCGATGCTGTTTCCTAGATGACAAGTCAATATAGGTTTTAAGAGGTATACCTGTCATCTCTGAAAGGAGCCGCTTCTTTGTCAGCAACTGAAGCCCTTTCTCGCTCATGTGGTCAAGCCGCTTGTGCTACATGTCAATCACCGAATCTTTTACTGCGTTCAACTCACCCTTACAGACGATAACATTTGTTTTATATAGGGTGCAACACTTCTTCCCTCTAGCCATGATCAACGAACCCTTAATGAGCTTTCAGCACCCACCAACAAACTGACTTTCATAGCCATCATCATCCAACCTTACTGTCGACATTAAGTTGAGGCGAATGTCGGGAATATGCCTCACATTCTTCAGCACCAATGTGCAGTCCACATCGGTCTTTACACATATATCACCAACCCCCACGATCTTAGATATTTCAGAGTTTCTCATCTTCACGGTACCAAAGTCGCCTGACTTATAACTTTTGAAGAAATCCCTGCGTGTAGTAGTACGATACGACTCTCCTGAGTGTATCACCCAATCGGTGTCCTGACTCGTAGCTGTGAGAGAGAGATCGTGATCTTTAGATAGTATAACCATCACGTCACCATCAGAGGCGGCCATTCTTGCCACAATTTCAACATTTAACATCTTTCATTGTCTTCGACTTGCCCCTGGATTTATCTCGGATTTTACCACCATTTCTATTCTTTCCTCTCCCTTGATCATCTGTTACAATAGCCTCTTGCTGAGACGACCCCTGAGACTTCCTACTTGTCTCCTAATTGAAGGGACAACTGGTAACTTGTTCCATTGACATATTTCTGTTTGACGGAGAGTTATTTAAAGACATAACCAATGTCTCACAGCTATCAGGCAACGAGCTAAGCAAAAGCAAGGACTGTAGCTCATTGTTTAAGACCATCTTTATAGCGGAGAGCTGTTTCACTATACTGCTAACTTCATTCATGTGCTCAGCCACAAAGCTGTTTTCCTTGAACTTCAGATTTACAAGTCTTTTTATCAAGAAGATTTTATTGTCGGCTGTCTTCCTCTCATACAACCCTTTTAATTCCTGCCATAGGCTACTTACTGAAGTCTCTGTAGACACGCGATGGAACATCGTATCATCTAACTATTGTCTAATAAACCACACCGCCTTCTAGTATAACTTCTTCCAATTTTCATCGGACATATCCTTCGTTTTTGTACTCACACCTATGATTGGTGCATACAGGTTCTTACAATACAATAGGTCCTCCATCTTCGCCTTCTAGATGGGTTAATTAGACCCATTAAGGCTGATCATCCTTGACGAGCCACCGTCCATAATTTACATTGATCCCACTATCTGTTTACACAACCTAGACGCTCTAATACCACTTTTGTTGGGGGCAGTGCACAAAAGTTCAAGATCTGCACCTAAACTACCGTGAATTATGGGATATGATAATACAGAAACACAATCAACAATCAATCACACGAACACAAAAGAGTTTTTACGTGAAAAACCCTCAAACGGAAGTAAAAACCACGAGACCTCGTCCAGATAACAAATCCACTATATAAAAGGCAATTACATAGCGATCACGAGCACACCTTACTTGGATCCAATCAATCTTCACCCACAAGGGTGGATAACAATTAAAGAGAATTGAAAACTGAGAAATCTCACCGGATCCAAGGATGTATGAGAAAATGAGATATCGTTTGCAGCATGGATGAAGCGTCAGGAGAAAAAAACCTCTTCTCTATGATCTTCCCCTCTCTCTCTCTCTCTCTCTCTCTCTCTCTCTCTCTCACACACACACACACACACACACACACACACACCTTGGACGTGTAAAACTCCTATATGGATACCTTAATCTTAATTAACAAGTATTTATATAATACTTCGCGAGAGATAAAGCCAAAAAATGAAATTTTGTTTCGCAGTTCGTGTGCTCAACCAGCATCGTTGGGTGCCCGATATTGGGCAAAACTGTTGAGAGAGTTCTGAAGAAAAATCATCTGAATTTTGGCCGCCTGATCGAACCTAGTAGTGCGCCCGATCACCATAACGTCGATCACCCGAGACTGTCCAAAACAGTCCAAAGACCAAATTATCATCCAGTGTGAATTTCGATCGCCCGACCGAGACTGGTCGGGCACTCGATGACCCTCGAGTTGCATTCTCTCCCCTTCTCATGAGGAGGAACACCCCATCAATTATATGCTCAGTTGATACGGGCGATAATATTTAAAGGCCCAAATCTGGTGAAACCCATAGCTAAGACTTCCATAACCGAACTTCACAGAGGGGTTGAGAAAAGATGGTAAATGATTTAAGTGCTTGGTTGATATGGGCGATAGCATGTGAAGTCCCAGATCCGAAGTCTATCCAGATCCAATGAAACCCATAGCTAAGACCTTCATACCTGAACCTCACATTGGTTATTATACTTATATTGTTCGTAACCCCTCACGAAACATGCTTCGTATCCATATGCTAATGAAAGTCGCCACTAGCTAAAAATAGGCTCTAGATTTCATGGTTTGGCTAGAATTCGTGAAATCGCCTTGAGACCGAGAAAAGTGAAGGATATCTTGACTCAAGTGACTCTTGGATAGGTTTGCACCATAAATTCTGGGTAAGGGTTGCGGTTACGGAAAAGGAAGAGGTTAAGCACCATTTTACTGCCTATGTCAAACATGGTCTCTACTCTGCTAGATTATATGCTTTTAAAGGAGATTCAAAAAACTTCTAATAAAATACTATGCTGTGAATGCTAAACTACAAAAGATCAAATGAAATCAAAATTGAAACAATAAAAAAAATGATTTTCACATCAGTTTATCAAGGATATTTGGGTGATTGGGTCCCTATTCATGGCTCAGTGGTAGAGGTGCCAATGTGTTTCAACACTGAGGTCATGGGTTGAGTACTCATGTGGTATGTGTGGGTGTGAGTGCTTCCATGAAAAGAAAAAGTTAGTTCAAAAAAAATATTTGGGTGATTGGGTCTCTACTCATAGCTTGGTGGTGGATGGAATGTGTTAATGTCATGGGTTTGGGTACGTGTGTGTGGATGTGAATCTGTGTGTAAAAAGAAATACACGGCAAAGTTATGTGAGCTCCATCACGATGAGCCCAAAAATGAGGCAAATCCAAAGCCCAAGTGGACCACACCACATAAAGCAGTGAAGACAAGGATGCTCACGGTTGAGACCTTCCTAGGGCTCACCATGATGTTTATTTGCCATCTAACCTATTGATAAGCTCACACAGACTTGGATGAAGTGAAAACACAAATATCTGCTTGATCCAAAACTTCCGTGGCTGCAAAGAAGTTTTTCAACTGTGGGCGTTCAATCCCCATTGTTTCTTGTGGTGTGGTCCACTTGAGCTTTGGATCTGCCTTTATTTTTTCACCTACACTCACGCCTACACACTTCACAATGGCTCTTAGACCTACAACCTCAGCGTTGAAACTCAGTCTCATTAGCCTCATTTTTTACCTCATAGCTTAAAATAATATGGAAAAATGGATGGACGGTATGGGTATAACATACACATCATGGTGAGGGCTACACAGCTTTACCACGTCAATGCAGTGTCGACCTCGGTGTGCTGTGTTCTACAATAGGCAATCCGAGCCCGGCCTGTACAGGATCCATGGGGCTGCGGAATCATGTGTAACAAAAAGCTATCGGGTCCACTGACTGTGTGGGCGCAATCCACTGTGCCACTGTGTTCAAACTTGAGTGGCCCACACCAAAGGGAAGATTAGGATGGAAACATCCACCGTTGAAATCTTCCTAGAAGCACCGTGGTGTTTATTATTCCATCCAAACCGTTCATAAGATCAATTCCAGAAGGATGAAGAGACCACCATGATGTATGTGTTTCATCCACACCGTCCATCCATTTTTCCAGATCATTTTAGGGCTTTAATACAAAAATGAGGCAGATCTAAATAACAGGTGGACCAAACCACAGGATAACAGTAGTGATTAAATGTCCACCATTAAAAACCTCCTAGGGCCCACTGTAATGTTTATTTGACATCCAACCTGTTCATCAGGTAATACAGACCTGGATGAAGTAAAAAAAAAAAAAAAAACAAATAGCATCTTGATCCAAAACTTTTGTGGCTCCCAGAAAGTTTTTAATGGTGGATGATCAATAAACACTGTTTCCAGAAGGGATTGTTATCGTAATAGCCTTGAGTTGTGCTATTTTTACTAAAAGTCTAATATCTGATCTGGTTCGTCTTTTTTAGCTGTTGACGAGAAATTGAAAATTTATGGTCGGAAATATCCCCCTGATCGATTCCCCTCGGGGCAAGGTGGACCTGCCCTGAGCACATGGTGGTCAGAGGGGGCATTCTCCACTGTAAAGTTTTCAATTATTTGTCAAAAGGCCAAAAAAGATGAATCGGATGAGAAATTGAACTTTAGTAAAAATAGCAACAACAGTAAAAATCCCTCACCGACTGAATTAGGTGTTACCCGGGGAACAACTTACTGGGTGTTACCCTAACCGTGCGGAGCCCATTGTGATGTATTATATATATATATATATATATATATATATATATATATATATATATATATATATCCAAGCCGTTCATTGTTTTTTCATCTCATTTTAAGCCATCACACCAAACCCTAAGAAGATACAAATCTAAGGTGGACCATAACACTAGAAACAGTGATGAATAACCATTAAAAGCTTTTTGTGGGCCACAAAAGTTTTGAATTAATCTGATATTTATATTTTACCTTAATCCAGATATTATTGACATTATCAACACGTTGTATTAAAATAAACATTACTAAAACTTTAAGATGGGCTCTTTGTAATTTTTAATGGCGAGGCACTAATCAACACTGTTTTCAGTGGTATGGTCCACCTGAGATTCGGATCTGCATGATTTTTGTGACACCATCCAAAAATGGGCTGTAAAAATGGATGGACGGAGTGGATATACAAAATATTCCCCATGTGGGCCGCAAGGAAAGGGTGACACCCACTAAGCTATTTCCGGGGTAACACCTAATTCGCTCTCTTACCAGACGGAATCGGATTGCGTGAGGAGTAAACTCTGTTGGGCCCACCTAGAATGTATGTGCTTTATCTATTCTGTTCATATGTTTTTCCGGCTCATTTTAGGGGTTGAACCCAAAATTTAAGCATATCCAAATCTCAAGTGGACCATGCCACGGGAAACAATGGGAATAATGATTTCCACTGTTGAAACCTTCCTAGGCCCCACACTGATGTTTATTTGTCATCCAACCTGTTCATAAGATCACATGGATATGGATGAAGGGAAAACACAAATATCAGCTTGATCCAAAACTTATGTGTCCTCCTAGAATTTTTCAATGGTAAACATTCATTTCACACTTTTCCTGTGGTGTGGTCCACTTTAGATTTTGACATGCTTCATTTTTTGACACCATACCTAAAATTTTCTGTTAAGATGGATGGACGGAGTGAATAAAATAAGTAAATCACGGTAGGCCCCACAGAGTTTACTCCGCACGCTTGGCGTGCGGAGTTGCTCACTACGCAATCCGCTTCCTTACTAGACGTTACCAGACGCATCTTTGTGGGACCCGGGGAGCATTGCACGCGCTCCAGGCAACAGGCATTGTCGGAAATTCAAGTCCGTCTGAACCGCCGGCCTTACAACCCGAAAACAGAGGGGGGGAAATGTACGGAGGTGGGAATAACTGTCATGTTGATCAAAGGATATTCAGAATGCAGTTTCGCTATTGTGCGCCCGGGCCCACCTTGATATACTTGTTTTGTAACTACTCCCGTCCGTCCGTTTTGCCAGCTCTAGGGCTTGAGGACAAAAATTAAGCTTACCCACAAGCTCTAGTGGACCATAAGACATGAAAAAGTGACA
Organism: Liriodendron chinense; assembly: GCA_003013855.2. Classification (NCBI taxonomy): domain Eukaryota; kingdom Viridiplantae; phylum Streptophyta; class Magnoliopsida; order Magnoliales; family Magnoliaceae; genus Liriodendron; species Liriodendron chinense. The sequence continues at coordinate 13,666,763 of ML058484.1, forward strand.
ATAGTAACAAGCGCATAGAAACCTTCTTAGGCCCACCGTAATGTTATTTGTCATCGAAGCTGTTCATAAGATCACATGGACGAAATCGGATTGCATCTTGAGTTACTCAGTACCCTCTTATTATACTGAGTAAATTCAGTTGGGCCCACTGTAAATGTATGTAGTTTATCTACACCGTCATCCAACCTGTTCACAAGATCACACAGACATTGATGAACGGAAAAAAAACAAATACGAGCTTGATCCAAAACTTTTGCAGCCCTCAAGAATTTTTCAATGGTACAGGTTCAATTCACATTGTTTCCTATGGTGTGGTCCACTTAGGATTTTTATATGCTTAATTTTTTTTTTCAAGCCATACAATTATCTGTTAAAATGGATGAACAGAGGGGATGAAATACATAAATCATGGTGGACCCTGCAGAGTTTACTCCGTATGCTAAGCCTATTGAGTTACTCAGTATGCATCGGCTTCCCACTTGGACGCAGATGAACAGACAACACATATTAACTTAATCTAAAACTTTTGTAGCCCTCAAGGTTTTCAATGGTTATTTTGATCACCACCTTGGTGTGGTCCACTAGAATTTTGGATTTGCTTCATGTTTTTGGCTCATGCCCTAAAATTAGGGGGTAAAATGGACTAACATCTTACATAAATGCACAGATCAAGGTGGGCCCCACAATATATCCTTGATGACAGGTTCACCTAGCAATTTGCGTCCGTTGTGACCACAGATTGGGTACTACCTCTGCTTGAACGGGACCTAGCTAAAGATGGACAATTTTATTAGGGGCTCTATGAGGCCCGCCATGATGTATGTGTTTTATCCATGCTGTCCATTCATTTTGACTAATCATTTTATGCCATGATGTATGTGTTTTATCCATGCTGTCCATTCATTTTGACTAATCATTTTATGGCATGAGCCCAAAAGTAAGGTTGATGAAAAGCTCAAGTGGAAGTGAGGATTGATAGCTTACCATTGAAATCTTCTTAGAGGCTATACAAGTTTTGGATCAAGTTGTTATTTATGTTCTCTTCATCCATTGTAGTGATGACGACACCAGATTCCGCTCCATATTTGGTGTGGCCCACTTGAAAGTTCGATCTTCATCAATTTTATGGTCATAGCTTAAAATGGATGGACGGCTTTGATAAACGGATACACCATGGTGGGTCCCCACACTGATCTGATTGGACGGTTAAAGGTCCGACCAGTGATCGGACGCAATCCGCGTCCAGAGTTCTTGTAACCCAAAGGCCATCGCGATGTTCATGTGAAATCCACTCCGTCCATCAGTTTTCCCCGATAATTTTAGGAAGATGGAGGACTGAAGTGGGCCACACCACAGGAAACAATGGGGATGAAAACGCTCACCATTGAAACCTTTATGGGGCTCCCCACGTGATGTTTATATGCCATCCAAATCTCATGTGGGTCCCCAAGAAGTTTTAAATGTTGGGCGTTCAATCCCCAATGTTTCTGTGGCCCACTTGAGACTTAGGATTCTCCTCACTTTTGAGATCTCATCCCAAAATAGGCTAGCCAAACTAATGGACGAGTGGATTTCACGCGGACATGGGATGGCCCCACACAACTTTTGGGTACAGGAACTACCGGTAAACCAGGAAACTCGCTACGCTGGCTTTCGGACCGAAGCGCTTGGGTCACTCGCACTAGGTATCTTTAACAAACCCAGAGCCAGGTAAGTGAAGCTTTCATAAGATCCACACCCTCCATCAGGTACATTACATAATTTTGACCATTGAAACCAAAATTCATGATTATCAAAAACTCAGGTAGGCCACACCATAGGAATCGGTTGGGATGGAAACGCTTACCATTAGTTTTGCCAACGACCTATTGTAGTGTTTATATACCATCCAAATCCAATCCATTCATTTGATTTGAATCATTAAGAAGATAAAAAAAATACCCAAAAATTACATAATTCTAAAACTCAGGTGGTCCATGCTACGTGAATTTAGACGCTTTGGGTAGAAATTGTTTAGCCTCGTCTAGATAAGCATTGAATCATACTAATTTTTGGAATCAAGGCTCAAAAAAGGAATCTCTACATGATGGACAGTCTGGATTTTACAAAAGTGAATTCGTTTCTCCCACGTTAGTGAAAGCAACCCAAGTAGGTAACTCGCGCGAAGACCCAGGTGTGTTCCTTTTGGAACCTTTTGCTATTAAAATGAGGAGTGGGCCACCACCAGATGAGGGCCCACGTGGCGGAGTCCTATGAAAACATGAAGACGGATCTAAATGCCCAACACAATCATAGCGTCTCCCACTCTCTTCTTCTCTTTACTCCCTGCCGTACATACACCCAACTCCAGTGTATTCTCTTTAACTTCCTTTCCATTTCCAACTTCCTTCTCTCCCCTCCCTCTCCCCAATATATAATGTCCTCCTTCCTTCTCTGCAGACCTCTCTCTGTCAAACCCCCAAACCCTAATTCTCTCATCTTCTCCACCTCAACACCAGCTACTTCCAATCCGATCTTCCAACATCTCATTTTGCTCATTTCCTTGATTCGATCGCATTCTGTCGCCAAAAAATCAAAGGAGAAACTGTCATTTCTTGTTTAAATTCCACCGTTTGAATCTAGTCGAGTGTGAGAATCCACTCGCATTGGAACTTTCGGCGACTCGTGTTCGGTTTACTGAAGTGACTGATCGTCGATTGGTATTCGTTGATCGGAGAAGGTTGAGTTGGATTTATGTCTTGATTGGAATTATTTGGAGGTAGAATTTAAGTCTTGAGTGAGCTGATAAAGAGAAATTGGTGATAAGTGGGCCGTCTTGGAAATCATGGCCTTTGAATTGGGTTCGGTTTTGATGAGTCTGGGAATGATTTCGACATCTGATCATGCTTCTGTGGTTTCCATTAACATGTTCGTGACGCTTCTCTGTGCCTGCATTGTGACCGGTCATCTACTCGAGGAGAACCGTTGGATGAACGAATCCATCACGGCACTAGCGATCGTGAGTATTGCATTTCCATTTAGTAATGAATTCTTATGAATGCGGAGGCTACCTGTATGCGCTTGTGCCGGTGGGCCCCACCAGCTCAACATTTAGTCTGCTCGTCGGACGGGCCATACTTGCACGTTGAATGTGGAAAATTGGTACCTGATGAACCTAGTGGCCTGATTTTAGGCCTGGTGGTGGGGACCACCTGATGAATGGCCTGGATTGCACAGGCTGGAGTATCCTCAGCAGAGGTCTTGAATTGTTGTAAGCAGTGTTGATTTTCAGTGGGTTGATCGCAGGGGCTGTGCACCGGAGCGTTTATTCTGCTGATTAGTGGAGGGAAAAGTTCTCGCATTTTAGTCTTCAGTGAAGATATTTTCTTTATATATCTTCTTCCACCTATCATATTCAATGCTGGGTACGTCAGATTTTTTTTTTTTTTCCCCTTTTCTTATTGAGTGTATATGGATGTGATTTTATCAGTATTTTTATCTGCTAATCCATAAGTTACCCATTTCTAGTTTTTTTAAGGCTGATCTTCTATTACAAAATGGAATTACCTGGGAAGATCCTATACAAGTAGTTTGCAATTTATTACAATGCAAATTAGTTTTTATTGGACATCTGGTACTCTGTTCATTTGGTTCAAACCACTCGTCACCGATCATTTAACAAATATCAAACATATTGGATGATCCTAACCATTCAATCAATGGCTTGAAAAGAACAGTCCAGATAAGTATTAAAACAAGTGCAATCATCAACCTAGACAGTCTATCTGGTGGACCCTACTGGAGATTGCTTATGCCTCTCAAGAATCACTTTGGTCTGACGATCCTAACCATCTCATCAATCACTTGAGAAAGGGACAGCTACAACAAAATGGCCTGTTGTTTGGATGGCTTGGATCATCTGGTTGGTGTGATTTTGTCACAGTGGCCAATGAAAAATGGGTTGGACTCCTTCGATTTTTAGATAGATGTTTTGGAACCAACACTTGTTCATAAAACTTTTTTATTTATTTTAATATGATGCAAAGTAGTTATATAGGATCAATGCCCATATAAATCAAATGTTTGATATTTGTTCACTGGTTCAAAATACTGAGCAAAAATTGTTCAGGTTTATGGAATGACATATTTAACTTTTGTGGATATATTGCATACCAAGGGAAGATTTAGCCCCCTGAATTAGCAGCTGTATCCAGAAAAAAGATTTTTATTAGTAAGACACTTATTAATCAAATCCCATCATCAGGAATATCAAGATCATAGGATGTCAAGGCTGTATAACTTGCCTTGGCCATACGAGAATTATAGGGTCATGGTGCATTAGGAGATGATCCAGACCGTTGATTATTGTGGGATTGGAGAACCATAGGCTAGAAGAATTGAATCAGGTAGATTGCTAACGCCTCTTTCATTAACCAAAGTGAGCCTGCTTAATTGGACAAGCAGTAGTTTAGTTGTTTGTTGTCCCTGCACGATCTCATCTGACACTTCCCATAGGGAAGCAGACGGACTGTAGCATGAGGAAGGGGGGTCTGCCAAAAGGGGCACTTATGCCTTGGGTGATTTACCAGGTCTTTGCTTCAAATGGTGGGCCTTTCTTCTTTCTTCTTCCATTCGTCAAGGAAAAAGTGTGCTCTTTCATCCACTGAGAAGCTGGCCTTTTCGGACTTGATTGAATACTGTTGAAAATCAATCACTTTTTATACTGTAGTCTTTCCATTTAGTAATGCCTAAAAGAAGAAGAAGAAGAAGAAGAAGAAGAAGAAGAAACCCTGCTTATCTTGAGTCCTTAATTATAGATAGGGGGTGTGGACATTGGAGTAAATAGGCATGCATGTAGCATTATACTTGAATCATGCCCAACTTGTCACTATTAAGTGAAGCTCCTGCTCTTAAACGGTTTACCTCCTGCCTATATTGGAGAAGTCAACTCCCTTGTGTCACCAGCCCGAGGTTTAGTCGCTCGCCTCATGCCTCACCTTCCCCTTACCATAAGCATGGGAAGGCTCATCTACTCTCTCGGTTCGCTTGCTTCTTAATAACTCACATCAATAGATTGGAATTCTTCTTTCTAATCAAAGAAAAGAATGAGGTGTTATGTAATTTATATGGAACCTCTGACGCTCCTCCTTATCATCAAAGGATATATAGAACGTAGAATGTTTTTGTTAATTGGGGAACATGATCTGGTGCTGTCAATCACCTCTGTCGGTCAGTAGCTGTTATCTTCCATTCGCCAGTGATCGGCATATCAGATTTCTGTTTACTCCTCGCCCTATTGTCCTAATGGAATGATTATATGTAACAAAGACTATGATCCTTTCTACCTGACGTTCTTTAGGGCAGATTCCTTAGAAACAAGCTGATTTGGCCTTATACTTGTCGTTCTTTTGTGGAGTCAACTTTTGAGCTCTTTCAATAGAAGGAGGCTTGTCTCCTCCAACCAGGTCTTCCTTCGTTTGTTACTAATAAGGTTTATAGGTGAAAGCCTCCAACCTATGGTAGCTGACGCAGCAAGACCAGAGGAATCGGATACGGATCTTTTTCAGTCTCTTTCGCTTGGGCAAAGCAAAGAGGCAGGACTTTCGGAAGAAGGACCGGGAGTTAGACCGTTGAAGCTTCAAAAGGGGAAGGGAGCTAGCGGGCGAACATCGACTACTAGGACAACTGATTAGATCTGACCATGGCCGGGAAGAAACATGAACAATCTGATCGGCCGGGCACGAACAGGGCATAGGACCCTTTCCTTCCTTTCTTCGATAGGGAACCGATGACGGCCGGTGACATGACAGGTCTATTTCGTTCATCGGGGGGCTCCTGGTGGGGTTCATCGTAGGAATCTTTCTGGTTCCCGCTCCCTCCTTCCTGGCCCTCTTGCGTCACTATGAGTTCGCTTCCTACGAGCCCATGCGCGATCGTGCAAAGCGGTTAGGTTCGGTATTACGAGGGGTCTCTACTCATGGCTCAATGGTAGACACTTTGTGGTTCTACCCTGAGGTCATGGGTTCGAGATCCCATGTGGTGTGTGTGGGGGTGTAAGAGTGTGTGTGTATTCACCTTTCAAAAAAAATGTTCGGTATTACGAATCCAGATACCATTGGATTGGACATCTGGCAATACATAGCCTCCCTCCTGGTGGGACAACCGGTAGTACGATTCAAGGGAATTGAACATCCCCAGAGTGGCAAATCTTCCACATTGGCAAATCCTAGCCACTTACTTTTTGGCCTTTCTCTGTGATTCCTCCCATGTTTTTCTTAAGTGTACAGTTGTAGGACACTAATCTGACCTTCCAATCTCAGAGATTACAGGGGCATCAACCATTTATGGTGTGGCCCACAACATCAATGATAGAGATTACTGAATCATGTCCCCCCACTTGCATGGGATGGTGCATTGGGACACTATTCGCACCTCGATGCATCATAACTAACCTTGCAAGGTAGTCTCATCATGCCCGTAATGGGCATCAATTGACTACATTAATATATATTATTTCCAAGTTATTCAATAACAGTAACGGTTGGCATCACGACCGGCCGTTGGACTTATGATAGTTGTTTTTTTTTTTTTTTTAAAAAATGTGAAACAATTATTAGAAAATTCAGAAAAATAAGAGGATTCCACATATATATTCTTTTCTAGTTTTGAATGTGTTTATGATGGTGTCACAAGCCATTCTTTGGTAAGAATGCTATCTCGGACTGCCGAATGATATTATTAATCTAAGAGTCTTAGACTGACTTAAAAAAGTCTACATTTAATATTCGAAATATCTAATATCAATGATTCAATATAAATAAAGATTATATGAGCATGAATCTAATGATGAGACGACTATACATTTATATAACTATTTTACCATAAAAAACCATATTATAGGTTCATGAAATGTTAATGTATGAAGTGAACTCATAAGTGATAAGAGTAATGTCAAATATAAATAAAAAAACATGATTCACTATATCACTACCAGAAAGAAAACTATGTTGCCTGTGGTTGCTTAACCTCATTGTTGTTTATCTAGTTGTGGAACGGGTGCCGTATGTCCACAATAACTAGATGGAAAAACTATGACAATGAAACCCAAGATGACTGATCATGATCATCTCTGCCACTTAGCATCTGCTATGTCGAACTCAAATGTTTCTAGTGCTAGAGAAAGATCCATAGTCATAGCCATAAACTTACTGGAACTGCTCATATTATTGAGTCTACAACTGCGACTGTGACGAATGACTTGGATCTAGATCCGGATATCTAGATCCCTCACATCCTTCTCCATGTGAAACATATGTAGGACCAGTCTAACAAGAAAGTGCCTCAGGAGCCTCCCTAAATTGTCCATAGTCATTATCCATATCCATAAGCCGTCTGATGTCCTACTAGTACCCTATCTTCTCTAGTGCCAATAGTGTCGACCTCCCCATGATTCTCCTCCCCTCACTGATGGTATCATGAATCTATATACTCATGAGGCCAGCCTCCTCTACTGCATCAATGCTCGTTGCCTCGAGCTATGTTGATGGTTGCATCCACGTGCTGAGCGGCACCAGAAGTAGGATCAAGTGCATCATCATCTGTTTCGGGCCAATTTGAGCTGGCTGAAATTCATGCAATCCCATGGGATTCATTCCACTAATGCGTATTGGACATAATTTCCATCAACAAAATTTGAAGAAAAAAATTAAAAATTAAATTCAGATGAAGAATATTGGGCTGATTTGAGTACACTTGAATGCCCCCAAAAATGGCCTGAAATTCATGCAATATGTGGAACTCATCCCACTAATGCATATCTCTAACCATTTGACATCATTTTTCTCAAGAAATTTGAAAAAAAAAAAAAAAAAATCAAATTTGGAAGAATAGTGTCAAGCTGATTTGGCCAATTGAATGCCCCCAAAATGGGTAAAAAAATCATTCAATCCATGGAATTCATCTCACTGATACATATCCCTAAGCATTTGACACCATTCTTCTTAAGAAATTTGAGGTAAAAAATGTCACTATTCAACCCAAAATCACCAAAATACTAAAAAAAAAAAAAAAGAGAGAGATGAAAACACTAATTTAATGCATGAATGTATGTAATTGAACAATCTACACTCCATTTATTTTACAAAAACTAAAAAATTGAAAATTGTGGAAAATTATATAAAAACCAGTAAAAATATAAAAAGATTGAAAAATTACACAAACATGGCCAAATCAAACACAAATCTAGCAATATTTAGTTGATTTGGTAATATAATATTGAATCAACGTATTTACAGCAAGAAAAAACGAAAAAGAAAATTACATATATATATTTTTTATTTTTCCCAAAATCGGCCATAGATCTATGATTCAATGACTTAAATTTTGTGTTTTAATTTTCAAAACTTGCACAAAACTAGTATAAAAAAAAGAGGTTAAAATAGTCTTAAGAAGCAAAAGTGTCAAAAAGAGGAGGAAAATAGGGAAAAATGAAAAACAACCCCAAAGGGGGGACTTATATGTGGTAGGCCATTATGCATGCTCATAATGGGCCGTTATGGACCGAAATTTTTGACACAGACACCTTTTTTTCAGTGATGTATAACTCTTTAAATAATAGTTAGAGACTAATTATAAATCCATTTTTTGTGAGTATCCTAAATTTATGTGTAATTTTTTATAATCTTAATCCATTTTTTTCCTCTATCAGGTTCCAGGTAAAAAAGAAACAGTTTTTCCGCAACTTCATGACAATTATGCTGTTTGGTGCAGTTGGCACATTGATATCTTTTGGCATCATTTCGACCGGTGTGTTCTTAAACTTTGTCCTTTTCATTTGTTCTGGATTAGATTTAATATGTGCTCATAAAACTACCAAAATTAAAAATTACAAGGTAAATATACATCTGCAAAATTTAGTATGCCAACATGAACACGAAAATGGGTTAGCCTGAATGACTATATCACTTCCATTTACATTGCCTTGTTGAAGATGCTAGAAGCCCGGCTCTCATGTACATCAATTTTTTATTATACCATTGTTAATGACTTAGTGTCAGCTGAAAAGTGATATGAAACACATACAGAGAAGTCACCTTGTTTTGACCCTTATCAGCTGAGTTGTCTGCAAAGTGATGGTCAAGTCACACATGAGACTGTAGTGGAGCAGGGGCGGGGGTGAGATCGAGCATCGTCTCTCTCACGGGATAAACGATCCGAATCCACAGATCTATCAAGAAGGACACTCAATCTTCCTTGATTTCTCAAGAGGCACTCGAAGAACACGAGTAAAACAGAGTATAAACTTGATAATTTTCATTAATCAAAGGTTGGATCGTTAACAACGAAATAAAAACCAATATTTATAATAAAACTAAGTCTTAGAAAAGCTTAGAAATCCTAATTCGTACTTAGATGAACCCTAAACACAATTGAAAAATATCAGCAAAAATCTGCGCAAACTGTATAACGCGTGTTGGGCGTCGTCTTCCTTCCACTGGTACGAGCAATTCACACATCTGATTGCCACACAACTTTGTGGTTTTGCTTACATCGATGTACTCTTCAAGATGGTTGGCTCAGATTCTTCATATCAGTAGTGGTGGGCCACCTGGACCATCTCCAAGTTAAGTCGGCGGAGTTCGGAACTTTCTGGACAGTTCGTACTTTTTTGGACGCCACGGTCAATCTGTAACTCGGATTGACATGAAAATTGTTGGATTTTATTCGTGTCGAGCAGCTCTACAAAATGGACGAAACGGATCATCATAAATGATCAAGATGAGCCTCATGAATTGGGCTGAAATTCAAAAACAGGAATAGCACTTTCCTGTTTGGTTGAAACTTCAAAATCGGAAATTCCTTAGTCTCCTCTTGTTTTTCTTCCGGTCCATCTCCTCCAAGAAGATCGTCGATCCTCACCCTTGACCACTGGAATTTTCTCCCTACATCATACTGTTATGTGTAGGACAAACCTTACTTGCAGAACTTGGCCATGAAATGTGGGTGGCTTGATTATCTATTGAAAAACTGAGGTGTTTTTAATATTCTACAGTTTTTCTAAGTGCAGAAGCACCTCTACAAGCAACCTGATTTGCCAATTGACAGCATGTAGGACATTTCAGACTTGCATCAGGTGGACACCGACTTGTAAATGAGCTGGTTCACTCATTAGGCCGGGCTATATGTCTGTTGAATATAGACTGTTGGAAATTTCTTTTGATCTGCCCATTATTTCGTACATGTTTACTCCCACGTGATGAGTTAATCAGCCTGATTTTTGGGCCAGGTCTTCTACACTTGGACCTGATGCTCATGGTTAGGTTGTCCCTCACATGTGCCATTTTCTACATGTGGCCATGTGTAGACGTGCATGGGCTTAGCAAAGCTCATGTTCTGAACGGAATGTTACCCATGTAAAAGTCACCTGCTAAAGTTTCTGATTGTTTTTATACATGACTATGAAGTTTATTGCTGCTCCAAAAGTTATTGAGTTTTTCATTGTTTCATTATCATAAAACAGAAGATAATAGTATATAAAAATCTAAGTTTTGCTAAAACAAGGATTTTTAAGGCTCTTCTCTTCTCGCTTGAGCAGAGTAAAACTGCAGTTCCATCAAAAGAAGAATCTGGAGATTCTGGACATTCTTCCTTAGTTCTTTCCAGGTCTCTTCCTCAAGTTGCTCATCATCCCAGAGGCACTTGGAATTATGATCTTATACTGTGCATAAGCTGCCATTCTCAAGCCTCATCCTTTTGCTGGTCTTTGAAACCCAATCGAGTACAAGCATGCACATGGACATTGACCATGTTCAGTACAGAACACCACGTCTACATCATTTTCTAGTGATTGAAATCATGCCCACTGAGGCTTCAAAGAAATAGTTATCATATAAGAAGATTGGTATCGTTTGCAGAATTTCTCCACCATCATTGTAGCCTTGTCCCAGCTATTTGCCATCGGTTTTATGTATCCCTTTTCACCATTCAGTCCTATCTGAGGCTATATTCTTAGTAAGTGAACAAGTCTTCATATTACTTCACTTACCTTGGTCCAAGTCCTTTAGGTCTTCCCCTCATCCTCCTTTCACCCTAATCACAGTTACTCCTCACCTGACCGTCTCCTACTTTTGCAGCACATTGTATACCAGCTCAATCTGCTCCATCTTTTTATCTGCTATTGGCTCTATTCCTTGGATGCTTGACTTCTCCATATGTTTATTCCCGCTGTAGGTGCATTCTGTATACTGTCTTGGTTCCGCAAATGTAACCTCTGTATTCCTGACTCTAGAGACTTCCTACAATCCTGCAGTTTATCCCCCTCTTCACTGAAAAGCTTCTTACTAAATCATAAGGTTTCTTGTCGCTAGGACATCGGGCACTTTAAGTCTTGTATAAGCCCCCAAGTTTCTTCATAAAGAAAGTACTGTATTACATCAACGAAATTCCAATAGGAGGTGCTTGAAGATGTGGGTAAATGATTTTAGATGCATATGCTTACATGTCAACAAGGCTGTGCATTTTGAATTTGGGTGTTACTTATCTTCATGTAAACTTCGTATAGTGCTAGATTTTTTTTCTCTTTTTTAAAATACTGGTAACTTTTTCAAAGTAAGATAACCAGGACTCGAACGATAGAGAACTCACACACACTACACTTCTTTACCAGCTCTACTAGTGAGCTGGTAGACTGCTAGATATGTTATTTGATATCCCTATTAGTTACACTGGGTTTATTAGAATGAATAGGAAATTATCAAATATTTGTCTTTTTATGTTTATCCCACTTCTATAACTACTGATACTTATCCCAGGTGCTATGCAATTATTCCAAATGTTGGATATAGCTCCTATGCGGATTGGAGATTATCTTGGTATTCCCTCTCTCTCTCTCTCTCTCTCTCTCTCTCTCTCTCTCTCTCTCTCATGCCATGATCTGTTTCTATTACTCATCTTCTTCTTCTTCTTCTTCTTCTTCTTCTTTTGCTCATATTTATTGCATTTCAATGCTTGTAGCAATTGGAGCAATATTTTCCGCAACAGATTCTGTTTGCACCTTGCAGGTCAGGTTCGGAAAGTCTTGCATCGCCACAGCTCCTGTTTCAGCAAATTAGCATAACGACTTACTGCAACTAAAATTCACTTCATCTAATGCAGGTGCTTAATCAAGATGAGACACCTTTACTCTATAGCCTCGTCTTTGGGGAAGCTGTTGTCAATGATGCCACATCGGTGGTCCTCTTTAATGCAATTCAGAGATTTGATCTCATTCACATCGACTCCACAATTGCCTTGCAGTTTATTGGCAACTTCTTTTATTTATTTGTTGCAAGCACATTGCTGGGAGTGTTAGTAAGTCACTTCCTATTTATGCCATTCATTGTTAGTTTTTGGAAAGATCTTTTCTCTCTCTCCCTCCCTCCGTCTGTTATCCATGGTGTGAATTACATAATTGGATGAAATTTATTTCCTCTGTTGCAGGCTGGATTGCTTAGTGCGTACACTATAAAAAGATTGTACTTTGGCAGGTTTGTTTATGAAAGAACTTTACCTTCCTAGCAGTCTTCTGGTACATAATGCTTTGTGCAATGCAAATTTCCTTGATCTCTCGTTCCACCACCAATTTCAATTTGGATGGGGTTCAATAGTGGGTGGGACCATTCTGGAATGTGACTGATGTCAATGTGAACCTCTCTATGGCTGGTTCCAAGAGCTTGGGTAAAAGAGGAAGGTTGATGTCTGGTGGGCAGCCAATAGTAAAACTTTTGCCAGTCTATGATTTAAAAGCCAACCCCAAATTTCTGGAAGGAAGGTTTGGATGATGATGATGATGATGTTTTTTCATCGAGTCATCTTATAAGTTGATGTGGTAGAGTATTCTAGTTATGCTATTTGCTGTCATAAGTAAAAAGTAAAACATAGTGGCTTGTGATAATTCTCAGCAAAGGTTAGTTTTAATTATCCTTGATTAGTTGACTTGCTTTAGCATAATATGACAAGATAGAACACAAGAAACGGGTTTCTTTTCTTTTCTTTTCTTTTTATTTAAAGAAAATCCTAATGCTTCTATTCTCCATTGCAGGCATTCTACTGATCGTGAAGTTGCACTTATGATACTCATGGCATATCTTTCCTATATGGTGGCTGAAGTAAGATTCTTCTCTGAGCTTGCGTCATACACGCTAGTGGTTCCTTTTTTTGCTTCACCAATTCCATTAACTGGAACATGACAGTGATCATTACATTGCATACAATGTTGACGCCTTAATTGTTTATTGCAGTTGTTCAGTCTAAGTGCTATTCTCACAGTATTTTTTTGCGGCATCGTGATGTCTCACTATACCTGGCATAATGTGACTGAGAGTTCAAGAGTAACTACCAAGTATGTCATTGACGGAACAACCATTCTCTCTCTCTCTCTCTCCCACAACCCCCCCCCCCCACACCCACACACACACAAGTTGATAAGTGCCATCATCTGGTTAACACAAGTTGTTTTTGCTGATGTTTCTAATTCTCCATTTAATGATCATCACAGGCATACTTTTGCGACATTGTCATTCATGGCTGAGATATTTATCTTCCTTTATGTTGGCATGGATGCATTGGACATTGAAAAGTGGAATTTCGTTAGAAGCAGGTAAGGCATATATCTGATTCCTATATCATGCTATTGATGATGAGAAAACTCATTTTTGTTCACTGAATAGAGTAATTACTCTGATTCTGTTCTTCTTATAGTCAATGTTCTGTGGAGTTTATTTATGAATATAGAAGATAGCCATTTGATCTCCACATGGGAGATGGAGCTTTGCCATGTTTCTGAATACGGTGCCCATGTTTATTTTTTCTTTTCAATTGATACAAAAGGCCTGGATCTGCTGTATTTTTAGAAATCTTAAAATAAATGTGTTGACTTCTTCAATCTGACCATCCCCAACAACTCTCAAGCTGCTAACTAGCCTAAGGTTTTGGCATCCTTTCCAAATAGCCTTGGTGAAACTGTATATGGATTAATCCTCTGTTTCTATATATGAAGTTCAAGAGTTCTTTTCTATTGCTTTCTCTTGCACAATATGGAAGTACATTTTTATGTCCAAATCGTTTTTTCAAAGCACAAGAATAGAATGCAGATACAGGTGAACCTGATTATTAAAAATCATATCTGTGTGATGATTCAGTAGATTTCTATTGCAATTCAAGTAGAGACAACTGTAAGAAACACACAATGAAGATGTATGTCCCTAAGTACTGTGTGATGAAGAATGTGGGTCATGTACTGATGTACATCTTATGGCAGTTGGAGAACTGGTGAAGAGCCCAACCATAAAGCAGAGCATCTACATCTTATGGCAGTTGGAGAACTGGTGAAGAGCCCAACCATAGAGCAGAGCATCTACATCTTATGGCAGTTGGAGAACTGGTGAAGAGCCCAACCATAGAGCAGAGCATCAAAGCCCAACTGTTGAGTCTCTAAGAACTCATTCTCAATGCCAGATGATCAAAAGTATCAACGAGTCAAATTCCTTCCTACTTTGGGGTTATGCAAGTGCAGACAATAGTGAGAAGTGTACGGTGAAGATCTTGGTCCCCAAGGACCTCATGCTGAGCTCTTTAACCTGTTTGGGGGAACCTCCATATGCCTCTAAAGTATATTTGCAAGACATCTAAGAGTCTCTCTAGTCCATGCGTGTTGAGGAATTTGATGATGACATTTGAAGCCCCAAACCAGTCTGATTATTGGGCAAAAGGCTTCTTGAGAGCCTCTTAATGACTGATTTTGAAGGAGTCTTAGTGCTGCTCTTTTCAAAGTATTTATTTATGAAGTTACTTTGAATGGCCCACATAAGAACTTTGGTAAAAGAGTAGTTTTCAGTTGAAGAGATTCTTTCTAGGAGTTCTTATATAAATAAGGAGGGCATAGGCTGTCAACCATCGTCATCATAGCCTTGTCCCAGCTATTTGGGGTTAGCTTTAAGAATCATATTTTGCCAATAATTTCTAAGTCCTAGCTTTCATATCCCTTCTCAGTAAGTCCTTTTAGGTCTTCTCCTCATCCTCCTTTCAGACCTCTCAAACTAAGTCAAAGTTCCCCTCCTTACCAGGGTCGTGTTGGAATGTTGAGCACATGGAGAATCATCTCAATTAGTTCTCCATTTTGTCTCCTATTGGAGCTACTTTTATGCTTCCTCGAATGACCTTATCTTGATTCTATTATTTAGTCTCTCCGACACATCATTCTCAACATCCTCATCTCTGTAATGCCATCCTTTGCTTATGTTACCTACTAGTTTCTGAACACTATCCCATATAGCATAGCAGTAAAACATCATTCTTATAAAAATTCCCTTAAGTTTCATTATCAATTAGGCAATCATGCACCATTGAGAGCCACATCTCCATTTCATCCTCCAAGTTCTAATTTGATTGGAAACACCTGCTGTTGCTTTGTCCATCCTTTCAAATTATAGAGTGGACGAAATTATGGATGGCATGGCTTCAAGGAATGCCTTGGCCATCGAAGCTAAAATCTCACCTATGTAATCATTCCTACTAAAATTGCATTCCAAATACTATTTCTTGGTTTTGCTGACTTTTGAATCTTGAGACACTCAAGCATTCTTCTTCTAAACCTCCAATTTAGCATTTACCTCCTTTCTACTCTCATCAACCAGCACCACGTCATCAGCAAATAACATTCACCAAGGAACCTCTTTCTAAATAGCGGTAGTTAATTCATCTATGACTAGTTCAAAATTGTATGGACTTACTGCTGACCTCTTTCTGAATATTGGCATAATTCATCTATGAAAATTGTATGGACTTACTGCTGACCTCTTTCTGAATATTGGCAGTTAATTCATCTATGAAAATTGTGTGGACTTACTGCTGACCTCTTTCTAAATACTAGCAGTTAATTTGATGCGAGGGCATCTTGCTGCGAATCCAAGGATGCACCGTATCTCCACACTGGGGATGGGGTGGCCCACGAGGTGGGGCCTGTGAGATACAAGATGGCACGAGGTGGGACCCATTGTAGGAATGTGCGATTCGGGGACCCATGCAACACGAAGGTTGTCCACGGGGAGGACTCGCCTGAGTTTGCCTGGGTGAGCCAGAATATAGGGATAAATTGGTACTCCCAATAGCTCTAGAGCTTTTGGTGTGCTGGCTGTTTGTTCCTCTATCAAAGTAGTATCAGAGCGGGAGCCCAAGGATTGAGTCTCCTCACTAGTGTGGGTGGATGATGCGAGGGCATCTTGGTGACACTCCAAGGATGCATCCGTATCTCCACACTAGGGGTGGGGTGGCCCACAAAGTGGGGACTATCAGATGCAGGATTGCCACGAGGTGGGACCCATTGTGGGACAATGCAATTCCGGGACTTGTGCGACGGGGGTTGCCCACGGGGAGGACCCGCCTGGGTTTGCCTAGGAGCAGTGTTTGCAGTATCGGTATCGCGTTACGTTTCGCACCCTTGTGATACAGATACATATCGCGTATCGCTAGGGATATATCGGTTGTATTGCGTAATGTATCGTACTTTTTGGGAAACATGGGGAAACATTGAGAAATTGATTAAATTTTTCAATGAAACTTTAGGGATTGTTAAAATGGACCTCAATACACACATTTAAATCATAATGTGTAAAAAAAAAAGTCCACATAATGGAGTTCCTTTGTAAAAGGATCCTAAGCTATACGCTGTCTGACTAAACTGATGCAACTATTGTTTAAATTGATTCTATAAAATATATAAATGTAAGAAGACATTAATGAAAACACAACCAATTCATTGACAAAGTAAAACAAATAAGAGAGTTGAGAAATATACCCATGGATGATGCAACTGACTAGGTATCCTCCAAATGCAAGTTTGACTATCCTAGTTCAACACAATACGAGTTACCCTATATAGTTTAGATCTATATGGGGACTCGACAAAACCTAGAAAGTAGCTAACTAGACTCAACAAAATATGACCCATTTTGCAGAGTTAGTGGCTCTCTCTCTCTGTGTGTGTGTGTGTGTGTGTGTGTGTGTGTGTGTGCGCGCGCGCGCGCGCACCCCCGCATGTACACATTCATACACACACACATGCACACAGACGCACACACGCCTCAAAAACCGAATGCGCCGTTATAATACATGCAAAGTGGGAACACAACATCTGGGAATTGTCAAGTCTGCCCTATTGTTTGTTCACATGTTGTGGTCCACTTGAGTTTAGGATCAATCTGATTTTTGGGAATCTCTTCATCCAGATTATCAGCATAAGATGAACGTGTTAGATAGAATACACATGAATGTAGGCCCCACACACAAACCTATGATTGGCTTCCTATTACCCGGTGTTTTAAATAGCAAATAGCGTGTAGCGTAGCCTTCACCCCTCCGAAGCGTGAGGCGTAAGCAACATAGCGTGTAGCGTAAGCTACATGCTGCTTAGATTTTTAATCAAGGTTGCACTTGGTTGCACCAAATTAGATGATTAATAATAAAATTTAACAAAATTTCATGATATTTGGTGCAACCAAATGCAACTTAAAGTAATAGCAAGGGGGAATGACTAAATATAAAAGTGAAAAAAGAGCAACAAAACTTATTTAAAACTGTTTCTTATATTATTTTACTAAAGGCATTGAAAAGACTAACGGATTTTCATGGAAATAGAAAAATGTAACAAATCATTAAAAACATTATTGATTTTAATGTTATAGTGAAAAATGACTTGTAATGTGAGCTATGTAGCATGTAGTGTAGTTTATGAAGTGTGTAGCGTATCCAAATTAATCATGTAGCATAGGCTACACGCAACTTAAGCTATTTTCATGAGCTATGTAGCGTTTAGGCTAAGCTACGCTACGTAGCGTAAGCTACACGCTACATAGCGTAGCTATTTAAAACACTGCTATTACCATTGTTCATTGTGGTGTGGACCACCTGAGTTATAGATTTGGTGTGGGCCGCACCTGATGGACGGAGTGGATGTCATGTACATGCACAAAAACATGGGCCCACATAGCTCAATGTTGTGTACCTATCATAAAAAGGTACAAGAGAGGATTTCATGAGTTATTACTGTTTCACCTTCCTTTTCCTGCGCATCTTGCAAACCGCTTCCTTCCTCTCCACATGTATTGCACGTGCCATACCCCTTGCATATATACCCCTCGCTTATGTGCGGGGGCGAAAACTATTGAATCTCTAAAACGTGTGCACTAAAGCAATCTCTTCAATACTTCAAATCTTGGATCTCTCTTCTTTTCTTCTTCCTACTAAGATATCTATCATGCGGCACGATTTCTTTCAACATGGCTTTCAACTGTAGAAAGTCCCAATCATTTGAAGCCAATGCCTTGTATTTTATTTCAGCACTGGACCTAATTACCATGGTTTATTCAGTTGGCATGACATCCAATGAATTCTGAACCACTGTAAGAGGATATGCTAAACTCTCCATTTTGTACCATCAATATGCCTCTAAAAGGAAAGTTCTAAGTGCTTATATATCTTATTCATGGGTTCTGAAGGACTCTTAAGGGGTTGTTTGCATGCGTCTTCCATGAAGTTCCAACATTTGGAATCCCAAGTTCCATGAAACTTGAGGCCCCATGTAATTCAAGTGTCTCTCCATGGAAATGTATACCATGGCACTAGACTTTCCCATTTCATGCACCCAAACGACCCATAAGGGGTGTCCATGAACTTGCTTATGACACCTGCATTGTCAGCAAATTTGACCTTTTGATGGTGAGATAGAGTTAAAAGACCATATCCGCACTCATACAAGCATGCATATTAACACACATGGACAAATCTGAGCGTGAATGCATGCCTGAGTACATGTGCAAGTAGATATGACACTACGCATGCGCATTAGATTTGTGGTATTCAGTACCTATAGACATTGGGACTACTGCAGTCAATGCCCCAAAAGACTAGTCATGGATCTTACTGCTTCCAACAGTAGAAATTCTATGTTCTGAGCATGGAACTGGACCTTCCAGTTCCACGCATCCAAACGAACCCTAAGGGTATGCGTGAACTTTCTTATGACATCCACAATGTAAGCAACTTTCACCTTGTGATAGAATGATAGGGTAAAAGGGCCACATCTGCACTCATGAAGCATGCACATTAATGTACATGGACAAATCCAAGCATGAGTTCATGCATCGGTACATGCAGAAGTAGACATGTACATATATAGTGGATGTAGCTGCAGTCAATGCCCCAAAAGACCAGGCTCAGGATCTTACTGCCACCAAAAAAATTATGTTTTGAGCATTCAATTCTGATAATCCCAAAAGAGGGAAAAACTGTCCAAACCCCACACATAAATGCAGCTTTATTTAGTAAAAGATGTTGCATCTTAATCATTAAAAATGACTTCTACAGATACATGTTAGCTATTACAAGAATGTTTCTGCCCCATCTTTTACTTTTTTGAAACTGATCCTCTTCTGAATTTGTTGACTAAGAATGAGTTGAATTATGCATCCCACCCCCTCCACTGCAGAAATAACCAGAATCTCCAGAAAAC
The DNA here is from genome assembly GCA_003013855.2 of Liriodendron chinense. Taxonomy (NCBI): domain Eukaryota; kingdom Viridiplantae; phylum Streptophyta; class Magnoliopsida; order Magnoliales; family Magnoliaceae; genus Liriodendron; species Liriodendron chinense. Next base: position 13,686,285 of record ML058484.1, read on the forward strand.
TTCATTGATTGCACTATGTTAAATTCATGTGCTCTCATAATCTTTATGCTTCTCAGGATGTTGATTTCTATGGGAATATCTCATTTATATTTATAAGATGCATAACCAAACTGGCTGATAACAGAAGTGTCTATTGGTTTTGTACTGATTGGCCCTCTTCTTTTGACAGCCTTGGAAAATTATTCGAGGCGAGTTCAATACTGATAGGATTGGTCCTGGTTGGAAGAGCTGCTTTTGTTTTCCCATTATCCTTTTTATCTAACCTAACAAAAAAGTCTCTTAATGACAAAATTACCTTCAATCAACAAGTGAGTACTTGGGCTTTTGGGTGGTTTAAATCTCTTCCAAACCAATCGAAAGAATTAACGAGTGCAACAAATTTTGACCCACAGGTTACAATATGGTGGGCCGGTCTTATGCGAGGTGCAGTATCAGTGGCCCTAGCTTATCATCAGGTAATCATTTTTTTTCAAATTGAAGTGTCTGTTAATTGCAGTCATGGTTTATATATTCCTTTTAATATCACTGGTATTGCCAAATGGGTTCTTGGATAATTTTCTCCATTTTCAGAAGAAAACCATAATACCATTCTGTTTCAAATTAACCTAGAGTCCAATATGGGCTTATATGAAGTAGCTCTTGTTAGATAAAATACCCTTTACTGAATTTACTATAAACCAAAACTGGAAAACATTCCTGCTTTTTTTTTTTGTGGTGCAACTAATGTGTTTAGTACTCTTGTTATGTTTGATGAAAAACATTTATTTTGATGCATCTGCAGTTCACAAGGTCAGGCCACACCAAGCTGAGTGGACATGCCATGATGATCACCAGCACCATCACCGTTGTTCTCTTCAGCACAGTGGTAAGATGCCTCTTGCCTCTGCTTCTGCATGCTAATTGGTATTAATATTGGAGGAACATTCGCAGTTTCTTGATCTGCTCCTAGTGGGGCCCATGGTTTGGTGAGCCCTGGACAGAGGCTCCATTATGGATAAGGGATGCTGAAAAAATCTCCCAGATCAGAAGTTCCCAACCCTTTGATCAGTGACAGTGGCTAGGAGCTCCCAGAAGACACCGCAACAGTGCTCCTATGGAGCTCCTACAGATATATGATGTAGCACAATGGTCAATTGTTCCGGACTGTTCACTGGGTGGATGCTGCCACGGATTGATCACTGCTGAAAAATATCACCGACTGGACTATTATTATTGTCTAACTGATGACCTACAGAGGATGGTAGGACAGCATTGGCAATGATCAGCATTGAACAGAGCAGGCTCACCAGTTGGATTGATAGATCATCTAAGCTTTTTAGTTTGAGGGCAATGACCTATCCATGGTGGGACCTGCCTGACAAATGATCCAGGTCAGGGACCATTGTGCCACGTATGCAATTTGAGATCTGTGCATGGGTTATATTCCCTTCTATCTCCAGTTTATTTTCTAATAGATTACTACTGTTGCAACTATCACTGTAGTGAACTGCTTGATATCATGCCCAGGTGTTTGGCTTGATGACTAAACCTCTGGTGAGGCTCTTACTGCCACCTAATGCAAAATACATCAATGGCATTGCATCGGAACCATCGAGTCCGAAGTCCTTCCTCTCCCCGCTTCTTGGTAACGGCCAGGATTCTGAAGTTGAAGCAGGGCCCGACCAGCCTCCGCATGCTTCTGAGCACACCCTCTCACACTGTCCACCATTACTGGCGTAAGTTCGACAATGCCTTCATGCGGCCCATGTTCGGAGGACGAGGGTTTGCACCATTCGTACCCGGATCCCCAATTGAACAGAGTGATCTTCCATGGTAACTAAAAGAAGGAAAGGAATGAAGATATGAATTGACTTGGGTTCTCTTGGTTTTGCATATTTTTCTAATCCCTAGGGGCAGTGATGGTACTAAAAGAAAGCAAGGAAGATTTGAGATTGACTTGTGTTCTCTTGGGTATGCATATTTTCTAATCCTTAGGGGCAGTGAGGAGTGCCTGATTTTGGTATTTGCGAGGATTGCAAGTTCTTGACGTAGGCAGCGGAGGTGATACAATTTTCCTTGGCTTGATATTTTCTTTTTTTTCTTTCATTATCTCTTGCGGCCTGATTATTGCCGATGTTGATAAGAGTGATGTTGATAAGTGCCATGTGATTTCAACATGGTTATTTGCATTTATTTTATTTTCTGTATATGAGTGTGTAATATACTGATTGTCTTTGGCATGTATTTGATTTGCTATCTGAAAGAGAATGTGGTCATGTAATTTCCTGAAAAGTGAAATGATATTGAATCGAGCCTTTTGAATTACAAGTTGTTGCAGCTTTGGTGGTTGGTTTTATCTATTACTTTATTTTAGATTTCATTTATTGACTTTAATGCATTGGATGACTCTTTAGTTCTAGAGGAAATGCAACATCTACTCTATTCCTTACAGTTATAAAGGGCGAATTGACCTCTGGAGATGAGGAAGGATATTTTTCCTCACTAGTTTCTTGGGATCTTTCCTAAATAGATTGATTCAATGTTTTAAAACACTGGACCGACCTGTTTCTGTGGCTAGTTGGTCCAACCAGTCCAACCCATGCTGCCAATGTGATGTCATAAATGAATAAAATACATAAATAGAGGTTTGAGAACATTTTTGGCACTTTTGGACCTGAAGAACTGCCCAATCCGAACGTTGGGCTGGTGGAACTAGACACTTTCGAGTGCTTTCTTTCCCAAGATGGGTTTTGAGTTACTCGACCTTCGGCTGCTCTGGTCAGCAGGGCTTTAAAACACTAATTTACTTCTATCCTCATTGTCAAGAGACTTCCTAGCATCCAGCAACACCGTTGTTCGCTTTCTCTGAGGCATCTCCACTGCGCATACAGCATGTATCCAGGTGATCATAACCATTTATCTAGTGGGACACCACATTGACAGGCCACAAACAAAATTATGGACAATTGAGATAACTTAAGTCTCATTTCAAAAGTGTGCAGAATGATGGGATGTCTAGGATTGTGGAGGGACAAGGTTTTTGCGCTATGGCCCTGTCAACTGCTGTGGCCCACTAGATAAACAATTTTGGTCATCCTGGACAAGTGCCACATATAGTGCACGTTCTATTGATGGGCAGGCAATCATCTCTAGGGATAGAATGCAAGCATGTTGCAAACATCCACGACTAGGAGCATAAAATCTCATACAACTCATCTAGCAATATATGTTATCCAAGAAAATCTATTTAAGTCTTGCTTTTCATTGAAGTGTGGAATGGAGCATAACAAGAGAGGCCAAAAAAAGGAGCAAGATAGCTCTTGGGTAGATCTCAGTTTAGAAGCACAGCACCATCTGGCACCTCGAAATTGCAACTGGAAACAGTATGCCAGCTACGATTGACCCCACCATGGAGTAACATTGTGAGCAGAACATGAACGGTCGCCGACAAAATCAATGGAGACATGAAATGCCAGCTGCAATCAACCCCACCATGTTTTTTCTTTCTTCGTTTCACTTTCTAGTGTTGATTTTTCTTTCTGTTTTGCTTTTTCTTTCTTCTTTTCCCTTTCTTTCGTTGGCCCCCCCTCTTCGTGCTTTGTATTCTTGGGTTTTTGCCCTTGGTGGGTAATAAGAGAGTTTCCTTTCCTGCCTTCCAAAAAATAAAATAAAAAATATCCCCCTTTTTCTTCTAACACCAACGAGTTGGCATTTTAGCGCCCATTTTGTCGAGCGGAGACAAGATGGGGTTTGCAAAGTGTATCCAAATACACAACATCTTCACTGAAAATGTCAAACCATTATCTAAACAAGTTCATTACCTTTTCCTTTGAGCATAGCCATTTAAATGTAGGAATACTGGTTACACACCCAGTTTTTTCACAGTATCGTGGGGGTGGTCCATAGGAACTCCTACCCTTTGTGGGGCTCCTTGTTCAATTGGGAACTTCCCAGATCACAGTGATGGCATTATAATACAATAATAAAAAGGAAAGAAAAAAAAAAAAAACCTTCATACGAGCAGTTTATGATAAGACCACAAAAGTGGAACATCCAAACTGTGCAATCATGTGGGATCCACCATGGCCCAAACATCAGGCTGGTCACTCAAAAGGTGGGTGATAAACATATCCATTCAATGCGGACTCTACTGGTAAAATTTTAAACTTTCAAGTGTTTTCATACATGTGGCCACCTGATTAGTGGAAAAACCCGAGTTTCGGGTCAGATCTAGAACATTGGGAACCAGCCAACAAACAGCTCAGAATCTCCCGAACACATGCCATCTAAACCACCTGACTGCCGTACATGTGGACCTAACAAAGCTCTATTATGTAATTTCAACAGAAATAACAACTGACAAGGTCAGGCTCCATTACATGAAGCAGTGTATTGTAAACATTGTGGCGGGTCATTCATGTAGATGCACATGTACATTACAGAAGACTCGTGAAATTCCATCTCATGTAAACCCAGCAGCTTCAGAGCAGATCCAAGTCTCTTTTTTTTTTCCCCAATAAATCAAAATTTTTGAAATAGGGAGGGAGGGAGGGAGGGAGGGAGCTTGACCAATTGCCTGTGCTTGCACGGAGCTTGATCAATGCTCGAGAACTGAAAGAAGAGCAATCACACAAGTAAACTGCAGTACAGTTTCAATTCCACCAATTGCCCGTCCTTGCACAGAGCTTGACCAAGTGTTTGTTATTCATGTTCTATCGTACTTGAGAAAAGCATCACGTATTATGGTATTCATCAAACACAGGCGGCCAAAGCACCATTCTTCTTCCTCTCTAGCAGTGCAAATCTTCATCATTTTCTTTACTGCATTCAGGAAATAGATACCAGGTTTCATTCTTAAGGATGTATCTGGACGTAACTCAAGAATCCAGGGAAGGTGGAATATATTTCTGCAAATTGTTGTGGTTGTTTCTAGTAGCTCAAAGAGCAGCACCGTTGTTTCCTCGCCTCCAAATGCTTGGCGGGTTGAAAAACAAGTGACCCGAGAGAAAACTTCAAACCAAATGTTGATTTGGGGTATTTTAATACCGAACACAGCCTCAATCCATCCTTCCATAACACAAGTAGATCAATCAACATTCACATCTCCTCACATTCAAGCTGATCTGATATCATTATTAAGCATTTCCCAGTCAAATCGATCTACATACTTCATAGATTGCTATCTTTCCAAATGCAAATTAAGAGAGAAACAGCCAAAAAGGGTTTAATTAGTTTCATATATCAGTGTTTGCAATTCATTGGGAACTTGGTACTTGTTGCCCTATTCGAAATCTCTAATAGCCACCCTCTCCATCTCCTTCCGGACTGCCTCCCGATTCAATCGTTCCCTCTCCGCTCTTTCCCGCCACCCCTCCTCCAACAATTCCACAAACTTCTCTTTTATTACAACCAAAGGGTCCTTATCAATCAGTACATCCCCATCATAAGCCTCCCTCAACATTGCCGTCCGAATCCCCCCTTTCAACGACACGTAGAAAATCCCTGAATGCCTCGTGAATGCATTTGCAAACGCATTCGAGAACCGATACTCCTCACTGAACTTCCCCAACGATGGTACTGCCATCCTCTTAAAAACCGACATGGACAACAGCTCGTGGAAGATGCCCACATTCCGCTTCTCCATCTCTGGCGAAGCCTGATCCAAGTTCGAAACATCTTCATAAGGTGAAATGTATGGAAGCTCCATCCAATCTCTCACCCATTCCCTCATCTCCTTCTTCAGGAAGAACCCAGGAGGAAGACGGACATTAAAACAAGGCCGAACCCGAATCCCCATCATCTTGGACTCCTCTTCCGCCCTCAATTCTATAACCGATTTTGCAAATTCAGGCTCCCAGGAAACCAACTCCAAGAACGATTTTCCCTCCCCCGGACTACCCACCAACCGAAAATAATTTCCATACTTGGGCACCAAACTGCACAAAAAATCATCCGGGAATCCAAAATCCCTCTTCACATGCAATAATTTATCAGCATTGATTACTTTATCCTTCGAAATCATCAACAATTTACACAGTTTCTTCACAAGAAGAAGCTCATTTTCAGCCTTGATTCGTTTCTCTTCATCGAGAAACCGTTGCAACCGGTCATTGATACGGAGGAATGGGACTTGTTGGGTTTTGGGTTTGATCCGATCGAGATAGAGATCAAAGAGGCCAGGGTTCCGATGGAGGAAGGTCTTGACTCGGATGGGAAGACGGAGTCTTTCTCTACGTTTTTCTAAGTACCGTAGAGGAATGACTTGGCCAGGCTCATTGAGGACTTCCTTCACGACTTTGGCGCACATTCGCCACTGCTTGTCGTTCTCGATGGCGTTGTCTAAATGGGGGTCCTTCCGCCATACCACTTTGAGGCTCGAGACAGACGCGAATTGGGTGAAAAAGCTGCCTACTGAATTTATGGGGAAGGCGGATGTCGAATGGCCAGGAAATGAAATCTGATGGAAAGACGTAAGAGAAAGCCTGGAAATGGCGAAATATGATAGAGGATGGCTTAGAGGCATGATTTGAATCTTGGGTTTTTTGAATTTCAATCAATGGTGTTTTGCAGGTATTGATCTGAACAGATTGGGTTAAAGAGATGTGCTAAAAAATCATCAACAGAGACAAAGATATTGAACAAACGGAGTGATTCCTATTCCAATTTTTCAATTTTGAGAGAATCTATGGAGAGAGCGTGGATGGAAGAGAACCCAAATATGAGAGAGAGAGAGAGAGAGAGAGAGAGAGAGATTGGAATTCAATCGGTTTAGGGTTTTTAGGTATGACATGAAAGAAGGTGTGAAAGAAGTCTCTCTCTCTGTCTCTGTCTCTGTCTCTCTGTCTCGCACCTATCATGACTCATTGAGACATGCCCCTCGCTTAATCTACAATGGGACCATTGTGGAATCACCCACAATGGGAATGGCACACCCCGGGTAAAACTACATAAAAAATATATAGATACGGCAGATAGACAAAAGAGTATAGTAAAATCCTATACTAGGTTTTGGAATTCTTCTAGGTTTAGAGTCCACCTAGTATGGTGATCTTTGTCACTAATTATTGGTAATTTTTGCAAAACACCCGGTTTTTTCAAAACCTAGTTAGACTATAAATATAAAATGGAAGTAGTTCTGGAATAACTGTAATAGTTCTCGAACCTAAAATTTATTTGTAATGGTTTTGGAATGGTACCCGAGAAACCTTAACAATTACCACCCCGTGAGTTAGTGTGACAAAGATCACCATACCAGGTGAACTCTAAACCTAGACGTATGAAAAACCTTTGAATAGTATTTTATCTACTGAGTAAACCCTGTGGGACCCACCGTAATGTATGTGTCTTATCCACGCCGTCCATCCATTTTTTCAGATTATTTTAGGGTATGATGCCAAATTTGAAGCACATCCAAAGCTCATGTGGACCCAACACAGGAAACAGTAGGAATAGTGACATCCACCGTTGAAACCCTCCCATGGCCCGCAGTGATGTTTATTTATCATCCAAACTGTTCATAAGGTCACATAGAAATGGATAAAGGGAAAATACAAATATCAGCTTGATCCAAAACTTCTATGGCCCCCATGAAGTTTTCAAACGGCAGGCGTTCAATTCCCACTGTTTCCTTTAGTGTTGTCCACTTGAGCTTTGTATGTACTTAAATTTTGGGCCCACGGCTTAAAATAATATGGAAAAATGTATGGACGGCATGGATGAAACACATACATCATGGTGGGCCCCACAGAGTTTACTCAGTATGCAATCCGCCTTCATATGTGCACTACTCTGAAAGTTTCCAAGCACGTACATGCATCACAAGTGCCAACTTGGCAAGCGTGGGGGACATCTACATGGCGAAGATGAACATACGCAAAAATCAATCTGATCCACTCACTGAGTGTGGACCACCTCTATAGGAAATGCACGCACGGTTGAAATAAAATTACCAACATATAGCAGACATGGGAGTTACATGATACTACGGCACCGTATGACACTTGATGCGCAGGCGCTCAGAAATGGTAGATAAAACTGACTAAATTACAGAACCCACAAAATCGAACTTCCTGAAATGGGCCAGTTGGGTGTTTTTCATCTTTAACCGTCCAATAAATGTACACCAATCGGACGGTCCGATCATCCAATAAGTTTGGTTCATGATTCATCAAAACTGGGACCCGTAACTTAGACGGTTTAATTTGAATTACTCAAAATGTCACGTATCAAATTTTTTTTTTTATCAGGTGGAGATCTTTGTTTATGGTCCTCTTCTTGGGTCCACCTTAAATGTCCAACAAATTCTCCAGTTTCATACGTGTGGCAAGTGTGCACATCTGCGAAATCCAAGCCGTTCACCCGTGGCGCATCATGGTGAAGAACGCCTGGACCAATCTGCTCATCATGTGTTTTATGTTGAACATGCGATTAGTACTCCTCACTGCCACATGCTTTTCCCGGTAAGCGGATTTCCTGCGCTGGGCCCACCGTGATGTTTGTGAGAAATACACACCGTCTATCCACTCTGTGAGATCATTTTAGGTCGTATAATAAAAAATAAGCCAGATTCAAGACTCAAGTGGGCCGAAAAAGTGAGGATTGAACATCCACAGTTGAAATATTCGTGGGGCCGCCGAAGTTTTGAATCAGGTTAATATTTATTTATTTTTAGTTCATCCCAGTAGGAATGACATTATGAACGGTATGGATGGCATATAAACATCACTGTCGACCTAGGGAGGTTTCAACGGTAGGAATTTCCCTACCCCCCTTTTCCTCTAGTGCGGCCCACTTAAGTCTTGGATCTGGCTCTTTTTGGTTGCGTGTCCTAAAATGAGCTCACAGAAAGGATGGACGACCCACCTAGATTCCCAGCGCAGGAACTTCCACGGCAGATGCGGATTGAGTACTACCCCCGTCAAGAGCTCGGAACAGGAAAGGTCTGAGGGGCCCACTTTGTCCACACCTCGATCCATTTTTCGATATCAGCCCAAAAGGGGGCAGATCCAACGCTCAAGAGGACCGCATTTAAGTAACAAGTCCATTCAGTGAAGGATTCTCATTGCTACCAGTATCACAAGTTTTCGTAGCAACACAAGGGGGGACTGAAGAGCCAAATGATGAACGGCTCGGATCTCACCGATGGTCTGCCATGACGGCACATGTTATCATGTGTTGATGGGGCTGCCTTATCTCCACCATAGTTCTAAAACTCGGTGAGTCAGCTAAAAACTCGGCCAAGTCAACTCGGCTTAATAAGATTTCGAGCCTCAGACTCTTAGAAATTTGCTGAATCGGGTGACTCTGTCGCGTGCTATACCATTTCTAAGTAATTCAAGTACATTAAAAAAATGCCCTCATCTTTTTTTTTTTTTTTCTTAAGTAGTGAAAATCAAGACTTGCAGGGCCCACGTGATGTGTATAACATCCACACCATCCAACACATGCACCCCACCATCGCTGATCCCACCAACAAAAAAATCAGGCCAATCAAATCATATGGGCCACACTTGAATTTAGATGTTTTGAGTGGTGTATATTTTCTATTTTTATTTGATTTTATTGGCCTACCTTATTATTTTATCTGCCATATTTTTAGTTTGCCATATTATCATGTTAGTTTTCATCTATTGAATGGATTGGATGTCAGACACATACCACATAGGCCCACAATTCTCACTTCTCTACTTTGATAAAAAGAGAAGAAGAAGAAGAAGAAGAAGACCACAGGCTGGGAATATCGGTCGAGGCACTATTTAGTAAAATCTGAATAATGGAGGAATTTTGCAGTAAAAATCCCTTTAATTTATAATTTATCAAATATCGAGTTGAGTCGAGTCAGGTCGAGTCAACCTGACCCACCTGAACATCGAGTCAAGAGTCTTGAGTTTTCAAGTTTTTGAACTATGGTTTTTGCAGCAATGTCCATCCATAGTGGGCCCATCAAACAGGTAGGTATATGACAATGAAAAAGTGGGGACCACCTGCAATTGTACTGATTCCAGCCAAAAAAAAAAAAACTGTTAATCCCAAGAACATAGGTCTGTTTGCATGAGAATGAAAACCTTTTTTTCTTTTTTCTCTAACTTCCTCTTTATTTGAAGAACATAGATCACTTTACATATACCATGCTAAATCACCAAAATAATCGGATAAACAGACAAACAACATGCTTTTAGCTAAGAAACCTAACTCGAGTGCAGGGCACCATTTTTGTCAGTCTGATGCGCCGCACTCAAACTGGACATGTGGCATAGAGGTACATGATCTGCACTGTCCGTTGGATGGGCCACACTGGCATCTAGTCATAGCAGATTGAATGCTATTAATCCTTCGATCGGTTGATTGAACATGAACAGCAGGAAAGACAAGACAGCACTGAAAGTGAAAATGTCAGCCAGCTGGACAAGTAAGAATGCAATCCATGTGATTTGAGAAGAGTGGTCCATCCACGGTGGAACCGACAAACGAACAGTTCCAGATCTTTGACCGCTATGTCCGTTTTCCCCATTTGAGTGCAGCACACCAGATAAAGAAGATTAGTGCACTGCAGGCCAGTTAGATTTCCCCTTGTAACTACTCTTTAAGACGAGGATCCTTCTCTATTTAATTTCTACTATCACCTACAAGACTCTGGACGTGTCCTTGTCACCTAGTTTCTGAGATGGACAATGTGGCAGAGCCATCGGATGGGTCTTATGGGTGCAAAAAGTACCCGGTTATCACACTGATGAGTGCGACGAGACACACAAACAGAAAGGGAAAGCCCACCCGAACTTGGACACGGCTCTGCTTTCTCGCCAATGCCTGCAAGGAGGGGAAAAGCGGAATGTGTAGAGCATAAATAAAAAGACGAAAGTGAGTTATAATCTCAAAAGGGTCACCAATTTGCAACATTTACAACATATTTTTGAATGGAAAAGAATGGCAAGGGTCACCACCTTGAGCACCAGCTGGGCTCTCTTTGTTCCATACAATCTCCATCGTCCGCATGACACAAATCTGAGGTGATCAAGACAGTTGATTTTGTGGGTCCAATATGAAGATGGTGGGTCCAATATGAAGATGGACCATAAGCCCATAAATCATTGTTATTAGACTGTCCTACCTGTCTGATTGTGCCAATGTTCACCCCATGGAATTGGAATGTTTCTATTCTTGATTAACATTTTATGACCGTCGATTTGAAGAATGGTGATGGAGCGACTAAGATCATCCAATCCCTGTGATTTTTTGCAACATCCCATCAAATCGCTGGTCCTATAGGTTAGGGGTCACCAATCACTCTGCACAGCGCATGTGCATTGCATACAGCAGAGATGGAAGAGTGGAAGAGAGCATGATCCTTGTAGAAGGTGGCAAGTCTTGCCAGAAAGGCAAGCCTCTTTTCAAAAAAGAGATGCCTTTTTTTCTTTTCTTTTCTTTTTGTAAGGTAATTTTCAAATAACAGATGCCGTTCCTATGGAATCACAAAAATGGTTTTTCAATTCATCAGTGTCCAAAATCAACTTCAGAGTACGATTGCCAGTGATGATCAGAAGCGAAAATTGGTAATAACCACAAGGTTCAAGCAATCTCCCTCAAATAAAATGACCACAGATTAACATATACAGTTGTGGATATCACACTATCACATAATGAGGAATTTAAAGAATAAAACAGAAACCAAATTATTGAGGAAAGATATTTTGATACTCTGGCAGAGTGTGATGGATGATATGCAGGCAGTCAGGAATTACTGAGTGAGGAATATAAGTAATTCAAAACAAACCATCCAAGTAATGGGAACCAGTATAGATGTATAATGAACAAAATATTACTCTTATATCATTATCTAACTATTAGATTGCTGGACATTGATAGACAGTTAAAAATGAAAAAAAAAAAAAAAAAAAATCCAATTGTCTTCATTTAGAAAACAAGTGTCCACAAATAGAGGTTGGGATTGTTCAACTAATATAATTTTCAGAATGTAACTTAACAACAGTGAGTTCTAGAATTTAGTCAGTTTAATTTGAGTTCATATATGCCACGTGTGTCATTTCTACATGCCTGCATATCAAGCGACATACCTAGCCAGAGCATCAAATTACTCCCCATTATTGAGTATCCAAAAATTTTGTTTTTGTTCAGAATTTTTAGATGTGTGGATTTCCACCGAATAACAATAAAGTGGAACATAGCCCAAAATTAGACCATTCGGATGATCCTAACCATTTGCTAGTCAGACCAACAGTTCACATTCAATGGAGAAAATCCCTCCATTCAAGCAGTTAGGATCATTGAGCTGGTGAGATTTTTGGGCGATAGCCAATCCATGATGTGAGATTTTTGAGCTAGGATCATTGAGCTGGTGAGATTCTACATGCCTGCATATCAAGCGACATACCCAGCCAGAGCATCAAATTACTCCCCATTATTGAGTATCCAAAAATTTTGTTTTTGTTCAGAATTTTTAGATGTGTGGATTTCCACCAAATAACAATAAAGTGGAACATAGCCCAAAATTAGACCATTTGGATGATCCTAACCATTTGCTAGTCAGACCAACAGTTCACATTCAATGGAGAAAATCCCTCCATTCAAGCAGTTAGGATCATTGAGCTGGTGAGATTTTTGGGCGATAGCCGATCCATGATGGGGCACATTGGATGAGCATTCTGGATGTTTTACAAGTGCGTGTCATATTTCGGTGTTAGCATCCACATAACAAAGCCCTACTTCATAAGGGAGTGGGAAACTAAAAAAAAAAAAAGGTTGATTTTAAATGAGAAACTGAGAATGCTTACGAGTTCTTGTTGTAACATATCCCTTGCTTGAATGGCGGCGGTCCTCTCTTCCGTCAGGCTGGTGATGGTCCTCTTTGCCTGCAAAGAATTCAACATTTCTCAAGTAACAGCAGTATGGATATGGATATGATGAGCAAGGACCTCGGGATCTAATTCCCACCCCACTGACACAGGATAAGGCTGGAAACTCCCACCCACAACGTGGAAACAGGTGAAGCGTTCAAATGAAGAGGATGCATTGTGGGGTGCTACATACAAGTAACCCCTTGTGTAAATCTACCAACTCCAGGCTGCATTTGGGTGCAAGGGTAATAATGCGGCACAGGAGGTAGAAATGGAATGTGCAAAGCCCTCTCTCCATGAGTACATATAGCTTATTAGCATATCAATCAGTACTGTCCATCTAGTCAGCCTCATCATGGATGATCCACAGTTCAAAAGACCACACCTATTGGACAACCCAATCTGTAACGCTTTTTGCACTTCTGTACTGAATGTGGTCCATTTAACCACTTCTGTTTTCTACCAATGATTTGAAGGCTGTGGTTGAATGGCTAGGATCGTCCAATAGAAGTGTTTTTTTAAAACCATTTGTCATCCACAGTTAGGACAGCTAAATGGTCAGTCCTGCAGAATATGCAACCATGCCACATGGCCTGTGGAGAAAGGTCCCTACCATTTTCTGGTTTTACCAGACCAATCATACCATCCATTTGTTGCACAAAGTGAAATGAATTGAGAATAAGCTTGACTGAGAAAAAATCACAAAAAAGTACTGATGTTTCCCAGTATTCATAACGATGAAGCAGCCGTCAAATGATAGCTACATCGATTTCAAAATCTACGTGAAAAGAAAAGAAAAGAAAAGAAAAAAAAAACAACAACTGCAATTCAGAGCCTGAGTCTCTTGGTATGAATGACAAGGAAAGGAATCACAATTTGGATCTTTCCACTTCATTAGACTAATAATTGAAACTCATTTCCGTAGTGCATCCAAATGCACCCTGGATTACAGGTTAGGCAATGTATTATCCTTGGGGCCTGTTTGGACACACCCTCAAAAGGGCCATTTGACACCTAAACGCCGTTTTGAGCCAAACCCCTTTTTGTGTTGTGCGTTTGGATGCACTTCTGCAAACGCTGTTTTGAGCCAAACCCCTGTTTGGACACACCCTCAAATGCACCCTGGATCCCCCACCTGTCGAAACAAGCACTAGAAAACCCACTTGCCAAAAACCAATCGGATTGCTTTTTTGGAAAATAAACCGACAAAGTCGATGCAGATTTATTTTTGCAGGAAAACCCCTTCTGCTGAAGTTACATCCAAACATGCCCCAATAGGTAAGTCTTCTTGGTCCTTAAAACTTAGATTTTCATTAAAAAGAGCCAAAGTGAGAAGAAAAACCAATAACATGGCAGTCACCAGAACTCATATATTCTACAAAGCTCTCATCATACAGGCAAATGATAACAGGAGCATGGCATCTTGTAAGGCCAGAGATGGAAGTCTCCGGCTACTTCCAGCAAAGATGTGCTCATATATTCTACAAAGCTCTAATCATGTGGGCAAATGATAACAGGAGCATGGCATCTTGTGAGGCCAGAGATGGAAGTCTCCAGCTACTTCCAGCAAAGGTGTGCTCATATAGTCTACAAAGCTCTCATCATGCGGGCAAATGATAACAGAAGCATGGCATCTTGTTAGACCAGAGATGGAAGTCTCCAGCTACTTCCAGCAAAGGTGTGCTCATAGCATCAAAGAAATTGAACAATTCCCAGCCTTCATCTCCCTTCCTAAGCTGAAATAACCGAATTCCTTCCCACAAGCTCTTTTGCGGATGAAGCAAACGAAACCAAATCTCCTCCAATCAAAACACTGAGAATTAACTAAATGACTAACACACCTCATTTATCTTTGCTTCCAATTCATTTAGCTTTGTTTTCAACTCCTCAACATCTTTAGCTGCCTCAACATCCTTAGCTAGCTCAACATCTTTAGCTGCCTCGACATCCTTAGCTAGCTCAGTGTCTTTAGCTGCCTCGACATCCTTAGCTAGCTCGACATGCTTAGGTGCCTGTCATGAAAAGAAGCATAGGTGTCATGGTAGGAGCTGTATGGTAGCATCAAAATTTCAGTCCTTGACTACTTAGTCCAGGAATAACAGCCTGTCCATGTTGTCTTTTTCCCCCCACAAGCAGCAAGAAAAGTGATGACAACTTGGTCTCACTCTTTGACAGTTGGAGAGCCTCTTTGTTCAAAAGAAGAAGAAGAAGAAGATAAAAATAAAAATAAAAATAAAACTTGAGACTTGCTTATCCTCAGTATTCGTAGTATCAGTATCCGGTGTTCGAAATATCGGTATCACATTACATATCGCATCCTTAGGATACAGATACATATTGGTTATCACACGGGGTATATCGTTTGTGTCGGGTAATTTATTGAACTTTTTGGGAAACATGGGGAAACATTGGGGAAATGGTTGAATTTTTCAATGAAACTTCAAGGATTGTTAAAAAAGGACCTTAATACACACTTTTAAATCATAACATCTCAAAAAGGAAGTGCACATAATAGGTTTTCTTTGTCTAGGGTCCTAAGCTATGTGTTGTCTAACTGAACTAATGCAACTATATTCAAATTGAATGCATAACATTTAGAGTGTATGTGATGATCATTTCATTAAACACTTCTAAATACTTCGAAATTAGTCTCAATTGACAGCTGGTTGAAAGGAAATTTGAAAAAAAAATTATTAATTTTTAATTAAAAATGATTTTTATTTTCTGAAAATTGACAAGGACCTAACAAATCAGTAGATCAGCCCTCATACATGCTTGATTTCACGTTTGGAGTGCAACATTGAAAGCAATTTGGGAGAAATTGGGAAATTTTCGAATTTTTCCCAATTTTCCCCACATCGGACCACCTACATTCAAATTTTGAAATTAGAGTATATGTGATGATCATTTCATCAAATGCTCCTAAATACTTCAAAATTAGTCTTAATTGATAGCTGGTTGAAGAAAAATTTCGAGAAAAAAAAAAAACATGGAGAACATGAAGAACCAATGGATATCAAAATTAAATCTCCAACTCCATTATTTTTCATGCGAAACATGAAGAACCAATGGAGTTGTAACCATTTGACACTGATTTAACCTAATTTCAACAAAAAAAAGGGATCGGAAATTGAAAATGCTCACTGGATCGAACATGTGAGATATATCAGAACTACCTATGCGATAGATTGAACATGTGAGATATATCGGAACTACCTGTGTGTTTCGTATCGCACAGGTGGGATACAAGATTTATCGTGGGATATATTGGCCGATATCGTCAATATTTAAAACATTGTCAGTATCATTACATGTATTGCTGACCGGGGTACAAAACAAGTATCGTTATCGTCAATACCGGATATGCATCGTTGACTGAAGGAAACATTAGGGAAACATGGGATCAACGGTGGAATTTATCAATGAAATTTCAAGAGATGCTAAAATACACATTTATGTAATTGGGAATAAAAATGCAAAAAAGAACCATACATAATTAAGTTTCCATTTAATAGGGGGCCTAAAGCATGTGTTGTCATAAAAACCAGTGCAACAATAACCAAAATGAGTTCATTTCATACCAATAATATCATTAGGAACACAATAATCACTTCAAGTTTTTTTCTAAATAATAAAAGAAGTCATACCATACATACGTACATACATACATGTCTATCCATCCATACATTCATATATACTTGCGTCAATACATCCATACATTAATACATCCATCCATCCATCCATGCATACATTCATACATACACACATGCATGATCCATCCAACATCCACCAACCATCCATCCCTCCATCCAACCATCTATTCATCTAAACATCCATGCATGCATACATACACACAAACATGATCCATCCGTCCGTCCATGCATGCATGCATACACTAATCCATCCATCCTTTCATATGAACATGCATCCATGATCCATCCATGCATACGAACATGCATGTATCCATCCATTCATCCATACACCCCGATCCATAGCTCAAGTGGTAGACTGAGTGAAGATAACCTTGTTTCAACATTGAGGTCTTGGTATCGATTCCTAAGTGGGGGAGGCCAACACATTGTGTGACTAATAGTGGGGGTGGGTGTACTAAGGGGCCAGTTTGGTTGCAGAATCCAGATTCTAGAGAAAATCCAGATTCCCGTGTTGGAATCCAAAATTGCATAAACTGGATTGGAAACTTAGATTCCATCTGGAACTTGTTGTTTGGTTGAAAACTGTGTAATCCAGATTCTATTTAGTTAAAAACTGTGTAATCCAACCATTGCTTGCGGCATGGCCCACTTGGGCTTTGGATCCACCTGAGAACTTGACTCTTGGCCTATAGTAGTCCCGCAAGACGGATGGCCGGGTTGGATAGCAAATAAACATTATAGTGGGCCCTAGGAAGTTTTTAATAATGGACATTCAATCAACATTGTTTTCCTGTGGTGCGGTCCACTTGAGATTTAGATCTGCCTCATTTTTGGTCTAATGCCCTTAATTGGGCTCTCAAAACAAATGGACCGCGTGGATATAAAACGAATATATCATAGATGTACAACGCATACATCGAGGTGGGCACCACCCTAGTGACGCTCACCTCCGCCGCTTTTCCCTTCCGTAGAAACAGTCCCCTACACCGTTTCCCAGTCCCGATTCCAGCCAATTTAGGTTTCTGTTTGGCTGGAATTTGCCGCCAAACACACGGTTATAATTGGATTCCGCTGGAATCCAAATTTTAAGCTGGAAACAAGTTTCCAAATGCCAACCAAATAGGCCCTAACAGTGGGGTGTGTGTACTAACCCCCCCCCCCCCCCCCAAAAAAAAAAACACACACACACACACACACACATCTATCCATACATAATTATGAAATAAAATAATTGCTTTTTAAAAGTAGACAATTTTTTATTCATAAACTCCAAAAAATAACTTTCTATTAAAATTGCAACAACATCCATCCATGAATAGAAAAATTGAATAAGTTTTTCATGAAATAGTATCATTGTTTTTTTATAAATAAAATAGTTTTTTTTTATTACATTTTTTACATTTTAAATAATTTAAAAAATTCCAAAAATAGAAGAGGAGTGGTTGAATTCCAATCTCCAACCAAATAAAAAAACTTTAAAAATTGAATTTCTATTTTTTTTTTACTTTCGCAGTATTCACACACATTTTCCCCATGTTCTAGAATACATTTTCAAACACCACACATATGCCATATATACCAAATGGAAAAGCCAGATCAAGGCTTGTGTTTCCTTGGCCAAATTCTCGGTCCTCATTAATGGATCCCCTTTTGGCTTCTTCAAAGCCTCAAGAGGCCTCCAACAAGGGGACCCCCTTTCCTCGTTTTTGTTTATCATTGTCTTTGAAGCTCTCAGTTGGATACTAGTTTGGGGTCAATCTGTGGGCCTGTTTAAAGGGTTTAAAGTTCCAATATTTTCGATTGAGTCAATTGCCTACAATTCGCAGATGACGCTCTCATCCTATGTGAAGCCGACGGTGGCATGGTGGGTGATCTCCATAAAATTATTGGATGCTTCTAAGTGGTGTCAGGTCTGAGGATCAATCTAGTCAAAAGTGAAATGCTCGGATGCTTCGAAGTGGCGTCAGGTCTGAGGATCAATGTAGTCAAAAGTGAAATGCTCGAGATTCATTTGTCTTCATCTAATTTCTCTCAGTTAGCTAGAAATTTTGGGTGTTGAGCTAATTTCCTTCCCTCCTCATACATAGGCCTCCCCCTCTGTGTTGGCAAGCCTACTAAACACTTATCAGATAAGGTGATTGAGAGACTGGAAAGAAAACTCACCTTGGAAAAGTAAATTCCTTTAATTAAGGGGCAGAATCACTCTGATTAAGACATCCTTATCCAATCTCTCCTTGTATTTCATCTCCCTCTTTCACTACCCTTCTTCAGTCCTCTCCTGCATAGACAAGTTACGGAGAGACTTCCTCCGGCAAGGTGGAGCAACTTTGGGCAAATTCCACCAATTAAGCTGGAAAGAGTTTATCGTCCCTATTATGAGGGGGCACTGGAATCAAGAGGATCGATGAGCTCAACTCGGCTCTTTTGGGTAAGCGGGTCTAGATGGTGGAAGAAGACGGCTTCCGGAAGTACGGCTCTTCCTCAATGGGATGGTGGTCTAAAGATTCCTCCCTATATTATGTTTCCCACATTTAGAAGGCCATTGTGAG
This sequence comes from Liriodendron chinense, assembly GCA_003013855.2. Classification (NCBI taxonomy): domain Eukaryota; kingdom Viridiplantae; phylum Streptophyta; class Magnoliopsida; order Magnoliales; family Magnoliaceae; genus Liriodendron; species Liriodendron chinense. The sequence continues at coordinate 13,705,317 of ML058484.1, forward strand.
AATTACCCCTAAGGTCTAGGAAGGAACGAGTTTCTCGATTGGGGATGCAGCTCAAGTGAGATTCTGGGATGATGTCTAGTTCGTGGATTCCACCCTCATATCAGGTTCCCTAGGTTGGCCAAGTTGTCTCCTTCCACGGATGTCACGGTAGACTGTTGTTTTTCGCCCTCAAGAGAGGAGGGTGTCTAGGTCCCTCCTTGCCAAAGAAACCTCTCGGATGTTAAGATTGAAGACTTGGTGCGTCTCCTTTCTCGATTGCAAGGGTTTCAGCTAAACCCAGCCGTAATCTAGTGCTTTTTCAGTGAAATCATTCTTTTCTCTAATTTCTCGTCCTATGATCCAACCTCTTTGCAATCATACAGGTGCGATATGGTTCTATGGTTCCTCCCAACATCTGCTTTCTCTACTATTTAGATGCGAAATCTATCAACCATCTTCTCATTCATTGCATCTTCATGTGAGAAATCTAGAATAGTATTATCCTTTCGTTTGGTGTCAACTGGGTGATGCCTAACTCAATTGTTAGTCTTTTTTGTTCATGATGAATGAGTGAGGGGTCAACCAGATGGAAAGTAGCGCTCCTTCAGTTATTTGGTCCATCTGGAGTGAGAGGAATAATCATTGCTTCCAAAATAGTAGATGTTCTTCACAAAGGGCTATTGAAAGGATTTTCCAATGTATTAAGGATTGGATGCCTTAATTGGCTCTTTGTATATCGTTATATCTCTCTTTTTCCATTTCTTGTCGTTTTGTTTTCCTTTTTGCCTTCTTGGCTTCAACAAAATCAATATCTTTCAAAAAAAAATAAAAATGCAACATATAAATTCATACATGCATGAACCACATGTATCAAATAATCCACATTCTAGGGGTTTGACGAATAGCAACAAAATAGTTAGTCCGGGACAATTAAGCTTATATTAGCCTTGTCGAGGCCAACTTGACCTGGATAGTTGTCTTGAACTACACTTTTGTTGCTATTAAATAGGCCCTCGGTGTTTTTTTACTAACACCTTCTATGGGGTCATGGGAAAAAGTATGTCCTACAAAATGGCTTGCATTTCTACACTTAAAAAATTTCATGCATACAATGGCTAGATAGGATATCTAAATTGACTAGTTTGCATACTAGTTGGCTTAGTAGGCTATAAAAAGAGGAATGATGATTCCAAACGCCCCATCTTTAAGCTCCCAATGTGGCACATGTATGCGTGATACGGGATGTTCATACAGTTCCCATAACGTCCCTCAGCCCAAAAATCCCACCAGTACACGTATCATGTTGGTTGCACATATACGAATAAATGAGATGATTAAAAAGATGTAAACCGATCATCCACATTCAATGTGCATGTATTGTTCACCTGATCACTGGTTCCAGCTTGATCATTAAGATGGAAGACACATCACACATCCATCCTTCCAACTATACTATGAACAGCCTGGCTCTAGCACACATTGGCACACGTGAAGCATTTGTGCCTAGCGCATGAAGATCAGGAATCTGAGTCAGCATTGTCACATGCGATCGCATAAGCACTCATGCCATCACCAGTGTTTTAAATAGCGTGTAGCGTATAACGTAGCGTTTGAACCTCTATAGCGTGTAGTGTAAGCTACACAATACTTAATATATTTTTAATTAAAATAATAGAAAAATAGGATAAAATTAAAAAAACGCATAATTCCTATGACTTTTTTACTGCGAATTTGGATCATCAACCACATATTTCCATGTAAAATCTGTCCCTATGCCTTCAGACATCTCTATATGTGACATCTTTTTTTATTTATTGAAACATCACAAATTCACAACATGGACCACAATTTAGATGGTCTTGATTGATCTAAGTGCTCTAACCATGATATGGACCACAATTTGGATGGTCCAGAATGATCTAATGTAGAGCCACATGTGATGGGGACGAGTCACCACCATTTTAAAGTAGGCATTGAACTAGCATTAGAAGAAAAACTTTTAAAAAATGAGATTTCAGGTAGCATACGCTACCTGTGCTACATGCCCTAGGGAGTTACGCTACATGCATAGTGCATATGCTACGTAGCGTTTTAGTTATGATATGCTACGTAGAGTACGCTATGCTACTAGCACTACTGAAAACACTGGCCATCACATACGCCATTTTGAACCAATGGACCGCATATGCCATGGTGACATATACGATTATTATGTCGTGGGGGCTTATGTGGTCGCTCAAATAAGTGTGCGACCACGTAAGCATAGTTATGTGGTTATGCCATCGTGTACACCGTATGCGATGGTAACCTCCCAACGGTTAGCTCTGACCGTTGTGACTTTTTTTTGCTTCATTTTCTCTAACTTTTTGCCCATAATAGACACTCCTAACCCCTTATTTTCGTTGGGGCTTATGCAGTCGCTCAAATAAGTGTGCGACCACGTAAGCATAGTTATGTGGTTATGCCATCGTGTACACGGTATGCAATGGTAACCTCCCAACAATTAGCTTTCTGACTGTAGTGACTTTTTTTTGCTTCATTTTCTCTAACTTTTTGCCCATAATAGACACTCCTAACCCCTTATTTTCACAACTCTCTCTCTCTCTCTCTCTCTCTCTCTCTCTCTCTCTCTCTCTCTCTAATACTCTCAATATCTCTAGTATCTTAACTCTTTTACTCTCATTCTTTCTTAAAATGAGATCAATAAAATTTATATATTGATTTTTCACGCTTGTTAATATATATATATATATGCATTCACTGAGTAGTTGTTAGTTGACTTGATATAGTCTAATAGTCTAATAAAACTATAAAAAACAATTCCCTTCACTTGTAGTATTTTTTCCATTTTTCTTCAAATTTTCCATATTTTATTTTTTTTCCAAAAAAAAAAAAAATATTTGGGGGGGTTGTGACATCACATATGATTATGCCATCACATAAGCGTAGAGCCCCCTTGGATTTTGACAACATTGATCTGGGTTTAGGTCTCTGGCCAAAAATGCTTTGCCAATAATTCGGCTCCAACAAACATTAGTTTATTTTAAAGAAAACGGATGAAGTCCTTTTAATATAAGAGAACCACTTTAGAGAGTCCTGCAGTAACTGTAAAACTAAAACATGAAATAAGTAACAAAATCAGAGCCATGTACGTTCTCTACTACAAAAAATGAATCACGATAGAGAACAGTTCTTACAACAACATGTGACGGAGGAAGGTTTTCGACTCCACTCAATAGATGATCTCTCAAAGTTGATGTTTCATGAGCTGGCTCTTGCTTCCAAGCTCCATTAATGGGCAGCAATACTGGAGAATGGGGTAGACTGACAAGGACAACCTTCAACTTGTTCTCTTCAATATATCTTCCATTTTCTTTGGTGAACTGTAAAATTAAAGAGTAAGAAACCATGACAGACAATCTAAGCCGACTCAACCTTTACATACTTACAAGGCTTGATGTAATGTCCTCCAGACAAGTCCCGAAGGGAACGATCGTGCTTTGGATTAGGAACTTATCTTTGCATTGGATATCAGGTGGAATGGCCTGTTGAGCTTGCATAGTAACTACAAAAAAGATGTGAATAATCAATTGTCGGAAGGGAATATGATCATTAGACAGTGGAGTTCAAAGTAAATGCATGATAAACACCACTGTATCTGTTCCCCTCTGTACCATTAGTTTTATGCACTTTTTTCCCCTGGCGATGTATTTCTTGTATTCATCTTTTCTTCTTTTTTGCATTGGTGTCATCTTTGAGGAATCATAGGAAACACGACGCGAGGCTTTCCTTTTCTATTCTGACACAGGCAGCTTAGGTGATCCAAACCATCTAAAGACAGCAGGATTCACCATACTGCATTTAGCAGGTGTGGGATGAACCCTACAACTCCACTGGTCTTGAACTAGTGACCTGTACCCCATCTCTCTTTGACCATTACCACGAGGAGAAAAAAATCCAAAGAACAATTTTTCTTTATTCAATAGCCAAGCAAGATAATGAGTTTCATGTTTTATAGGCTTGCTAAATAACTCGATATTAATATAATATGAAAACTGTGCAAAAACCCTTGAATCCTGTCGCAACCACATGGCCCTTTCGTGAAGTGGCATAACTAACTCTTAACTCAATAGGCTATAGAACAGGACCAATTTCATGTCGTTCCAATATCATTTGATGCCCAAAAAAGTGGCCCACCAGAAAATTGAAGAAAAGGACACTAGTTCAACTTATTCTAACTCTAATAACTAACTAGATGCACTCTGATTTGGTCCAAAAGGCACATCAGGACTGCTGATCTTCCATTAGATCAATCAGAACCCTAGAAGTGGTCCAGATATTCAATTTGGACGATTCAGTAATCCAAATCCTTGATTAGGACCCAGGGATGGACCTGATCTTTGATCGGACAATGTGATTGGCCATATGGTTGCATCAATATTGTTCTGTTGTGTCCCATATTGAATGGACTAAGCCCCAAAATCTTCAGGTCCTAGCCACCAATAACTGGACTTTTCAATTGAATGTGGACCGATGTTGTATCTCTCCTTAGCCATCTTATAGGCCAACAATTCAAGATGCCGCGATCATCCATTGAGAAGATTTTCTAGGCACAGTCCATCCACTGTGGGACGCAACAGACCAGTGGTCTAGATTACCAAAGCTTGGACCCAAGTGTCAGAACTGAAAAGGAAAAACTATTCAAAGTTTCAAGCTGCATGTATGATATACCATAATCCCTCATCTTTTATTTTATTGAACATGCATTTCTAACTATGTGATTTTAATGGAACCACTCTAGAAGGGGAATCCTAATATGATGCTCGGACTTCACAAAATTCCATGAGTTGCTAAAGAACATCTCGATTGTACATGCAGAACTTGTATACAACTATCAAGACCATTGATTTAGTGGACTACCATGTGGTTAAGTCATATCCAAAATCCCTAAAGGCAAAGTAATCAATGTTAACACTGATTTTGATTTGTCCCGTTGATCTTGTGCATCAAACGCAGTGTTCGGCTCTGAACAAATGTACCTGATTAATCTCCTTAAGAAGACGAGTTCAAGCTTACTTCATTTGTAGAAGAGCTAGTGTTCCTTCTCTCCTTACACCATTGCACTGCTAGATGGGGAACTCTATGCATGAACACAAGGAGATTTTGGGGACCGTGACACAATAACCATCGATTAGTTCTCCCACAGCCTGTCTCCACACTTGCGTGCAATAACAAAATCCATGTTTCTTCAGAACTGACAAGACAAAAGTTAGGATGCTCACAATGTTAGCGGGCCGAAACAGAATCCTTACAGTGGATAACCTTTGGAAGCGAGGGATGACTTGCCAATCATCTGCTTGTTGTTTAAGGAATGAGAATAATCAGTGGAGCACCTTTTCATTCGCTGCTCCTTTGTGTCAAAGATTTTGGTTAGTATCCTTTCGGCCTTCAAAGTCCTTAGGTAATACCATCGTCTATACCGGAGCTTTTTCTCTCTTGGCATGGGGGCAGCCCCTCTTCCTCTGAAAAGTGGAAGTCACGATTTGCTTTGCTGGCTGTTCTTTGGAGCATATGGTGGAAAAGGAACACGAGGTATTCCAAGGATTATAGCCACTCTTTGGCTTATATTGTATATAAGGTGTTTTTCATGACCCTTGATCTAGGGCTGGGGTGTTTTATTTTTGCTCTTTCTGTTTTTCTGCATTTTCATCGTGTTTTTCTGCTTTTGCACCTTGTGCTTTGCTAATAAAAATCATCCTTCCCAAAAAAAAAAGGGGGGGCCAGTGCTTTTGGTTTTTCAATCACGTGTCCTGTAGTTTCGAAGAATTCTTTGCTTGGACAGTTTCCTCATATTCCTCCCTTCGTTGCTCCCTTCAATGAATTAATGAATTCTTCCTTAAATGACCCTAGATTTCTTTTTTGCTTTCTTATTGTAATCAATGCATATAAATGGCATTCCCCTCTCTTAATGAAACAACAGCAGTCCTTTTGAATCTTTGTGATTTTTGGGCTCTTACTAACAATGAGTCTGGCTCATAGCTACCTAAATTGCTGGATATCCCATAAAACTGTGATTCATGTCGAGTGACCTAAATCACAATTCAATTCGTCTAACGTTGGTGATCATCAGTGAATTATGTCAAACCAGTTCGATTTGCAGTTTGTCCTCAGTTCATTACTCATCTCAAGTACATCTTACTTTCATCCTGTGGCAGAGTACAGAGCACCATAAGCACTAAAACGTATTTACCAAGCAGTACATGCACTCAAAATTTGTGCACTGGTAGAAAGTTTGATCCTTTGGTAGATGATATGAGCAGGACGTCCATTCAAAATTTATACACAGAAGCAGAGTGTTTAATCCTATGGCAGATGATAGGGGCAGCAAAAGCACTCAAACTTTGATGCGGACATCACGCCTTTCAAAAGTCTATCAACGTCGGAGGCGAGCATTACCCATCTCGTTATGGTTTGACGACATGGGAGAGAGCAGCAAAGACCAGAGTGACCTTTAGTCGACCGAATGAAGGAGAAGATCTGGATTACAGGCAATCTGTAACCGTGACCGAAGCAAGCTTCGGCTGACCAAAGTCTTCGGTCGACCAACGACGGGACGCTAGTTTTTGTGGAAAGACGCGATTTTCTGATTTTCTTAGGTTTCTAGGGGTATTTTAGTCATATTTTAATTTCATGATTATTAATAGGGCTAGGCCCTAAACTCTTTTCATTATGTTATATTGATTAAAGCAAAGAAACCTTGTGGTGGCTCTTCTCTCTTCTTCTCGGTGGATCTTCTTCTCTCTCCAAACCATCATTCTCTCTCTCAAAACTTCTCTTCTTCTTTCTTCTTATGATTCTTCTTCTCAGGTAATCCTCTGATTTTCTTCCCTCTTCCTACAACTTCATCATATCCCCTACCTCAAACCCTAATTCTACTTTCATGAGATTTGTGTTTCCCTAAACCAGAGATCCCCAAAATTTCCTGGATTAGTGGAATTCATGTGGATGCTTGGTTGAACCGTGCAAGACCGAAAGTTCCATCTTTCGCCGGATCCAATCCACGCAAGGAATTGACATCCTTCCTACTTGTTTGTAATGGATTGCCTTAATTATTAGATAGCTCTCTTGTCTAATGCTTGATTTATTATGCACATGATGAATGGATAATTTTATTGTTACATGATTCTGCCCCTTTTGTATTTTCTGCATGCATCTAGGGTAGATTAGGCCGTCCTACATCAAACTTTCTACATGGGCAGCGACCACAGCACATGCACTTAAAAATGGTAGACCCTGGTAAAGTATTTGATCCTATGGCAAAGTTTAAGGGCAGCATACGTGTTCAGATTTAAGAAAGTGTATACTCTAGTAGACCATCTGGGACCTACCGAGCAAGTTGTACAAAGAACGGACCATAAAGTGTCCAGACTTCTCTAAGTGCCAAACCATTGAATCACTTGATTCCCAGGGAGAGTGAAACGCCGTGAATGTGATCCAGCAACCACATAAACTCATCTGCTTCCTCGTCCATCAAATTCCTTCCACAAGGAGGGATGCACAGCATCATGCCACCAGCAGGAGAAAAGCATCGATCAAATGTTATGTCAGGAAAAAATGAATTTAAAAATTGGAAAAAAACTGTTTTCATTGTCTTGAAGTTTTGGTGTTGGGTTTAGTCCCCCATTAGAAATGAGATGGGAAACTAAAGCCTTTATATTAGACTCTTTGGCTTATTGTTTGTATTGGGAAATAAGGGTATGCCATGGGAGCAACCTCGCACGCGCGCGCAGTGGCAGCGGCCGCAGTCGTGATGAGGCACAGCCCATTGTCGTGTAAATCAATTAATGAGCCGGCATGCGCCGACCTGCAATTAATGTGCCGCCCGCATGCGCCTCGAGCTCAACAACTATCTCTTAAATCCTTATAAAGGCATTTCGTTTTCTCATTGCAACATACAGACAAAAAAATCTCTTCCTCTTCTTTCTGGTTTTCCTCTCTGCATTCATCGAAGACCTTCCTTGTGGGGGGGAATTTGTCTTTAACACCGCGACTGTAATGTGCCTCAACTCTTTAGATAATTCCTTTATCATTTCTTATTTGTGATTTTTTCGAATTTTCTGCTTTATCTCTTTATTACAACCAACATATTACACCTAGATCCAGAAACTTGACCGCATGAATTGGATCAAATTATGTCAAACTACTAGTCTATCAAACTAGGCGAACCCGAACGACAAATCAGACAAATTGAAACACAATAAATGAGCCCACCAAACAAACTGAAGAATTTTGAAAAGTATCAAACTGCAAGCTACCAATTTGGACACAAAAAGGTTGAACTATGATTCAGGTAACTATGGCCTAGCCCTTGAGCTATCGAGCATTCCATCATAATTCATCAGGTTGAACAACAATTGCAAAACATCAGACAAGCATCATTGTCACTGATTCTTCCAAGCAATGACCCCACCTGCCCCTGCTCATAACCGGAACTCAAACTTCAGCACATTGGAAAAAGGTTCTCCAACCCATCAACATTGATGCATTCAGCGCATTGACAGTGTTCCCTAAAACACTCTGTTTCTTCAGCTGCAACCCAATCACATTCTCATATTCCTTCTCCATTCACAGCATTCTGACAAAGAATTTCATTAAGTATCATCCATTATTCCAATAAGAAAGTATGAAAAACTCAGCTTTAAGCATCCGCTAGTTTCTCTCCTTTCCTGCTTGGGAACATGGTTTATCGTGGCCCTCAGCCATCAATTGCTCCATTTTCTTCCAAAACCCCTAACGTGATTGCCCCTTGTTTACTTCAAATCCATGACACTATCTGATTCCATCAATTTACTTGCCCAATTTTGTTCTTCTAATTCAAATCTTGAATCTCCACTTACACATGAAGTGAAGATCTTAGTCAAATCCATCAAAGACAGTTTTAAACAGACATGGATGCAGATATGTCCAAGTCACAGAAATCAAACTCAATGAGCCAAAAAATCAAGGCTCTACAAAAATTATTTATGGAAATATAAAAAAAAATAAAGGCTACAAAGAATCTAAAATAACTATTTGATCATCAAGAAGGTGCCATTTAAATTTAGCATACCAGGCTGTGGCAATTTTCAGATCTCAATGCTCATTTCTATTTGATAACAGGTTGGGAATAAGAAATAAAATGTTAAATCAATACACAGTCAAAATAAGGATGAGTTAACCACTAGAAGGTGGCTTAGCGTGTAACACATATATTGTGAAACAAACTCATGAGGCATACATATTGGGCCACACCCCAACAGAGAGAAACATTTACCTGTAAAATCACAAGTTGACTTTGGTAAAACAATGCCCGTGTTTGGGCGGACACTATATTTCTTTGGAGATGTAGTTTTAACCTGCCAATAGGACGCAATTCAAATGGCTCTTCATCAAGCTCATGTCCAGAAAATAAAAGGAAGAGAGAGAGAGAGAGAGAGAGAGAAAGATGCTTGACACCTAAGCATGGAGCAAAATAAAGATTTTTTTTGTATACAACCCAATTATTCCAAGAGTTCATTACTGTCTAAAGCAAAGCATGGAGATCAGGTTGTTAACAACGTTACAAGAGAGATAAAATTAAGTTACAGTAAAGATGTGTTTGGATGTGGAAGCAAGTTGAATTGCATAAAATCAGTTTCAGTTTAAATGGAAGGACTCATAAAAAGTTAGCGATGTTTCATAGTGCTTGTATTGGGTTAGAAGGCCTCAAATTGAAGTTAGTTTTCTTTCGAGTCCAATTTGAAGTAATATAATTGCAAGTTGGGGCCAACACCCTCAGTATGAATGCTAAGGAAGGAAGTGGCAAATTTTTTTATCTTTTATTTTTCCTTTTTCTGTTAAGCTGAGCTCCAAACCAAGACCTTAATGTTGAAATGCACCCTATCTACCATTGACCTACAAGCTTGAACCCAACTGGTTATTTCCACTTTATTAGATTAATAACTGCAATTCAATCTGATAATGCATCAAACTCACCCTAATTTATCTGAACCAATTTTAGGCTTATGAGACCATGTAATTTGACAAGAAAATGTTGGCAATAGTAAGAGATAGTTATGGCAACTTCATAACTTTTGGAAATGAAGACTTTATTGTAATCACATATTAAAAGAAAATTATTGCATATATTGGAAGGGTATTCACCTTGAAAGCGACATAGTCGTCGGAGTTATTGACAAGTTGCACAGAGCATAAACTTTGTTTCTTCAATTCAACTAGCAAAAACGATTTTTTTATCTGTCAGACTCACATTAAAGTAAAAACCATGAGGGAAAGATGGTGCAGAATAAGACAATTAACATCCACAAACCTGATTGAGATAAAGAAAAAAATGCAAATTATCCTCTGGAAATCAGCGTGCTGATATTTGGTATACTAAAATAGATCATCTATTAAGAGCAATCCCACATTTTACAGGTTACATACCAACACTTGATTAATGATAAAAGAGATCTGTTGAGTGTGGCATTATTGTAATTCCCTGGGTTAATTGTAATCTTGACGTAGACCAATCATGCTTTATGGGACCAAATGTTGAGCAGTCAAGGAACAACATGTGCATAGATAAGCACAACTGAAATGAGGCCGTTGATGGATTAGTGGCAAGAAGAGAAAGGATAGTGACGCAGAACATCCGACCAACTCACCAAAAGCTCCAGAGCTGATGGGGGAGGCACGGAACATCCTTTTAATCTCATAGCCTAGTACGGGTGGGCCCCACACCAACAGGTCACCCAGGGGTCCCACACCAACGAATCACCCAGGCCCTCGGTCGAACCCTCCTACGTGGTTCCTACACCAACGGACCAACCCCGAGTGTGCTCCCGCACCACCAACAGACCGCCCACTCGAGCTCGGTGTGAAAATGCTCCCGCATTAGATAGAATTAGAAATGAATGGATTCAAGGAAGCTTAGAATTGCATCAATAGGCAATAGGTAATAAGATGAGGGAAAGCAGACTTAGATTGTTTGGCGATGTGCAGCGGAGGCCGAGAACTATACCAGTTAGAATAAGTTGGTTCAAGTTTAAGGCTCCAGAAGGGCAAGGGGAAGGCCCAAAGGACATTGGTTGTAGTCGAATGAAAAGACTTGATGACCTATGGTTTAGCTAAGGATATGGTCCTTGTTACAGCAGAATGACAAAACAGGATTCGTGTAGCCACCCCAATTAGTTGGCATAGGGATTAGATGATGATTTGTGTAAGGGTAGGGATTGTAGGCAACAGCAACTAGGATACAATTGCCATATAGTTGTCAAAGTTGTTGGTAACCACTCCAAACAAGGGCCCATCTCATCTTACAACAAAGAACAACTTAATAAATATATGGAATTTCAGTAATAATGCGTACCGCAAAGCATGGTAAGGACTCGTTTGCATTGCACAAATCGAAATGAATTTTGTGTGGATAAAACCCATACATAACGGTGTCCCCTCATAGCCCCTGTACGTTCCTAGCTAGGATGGTCGGGGTAGTCGTTACTCGTTTCTAATGTACATGATCATTCCCCACTAAATCAACCCTTCTCTCTAATTCAACATTCCAACAACACTAACAAATACCAAAAAGAAAAAAAATCTGCTACACCTGCAAAGTGTAAAAATGATAATTACAAAAAAGGCACCAAGGTAAAGACTAATTACCAAAAAGGGACTCTGCTGAGCACTTACCCGTGAATTTCAATTCCCTAGGTTGAATTTCCAAAAGCTCGGGATTCATGATTCTTTCTTCTTCACATGAAATGAGAAAATCAAAACCACAAAAAAGAGGGGAAAAAGAAAAAACCAAAAATTCCCAACCGATCAGTCAACCTGCAAAATCCACCACCAGAAAAAAAAAAAAAAAAAAAAAAAGAAATCTATAGATTCTAGACTAACCGAGCCCAATCCAGAATTCCGAGTCGACTCGGATAGTTCAGCAACAGAAGCGATTATAAGATGGAAAAGGAAGAGAAAAAGGACGAAAAAGGGGTTTGCTGGCCAGCGATAAACCCTAGGGCGATGGATGTTAGGAAGAAGAGGGAGAAGTAAATGAGACGAGTGTGAGCTTTCCAAAAATGAAACGCGCTTGACCGTTGCTCATTCGTCTTTTCTCGGGAGAAGGTCTCAAGTCCAACCGGTTGGACCACAAGCTATAATCCACCCTAATTAAAACTTCAATATATTATATGCATGTAAAATCCAACCCTTCAATTATGTGGACCACACATTAATATCAATGAAAAATTCAGCATCTTACTCCTCAGATGGGCCAACATATTAGAAGACAATTTCCAACCGTTAAAAAATATGAAAACACAATTGTGGTCTAATCAATGAGTGGATATTTTTAATATTTTTAAATATTTATTTAAATAATGATACAAAACTATTTGACGGTTGGATTTTGTATATATACGTAAATGGTTTGGATTTATCTTCCGGTTGGACCATAATTTATAATGCAGCCGGTTAGACTTGAGACCTTCTCTGTCTTCGGACATTGGATTTTGTCGTTACAGGTTGGGAGTTGTTTGATACTCTGGCTGCGTATGACGCTTGATAAGCAGTCACGTAGAAATGTAAATGCGGCATATATTAACTTAAATAAACCGACTGGATTATGCAAAGTACTTACAATAAATTGTAGTAATGAAAATTAGATTGGTTGGATGATCCTGGCCTTTGATTCGTGGACACTTGCTTTTTTCAAATAAGATTATTTTATATTTTTCATTTTTAACCGTCCAATATATGTCCAGCAATCTAAATAGTTACATTACCAGATAATGGTAATATTTTTGTCATGATACATCTAAACTCTGATCCATTATTTAGGTGGTTAGTTGGAATTAACTGTATTCTGAATAGGCATTTTCTGAGTAATTTCTAATGGCCTGTGTATCATCCATGGCACTCTGCCAGTGTGCTAAAAGTATTTTCTTCTAGGTTTGATTTTGAATATCCACATGTATTACGTTAGGATACATCAGGACCTTATCTCTACCTCTATGGTGATTTTACAATCATCCGAACCGTTCGTGTCATGAGCCTCACTTCGAACGTTGGGAAATCAGTAACTTTTTAACCTTTCGACACTATTCCTTTGAAAATGGACGGTCTCCATTAATTCGAGTAATCATAAGGTTGAAATGTTTTAATCTGAAAATTTGTTAGGCGGTAACCTATAGCGGGCGGATTAGGTGAGAGCCCCGGATCCACCGAGGTGGGTGGGACCCCTGACTATGGGGCCACTGTGATGTATATGACTACATCCAAGCCGTCCATCCGTATTGAAAGTTCATTTTAGGGCATGATTAAAAAAATGAAGCAATTTAAAATCCCAGATGGGCCATGTACAAAAACAAGTGGTGATTGACCATTAAAAGCTTCATGTGGGCCACAAAAACTTTGGATCAATATTTATGTCGTATCTTCATCTAGGTGTTTGTGACCTTGCCAACAGGTTGGATGGAAAATAAACATTCCAGTGGAATCCACGAAGTTTTCAATGGCAGAGATTCAATCAAAACTGTTTCTGAGGTGTGGTCCACCTAATATTTAAGTCAGCTTCATTTTTGGGATCATATCCTAAAATGAGATTTCAAAATGGTTGGACGGTGTGGATTTAAGAAAAATACATCACTGTGAGCCCCACAGTCAACGGTCCCACCCACCTTGGTGGATCCGGGCTCTCACCTAATCCGCTCCCTGACATATAAGAATAAGATCATTGAAAAAGGCTACGTCGGATGTATTCTAGCAAACCTGCCGTTTTTCATGTGGTGGGTGAGTTCGTTTTGCCTCCGTCGCAACTTAGAATCTCGCGTGTGTCGCCACCCTTTGGAAGTTGGAACCTACATTCTGAGATGATCCAATGATTTGAACTGTACATTTTCTTGTTAATATCATAAATTAGCTATTTTTCATCTGTTGATTTTTATCATTGAATATAAGCCATTGAAAACTTTCATTTCATTGGTCGAAGTTCCTCTACAGATAATGATGGGTAAAATCATTATTTCAAAATAATCTATACTATACATTAAATAATATGGACGTTTCCGATTATTGGATTAATCATAAAGTGGGGCCCAGTGAGCGGAGATGCACCCTTTCTGATAAACTCGCGACAGATGGAAAACGAATTCCGGGTTTGACGACCGACACGTAGTGAAGATACTGAGGCGATTCGTGAGAGGATAGATTCAAAAGGATATTCGCGAATAAAATGCTAAAATATGGAACTTATCTAAAATCATATCCATTATTAATGTGGGAATATTTTCAAAATACCTTTTAATAGATGGAATTTTATTTATCAACTGTTATACAGGAAAAAAACAAAGAGTGTATATGATCTTTCTTCATACATGTGTTCCCACCTAATAGAGTTAACGGTTCATTTTCAATAATGAATTTTACTGATTTATTTTCATCTTATGAATGGACTGGATTTTCTACATAAACTTTTAATTTGGAGGTTTTATGAGAATCGGTTATTAAATCATACTCGCGCGAATCGTTTTTCTTGATCCCAGGGCGAAGTGAGAGGTACCGTCGGTGGGGCAGTTGCACTGCCCGCCTTGCTTCTATGCTTTAAGCAAAAGCTAGTGTATGAAATAACTTAAAAGTCCTTACATTTGAATGAGGTATCCCGCATTTTTGGTGGGAAATGAAGAACAGGTGAGGGGTATTTTAGTAAATTAGGTAGAGGTTGCCGTTGTCTAACGTTCACCTGCTTTTTCATCCTACAATTGATAGCTTATAGAGACATTTGAAGCGACGTAATCTCTTAAGGGGTTTCCGAAGATAATAGCCCTTCAATCTTCTAACCGTGGCCGTTGATTGTCCGCTATTTACTTTATATCTATGGGACATTGATTGAAGGGTTAGGATCTTGAAAATCACCAGTCGAGCATGAGCCCATGGAATCAACGGTCTGGATCATCAATAAAACCAGCGGGGAAGCAATATTGCTCATGTACCTGCATACAAGAGGTATTGTATTATCCTTTGGTGCGGCCCTGACTGTGGGACACACCTTGATGGATGTGTAGTATGTCAAAGCCGTTCATACCGTTTTTACAGCTCATTTTGGAGCATTTGAACAAAAATGAAGTGTATATAATTCTCAGGTGGACCAGACTAAAGGAAACAGTGTTGATTGGATGCCCACCATTAAAAACTTCCTAAGGCCCACCATAACGTTTGTTTGTCATCCAACCTGTTGATAAGGTCACATTGACATAGATGAAGAGAAAAAAACAAATATCAGCTTGATCCAAAACTTTTTGTCGCCTACAAAAGGTTTTTAATGGTTGATCACTATTGTTTACTAAATTGAGGTCCAGCTGAGATTTAGATCTGCCTCAGTTTTTAAATAATGCCCTAAGATTATCTAGAAAAACAGATAGACGAAGTGCGTATGCTAAAAATATATCAAGGTGGGCTGCATCATGTTCGGTGAGGCCAGGCGCCACCAAATCACGAATGTTACTCTCAGTCAAATCAGCATTGACCTTTTGTGAGATGATGAAAATAGCCTATGACCTTAATTTCAATAATTATAGCCCTAGCATCTTTTTTGATTTTCTTCGAACTATTTTATCCATGTAGGGCAACAAGTTTCTCAAAATTTAAAGGCCATGTATCTCATCGGCAAGCCATGACTTCCAAGTGGGAACCTTGTGTTCCAGGTTGAAATAATGTGTTTCATAGGAGAGCCAAAAAGGTCATCTACGAGCCATGTGTTCTATTGAAATTTATGTGTCTCACCAGCAAGCCATGTCTCATCGGCAAGCCATGACTTCCAAGTTAAAGCAATGTGTCTCGTCAGCGAGCCAAGATGGCTCCTTATTTTGTCAAAAATTCATTGGGGGTACATGATTAGGAGCAAAATGGTTTAAAGAAAATCTAAAATTGTGTAGGGGCTACAATTATTGAAAATGAGGGCAGAGGTTAATTTGAACATTTCAAAAAAGGTCAGTGCTATTTTGACTGAAAACCCTGACCTAGCCCCAACCCCATATACGTGTTGTATATCCACCTCATCTATCAGTTTTTCCATATTATTTGAGGGCATTTTTCCAAAATTGAAGCAGATCAAACTTTCAAGTGGACCATGCAAGAGGGATTGAATTCCCACATTAAAAACCTATTTGGGCCACCAAAGTTTTGGATCAAGCTTATATTCATTTTTTCGAAATCCGTGTGACCTCGTCAATGGGTTGGATAGCAAATAAAGATTAATGTGGGCCTTAGAAAGTTTTTAATGGTAGGTATTCAATGAACACAGCATCATGTAGTGCTTGTCCACCAGAGATTATAGATCCGCTTCATTTTTAATAACATGCCCTAAAATTAGGGCTATTCATGAGATGAGTCAGCTTGAGAAACTCTACTGACTCGACTAAGAAAAAAAAAAACTCGCTTCAACTCAGTGAAACAAGTCAGGCTAAGCTTCATTTAGAAGCTCAAGTCAAAAATTGAGTCAAGTTCGAGCACTAGGTCACTTGACTCGACTTGACTCGATTCCAGCTCGACCTCAGCTCGACTCGTTTCATATAGATATTTGTTAAAAAAAATACAATAATCTTCTTATTTCTTGGTTTCTGTCTCTCTCTCTCTCCCTTTCTCTCCCTCCCTCTCTCCTCTCTCTCTCTTATTTAGGTCCAAGCTTAGGACATATAAAACCCTCACATGTTGGGGGGTTTCTCAATCCTACTATTTTATTCATGTAAGAACATTCCTTATCGAGGACACCTAATGGGTTGAGTAATTCCAAGTAGAAAACATAGTGAGCACATGGTGGTTGTATGTTTTACATGCTGCATAAAACAGGTGCTATGATGATACCACATACCATACACATCTACAAAACAGGGCTATGGTAAGACCAAACACCATATACAGCTATTGATTGTAATTTTACGATGGAAGTGGTGCATCTTATCCATGAATCAACTGGGCCTTATCATGAAGATAGTCCGCACAATAATCAGGGCAGTCCATTCATGTGGTGAACTATGCATTTACTGTGTTAATTTATGGTTCAGAAAATGTTTCTAGTGGTCTACATTCAATGCATGTGTAACTTGACCAATGAAAAAATCAATCAGAGCTAGGCCATTTAAATGGTGGGGTCCCCCCTGTAGAAAATATTGTTCTCTCCTAATATATGTGTGATTTCTTGAACTTAATGTTGTTGACTTTTAATTTGTATTTTGTATCAAAATATATAATAAATTAAGGTGGGAGCAAGCTCAACTCGACTCGACTCGAGGTAGCTCACCTCAACGCAATCCACTAACTTGCCTGGAAAGGTTTAGCAAACAAGTCAAGCTCTAATTGTAAGCTTGAGGGTAAGCTTGAGCTCCAGGAGAGCACAGTTGAGTCAAGCCAAGCTTGGCCCACCTCCACTTGACTCGGCTCGATGTACAGCCCTACCTAAAATGAGCCGGAAAAAATGACGAACAACGTGGACATAAAACACATACATCAAGGTATACAACACATACATCGAGGTGGGCCCTACAGTCAGGGTAAAACGCACTGACGCGCTACCCATTAACACCTACTCCGCCCCCTCGCCTTTGAGTTTAGCACGAAGTCAATTAATCCAAACCGTTGATCTCTTGGGCCCCACCGGGTGTTGCCAGTAATCACAAAAATCTTTTTGCCAATGCGATCCTGGCCTTTAAATTTGAAGCCTGCATTTAGTCAGTGAAAAATACTAAAAGAAGAGCAATATAACAGCTGTCCACATTCAATTGAAAGGAGCAGAGGATTGGTGGCTGTGATTGCCCTACCAAGTATACTTCTTGGGAACTGGTCCATCTGCGGCGTGGACAAGATAACCAATGGTCTGGATCACTGAACCATGACCCCCACATCTACAAAATGAAAACCCACGGTTCCATTGCGAACTTGATACTCTAGCGTTTGGATGCTCCTAGCATTAAATTCTGTTCAAATTGTTCGAAATGGGGCCCACATAAGTAGAGCATGGCAAGAAAATCAGATGGATGATGTCAAACGCCGTCTGATGGACCTTTGTTTTCCAACTTGGGATCGATAGTCATTTTACATTCTCAAAGTATATCATGATTTGGACGGCCGCACATGCTTCTTTCAAAGTCTATCATGATTTGGACGGTTTAGATTGAGGAACATGTGTGCCACATGAATAGTGGCTATGTACGTGTGCGGGGTTCATCACACTTTATATGCCGATCAGATTACTCTCTCGATGGAAAATGTACGGCTGCCGGTGAACAGCTCCACGTGAAAGGGCCACCTGTACATAAGATCCTCCTCTGCAACGGTAATAAGATCCGTCCTCTTTTGCAACGGTCCATCCTTAGGATGCGGATTAGCTACTGACAAGTTGAGAAGCTAGATAGCTACTGAAGTGACGTCACCAACTTATGTGGGCCCCACTATGATGTATGTGTTGTATCCACACCGTCCATCCATTTGGAGAGATCATTTTAGGGCATGATATAAAGAATGAGATAGATTCGAAGCTTCATTGGACCCCACCAACGAAAAAAGTGGGGATTGATCTCCTACCATTAAAAACTTATTGGGGCCATAGAAGTTTTCGATCAAGCTGATCTTTGTGTTTTCCCTTCTTCCATGTCTGTGTGAACTTATTAACAGGTTGGATCTCAAATAAACATCATGGTGGACCCTAGGAAGGTTTCAATGGTCGCCTCCGTGTCCCCACTATCTTCTTTGGCGGGGTACACTTGAGATTTGAATCTGTCTCATTGTTTAGCTCATGCCCTGAAATGATCTCTCCAAATGGATGGACGGTGCGGGTACAACACATACATCACCGTGGGCCCACAAAAGTTGGTGACGTCAATTCAGTAGCGAGATAGCTACTCAGCCTTTTAGTAGCGGTCCGCGTCCGCTACCTTACCAAATCAAATCTTCACACTGTTGATTTTATTTATAAAAAAAAAAATTATAACTTACCGTTCAAACTGAAAAATAGATTACATAAAAAGATATGAATATAACGTACATGATTGTAGACCTTACTGATGTGGGCCACCTTACTGGCCACCATGGTCGGCGACACACACATGTACAGGGATCCCATATCAGTGAGTCCCACTCACGTCAACCAAACAGGAGAAAAAAAGAAAGCATGGAAGAGGAGGAATGAGGGGGAAAGGGGGTGTAGACTCATCTCTTGAGAATCCAAATTGACCATTGAGTTGATGTACTATTTTAGGTATGATATGGGATGATGGTGGAAGGACAGGTCCATCTCTTGGAAGTATGCGGAAGATATGATGGAGGAATTTGTAGTCCATCTAATCATATTAACCGTTCAAAGAAAACTTAACCGTTTAAAGAAAAATTCATCTACTACAAATAGAATTTGGTGTTCAAAAAGTTCGCTACATGATCACCTAGTTTGGCAAGTGGCGAGGAAGCTACCGCGACCTGAGTTTAGGACTTAGGAAGTAGTAGGGTCTGGTTTCGAATTTGGTCCGTGACAAACCTTAGATAGAGATGGACAGTCCTGTAGGGGCTCTATAGGGCCCACCATAATGTATACGTTTTATCCACGCCACATATCTATTCTGAAAGATAATTTAAGGCATGAGCTAAAAAAAGGAGGCGGATCGAAAGCTCAAGTGAGCCACACCACAGGAAGTAGTGGGGATTGAACTCCTGCCATTTAAAACTTCCTGGGGCCCACCATGTTGAAAGATAATTTTAAGGTATGAGCTCAAGGAAGAGGCAGATGGAAGGCTCAAGTAGACCACACCAAAGAAAGCAGCAATGGAACGCTGAGGAAGACTGTACCAAAGAAAGCAGTGAGATCCAAAGCCTACTGTTGAAAACTTCTCGAGGCCACGTTAGTTTTGGATCAAGCTAATATTTATTTTTTCCCTTCATTCGGGTCTATGTGACCTTATGAACTAGTTGGATGGCGAATAAACATCATGGCAGGCCTAAGAAGTTTTCAATGATAGGAGTTCAATCTCCACTGCTTCATGTGGTGTGGTCCACTTGAGCTTTGGATCTGCCTCCATCCTGAGCTCGTGCCAAGAATGATCTGTTAAGATAGATCTGGACAGTGTGGATAAAACACATACATTATGGTCACCCCACAGAGCCCTAATAGGCCGTCGGTCTTTAGCTAGGTCCTGGTGGGGTAGTACCCAATCCACGTCCTCCTGAATGCAATAAGTGTCACCTGTCAAGATGATGTCAGGATGGTTGGATGATCTGAACCGTTCATTAGGTGAGAGGCTATCCAATAAACTAGATGTTAATAATGATGAATTTATTTTTAAAGTATAGGAAATTTATTTAGGATTTTTTACCAAAAAATTTCTGTCAAACAATAATTTTACAATAAAATTCCTAAATTTAATATTTACCTCATCATGCTCCCTACAAGGACATTTTTACTCCATCCATTTTCACCTTTCCTCTTATGTAGATACAAGTTTCAAGCGGTTGCAAATAAATCTAGTACATACTCAGCCCCATAAAATCCAGAAAATCACTTCTCTTCTCTCTCTAGTCGGGTTAATAACGAGTTCGGTCAAGCCGTGACCATAAGGCCCACCCTATGATATGTATTGTATATACACACCGTCTATCTAAATCTCAAGTTGACCACACCACGGGAAGCAGTGGTGATCATCCACCATTAAAAACTTCTTGCAGGCCACAAATTTTGGATCAAGCTGATATTTGTGTTTTCCCTTCATCTAAGTCCGTGTGACCTTATCCAAAGGTTGGATGAAAAATAAACCTTATAGTGGGCTCTAGGAAGTTTTTAATGGTGGGAGTTCAATCACCACTTGTTTGGCTTGAAATTCCATTGTTGGTACATGCGTATTGGTTTGGGCATGCCTGGGCCTTTTATAACTCGATTTGAACCGAACGCATATAAGGTCACACAAACTTAGATGAAGGGAAAACACAAATGGATAAAGAGACCGTAAGGGCAAATTTATGACTGAGAACTAAAGTAGTTTGGTTGTCTATTCGACTATGTGTAAATGAAATCAAGTGATTTATAAAAGGAAAGGTTCATCCTTTTAATGAGTTCTTTTTGCCTTTTAGTTGAAATAATTTTTTCTTATAATGTAGCAAAGATAGCCCAATTTATGCAATGTGAGAGTAGAAGGAATTTAGTTGTATTAATTAAAATGGAAATAAAAACTTACAAAAGTATCCATTAGTGATCCAACATTTGTAGCATAGATGGCTAAACCCTAGATCTATATCTCTCTTGGTCCAGCAACTTAGGTATAAATGAAGGGAGTTATACCACTAAAAAAGAAAGAAAAACTTTTCCTTACGATCCAATGCTTGACATATATGGAAGGGAATTACACTACTCATAATCTAAGTCAGTCCACCGTAACATCGTAGACGAACGAATTACACTACTATGCTAAACTAGTCCAGTGTAGCAGCATAAATGGGTTGTCCTATTCTAACATAAGCTGAGATAAGATAAAATAAAAGAATAGGCCATGTTGTATTGTAAATTTAACTTGTGAATTAGTGAGGGCCTGGAGATCTTCAATCCTTCTCCTATTAATAAGACTTTGAGGCGACAACTGGAGAGAGATCTTCGTAGCTACTCTTTACGTCTTCTATGGTGGAAATAATCATTTAGACCCGAAAACAGTTTGTAGCCTATCAAACAAAACCACATACACCGGTCATTTGTCGTGACCTAGTCATTGGTTGCCCACTCGTCCTACTCTTGGTACGTGGACGAGAATCTCTCTCGAGATGCCACGCGTTGATGATAGCTATCCTTTTTCTCCATGCGAATGTGTGTAATATGCCATGTCTCTGAAAACTCTAGATCTGATCATCAGGGGCTATCGGTCACCCAACTAGATCGGATTGGGCACCCGATACTCCTCAGATTTTTCTGTGAACCCTCTTGACTGTTTTGGCCGAGTTCAGTCGCCCAATGAGGTTGGGTTGGGCGACCGACTGGTCGATGCACTGTTATAACGGTTTACGCGGTTTTGTGTAAATTGTTTCTATTTTTTGTTATTGCCTATATAAGCGGGTGTGATAAGAAATTATGGTATTTAAGACACTCTTAAGACGAAATTAGGGTTCTAGTGAGAGTTTTGAAAGAGAGGAAGCTTGGGTTTTCTCTTGGGGTCTTTGTTTTCGGGTTTGATCATCTCTTTTAACTTTTGAATTCATGGTGTATATCACTTTGTGCTATGGTTTTTTCCTGAAATGGTTTTTCCACATAAAAATCGAATTGTCTCTATGTGGATTTGTTTGTGTGCTTCTGCGAGTTCCCAACATGGCCCACTTGAACCTTGGATCTGCCTCATTTTTTGGCCTCTACATTAAAATGACATGAAAAAATGCATGAATGATGTGGATAAAATCCATACCTCACGAAGGCCCTCAAAGCGCTAGGTTGTCCCAAGCTGGGAACGGATGGAAAAGTACCCAATGTACCTTTCACTTCTTCCTTCTTCAAGAAAAGGTATGCATCACTTATTCCTTCCTTTTCACACAATACCAGGAATGGTACGCACTAATCTGATGCGGCCCACCCTTTCACCGTCATACTAAGAGTAGTACGAAACGATCTAGGGCGGTTGGGACTTTGGGACCGGATTGGAACAACAAGTTCTCAAATCTTATGATTTAGATGGTGCACACCTGCCACATGCACAGTGACAAGATCAAAAGAAAAATAGTTTTCGTCATATGACAGCCTATGTTTTGGGCTATCGTGAAAAACTTGCCTACTTTTAAACATTCTCCAAAAATCTGCCTAACATTTTAAATGTTAGCTTTTTTTGCTCCTACATTCCTACACTGTAGTACATCCTTACCCAATAAAAATTGGGTTGGGTTTGGGCTAAATAGACTTAGGTTGGATCAGACATATACATACCAGTGGTCTCCATAAATTTTAATGGATTTGTTTTAGCTTGACCTCGATTTTTCCATCACAGCTTCCAATATGAATTATCCAATGTAAGTAATAAATTCGACTATTTTGATGGGACAAGCGGAGGTAAATTGAGGTAAATGAGAGGAATTAAAAATAAATTAAGGTAAATTGGAGGAATTTAGAGTAAATTAAGGTAAATGGAAATTTAGAGCTGGATCATGATTTACTTAGCCTAAGATGCACATTTATAGTCAGCATTATCGGTTTGAAATGTGGATGTGGGGCCCATATTATTAACCAGTAAGATGTGGTCCTGCACATGTGCCAAGTTAGCATAAATGTTGGGTGCAAAGCATTAAATGTGCATCTTTTGTAAGATAACAATAAATGAGGCAAATTTTTTGATCTCATTAGTTATAAGTGATTACCAATTTTAAAGGAGTTGGGGCCCACTTCCTTTGTTCGTCCTTCTCCCCTTCAATAATTCAAAAAGTCTGTTTACCATCCCTCACCTATACAGTGCATATGAATTCCCGCTAGCTTCACACTGCATTAAGAATGAGGAAGCTTATAAATATATTCTTCATGCGATTGTTGGTAGTGCTTCGATCAACGCATCTGAAAATACAATAATTATCTCTGACAGCTTCAGGGGTTTCCTTTTTACTAAGGAGATATTAAAAAAACAATCAAATCTAACATCAGATAAGAACTATAAAAGGAAGAGAAGAAAAGCAACAAGGCTTCTCAGACCAACGCGATTGGGTACTTCTCGGCCCTTTTCGCTTTCACGGGTATCGGGCGTCGAGCGCTTCCATCTAGGTCCTCTGACTTCAGGACCCGGATTGATTGTTCTTGGGCGGGTTACCTGACTGCTGATTTGCTGGGTTTTGAGTTGCGGACTTTTTCGATGGCGACCGCCCCATATCAGTACTGGGTTGATGAGCAGTCTTTGTACCGACGTATCCCTTGCTTGCACCAGACTACTGATGAGGATGAGTAGGATATCCTTGGAGATGCTGGCTCTTCATCTAGTTCATATGAACCTTTTGAGGAGCGCCCATTCATTGATCCTTGCTTCCTTTTGGCCACTCATGGCCATCTGCTGTCTGAGATTTCTGCACTTCGGTATCATTGTGAGATGATGTCGAGGAGATTGGCTGCCGATCAGAGATTGTCTGATGAGGAGACAGCGATTCGTACCCTTGAGCGCGATGAGGCGCATTACCTGCGTATGGAGGTGAGTAGGTTGAGAGAGAGGCTATCTTTTTATGAGTCAGAGGACTTACTTGATGTGGCCGAGGAGGAGGGTAGAGATTGATTGTGTTGGCCACCTGCACATTCTTTTTTTGCATATATGATTAATGATGCATTTTTTTGTATTTTTTGAAAAAGATGATATGATATGTGTAAAAGAAATATGATGCTTTTAATGAAAAAAGGAGAAGACTGTTTGAAAATCTACTGTGCCATGAGTTGTCTTGTGAGTGTGTCTGGATTTTGTGTCGGGATATAGGAATCAAAATTGGGGCTCGTCAATGCTTTGACCGATGTCTCGAGATTTGACTTGTGTGATCCTTTGGTTCCCTAGAGGTGTAGGCAATGGAAACTGTTGCCTCTTGAGATTGTCAGAATTTGTAGAGCTCTTCGCTCCTTACTGCACTCCTTCTTGTTCTTGAACTGTAATTGCTTGAACCGATCTGGACTGTCTGATTTCCTGGTACCCTGCACTTTTATTTTTTTTTTCTTTTTCCATTTGAGCCATTTTTGCCTGTAGCGCTCTTTCGAGTTTTCACTACAGCCGGCCTTTTCCTGTCATTTTTGCCCGTGGCGCCCTTTCGGGTTTTCACCACGTCCCGGGTGTTTGATCTTGCCTGCCCCTTGGCAGCTATGCTGTTTTTACCCTCGGCGCCCTTTCGGGTTTTCACTAAGTCCGCTGTATGTCCACTGTTTTTACTCGGAGCGCTCTTTCGGGTTTTCACCCACCCTCTTTGTTTAGGCACACTTTTTCTTTCTTTTTTTTTTTTTGCTTTTTTTTTTAATCTTTGGATAACTGCGGCGGTTAGAGGTCGGGAATCCGTCGTTGCCGGCCGATGGCAGTCTTGCAGCCCTTATCCTAAGTTACGATAATAGAGCTGTCGGTCTTTGCTAAAGACCCTTCTGAGATGAATGGATGGATGACTGTGTTTCTTCTTGGACTGATTTTTTTCTTGGGTGCCTTGTTTTGGCTTCCCTTTTTCTTTCTCTTTTCTTCTTTTTTTTCTTTTTCTTTTGTATTCTTTTTCTCTTTTTTTTTGTCTTTTCCTTTGAATCCCCTTTTTTTTGTATTTTTCTCTTTCTGAATCCCCTTATTTGAAACACTTGTTGGTGGACGGAAATGATTTCTCAGAGGTCTTAGCTTCGACCTCTTGACTTCAGCTCTATTAAAGTAACTCTTGATAAGATCAGAATAACTTACCCGTGAAAGATCTTCACGTTGTCGGCGTTGGTTGGCTCAGGAAGATCCACCCCTCTCATGCTGGTGAGTCTGAGGGCGCCTCCAGGAAGTACTTCTCTGATGATCAGCGGCCCGTCCCATGAGGGTTTGAACTTTCCTCTGGGATCCGGAGGTGCGACGGTAGAATCTTCTTCATGACCATGTTGCCTACCTTGAAACTTCTTTTTCGGACTCTCTTGTTGTAAGCCCAAGCGATCCTTTTTTTATAGCACTGTGAATGACTTAGTGCACGCATGCGCTTTTCATCTGCTAGCTGCAACTGATCGAATCTGGCCCGTTGCCATTCTCCTTCTTCAATTCTGCTTTCTAGTAACACCCGTAATGATGGTATTTCCACCTCGACTGGTAGGACTGCTTCCATTTCGTAGGTAAGCTCGAAAGGAGTAACGCCCGTAGCAGACCGTACAGACGTTCGATAGGCCCAAAGTGCATATGGGAGCATATCTGACCAATCTCGATAGGTCACGACCATCTTCTCAAGTATCCTGACGATTGTCTTGTTTGCGGCTTCTACCCCACCATTCATCTGGGGACGGTAGGGGCTTGATCGATGACGTTGGATCTTGAATTTGCTGAGGAAGTCATCCATCTTCTTGTTGACGAACGGGGTCCCATTATCTGTGATGATAGCATTGGGGATTCCATACCGGCATATGATGTTGTTCTTCTTGAATTTGATCACCTGAGATGCTGCAATCGTGGTGTAGGAGGCTGCCTCTACCCACTTGGTGAAGTAGTCGACTGCCACAAGTATGTACTCATGACCATTTGATGCTTTGGGACTGATCTTGCCGATGATGTCGAGTCCCCACATGGAGAAGGGCCAGGGGGTGGTCAGGTTGTATAACTCTGATGATGGGACATGGGTTTGATTCGCATGCTCCTGACACTTGAAGCATTTTCTGACGTGCTGGCAACAGTCTGTCTCCATGGTGAGCCAATAGTAGCCGAGTAGTAGAATCTTCTTTACCATCATGTGCCCATTCATGTGTGGGCCACAGATTCCTTCGTGTATTTCTTTCATGATCTTTGCAGCTTCTGTTTCATCGACGCATCGAAGGAGGATGTGATTATAGGATCGCTTGTAAAGAACTTCGCCACTGATGGTGAACTGGCCGGCCAAACACTGAATGGTTCGGCAATCTGTTGTTGTTGCTGACTCTGGATACTCCTGAGTTTCGAGATATTGCTTGATGTCGGCATACCAGGGTTTGTCAGGGACAGCTTCAGCTTCTTCTATTTGCAGGCAAAAAGCAGGTTCTTCTTGAATTTTGACTGTGAGCTCCCATTCTGAAGCTCCTTTTGGGATCTCGAGCATTGATGCGAGTGTGGCGAGAGCATCTGCAAACTGGTTCTTAGCTCTGGGCATGTATGAGAAGGTGACTTCTTTGAATTCCTCGATTAAATTTTCAAGATACACATGATATGGTATCAACTTCTCGTCTTTGGTCTTCCATTCGCCATTGGTCTGATTGATGATAAGCTGTGAGTCTCCAAATACTCGTAGCTTCTTGGCGCCCAAGATTATGGCTTCCCTTAAGCCAGCGATGCATGCTTCGTACTCTGCCATGTTGTTGGTGCACTCGAATGCTATGCGCCTTGAGATAGGAATAGGGACATCATCTGGAGAGTAGAGGATTGCTCCAATACCACTCCCTTTAGAATTTGCTACGCCGTCGAAGAATAACGTCTATTCATCTTTCTTCTTCTTTTCTTCCTCTTCAATGAGTAAGAGATCTTCATCAGGGAAGAATGTCTTGAGTGGTTGATAATCCAGGAGTGAGTGAGCGGCAAGATGATCGGCGAGGGCCTGCCCCTTGATTGCCTTCTGAGTGCCATATGTTGAACCTCCAATTTATACATTACATTGCCCATTACACGACAAGGTTTGCATGATTTTCATGGTTTAAAGGCCCACCTAACACATGTTTTGTGAATATAGGGATGAGAGCGGACTTCATTCAATTACAAGCCAAAAGAACGCTTCTAGAGCTTTTGGATGAAGATGAAAGAAGACCAAAGAAAGGAGAAAGCAAAGAGAAGAGAGAGAAGAAGAAAAAGGAGAAAAAGAAGAGAAGAAGAATAAAATGGAAGACAGGCCGACCGATCATGACCGGTCGGCCATGCAGGCTGATCATATTGATGAAGGGCCAACCGGTCATGACCGGTCGGCCATGCTCTCTGTACAAGGTGGAAACAAAGCCCGACCGGTCATGACCGGTCGGGCATGCACGCTGGACTGTGGACAGGTCTGTCCGACCGGTCTTGACCGGTCGGCAGCACCCCCTGGAATGATTGAAAGGCTAGTCCGACCGGTCACGACCGGTCGGCTCTGCATATGGAAAGTCCTTTCTAATTCAGGACTCCGAAAAACACTGCGCAATGCGTAGTCTTTCGCAGAATCCGACGCAAGGGAGGTTGCTTGCTATAAAAGGACACCTAGGGGCTCTCCCTAAGGTATCAGAGAAGCTAGGGAACGTGGGTTTGGAGAGTGAAGGCGATTGTGGAGCGACTGCAACTCTCATATTCGGGTTTTTCTATTTTTATGCTTTATTTCAGAGTTTTTAGTTGTAGCATGACTATGCTCGGCTAAAACCTCTCAGCTAAGGCTGAGAGGTGAAGCTTGTAGCTAATTCTATGTTGGTTTCAGTTTAATTCAAGTAATTTACATTCAAGTTTGAATTTTTACATGATTTAGTTCCAAAAAGTGGTAGTTTGAGACGTCTTATCGGAGTTTATGTGCTCCGGACATGAATTCCTTTTAATTCTCTGAGATTATCATGTTTGTTTATCTAAATTCGGATTATAGTAATCCTTGAGCAGGCCATAGTCTAGAGGCATGGCTGTTACTCCACAGGCTATGGTTTTGAGTTTGGTATTGATTTTATTGGACTAGAACTTGGAAGTTCAACTTGAATGTGATGGAATGTGTGTGAATGCTTTATTCTCCAACTAGATGAGAGATAGGACTTCAAATCTAGTTGTGCTTTCTACTTGGATTGACTGAATTGACATAGGATTGCTACAAGTGGATCCTTGAAAGCCTTAGTACTTTATATCTCTGATTTTTCATTAAGTTCCTGTTTTAAGTAAACACTCAATTAAATCTGATTTCTAATAAAAACTGAGTTGCTGGAGTGATTTGGGAGCTGTTACTATTTTCTTGTGGATCAACCTCGGTCTTACCGAGTTTTATTACTACATTGCAGCCTTACACTTGAGGCGAGCGAACACCATAGGTGATGTCGAACTCAGACAGGAGTAGCTGCCATTTAGCTATCCTTCCAGTGATTGCCGGCTTCTTAAACAGGTACTTGAGCGGATCCATGTGGGCGAGGAGGAGAATAGGGAATGCAATCATGTATTGACGGAGTCGCTGAGTTGCCCAGACTAGGGTGAGGCAGGTCTTCTCGATCGGGGAAAATCTGGTCTCGTAGTCGGTGAACTTTCGGCTCAAATAATATATTGCTTGTTCCTTCTTCCCGGTCTCGTCGTGCTGGCCGAGGACACAGCCAATGGCTTCTGCTGCTACCGAGATGTATAACAATAGTGGTCGTCCGGGAGTGGGTGGCACTAGGACTGGAGGATTCATGAGATATTTCTTGATGCAATCAAAGGCGACTTGGCAATCATCATTCCATTCTTTTGGAACGTTCTTTCGGAGGAGCTTGAAAATGGGCTCACAAATAGGTGTGAGCTGTGCGATGAAGCGGCTGATGTATTGAATTCTGCCGAGGAAGCCACGAATTTCCTTCTCTGTTCTAGGAGGGGGTATCTCAATGATTGCTCTGGTTTTGGTCTCGTCGACCCTGATGCCATCCTCACTCACCATAAAGTCGAGGAGTTTGCCTCCCATTGCACCGAAGACACATTTCTGAGGGTTGAGATGGAGCTTGTACTTTTCTAATCTGTTGAATAACTTCTTCAGATCTTCAAAGTGTCCTTCAATTGTGCGAGATTTGATGATCATGTCGTCCACATATACTTCAAGCTCTTTGTTCATCATGCCATGGAATAATGCTGTCATTGCTCGCTGATATGTTGCTCCTGCGTTCTTCAGACCGAACGGCATCACCCTGTAACAGAAGGTTCCCCAGGGAGTGATAAATGATGTCTTCTCGCGATCTTCGACGGCCATCTTGATCTGATTGTAACCTGAGAACCCGTCCATGAATGAGAAGATCTTGTATCCAGCAGTGTTGTCGACCAGAGTGTCGATATGTGGCAAAGGGAAGTCATCTTTAGGACTGGCTTTGTTGAGATCTCGGAAGTCGATGCACATTCGAACCTTGCCATCCTTCTTCGGTACTGGTACGATGTTGGCGAGCCATTCAGGGTAGTTGGAGACTACCAAGAATTCCGCGTTGTACTGCTTGATGACTTCATCTCGGACTTTCAGAGCCCATTCTGGCTTCATTCTTTGAAGTTTCTGCTTTACTGGCTTCATATCTGCCTTGGTTGGCAGATGATGTACAACGAGCTCTTCATCGAGCCCCGGCATGTCTTCATATAAGAACGCGAAGTTGGACAATCTTTGAGCTAGGAACTCTATCGTTTTCTGTTTCATCTCAGGTGGCAATGATTTTCCAATGCGTACTTCCCTAGGGATCTCAGGGGTCCCCAAGTTTACTATCTCGAAATCATCGGCTACAACATTGGCTTTAGATTCGAACTTTTTGAGGAGATCCTCTAGTTCGAGAGCCGGATCATCATCTTCCTCATCCCGAGCTTCGTCTAGACCCATGAGCTCGAAGTCTAATTCGATGTCGAAATCATATGATTCGACTTCAAACTCATGTGACTCTTTAGACGAACTTGGCACACTATTGAATGCAGGAAAAGAAATGTTTTTTGGTTTTTGAGATTTTTCTGAAATGGAAATGCTAGATGTTTTTGGCTTTTGAAAATTTTTGATTTTTTTAGATTTTCGAAATTCATAGGACTTTGAAAAAGTGGGCATTGCAGACCATGATTGAGCCCAACTTGTTCCAAAGTTCCGGTTGCTGCTTAAACAGGTATTTTTTTTTGAAGCCAGAGCCCTCAGATGGCTCTTTGGCTGATTTAAAAGTTAGGGGAACGGATGACCATTCAGGACCCCACACTTCCTCCCCTGAAGAGGTGGGGGTTGATGATTCGGGCGAAGAATCATGGTCTGGTCCAATGACCATGATTTCTTGCTGGTCGGGTTCGAGATCTGAGTCGTACTCAGTCCCTCCCGGGTCACCTACCTCGTATTGCAGTTCGTCTGGTTCTACTTGCTAGACACAAGTTTGGAATCTGGACATCAGAGCAATCTAGGGCTGGCCACTTTCCTTTCTTGGTCCAATGGATGGGCTGCTTCTGCCCCTGGCTGGTGAT
The DNA here is from genome assembly GCA_003013855.2 of Liriodendron chinense. NCBI lineage: Eukaryota > Viridiplantae > Streptophyta > Magnoliopsida > Magnoliales > Magnoliaceae > Liriodendron > Liriodendron chinense. The sequence continues at coordinate 13,736,096 of ML058484.1, forward strand.
TGTCGATGTTGATTCTGCAGAGATGGGCGAGTCGTGCCCCTTGTTGATTGATGTTGAGATGGGCAAGTTGTGCCCCTGACTGGCTGGATTTGAAGTGGGCAGGTTGTGCCCCTGGTTGATTGATGCTGAAGTGGGCAGGTTGTGCCCCTGACTGGCTGGAATTGAAGTGGGCAGGTTGTGCCCCTGGTTGATTGATGCTGAAGTGGGCAGGTTGTGCCCCTGGTTGGGAGCAGGTATCAGAGTAACCTGGTCCTGAAGTTGCTGTATTTGACTTCCTTCTTTGTCTTCATCATTCCCTTCTTCTTCTGAAGGCTTAGATGGTTCGAGAATCTGATCCCATCGAATGGGGGGCCACGTGGCCCAAGTTAGGCTCATCGGGAGGCCTTTGTGTAGTGCAGTCGGTTGATTCCCTCTTGAATCTTTGCAAGGTTCTCCTAGCCTGACGAATTGGATGGGCGAGCACCGGAATTTCTTACTTCTTTGTCCATGAAGGTTGCCCTGTATCCGAGTCCCCATTTGCGTTGGTTATATACCAGCGGTACCTTTCTGGACTTGAAGTGATTCTTCATTCGGTACTTGAGGCTCAGACGTTCTGCCGGTGAAAAGACACGGTCCACCCTTATCGGTTCTGGATTGGCGATAGAGTTCACAGTCTCGAATTCGAAACTATGAAACGGGATGTCTTCTTCAGAGTGCTGGATATCGATGACAGGGATGTCTGGTTCAGTGGCAGCAGTATTGGAAGGAATGATGAGTTCCTTCTCTGCATGTATAGAGATCACTTGATTTCCACAGATGTATTTCACTCGTTGATGCAGGGTTGACGTCACAGCTCCAACCTTGTGCAGCCAAGGTCGTCCGAGCAACATGTTGAAAGAGGCTGATATATCCAGAATTTGGAATGTGATGGTAGAGACTTCCAGACCTATCTGTACCTCTATGTCGACTTCCCCTTCCACTGATCGGCGGGTGTTGTCGAATGCTCTGACACATATGGTGCTGAGTCAGAATGAAGAAGGACTGATTCCCAGACCTTCCGCGGTCTTGAGCGGGCAGACGTTTAAGCTTGAGCCATTATCGATAAGGATCAGCGGGACGCAAAGGTCTTTGTATCGTAAGGCTATGTTGAGGGATCACCCATGATCGCACCCTTCTGGTGGCAACTCCTTATCTGTGAAGGTGATGGTGCGCGGAGCCAGGAGTTGTCTAATCATCAATGCTATCATTTCTGGTGCCGTATCAGAGGAGACGTGAGCATCGCTCAAGGTTTTGGCAAACATTTCTCGGTGTGTGCGAGATGTGCAGAGTAGCTCCCATACTGAGATTTGAGCAGGGATTGACTTAAGCTGAGTCGCCACATCGTATGCGGCTTCATTTTTGTTACCGAGGCCTGAAAGAGCACCTTTGGGATCTCCTCTGTTCTGATTATCTCTTCGGATGCAACGCCCGTTGGGATTCATGTTCCCTACTTCCGCACATTCTGGATAGTGCCATGGGACCTCTTTATAACTTTCCTCACCTTTGCCTTCTAGGATCACCGGTTCTTGCGACGGTGCTGGTGTGGGTACCAGATCTTCCTCGTATGGAGCTTTTGCCTTGAGGACTACATTGTTGACTGTGCTGAAGGGGTAATATCGAGGCTTATCTTCATAGACCACATAAGGTCGTGGTCTTGGCTTGACTGTTCCTGGAGCAGGAGGCTCCCATGGAATGAATGCTGGTCCTCTTGATATGGCAGGGGGTTTCTCTGTTCATCCTAGCTGCCATAGTGTGATTGACACGCCTCCGGGGTTTGCCCCTTGCAATATGACTGGCTCAACTGGAGGAGCTCCTTCTAATACAATGGGTTCTTGCTGCTGATGAGTATGGTTCTTCCATTGCGGATTGGATTGTTCTTGAACTGGAGTTGCCCCTTGCAAGATGACAGGTTCGTATGTGGGCTCGATGTATGATTGTGCTCCTTCCAGGACGACTGGTTCCCAACATGAATGGTTGTAAGGTGCCCCTGAATAACTTGTATATCATATGGAAGTGCTCCCTCAAGTACTACTGGCTCGGAGACTGAAGGAAGAAAGGGACTTGCCCCTTACAAGATTGGAGGAGGATTTGTCGGCCCGTAAGTGTAAGCATGAATGGACTCGATAGGGGAGAAGAAGCGATCGAGATGGTCCCCTTCTTCTATACTAATGACTGCAGGGCCACGAGACGAACTGGGGTCCGTTGGGTGCTGAGGCAGAGGATTCTGAAGGATGTTGGTGGAAGCTGCTGGAGAAGTTCCAGGGACCGAGATGACGATCTTGTGGTCATCAATCAGGTCTTGTATGGCATTCTTCAAAGTATAGCATCGATCAGTGGTGTGGCCACGCCATTGATGATAGGCACAATACTCATTTTCTCGGTAGTTCGGTGGTAGAGGATGAGGCGGAGGCCGAGGTGCAATTAGAGTAAGTAACTGCTTCTGCACCAGCGTAGCCATGACTTGACTGAGTGGCTGAGAGAGGGGAGTAAATTTCCTGAACTCCCTGTAGTTTTGCCTATTTTGATATGAGTATTGACCGTTTCCTCTGAACTGCTGCTGTTGTCGAGGTGGTTGAGGTTGAGGATTCGGTTGTGGCTGATACCGCTGAGGCTGATGCTGAACTGGATTCTGCTGATACTGTTGGCGTCCCTGTGGGGGAGCATGTTGATTTCCTTGAGCAGTGGTGTTGATGTTGTTTACCTCTGTTGGGCGGGGAGGAGAACCACCGCGGTTTCCATTCCCGTGCCCGATAGGTCTTCCTTCCACTCTGTTCCTTTTGATTGGAGTGTCTTGATGAGGCCATGGGGAGATTGTCCCGGCACGGATTCCTGCTTCGACTTGCTCTCCAGCACGGATCAATTGTGAGAAATTCGCATATGGATGCGAGATGAGATACCCGGATATGCCTGGATATGTTGAATGAACAATCATGGAGATTTGTTCTTCGTCGTCAATAGGCGTTCGCATTCGAGCTGCCATAGCTCGCCAACGTCCCACATAAGCTGATAGTGTCTCATCACTCTTTTGCCTGAGAGCTGCGAGGTCGGCTCTTCTGGGTGCCATGTTGAGATTGTACGCGAATCTGTCGACGAAAGCCTGGGAAAGTTATTCCCATGTCCTGATGCGGTGGCAGTCCAATGAAGTGTACCAATCTAGGGCATCGCCCTTCAGAGATTTTTAGAACAAGCGAATGAGGGCCCCTTCATTTCCTGAGATTGCACTCAGCTCTCCACAAAAGGCCTTGAGATGTGCTGTGGGACAACCGCTGCCATCGTATCTTTTGAATTTTGGTACCTCAAAGTTTTGAGGTACTTGAGCATCTGGGAAAGGACACAAGTCTCTGAACTTGGTCGAAGGTAGATCAATTCCTTGTTGTCGCTGAAGCTGATTTTGCAAGATCTGGAACTGCTCCCGCAACTCGTCCAGTCCTGAGTGATCTGTTCGAGTGACTGGTGCCTCCTGGAGTAAGGCACGTTCTTCTTCGGCATAGTGGTCGATGTCCTCGACCCTATGGGCTTGCTGAAAAGCAACCGCGGGTTGCTGAAATTGATTTGATGACTGAACTGGATTTTGATGAACTTGTGCTTGAGAGAATTGTAACTGAACTGGAGACTGTACTGAAGGTTGAACTGGAACTTGCTGGAAATTAACTGGAAATTGCTGAATTGAAGATTGCTGGAAATTAACTGGATTTTGCTGAATTGAAGATTGCTGAAAATTAATTGGAATCCCATCGGCGGGGATGTGCTGGAATTCAAAAGTGCTCCTGTTTGCAGGAGGCTGAGATGCTGGGAAGTGACCCCCTTGTTGGGTATTCGCCACTGTCCGCTGATTGATGTGGGCTTGACACTGACCCCCATTGTGGGCATTCGCCAGTGCTGTCCCTGTTGCTGGAAATTGAATTGAAATCTCATTAGTGGGGATGTGCTGGAATTGAAAAGGTGTCCCATCGGCGGGGACATGCTGAGATCTATTGAGACTGTTGTTTGCAAGATTGACTGGAAGCTGACTGGAAGTCCCTGCGACGGGGGGCGCTCTGAGATGGCCCTGTAGTTGCAGGAAGGTACTGAGGAGGTTGCCCCATAGCGAAGGGCTGAGACGGATGCTGCCGGTAGTCTTGGGCAGACTCCGATGGTTGTGCTTGATTTGAACTGGAGGCCGGAAAACCAGGCATGGCTGCTGAGATTGCTAAACTGGGCCAACCTAATTGTTGGCTGTTGCGGTGGCTTGTGCTTGCATGAATTGCAAGAGCATTTCTTGCATTGCTCTCACTCCTTGTGCCAATTCTTGTATGATTGGCGTATTATCAACGGGCTGTTGCGCTGGAGGTTGCGCTTCGGTCATCTCAAGAGCAGGGAAGGGATGAGTTTCTTCTTCGTGGTCGGACATGGCTTGCTGAGCCCGAGTACGGATTATGCTGCGGAAGGGAAGTTGTTTCCGAACACGTTGAGCCCGAGGAGGCGCAACGGTGAGGACTATACTCTACTCTTTTTGGGTTTTGGGATTTTCTATTTTTTTGTTTGTTTTGGGTAGAATGCTATGCAGATGAGATTGTATGAGGATTAGTGACTTTCAAGTATGGGAAGGATTCTGTTTTTCAAGTCGGATCACGACTAGTGGGACTAGCTCATCCACAGTGGAGTCGCCATTCTGTGGACCCTCGCCATTTCCACGCTCCCACACGACGTTCTCGTCCCTTCCCCTTTCGGGAAAAGAAGGAGAGGAGGATGCGTGAGTGCGAAATCGCCGTTTGTGCCACTGGCTTGCCTCGTTCTCGAGGGCTTTATTTGGTTGTCGTGTTAAGCTAGATGTGTTTAAGTGAGTTTATATAAGACCAGAGTCGCCACTAGCCAATTACTTCGAATCTACAGTCGGCTAGACCCCGTAGAAACGTTAGAGAAGGGGATCTGAAGATTCCTTCCTCTAAAATGACTCCTTTTGATATGCGGCCAGAGATTCAAGGTAAGGGATCACGGTTACAGGGTGGGAAGAGGTTAAGCACCCCACGCACTGCCCATACCGAAGTACGGTCTCTACTTCACAGAATCGAACTAATACTTGAAAGTCTGTTTTAATCCTCGTACATTCTCATAGATGACATGATGCATGAATGCGGGGCTGAACAGTAAGAGTTTCTGATGGGCAGGTTCCAACAACGGGCAAGCCCAGAGCATACGCTCGAACTGACAGGTGCTTAATTTAAGACGTATGCAGTGTGTTTGAATAATCAAGGTGCTTTATAGTGAAGCATGAATGCAAGTCTGAACAGTAAGAGTTTCTGATGGGCAGGTTCTAACAACGGGCAAGCCCAGAGCATACGCTCGAACTGACAGGTGCTTAATTTAAGACATATGCCGTGTGTTTGAATAATCAAGGTGCTTTATAGTAAAGCATGAATGCAGGTCTAAACAGTAAGAGTTTCTGATGGGCAGGTTCCAACAACGGGCAAGCCTAGAGCATACGCTCGAACTGACAGGTGCTTAATTTAAGACATATGCAGTGTGCTTGAATAATCAAGGTGCTTGCAGTGAAGCAGGGGGGTTAGAAGAAAAGTAAATGTTGCACTTATGCTAGATGCAAATGAGATGATGCTGGAAAAGAGTAGCTGGATGGACGGAGGTGTCGCAAGGGTTGGCTTCGAGTGGCTGGATCAAGACTTGTATGGCTTGGGAGAATTGGACCGATAGTCAGGCTGGGCTGGACCAGGGCTAGGCTCTCCTCACTCGGGCTCTCCTTGGTGGAGGAATGGACTAAGGATTGGAGAGAGATTCGGAACAGACAGAATTTCGCTAGACTCGAAGGGATGCTGAAATGAGAAGGGGAGGGGGGTATTTATAGCAGCGGGCAGTGGCATTTTACGTAATTATTTTTGGGCGGCCTGCTATGGGCCGCCCGTACGGCCGTTCCTCGATTTCTAGCGAGGTACGGTCGCTCCCTCGGGGCTGCCGTCTGACTCGCTAGGTCGACTCAGTGAGTTGACTCAAAGGGTCGACTCGGTGATTTGACTCAGCGAGTTGACTCGACGGGTTGACTCGGTGTTTTGACTCGACGAGTTGACTCAGCGGGTTAACTCAGTGGGTTGACTCAGTGAGTTTGACTTTTTTAGAATTTTTTGACTGGCTTTTCTTATAGGGGGTTTTTCAGGCTGATGTTTAGGACTGGGGTGATTGGGTTCAGGCTTGAACTGGGCTATGGAATGGGGCTTACAAGGGTGAGTTTGGCTGAGTTTGGACTTGGGATTTGGGGGTATGGTCCTCCATTCATCCAGCTATCTCTACCAACAGTGTAGCCGAAGGTGGGGTGTTTACAGAAGTCCATAGCTTTCATGACGTATACCCCACATTCATCACTATTTGTTTGTTTTGGGGTCCCAGCGACTATATCAAAATGCCATTCAACTTTCCAGAAAGGATTCCCGTCATCACATATATGAAATAACCATCGAAGCCCATATGTGAATCCACGTGCATACGATTTGAAATTTCTCTTCCAAGTGGTGGCTATATTGTCAATCAACCAAACTTGTCTCTTTATTGGATACGCTACTATTAAAGTCAAGTGCGAATCGTGAACGTGGACAGGAAAGTAGACCTACAAAGTACATGAGAACTATTATAAGCACATATGTCTACCATGCGCATTCCATCAAAAGCACATACATAATTGTAAACAAACCGTCTCGTATTGCCACATGGGCTTTGCCGACCGAGCAACGAGGGTCACAACCGATGGATTAAGTCCATTTAGCATCGTCTCCCTATTACTGTGGTCACCTGCGGCATATTTACATATGCTGTTGACATCTTTCTGGAACAATACCTGTTTAAGTACGATAAGAGAAAACTATAAATTTCAGGCAGAATTATTACTACATATGATCATATCAAACTGTTCTTATTACGAATATTTACCTAGAACCAAGTGGACACAAATAAGCAATCCTAGGGTACGCAGCAGGATAATGTGCTCTGCGATCCGTCAGAAAATCCATGGTAAGAATGGTCACCGGAATCGTAAGCGGCTTTGACAATACTGTATTCATCAGGCGAGAGCTGTATCGAAGGGTTCATAAATCCTGGTACGTCGGTGAAGCTAAATTCGGACTCGGTGCCAGGTTCCGTGAACGGGTTGCACGGGCTTCATATTATCATCTCCCGCTACCCCGCACGTGAAATGAGGGGGTGTCACAAATTTTGAATGACCCCCAGAATACACGACAAGGGTAGTGCAAACCTCTACACCATCCACGTTATGATAACCGTATGCATCCGGAGTACGATGAATTGAATGAGGCTCTACTTCCTCTCCATCCCGTTCATCCGCGGCGCGTTTTCCCTGAAGACACACGATATATACTTGGTTAGTATCTAAATCGCATTGTAAATTACCAGTGCTGCACAATTAGAATTGAAAATACCTTCACCGCCTCCAATTCGGCTTCAAGACGAGAAACTTTTTCACCCAATTTCTGATTTTCCTCCTTCACTTCGGCCACTTCGTTCTCATATTTAGTTACCTTATTCAATAGTATCTTATACAATTTATTCCATCTAGACTTTTCATATGATTTTACGGGCCTCTTTGTGCTCACTCCCCCCTCTACATTTGTATTCATTACTGTCTTATTTGGCCTTATAGATTTAATCCCAATAGCTTATTGTCGTCTATCCATGTTCTTCTTTGACCTCTTCTCACTTATTAACGACGCGTTTCCAAGAAGTCTTTGAACTTCTTTAACAGCGTCGCGTTCCTCCTCATCTGCTGTGGGAATGAGGTCCCTGGTGCTCACAAACTACACGATGAACATGAATGCAATTATTAGAACATAAAAGTAATGTTAAAATGACAAAATCCACCGTCACACTACATTCCATGCATATTACCGATTCTTTTTCAAAGGTTTTAGAAACGCTCGCAGACCGCGCTATCATGTTCATTTTCCAGTTGAGAAATCACGGAATATGGATAACAGTCCTTCTCGAAGCCCAGCGATGTGAGCCGGTTAGAGATGGGAAGGACTCGTATGCCCAAACCTGTTGAGTCAAGAATACAAAAGGAAATGAATAATATAAGGTAATATATTGTGTATTTGGAATGTACAAATTCATAGAATATAATGCTAAATTTACCTGAAGGGCAAATGTGTTTCCACAAAAAACGTACGTATCTGGATAGTGGGCCTTTATTGCCGTGTTGGCATGGTACTTCAAGATTTTGTAGCCAACTCGACCCCAAGGATAGTTATTAAAATCATCGATACTATTTGCTAAACTAATATATTCCTCCACACATTTATTCTTTCCAGGCAATCCAACAATTAAATTCTCCACGCATAATAGTAGGGCAAATTTTACGACATGCGAATGTCTTTTCGACCCTACAAGACTTTCAAAAGTTTTCATTAAGTCTTTCTTTGTAATATGTTCATAATTCTGAAAGTACCGGTCTCGTAACTCGTTCTTCTCTTCTTTTGGCTTGTACGGTGCCCACTTCAATCCCATAATTAATGTGTATTCCATCTCACCAAAACGGATGATGGAATCATGGATGTTGAACCGTAGGTCACCGAGATGTCTCTGCATCAACGCATGGATGATTGGTCCATGAAATATGAATTCTCTTTCGTTAAAGTCTAGCAAATATCCAAAGCAAGTCGATCGGAATAAATCTCTACAATTTTTACACCCATCAAATGCAACCTTCAATGGAGTTAAAAATTCAACTGAACATTTTGCTGTCACCTTCTTAGCAAAATAATCTGGGCAAGGACCCGGCTTCCTCTCATTCATGCCACCTGTGGATATGTGTTGAAACAATTAGTACAATGAATAATGTATAATAAGTTGAAATATATCAATTAACCATAAACATATAATAAATACACATTCGAGGGTAATTGGCGCATAGAGGTGGGAAACGATCCGAGCCGGGCGGTGTTAGCCCTACTTTGCTTTGGCTTGTTTTTATGCCACCCCGGTTTGTGGATTGGCTTGGTTTGTGTATGTGTATTATATGTATTATGTATTATGTATTATTCACGTTATCCATGTAAGAGGCTGTTCGAAACAAAAGTTCAGGAGCATAATTTTACAACTGCATGGGAACAGCATGCATCCTTGTATATGTATTATGTATTATGTATTATTCATGTCATCATGTATATGTATTATCCATGCCATCCATATTTACATATCATTTTAGGACATGATCTTGAAATCATAAACAAAGCTCAAGTGGATCACACCACAGGAAACAATGTACTTACGATCTACGAGCAGAATTAAGCCGAATCAAACCAAGCTGAATTGAACCGAGGTAGATTGAACCGAGCTTCGAGCCATATGGACCCGGTATTACCCTACTTTGAGCTTGCTTTTGTTTTTTTTTTAAGGAGCTTGACTATGAGGCTTGGTTTAGTTTTCGAGCTGCCTTGGTTTGTGCCCACCTCTATTGGCGCCATTGAAATGTTTATTTTAGAATCCAACCAAAGGTTATCGGGGCCCTTCAAATGGTGCACCTTGATGGATGTAACACATACTGCTTAGGGGTAATCCACAATGCAAGCCGAATTCCACAGTGCTCATTGGGAATCCACTATGCCTGGGGAACTCCACATTGCTCAGTGGGAATCCACAATGCCTAAGGATTCCACAGTGCTTAGTGGGAATCCACACTGCCCGGGGGATTCGACAGTGGTCACTAAGAATCCACAGTGCTCAAGGGGATTCCACAGTGCCTAGGGGATTCCACGGTGATCAGTACGAATCCAGAGTTATCAGGGGGATTCCATAGTGCCAGGGGGATTCCACAGTGATCAGTACGAATCCAGAGTTATCAGGGGGATTCCATAGTGCCAGGGGGATTCCACAGTGCTCAATATGAATCCACAATGCCAGGGGGATTCCACAGTGCTCAGGGGGGTTCCACAGTACCTGGGGGATTCCACGGTGATCAGTAGAAATCCACAGAACTCATGGGGATTCCACAGTGCTCAGGGGGATTCCACAGTGCTCAGGGGGATTACACAGTACCTGAGGGTTTCAAGACTGATCAGTGGGAATCCACAGTGCCTGGGGGATTCCACACTGCTCAGTGGGAATCCATAGTGCTCAGGGGGATTCCACAGTGATCTGTAGGAATCCACAGTTACAAAGGAAATTCCACAGTGCTCGAGGGATCCAAGGAAGACTTTCGAAAAATACACAGGAGAAATAATTAAAATAATACACATTATTACCTCTACATGCCATATCAGTCGCAATGAGAGAAGATTTGAGGTGTCGGTGTGGGTCCCATGGAAGAAGGAGCAACGGTCTTAACCAGAGATCGTTTTCTTGGAAGCAAAAGGTGGTGGTCCCCTACGTCGTGCCTGGTGGTGGTCCCTTGCGATGACGACGGTGAAGCTTTTGTTTTTCTGAGCAAATGGCTACGAGCCAACGGCCCCACCATTTACAAACTGAAAACCGTTCGTATGTGGGGCCCATTGGATGGTGGCAGAAGAAATCAAATCCATTCGTACAAGAAGGATTTTAAACTACTATATCATCAGAAAATTTGAAGATAAAATTTAGTATAGGTGGACCACACCATTAGAAAAGAATTTAGAGAGAAGGAGAAACGTCAAGACTTTTGTTGACCACACATCACCTAAAAATGAATGCAAAAACACTTCCCGTGATTTTTAAATTAATCCTCTCATATGAGCGGATCAGATTGGCCATCCGATGGCCAAAATCGTTGATTTTGTGGGCCCCACAATCCCCTTGAGAAAAATCTTGTGCGAAAAGCAACTCCGTACGGTCACCAGATGGTCAGAGGGGCAAAACCGACCACAAACTTTCCAATTTCTCGTGAAAAGGCCACTTTGGAAAGTTTGTATGAGAAATTGAAGTTTTAGTTAAAATGGCCACACCTCGGGGCTAATATAGTAAAAATCCCTGAATTATCATGGTAATTGTACCGCCGAGTTTAGTAGCCTGTAATTGGGAAAACAGTAATATATCCACATGAAATTGTACTGGGAACAAAAACTGTAGGGCCCACCATGATGAATATGTCTGCCTATCCGTTTGGCTGGCTCAATTTAGGGCATGAGTCCGAAAATAAAGCTGATCCAAAGCACGGGTGGACCACACCAGATGAAACAGTGGTCTTAACTGATCTTAACCGTTGAATATTGAAACCATTTTAAGGCATGGTGATGTTTATTTATCATCTAATACATAAGATCAGACATGGATAAAGGTAAAACACAAATATTTGCTTGATCTAAGATTTTTATAGCCCCAAAAAGTTATCAACAGTAGGCGTTTAAATCCCATTGTTTGTTGTGGTGCAGTTCACTTGAGTTTTAGAGCTGCCTTGTTTTTGGGCTCAAGCCTTAAAATGAGTTGGGTAGGGTGGATAGATGGCATGGATAGAACATATACATGATGGTGGGCCTCACAGCTTATGCCAAGAAAGTGTTTTGGCCTTTGCACCCAAAAACAATACTTGTCAAAGATAGCCCTAAGATAGCCCTATGATTGTTGTAGTAAATACGTTGTAAGTAATGATGGTTCCTTTGTAATGTAAATACATTATAATTTGAAAAACAAACAGGCCCAAGAGCCTATTTGATTGGTTATATTTACATGAATTTGACCCAAATATAGCATTTGTTACTTCCATGATAAAAGAGAATGTAAGATGTTGACATCTTTGGTAGACCTAACTCATAAAATGAGGCTCTAAGATAATAGGTGGCAAAACTCTATGGGCCTCACCATGGTCCATGTGTTTTATTCACACTGTCCATTCATTTTGCCAAATCATTTTAAGGCTTGAGCCCAAATTTGAGTCAAATCAAAAACTCAGGTGGACCACGCCGGAAGAACCAATCAGAACAATGACACACGTTGTTGAAACCTACGTAGGGCCCACCATAGCATTTTTTTTAGATCGAACATGTTTATAAGGTCACACAGACATGGATGAAGGGAAGACAAAGATCAGCTTGATCCAAAACTTCCATGGTCTCCAAGAAGTTTCAATGGTTATCATTCAATCTCCACTATTTCATATGGTGTGGTCCACTTGAGCTTTGGATCTGCCTTATTCTTTTGCTTTTTGGCTCATCGCCTAAAATCAGGGCTGTCAACGGATTGGATCATGGTCCAAATCTGATATGATTTAACCGGATTTGGATCATTAATCGGATCAACAGATGGAATTCAGATTGAAATCTATTATTCGCTTATTAATCGGATTGAATTACCTTGGTCTGATCCAATAACAATTCGGTTACATGAGTTATAAAAGGAAACATAAAAAATAAAAAAATAAAAACCTTATTGCCAGTTGCTACGACAGAAAGAAAGAGAGAGAGGCCTCCATCAACCACCAGTAGGCATCGGCTAGTGGTTACAGAAAGGGGGGGGAGGGGCTCCACCAGCGGCTATATCCAGTGTCTTGCTGCAGTGTTGTCTCTCATCTTCTTCAGTTCTTCTTCTTCATTTATTTTTTATTTTTGGATTTGTATTGTTTCCAAGTTAGATGTCGGATCATAGATCATGGATTTGGACATGCCTTGAATTGAGAACAGAGGTGCATATTGAGAGAATGCAGCTAGTTTGTGGTGCATTGCAACCTGTCTACATATTTGCTTAATGAGCTTGGATTATTCACTCCCTATTTTTTCATTCTTTCTTCTTGTCTTTTCTTTTTCTTTTTTAATGGTGGTTCACTCTCCTCACAACCCATCTCATGTCCATTGACCGAATGGTTAGGATTGCTTGATATGCATGCTTTTGGCTTATGGTCCATCAAATGGGGTCTGCATAGTTTTACCTTTTAGATTACAGTGCTTAGTGGGGCCTAATTCAATAATCTAAAGCATGAATGTCTAACTTCCTTTTTCTCACAAATTCTTTGTTCCTCCATGTTTTGTAGCCCCAGGACTTTGGATTGGTAGCATAGGACTTTGCCATTTGTTTTGATATTTTCATCTAATTAAAAGAAAAGTTTAATTAGATGAAAATAAAAGATGATTTCTGGTGGGGGTAGTACCCTTTGATTTTAAAAAAATCATTTTTTATTTTACAACCAAACAAGTATCAACTCTCTCTCTCTCTCTCTCTCTCTCTCTCCTGTGATTATCTGATCAAATAATTGGTTTTTATATATATTTTTCTTAGTGATCTAATTCTTCTTTTTTGTCTATTTAGAATGGGATGTTTATTATGTGAATTGATATAGCTTTCTAATTAGAGTACATAATTTGTAGGTGTTTTTATTTAAAGAATGATTAAAGCTCTATCCACTCCTCCCTCAACTCTACATCTGCTTCTAATCCTAATTCTATTGATGGATATGAGGATGTTGTTGATATTTCATCAACTTCTGATACAAGGCAAAGAAAATTAACTTCAAAGGTGTGGAATGATTTCGAAAAAGTAGTTTTGCCGAATCATGATGTAGTAGCCATCTGTAAGCATTGAACGAAAAAGTTTGTATGGTCAAGTAATAAGGGGACAAGTCATTTATATAACTATATATCTCAATTACCTCATTTGCGCCTAAGAAGCTTTCAACGGTAACATTTTAATCCCCATTTCATGGTCCACTTGAGCCCTGGATCTACCTCATTTTTTTGCCCATATTCTAGACTGACATGGAAAAATGCATGGACAGTGTGGATAAAATCCATATATAGAGGCCTAGCCTGTTCCGAGCTTAGGATGGTCCAGGAAGTACCCAAACGCGTTGGTCTGAGAAGCTCTTGTTGTTTTTCTTCTCTACCTTTTATAGTTCCTATCTAATGTTGGATTTGATTTTTTTTTTTTTTAATATATCCTTAGTAGAAAGGAAATCCATGAAGCTGTCAAAGATGATTATCGTATTTCGGCACGCGCCAATCGAAGCACTGCCCACAATCGAATGGAGAATATTTTTCCAAGCTTCCTCATTCTTAATGCAGTATAAAGCCAACAATAATTCATATGCACTCTACGGGTGACGGATGGTAAACATACTTTTTGAATTATTAAAGGGGAGAAGGACAAACAAATGAAGTGGGACCCAACCCCTTTAAAATCGGTAATCACTTATAACTGATGAGATCAGAGAATTTGCATCATTTATTGTTATCTTACAACAGATGCACCTTTACAGCTTTACACTTAGCATCTATGCTAGCTTGGCACATGTGTAGGACCGCATCTTAATGGTTAATAATATGGGTCTCACTTCCACATGTCGAACTGATAATGCTAACAATAAATGTGCATATTAGGCTAAGTAAACCATGGTCTAACTCTAAATTTTTATTTACCTTAATTTACTCTAAATTCATCCAATTTACCTCTATTTGTCCCATCAAAATAGCCAAATTTATTACTTACGTTCGATAATTCATTTGGAAGATGTGATGCGAAAATGGAGGTCATGCTAAAGCAAATCCACTAAGATTTATGGAGACTACAAGTATGTATATCTCTAATCCAACCCAAGTCTATTTAACCTAAACCCAACCCAATTTTTGTTGGGGATGATGCACTATAGTGTCTGAATGTAGGAGCTAAAATGACTAACATTAGGCGGTTTTTTGGAAAATGTTTAAAAGCAGGTAGGTTTTTTAAGATATACCAAAACATAAGTTGTCATACGACCAAAACTATTTTTCTTTTGATCTTGCCATTGTGCATGTGGCAGGTGTGCACCATCTAAATCATAGGATACATTGTAGATGGAGTTTTAAATTAGACATTGAATACTTCTAACTATGAAAGTAAAGATTTAAAAAGTTAATAAATTATACTTGTGGATGCAGTTGCGTCAGTGTGACGAGATGTAGATGGATTGTTCAACGAAATTTGAAGATGATTGAGGGGAAATCTCTATGCTAATTGGTTGTCTAGCAATGGAAGGGAGTACCTCCTTATATAGAGCAAAGAGTGCATGTTAGAATGTACCCTCGTGTGTTTCTGTGAAACTTCTTCACATGTTATCCCATTAGGGCCTGTTTGATTTTTCAAATACATGGTAAATACAATGCAAATGTGTAATGATTATTTCCCTAGGAAATTACTGCACCATTCTCCCTGCCTAATTTGACGGCTTACTTTTTCATTGTTAAAATTGAGGAGGGTGCAAAATATAGGTGGGGCCCACCGTGATATATATGGATTATCCAGACCATCCATCTATTTTTTCAGATGAATACAAGGCATGATCCAAAAAATGAGGCAGATCCAAAGCTCAAGTGGATCACACCACAAAAAAAAGGAAATCAAATACGTATCGTTAAAAACTTCTCCGGTCCACTGTTTCCTCTGGTGTGGGCCACTTGAGTGTTGGATCTGCCTCATTTTTTGGCTTATACCTCAAAATATTATGGTAAAATTGATGGATAGTGCAGATATATCATACATGTCACTGTGGGCTCATAATTTAAAACCACTTCTTTTGGATAATTTTTCGAGGCAGAAATTACTTCAAAATTTTAATCAGGAAATAAATTAATAATTGCTTATTTTCATGGCATTTACAAAGAAATTGGAAAATCAAGCAGGCCCTTAGTGTAGTTGGAAGTTATGAGGAGCCCACATGGATAGATGCCTGTGGGTCACTTGAAAATACATCCCCCGCGCAGCTTCCAGGAACCTGCTGTTCCAATCCAGTCCCAAAGTCACAACCGCCCCAGATCGGTGTGCACTACTCTTAGTATGACGGTTAAAGGGTAGGTCGCGTCAGATCAGTGCATACCATTCCCGGTATTACATGAAAAGGGAAGGAAGATGTGATGCACACCTTTTCTTGAAGAGGGAAGACGTGAAAGGTACGTTGGGCATTCCTTGTTGTGAAGGCCTCATTAGGGCTGTCAACGGGTCGGATACGGGCCGGATCAGTGATGATCCGAATCCGACCCGATTAAGAATATATCCGACCCGAATCCGACCCGAATCCGCTTCGGATCGCAAGTATATGATCCGAACCCGACCCGATTAAATTTTTCGAAATCCGTTTCCGATCCGATTATGATCCGACCCGATATCCAACCGGATATCCGAGAGAGGAGAGAGAGAAAGAGAGAGAGAAAGAGAGATTATCCTATGTTTTTATTTTATTTTATTTTATTTTATTTTATTTATTTTTTTTTTTTATCGGGTCGGATCGTTAACGGGCCGGATCAAGGTTGATCCGAATCCGACCCGAATATTAAACGGATCATCTTTGGATATCCGTATCCGACCCGATTATCCGATTATTGATCCGAATCCGATTAAATCGGATCGGATACGGATCGGATACGGATCAAGATCCGTGCCATTGACAGCCCTAGGCCTCATTACTGTACAACATCAGAGTCCACCGACTGGTCGTCCGACTGGTCGGCCAGTGGACAAATTGTGTAGTTTGAAGCACAAACTCTCTACACATATTTTCACGTTTTGAGACCGGTCGCCCGACCGGTCGCAGGATGCTCAGACCGGTCTGGGGACAGGTCTGAGTTGAGGCAGTGGGCATGCAACTCTCTGGACTATGTGCGACCGGTCACCCGACCGATCTGCGGTCTACAGAATTTGATAGTGTTGCGCAGTTTTCGCGCTACTTATTTTTAATTTCGGGTTTCCTCTCATATATATATATATATATATATATATATATATATATATATATATATATATATATGTTTTGTAATCGTATTAGATCCTATTCTAAGAAATACCTAGGTGATCTAAACGGGATTAGGGTTATTGGGAGAGAGGATTGAGAGAATTGTGTGCCTTGTTCATATTTGGGATCTACTCAGGTAGCTCTAGCTCTGTAATCATTTGAATTCATAGTGGAAGTGTCGCTTTGTGCCGTGGTTTTTTTCCGCAAGGGTTTTCCACATAAAATTCGTTTGCTTTTGCATTGATTGCTTGTGTAGCTGTGTGGTGATTGTTTGATCTTCTTCGGTGCTTCCGCTGGCCGAATTTCCAACATTCCTAGCTCTGGATAGCCTAGTGCTTTGAGGGCCATCGTGATGTATGGATTTTATCCACATCGTTCATGCATTTTTTCATGTCGTTTTAAGGTAGAGGCAAAAAATGGGGCAGAAGTATACATGAGAATCAAGTAAGCAAAACACAAAGCACACAAACAAATTCACACAGAGACAATCGATTTTTACATGGAAAAACCTTTTGCGGGAAAAAACCACAATACAAAGCGATATGCACTATAAACTCAGAAGTTACAAGAGATGATCAAACTTAAAAACAAAGAACCCAAGAGAAAACCCAAGCTTCCTCTCTCTCAAAACTCTCACAAGAGCCCTAATTTTGTATTAGGTGTGTCTTCGATAGCTTAATTCCCCATTACACTTGCTTATATAGCCAATAACCGAAAATAGAAACAATTTACGCAAAACCTCATAAATAGTCATAACAATGCGCAGACCTGTTAGTCGTCCAACCTGACCTCGTTAGGCGACCAAACCTAGCCAAAACAGTTCAGAGAGTTCATAGAAAAATTCGAGGAGTATTGAGCACCCAATCCGATCTAGTCGGGTGACCGACAACCCCCGATGATCAAAATCAAAGTGTCTAGAGATCAACTGCCTCAAATGAGAGGAGTTTCAAGCGACCAACACTCTCTGATGACAAGATTAAAGGCTCCGCCAACAAGCCACACTACAAGAAGAAGTGGTGATAATGACACCCACCGCCGAAACCTTCCTAGGTATCACCGTGATGTTTATTTTCCATCCAACCTGTTCATAAAGTCATAGAGACCTGGATGAAGGGATCATACGGATATCAGCTTAGTCTAGAACTTCATTGGTGCCTAAGAAGCTTTTAACGGTAACAGTTTAATCCTCATTTCGTGGTCCACTTAAGCCATGGATCTACCACATTTTTTTACCCATATTACAGAATGACATGGCAAAATGCATGGACGGTGTGGATAAAATCCATACACCGCGATGGGCATTAAAGGCCTAGCCTATTCCGAGCTCAGGACGAGGCTGCGAAGTACCTAATCACACCGGTCTGAGAAGCTCTTGTTGTTTTTCTTCTCTTCCTTTTATAATTCTTATATGATGTTGGATATGATTGTTTTTTAATATCTCCTTAGTAGAAAGGAAATACGTGAAGTTGCTAGAGATGATTATTGTATTTCTGCACGCGTCGATCAAAGCACTACCCACAATCGAATGGATAGTATCTTTTCAAGATTCCTCATTCTTAATGCAGTGTGAAGCTACCAGGAATTCATATAGACTCTACATGTGAGGGATGGTAAACTAATTTTTTGAATTATTAAAGGGGAGAAGGACAAACAAAGGAAGTGGGCCCCAACCCATTTAAAATCGATAATCACTTATAATTGATGAGATCAGAAAATTTGCATCATTTATTGTTATCCTACAATAGATGCACTTTTAAAGCTTTACACTTAGCATCTATGCTAGCTTGGCACGTGTGTAGGACCATACCTTAGTGGTTAATAATATGGGTCCCACTTCCACACGTCAAACTGGTAATGCTAACAATAAATGTGCATCTTAGACTAAGTAAACCATGGTCCAACTCTAAATTCTCATTTACCTTAATTTACTCTTAATTCCTATCATTTACCTCCACTTCTCCCATAAAAATAACCGAATTTATTACTTACGTTGGATAATTCATTTGGAAGCTGTGATATGAAAATTGAGGTCATGCTAAAGCAAATCCATTAAAATTTACGGAGACCACAAGTATGTATATGTCAGATCCAACCCAACTCTATTTAACCCAAACTCAACCCAATTTCTGTTGGGGAATGATGCACTACAGTGTTTGAATATAAGAGCTAAAATAACTAAAATTTAAAATGTTAGGCGGCTTATTAGAAAATGTTTAAAAGCAGACAAGTTTTTTACGATAGCCCAAAACATAGGTTGTCAAACGACCAAAACTATTTTTATTTTGATCTTGCCATTGTGCATGTGGAAGATTTGCACCATCCAAATCATAAGATCCATTGTAAATGGAGCTTTAAATTTGACACGGAGCATTTATAGCCATGAAAGCAATGATTTAAAAAGTTAATAAATTATACCTGTGGATCTAGCTGTGGCCGTGTGACGGGATGCAGATGGATTGTCTTCTTCCATCGATTGCTCAAGAGCTACTTAATGAAATCCGAAGATGATTGAGGGGAAATCTCCATACTAATTAGTTGCTTAGCAATGGAAGGGACACGGTACCTCCTTATATAGAGCAGGGAGTGCATGTTAGAACGTACCCTCATGTGTTTTTGTGAAACTTCTTCACATGCTATCTCATTACTGTAGTTGGAAGTTGTGAGGGGCCCAGATAGATAAATGCTTGTGGGTCACTTCGAAATGCATCCCCCACGCAGCTTCTGAGAACTTGCTGCTCCAAAAGTCTCAACCGCCCCAGATCGGTGCGTACTACTCTTAGTATGACGGTGAAAGGATGGGTCGCGTCAGATTAGTGCGTACCATTCCTGTTATTGCATGAAAGGGAAGGAAAATGTGAAAGGTACGTTGGGTACTAACCCGCCCGTTCCCAGCTCAGGACAACCTAGCGCTTTAAGGGCCATCGTGAGGTATGGATTTTATCCACACTGTTCATGCATTTTTCCATGTCGTTTTAAGGCAGGGGCCAAGAATAAGGCAGATCCTAGGTTCAAGTGGGCCATGTTGGGAACCCGCAGAAGCACAGGCAAGAATCAAGCAAGGAAAACACAAGGCACACAAACAAACCCACGTGGAGACAATCTGATTTTTACGTGGAAAAACCCTTGCGAGAAAAAACCACGGAACAAAGCGATATGCACCATGAACTCAGAAGTTACAAGAGATAATCAAACCCGAAAAGAAAGACCCTAATAGAAAGCCCAACCTTCCTCTCTCAAAACTCTCATGAGAGCCCTAATTTCATATTAGGAGTGTGTTAGATACCCTAATTTTTTTTATCGCACCTGCTTATATAGCTAATAATCGAAAATATAAACAACTTGCACAAAACCGCGTAAACCGTCATAATAGTGCACCGACCAGCTCGACCAAAACAGTCCAGGAGTAGTATCAGGCATCCAATCTGATCTAGTCGAGTGACCGACAGCCCCCGATGATCAGATCTAGAGTGTTTAGAGACCAACTAAACTCATATGGGGGAGTTACGGGCGACCCTCACTCTCTGATGACAAGATTGAAGGCTCCACCAACAAGCCACACTATAGGAAGAAGTTGTGCTAATAACGCCTACCGTTGAAACCTTCCTAGGTCTCACCGTGATGCTTATTTTCCATCCAACCTGTTCATAAAGTCATAGAGACCTGGATGAATGGATAATACAAATATCAGCTTGATCCAAAACTTCAATGGCGCCTAAGAAGCTTTCAAGGGTAACAATTAAATCCTCATTTCGTTGTCCACTTGAGCCCTGAATTTGCCTCATTTTTGGCCCATATTCTAGAATGACATGGAAAAATGCATGGATGGTGTGGATAAAATCCATACGTCACGGTGGCCATTAGAGGTCTAGCCTGTTCCGAGCTTAGGACGGGCCGGGAAGTACCTAATCGCGCTAGTCTGAGAAGCTCTTGTTGTTTTTATTCTCTTCCTTTTATAGTTTTTTTTTTCTGATGTTGAATTTTATTATTTTTTTAATATCTCCTCAGTAGAAAGGAAATCCCTGAAGCTGTCAGAGATAATTATCGTATTTTGGCACGCATCGATCGAAGCGCTCACAATCGAAAGGAGAATATCTTTCCAAGCTTCCTCATTCTTAATGCAGTGTGAAGCTAGCGAGAATTTATATGCACTCTACAGGGCGAGGGATTGTAAACAGACATTTTGAACTATTGAAGGGGAGAATGAGGAATAAAGGAAGTGGGCCCGAACCCCTTTTAAATCGATAATCACTTTAACTAATGAGATCAGAAAATTTATCTCATTTATTGTTTTCTTACAACAGATGCACATTTACAGCTTTGCACCCGCATTAATGCTAGCTTGGCATATGTGTAGGATCACATCTTAGTGGTTAATAATATGGGTCCTACATCCACATTTCAAATCAGTAATATTGACTATAAATATGCATCTTAGGCAGGTTTTTGGAAAATGTTTAAAAGCGGGCAAGTTTTTTATGATAGATCAAAACATAGGCTGTCATATGCCAAAACGATTTTTCTTTTGATCTTGCCACTATGCATGTGGCAGGTGCGCAACATCCAAATCATAGGATCCACTGTAGATGGAACTTCAAATCAGACACTGAACACTTCTAACTATGAAAGCAATCGTTTAAAAAGTTAATAAATTATACATGTGGATCCAGTTACGGCCATGTGACAGGATGTAGATGGATTGTCTTCTTCCATGTGTTGCTCAAGAGCTGCTTAATGAAATCCGAAGATGATTGAGGGGAAATCTTCGTACTAATTAGTTGCTTAGCAATGGAAATGACATGTACCTCCTTATATAGAGCAGGGAGTGCATGTTAGAACATACCTTCATGTATTTTTTCTAAAATTTCTTCACATTCTATCCCATTACTGTAGTTGAAAGTTGTGAGGGGCCCACATAGATAGATGAGTGTGGGTCACTTGAAAATGCTTCCCCCACGCAGCTTTCGAGAACTTGTTGTTCCAGTTCGATCCCAAAGTCCTAACCGCCCTAGATCGGTGCGTACTACTCTTAGTATGTCGTGAAAGGGTGGACCGCGTCATATTACTTTGTACCATTCTAGGTATTGCGTGAAAGGGAAGGAAGATTCAATACATACCTTTTTTTGAAGAGGGAATATGTGAAAGGTACGTTGGGTACCTGTCGATCCATACGTACCTTTCGGGACAGCCCTCAAAGCACTAAGCTGTCGATCCTCCTTTGAGGGCCACCATGAGGTATGGATTTTATCTACATATTTCATGTATTTTTTCATGCTTTTTTAAGGTAGGGGCCAAAAAATGAGGCACTTCCAAGGTTCAAGTGAGTTATGTTGGGAAATCCCAGAAGCAAAGAGGAGAATCAAGCTAGTAAAACACAAAGCACATAAACAAATCCACGCAGAGACAATCTGATTTTTACATGAAAAAACCCTTACGGGAAAAAATCACGGCACAAAGCGATATGCACCATGAACTCAAAAGTTATAAGAGATGATCAAACCTGAAAACAAAGACCCCAAGAGAAAACCCAAGCTTCCTCTCTCTCAAAACTCTCACAAGAGCCCTAATTTGTATTAGGAGTTGCTTAAATATTGTAATTCCCGATTACACTCGCTTATATAGCCAATAACCGAAAATAGAAACAATTTATGCAAAATCGCATAAACCATCATAACAGTGAGCCGACCAGTTGGTTGCCCGACCCGACCTCGTCGGGCGACCGAACCTGGGCAAAACAGTTTAGAGTGTTCACAGAAAAATTCAAGGAGTATCGAGCACGCAATCCAAGCTAGTCGAGCGACCAACAACTCCCAATGATCAGATCTAGAGTGTCCAAAGATCAACCCTCTCATATGGGGGAGTTTCAGGCGACCGACACTCTCTGATGACAAGATTGAAGGCTTCACCAACAAGCTACACTACGGGCTTGTTTGTTTTTCCAACTTCATTGTAAATGCTCGATAAATGACTAATAATTACAATTTTACCCTGTTTGAAAAACGCAGTTATTTTTGCTTCAAAAACCGGTCCAAAAGGTTGGGCTTAAAGTTGTGGGCCCACCGTGATGTATATGACATATCCGCACCATCCAATCGTTTTACCAAAACATTTTTGGGCACGATATGAAAAATGAGGTAGATCAAATGCTTAAATGGCCCTCAACAAAGGAAATAGTGATCCAAAGAAGTTTTTAACGGTAGGTATTCGATTACTTCTTTCCAGTGGTGTGGTCGACTTAAGCTTTGAATCTACCTCATTTTTTGTCTCATGTCTTAAATTCATCTTGCATAAAAGATAGACGGTGTGGATAAGACATATACATCATGGTGGGCTCTGCATATATTTTGCACCATCCTCTATTTTAATGTTGAAAAAAGTAAACGTCAAATCAGCCCTCGATAGTAATGCAACAATTACCCAATGAAATAATCATTACTCATTTGCAGTGCATTTACTCAGGATTTGAAAAACCAAACAACCCCTATAGGAAGAAGTGGTGTTAATGATGCTACCGTTGAAACCTTCCTTCGTCTCATCCATCCAACCTGTTCATAAAGTCGCAGAGACATGGATGAAGGAAAAATACAAATATCAACTTGATCCAAAACTTCAATGGCGCCCAAGAAGCTTTTAATGGTAACAGTTTAATTCCCATTTCATGATCCACTTGAGCCCCGGATCTGCCTCATTTTTTTGCCCATATTCTAGAATGACATGGGAAAATGCATGGACGGTGTGGATCAAATCCATACATCATGGTGGCCATTTGAGGCCTAGCTTGTTCCGAGCTTAGGACGCCCTGCTCATACCCAAACTGCCGGAGGAACCGAATGGGATGATAAGAGAAGTAAGATCGAAAGCCTACCAATATCAAAGGAAGGCAGTGTGCATCACAAAGCACTGGAGGAAGTGAAAGCCAAGATGACTCCCAACGAACGTTCCAGTCACGAAGATCAGCGAACATCCTGTGATACAAGGGCTTGCTCATCCTGGCTGTATGAGGAAGGAACTCCATGATATAACGCATGATGTCAGAGCTAGGAATGCCAGGAAGGGGTACAGGAACAGTCAAAGAAAGACGCTCCCATAGCCAGACCTGATCACAAAAAGGAAAAGAAGTTCAGCTAGAGCTAAGCAATTCCTAACAAAGCGAGAAGAAAAAAATGTTGAAAAGATACCTAAAGAAAGGCATAGCAGCCGCGAAGGACACGAGTGCGGCCCAGGGCGCAGTCAGTCAGCCCGTTAAACAGCTCGGCCAAGATAAGAGAAATGATCCCCTGCCGTCGGATAGCTCGGCTCATCACCTCAAAAAGCAGAGGAGTCTAGGACCTGCGCCATCCCGAGAACAGCACCTCAGCTATCAAGCAGAACATCAGTGCGTTCCGAGCAAAGGTAGAATTGGCTACACTCCTAAGACCCGAAAAGAGGTCATACAGTAAATCCAAGGAGAACACTATAGCATCCTGGCCAGTGGCCGCAGGCCGAACAAGATAGGGGATCCCGAACCAGTTCTGCGGTGTAGCAGTCTTCGGCGATGTCTTCGGCGAGAAATACTGAGTATAATCCCAAGGTAGGCCTGTCAAGTGTGCAAGCTCCTCCAAAGAGGGTCCCATCTCCATATCATTGAACGCGAACAGGTTCAACGAAGGGACCCAGTCAATCAAGGCAGCTCCGAGCATCCTCCAATCAATATCAACTCTAGCCATATAGATCAGACTGTCGAAGCCATAGGACTCCAAATCTCGAATCTCATAAGCTGACAAGCTGTCAAGCCAAGCAAGCAGTCGTGGCGAGCAAGAAGGACGAGGAAGCAGCTGACAAGTCCTCACAGGTACCCCCTCCAGAACAAAAGGCCCAGAAATCAATGACAGCTCATCGAGGATCGGAAGGTCAACGGGCGAAGGGGAAGGAAAAGCTGGAACCTCTGCAGACTCGACAGCCCCTGACCTGCCCTCAGTAGCGGCTATGTCTGATATAGTCGCATCACTATCTGAAACTGTCATAACCTCAGCCGCATGGGAAGACTCGCCCACCTCATGAACAGAGTGCGCAAAAGACCGACGATCAAGAGAAGGACGATACCCTCCATCAAAAGGGCTATCAGCAAAGATCACACCACACATCGTGGCACCCTGGCCAATCTGACCATCGAAAAATGCATCCGAACCATCAAAAAGGGTCCCGGCAACCCCGATCGAAGAATCAACGGTCAGATCTGGACCTGCGGCCCTCTCCAACAGGAAATCATGAATCCAATCATCATCCTGGCCGATCAAAGGGATCATCGAGGCATCTGCACCGTCCATCATGAGGGGGGCATCATCAATGATCACATCAAGTCCACCCAAACAAGCATGCCGCACATCTCGGCCCTCATCAAGAGCATCCAAGCCGTCAAAGGTATCATCTGAACCATCCATCCCATCCAAGCATGAGATCAGCCCATCTATGTCCATCATGGTCCCATCACCTCCAGCAATCACATCATCCATGTGGCCCACATTCAAGGGATGCATAGCCTCACTTATGTCCCATCCTCCCATCTCATCCATGCCATCCATTTCTCCCACAATCAAAGCCCCATTAAAATTAGAAATTTCAGCATGGCTGCCATTAATGGGGCCATTCAAAGCTCCACCAACAACCATCTCTAGCCCCTCATCAATGCCCCCATTCAATGCCCCATCTCCACCATCCATTAAAGAAATCCCTCCATCATTAAAGCCTTCAATACTTTCTGAAGCATGGGACCCACCATGGACAGCCCCCACAACCCCTAAATCTCCACCATCCATGGCCCAAGAAGGGACAAAGCAAGATGAGGACAAGATGATGAGGAAAGAGGAGACAAAGGGAAGATTCATTGTTGGAATCAAACCTGGACGTACAGAGCAGGTGGGGACAGCAGCAACAGACAACAGGGAATGTTCGAGCACGAGCTAGCCCAGGCCGCTCAAGAGGCGAGCCTTGGGCGGCCTGCTCTGGGCCGCCCGTACGGACGCGCTCCCTCTCTCTCCGCGGGATTGGCTCCAGGGTTCTTGGTAGGTGAGGCTGACGGTCCACGTCAGCAGATGGCACTCCGTGGGCCGCCCAAGGCTCCGGTCCACTCCAGATTTCGATTGAGGCTGATCAGGACCATATAAAAGGTACCCCACCAGTCCAATCACGAAGCAATGCGGCCAGAACATGGCTGATCAATTCGAAAAGAAGGAAAGGTGATCAAGTGGGGGCCACAAGCAATCCAAGTCATTCAAAGACTAGATCACCATGATCTAAACCATTGAAGAACCTATATGAGCCATCAAACAACAAGATCAAAGGTCTGATCATCAAAAGAAGGGCTAGAATCCAAGATCTAACCATCAAGTGGGCCCACAAAGCCAAGTCAAGCGATCTGAGACGTTCAAGTCATCATCCACGCCATGAGAAGCCTTCTTAGCCTCACAAATCATCAAAAGAGGTGCCCCAAAGTAAAGCCGAGGTCTCAAGTGGGCCCACAGGGCCGAAACTATCAATCTGAGCCATTCAAGGGCTAGGTCATCAGAATCCAAACTATTGGAAAGCTTACACAAGTCATGGAGCAGCAAGATCAAAGGTTCGATCATCAAAAGAAGGGCCAGAATCCAAGATCTAATCATCAAGTGGGCCCACAAGGCCTAATCAAGCAATCTGAACCGTTCAAGTCATTATCCATGCAGTTAAGAAGTCTCATCTTCCACAAATCATTAAGGAACAAGTCAAAGGTCAAAGCATCCAGACATCATCAAGGAATTTGAGACAAGTCAAAGATTGTATATTCATTCAAAAGAGCTTGATACAAAAGAAGCAAAAAGAACAAGGCCATACAAAGCGGAATACAAAAGCAAGCTACAAGTCGCCAACATAGTCATCATCATCCCTCCTCTCGTCCCGCTCCCGACGATAAAGATCCATTAAAGGAGCAGTCACCGAGCCTCCAGCATACCTGCGACGACCCCCTGGAACATAGAGCGAAGGAAGCAGAGGTCCCTAGCCGTACAGCAAATACCACTCATCATAGTCACGATCCGGGATCGTGAAACGAAATTCGGGCTGGCCTACGAGAGCCTCAACTCTCTCATCAGCTGGGATCCGAGCAGCCGGAGGAGGTGTAGAACAAGGGACCCGAGCCACCCCAGTGACTTGCCGAAGCAACCTCTCACCCAGATACCACTGAAAAGATTCAGCGTCGGAAAGCATGATAAGGAGGCATGAAGCATCATATGCCTCCACACGCTGGGGGGTATAATAGAGAGGGAAGCTGGCATACGGCATCCGAGCGAGCTGCAGCAAATGAGGTCACCACAATCAGTTACAGTACAGCACGAGGGGTAGGAAAAGCAAGATACTTACGTCCTCAACGGTCAACCCGTCTATGTCAGCACGCCAATTGTCCCCAGAAACTCGGGAGTTCCGCTGACGGTTTTGCTGGTGCCAGTACATGTGGCGATACAGAGAGGGCTCAATATCATCCCGCATCCTCGGCGCGAGATGGGAAAAATGGTCATAAAAGCAGGTCTGGGCAAAAAGCACACCTAATGATCAGAGAGAGAAAGAAGGCAAATGACTCCAAGGAAGGTGAAAGAAGAAATACCTCAACGACAGGCCAAAAACCTGTGAAAGACCGGCTATGCCGACAGGTCTTGTCCAGACCTTGGAAGATATGGGTCAAGATAGCCCCATTCCAGTTATAGGGATGATGAAGATCCTCGACTAAACGAAGAAATTTAGGATCAACCCTCTCATTCACGTGGCAGAAAAGGAAGGACCTGAAGGCATAAGTGATCATGGCCCGTGCTTTATGGAGGGCCTCTCGCTCGGTGGTGGGGATGACGGAGGCAAAAGTGTTGTAGAACCATCGCATCTCTACTTGATGGCCTTGGAATTCACCGTCGGGTGGGACATCACCGACGAGCCGTAGCTAGTCAGTGGAAGTGAGGGGAGCCAGAGAGCTGACTTGAGGAACAACTGTTCCATGAAACAAAAAGCCTACTTGCATATAAATGTCCAGGGGAGTTATTCCCCATTCACCACAAGGGAGCTGGAAGGTGTGGGTCTCGTCCCGCCACCTCTCGCAAAGGGCTGCGAGTATCATGCGGTTAGCATCGTTGTTATGAAAACGTAAGGTGAGGAGGCCAGTAAAAGGAGTACCATCCAGTACTCGTTCAAGCAAGGGCTGTGGATCCTTCACCCAGTTGTCCCAGTGATCCCTGGTACCTCGACCCTTGATAGCGGGAAGAGGTTGATGCTCCATAGCTAAGGAACACATGTGGTCCCCTCGGCGGACGATGAAGGCAGGATCATCCTCATCAATCACTCGGCGACCTCTGGTACCATCCGCCATTGAATCCTACAAGTTTGGCAAGGTAAGTCCCTATCCCTTTACCCGTTAAAATCCAAATTATCATCTAAGAAACCCATGGGATTAGACTCACATTCAAATGCAAAATCTAAAGTCCAACTCCATGTGTCACCTAGGATATGTGGTGGGCCCATTGAAAAAAGTAAGGCCCACCTTAAAGAAGGTTGCATGGCATGCCTTAGGCAAGAAAAGTCCATCATCCAAGGACACATTTTGGACAACAAATGCACTCAAGTGCCATGAGATCAACAAAGGATAAGAGTCTTAATTCACATGAAGCCACTCTTCAAAGTCCATATGTGGCCAAAGATTGATCCACTTTTATGCCAAGACCATGATTCTCACTTAAGATGTTTCCATCTTTTTACACATGTGCATGGACAAGTGGGGAATAGGAGGGAAATGGGCCTCCAAGAGCAACCCAAATGCCTCATCTCCATGGATTGGAGGGAGCACATAGCCCACTTGTAGAACATGAGGACCCATTCATGGGTTAACCATGGGCAACCCTATGTGCACCATCTTGATGAAAGTTTTGACCATGAGAGGATAACATGTTGGTCCACCCATAAACATATGAATCAAAGAAGCTAATGGTAAAAAAGTTGATGCACATAGCCCACATGAAGAACCAAGTTGAAAATGCCCCTGAAAGGGCAAGTTTGGGCAACTTATGTGCACCAATTTCTTTACCTAAAAAGGGGAGACCATTTGAGCACAAAAGGGCATGGCTTGATGAGTCACCCAACCATCATAAAATTGCTAAGAATGATGTACATAGCCCACTTGAAGATCAAAATCCAAAATGCCCCAAAACATGGGACAAAATTGGGCAACTTATGGGTATCATTCTTTCCCACAAATTTAAAGGAAAATCACTCATACATGAGAATGATGGTGGATGACCTACCAAACACCCCAAGAGAAGATCAAGGAGCTATGGTTGTGTGGATAGCTCACTTGAGGATCATCCATTTGAGGTTGATAGCATTAAAGGGAAACTCTTGAGAACCACATTCCTACCTCAAGGAAAAACCATTTGAACCTAGTGAGATTGTTGGAACAACTCACTCATGGGACTTGTAGATGATCAAGTAACTCAAGTTCTCCATCCATCAAAAGAAAAGAGCATAAAAGGAAAAAGCCTACATGAACAAAGTGTAATGGGGCACACATGGTTCAAAGAAGTGCACAAGTTTCAATGAAGGCCCAAAAGCCCATCCATATGGAAAAACTCCAAGGAGCCCACCACACTTTGTACAAGGATGTACATCATAATCAAGAGATGATGGAAGATTTGGGCTATTTGTCCATAAAGGCCCAACTAGGAAATCTAGCCCACTCGAGATCCAAATGAAGAATGGGCTAGTCATCTTGGGCCATACATATGTGAAGAAAGATGGGGTCACCCAAAGTGAGCCCCATGAGCCCAAAACTTGAGATGGGCCCTACCATGCCCATGGGTCCAAATCTTGGAAAGAAGATGGAAAAGAAAAAGAGAGCTCCAAAGGAAATGACAAGGACAAGAAAGCATGAGGGAGCCCAAAATGAAGCATTGGGCCGATCAAATACACCAAGGGTCATGGCTTCACTTTGAGCCCATTTGATACATGTGAAAAGAGGCCCAACTCCCATGAAAAAGATAGTGTATTTTGCCATGCACACTTGATGGACATGGCAAAATCACCCTTTACATACACATGAAGGGAGTGTGAAAAGAGGAAAAGAAAAAAATGAAGTGGAAAGCTTGCAATGTTCTCCTCCATGCACCACCTCTGAAGAAGACTTGAGATCTAGAAAATGGCCAAAAATACTTGGGCCCACCTTCACTCCTTTTGAAATAGCTACATGAAGAAAAGAAAGGAACCATGAGAAACAATGAAGAAGGAAAAGGATAAAAAAGAGAAAGGAAGTGGTCCATACCTTTACCACTCACCAAAGAGGGACCACCTTACTGTCCCTAAAACTTCTCTAAGGCCCACCACTTGAAAAGGGCAAAGAACCACAAAAAAAGAGAAAGGAAACTTGAAGAAAGAGAGAGTATGAGAGAGAGAAGAGAGGGATTGCACGTTGAGGGGGGCAAGGGTGCCCCATGTTATATAGAAAAAGGGGGTGCACCCTTTTACCCAGCCCACCAAAGAAACCGGGGATCAGAGACCGTCCGGGCGGCCCATAGGAGGCCGTCCTACCCCCTACCTATGTGAAATGACTTCTCCTCCCCTCTCCTTGGGAAGAACTCCTCCTTGGGAAGGGTGGTTGCAAGTGAATCTTGTACCTCCATGTAAGAGTGAAGTGATGGAAGAGAATGGTGAGAAAAAGGAAGAAATCTCACCAAAATCTCATCTTGTGAGAAGTTGATGAGAAATTGGCTTGATGATGTGGAAAAGCTCCATGAAATTTTCAAGGAAAAGAAAGAAAAAGATTGACTTGGTCAAACAGTGATCTCAACCATCCAAGGGTATGACATGATGATCCGAACCATTCCAAGAAGAATCCCCAGAGTCTCCTACCTCGATTGCTACTGTTTTGTACATATTTGCTAGGTCCGAAGACCTTAAACTACGTCGGGATCAATATCTCGAGAGATTTTCAATAAAACCGGCATCGGTCTTCATTAAGGCCTGATGACTCCGGACACTTTCTAAAAAACAAAAAAAAGTGTGATTTCTAACATCGCTTGCACAGTTTGTGGTCCGAAGACCTTAAACTACGTCGAGATTAAGATCCCGATGGACTTTTTAATAAAAACCGATAGCAGTCTGGATCTTCGAATCAAGATCCGCTGATACCGGACATTTTCCAAAAAACAAAAAATATATGCTCTGTTTGTACAGTTTTGGGTCCGAAGACCTTAAACTACGTCGGGAACAAAATCCCGAGAGATTTCCAATAAAAACTAGTGTTAATCTTGACCGTTCAAAATTGAGATTTAACAGCCTGGAACGTTTTTCGAAAAATCACAAAAAAATTTGTTTGCCTTGTTTTTACAAAAATTGGGTCCGAAGACCTTAAACTACGTCGGGATCAACATCCCGAGGGATTTTAATAAAAACCAGCATCGATCCTAGCCGTTCAGGCTAAGATCTGATAATCTGGATCATTTCGAAAAAAGCACAAAAAGAATGTACTTTCAGCATGTACAGTTTGTGGTCCGAAGACCTTAAACTACGTCGAGATCAAGATCCCGAGGGACTTTTTAATAAAAACCAGCAGCAGTCTGGATCGTCGAATCAAGATCCGCTAATACAAGATATTTTCCAAAAAAGAACAAAAAATAGGTTTTCCCTATCATGTACAGTTTTTGGTCCGAAGACCTTAAACTACGTCAGGATCAACATCCCGAGAGATTTTTAATAAAAACCAGCATCGATCCCAGCCTTTCAGGCCAAGATCTGATGATCTGGATCATTTCGAAAAATAAAAATGTGTTTGCCCCCTCTTGTACATGTTTTTGGTCCGAAGACCTTAAACTACGTTGGGATCAAGATCCCGAGGGACTTTTTAATAAAAACCGGTAGCAGTCTGGATCGTCGAATCAAGATCCGCTGATACCGGATATTTTCCAAAAAAGAGCAAAAATAAGATTTCCCTGTTTTGTACAGTTTTTGGGTCCGAAGACCTTAAACTACACTGGGATTAATTTCTCGGGGGACCTTTCTCGCTTTCAACAAAAAACCGGCATCAGCCTTGATCAAGGTTCGATAACCCGGATCATTTCAAAAAATACCAAAAATATTTTAAAGCTTTCCACAAAAACCAGCATCAATCTTGATCATTCGAGCTGAAATTTGGAACTTTTTTCAAAAAACACAAAAAAAAAATGATTCACCAAAAATTTCAAACTGCACAAATTCATCCCCAGCGGTCCGAAGACCTAAAACTACACTGGGATTAACTTCTCGGGGGCTTTCTTTCCTAACTTGTTCCAGGCATGGCTGACACTTGATCGTACGAGTGTCTGGAATCTTTTAAACAAGTAAGGGCTGAGGCGGGCAGAACTCCGCAATCCTGTTCGTGTTGAACGCACCATGATAGACAACCTTGATTTGGAAGTCGTTGTTGAATCTAACGGATGTTCCCTGTTCCTAAAACTCATGAAGGCGATTAAGGCTGTTGGGAGGTGGAGCGCACCCTCACGGAATTGTGAGCAACGTAAGGCCCCAAACTGGATTGACTAAGGGAAATGTGAGGATGTGGCTCATTTTGTGGCCGAAGGAGTCCGTCGGACGATAAGTGGTCTATGTGCATTGCACATGAGGAATAGGCAACTTTGTGAGTGTGTTGACTGAAAACCCTCAAAATCTCCTCATCCGAAGATGTAAAACTACAGGCACTTAACTGTGTGAGACTCGTCTTGCTCACTGACGTAAAATGGATCGGGTGCCTTACCATCAGTAGAAGCTGGAAGTGGATGAAAATTCCATACTTTTCCCTGCATTTCAGAAAAATCACAAAATACAAAAACATTGCAAAATCACCTTTTCAAAAATCACAAAAAATATGTCCCTTGCTTTCAAATCAAATACTTGTAAAAATCACAAAAAATATTTCCCTTGCTTTCAAATCAAACATTTTCAAAAAAAAAATCACAAAAATATTTCCTCTGTTTCAATAACCAATCTTTATCCTGACCACTCAGGTAAAGGTTCGGACCAAATATTTGCAAAAATCACAAAAAATTGTCACTATCTCCCAGCACTACACTCCAAGAGTCTTGAACTCCACTCTCTTCACAATTTGGGATGACGGATCCAATCACCCGCAAATTGGAATCTTGACCAAAACGGGCAACCAAACACCATCTTAATCACACGTATGCCCAGAAGAACATCTTGAAGTCGGATAGCATCCTCATACATTCTCATTCGCAAAGAAACAGCATCTTGGGATGATGGACCTAATCGATCACGGGTCGGGATCTTGACCAACCCGCTGACCAAACATCCGCATTAAAAAGAAAAACCCCAGGGGAGCACAACCCTGGAAGCAATAAGCTCAAAATTCTCTGCATCTCCAGCAAAAGTAAAATCATCAAACTGAAAGAGAATGAGCCAAGCCATGCATTCATCATGCATCTCCATGCATCAGCATCCATTGCATCAATCATCATGTTTACCTGCTTTCAAAATAAAAGTCGGTTAACCAAAGACCCCACAGGCATCCCTAGTGGAGGCACGTGCAGACCCGATTTCCATTTCAAAAGACAAAAAATATTTCTATTTACAAATAAAAACCCCACGGAGTATCACTCCCCAGAGTGGGTATCTTTTCAAAAATCCAAAAATATTTTCCTAGTAGAGCGTTCTGCCTCCAAAACACCAGGAGATCTTCCATATCTCTGGGTAGGAGCCGACGCAAAAATCAAATAAGATCTGATGTCTCACGGTTTCCCCGGAGACCATCGGATCTAATGCACTCAAAGTACGGTCGAACTGAACTCCAGTGTCAGTGCGGTCGTACCACATGCCAAGATACAAAAGATGAAAGCCAAAAGGCTCGGTCAAAGAAACCATTTGAACAGGTGAAAACGATGAATTGTAACCCAAGTATCAAAATCAGCAGATTGGGTGGAAAGAGTTCACCCGCACATACCTAAGCGTGGATGCCTGAAGTACCTTGATTGAGTCCAAGTCGGCGTAGTAGAATCTCGTAAGACTATCTGACGCAGGGCGTCTAACCACTTTGACAGTTAAGCGAAACAAGTACTCCTTGAGTGATCTGGGAAAACATCAAACATCACACAAACAGTCTCAGGGTCAGTATCCTCATAAGACTAGTGACGCAGAGGCTCTGCTGTACCTTTCCGATGTTAGTACCGATCGAGAATGAAAGGGTTGCGATTGAGTACCCAGGTTGCAGAAAACTGCAGGGACAATCGCAACGTTTTCTCCAAACTCTCGCAGTATGTGCCAGTTATCAATTTCTAGACAATCAACTGACTTAGATACAAAGGACAACAAAGATTCCAGACCACAATCAAGGAAAGAATGAATTGCAAACTAAGCATCGAAACCAGCAGGTCGGGTGGAAAGAGCCCACCCGCACATACCTAGGCGTGGATGCCTGAAGTACCTTGACTGAGTTCAAGTCGGCGTAGTAGAATCCCGTAAGACTATCTGACGCAGGGCGTCTAACCACTTTGACAGTCAAGGGAAACAAGTACTCCTGGAGTGATCTGGGAAAACATCAAACATCACACAATCAGTCTCAGGGTCAGTAACCTCGTAAGACTAGCGGACGCAGAGGCTCTGCTGTACCTTTCCGATGTTAGTACCGATCGAGAATGGAAGGGTTGCGATTGGGTACCCAGGTTGCAGCAAACTGCAGGGACAATGGCAACGTTTTCTCCAAACTTCTGCGGTATGTGCGAGTGATCGATTTCCAGACGATCAACTGGCACAGAAGCAAAGGCAAGCAAAGATTTCAGACCATGATCTATGAATGATCGGGTCAGAAGTGGGGTGTCCACTCGCTTTGGCATTCTGTTGCACGCAACTTCCGCCAAAGAGGGGCATCTGTAGACACCCCACCTTCGGCTACACTATTGGTAGAGATAGCTGGATGAATGGAGGACCATACCCCCAAATTCCAAGTCCAAACTCAGCCAAACTCACCCTTGTAAGCCCCATTCCATAGCCCAGTTCAAGCTTGAACCCAGTCAACCCAGTCCTAAACATCAGCCTGAAAAATTCCCCATAAGAAAAGCCAGTCAAAAAAATCCTAAAAAAGTCAAACTCACTGAGTTAACCCGCTGAGTCAACTCGTCGAGTCAAAACACCGAGTCAACCCGTCGAGTCAATTCGCTGAGTCAAATCACCGAGTCGACCCGCTGAGTCAACTCACTGAGTCGACCCAGCGAGTCAAACAGCAGCCCCGAGGGAGCGACCGTACCTCGCTAGAAATCGAGGAACGGCCGTACGGGCGGCCCACAGCAGGCCGCCCAAAAATAATTACGTAAAATGCCACTGCCTGCTGCTATAAATACCCCCCTCCCCTTCTCATTTCAGCATCCCTTCGAGTCCAGCGAAATTCTGTCTGTTCCGAATCTCTCTCCAATCCTTAGTCCATTCCTCCACCAAGGAGAGCCCGAGTGAGGAGAGCCTAGCCCTGGTCCAGCCCAGCCTGACTATCGGTCCAAGTCTCCCAAGCCATACAAGTCTTAATCCAGCCACTCGAAGCCAACCCTTGCGACACCTCCGTCTATCCAGCTACTCTTTTCCAGCATCATCTCATTTGCATCTAGCATAAGTGCAACATTTACTTTTCTTCCAACCCCCCTGCTTCACTGCAAGCACCTTGATTATTCAAGCACACTGCATATGTCTTAAATTAAGCACCTGTCAGTTCGAGCGTATGCTCTGGGCTTGCCCGTTGTTGGAACCTGCCCATCAGAAACTCTTACTGTTCAGACCTGCATTCATGCTTCACTATAAAGCACCTTGATTATTCAAACACATGGCATATGTCTTAAATTAAGCACCTGTCAGTTCGAGCGTGTGCTCTGGGCTTGCCCGTTGTTGGAACCTGCCCATTATAAACTCTTACTGTTCAGACCTGCATTCATGCTTCACTATAAAGCACCTTGATTATTCAAACACACTGCATACGTTTTAAATTAAGCACCTGTTAGTTCGAGCGTATGCTCTGGGCTTGCCCGTTGTTGGAACCTGCCCATCAGAAACTCTTACTGTTCAGCCCCGCATTCATGCATCATGTCATCTATGAGAATGTACGAGGATTAAAACAGACTTTCAAGTATTAGTTCGATTCTGTGAAGTAGAGACCGTACTTCGGTATGGGCAGTGCGTGGGGTGCTTAACCTCTTCCCACCCTGTAACCGTGATCCCTTACCTTGAATCTCTGGCCGCAGATCAAAAGGAGTCATTTTAGAGGAAGGAATCTTCAAATCCTCTTCTCTAACGTTTCTACGGGGTCTAGCCGACTGTAGATTCGAAGTAATTGGCTAGTGGCGACTCTGGTCTTATATAAACTCATTTAAACACATCCAGCTTAACACGACAACCAAACAAAGCCCTCGAGAACGAGGCAAGCCAGTGGCACAAACGGCGATTTCGCACTCACGCATCCTCCTCTCCTTCTTTTCCCGAAAGGGGAAGGGACGAGAACGTCGTGTGGGAGCGCGGAAATGGCGAGGGTCCACAACTTCCTATGCAACGGGTTGGATGTACAGTTTACTCCGGTAAGGTTACATTGTCCGGAATGTCTAATCATCATGTCCTTCAACCGCTATTTACTCATTACGTTGTATTTTTAATCACAGGAAGAAGTCCCTAATTTCAGGCAAACAATAGCCTTCGACTTACTTCAGTTCAAGTTGAAAGGAATGACAAGACCGGTACAAATATCTTTATATGAAGATATTGTAGAAGTCATCGAAAGCGGTCCATCAACAACAAAGAATGGTATACCTGCAGCGAAAGATATTCCAAGGAAGCCGCGAACAAAAACATCTTACCATGGAAGAGAGCGTGCATAGGATTAAATTTTGAACTAGTACATATGTAATTCACTTTGTACAGCCCATATGTATTAAGGGTAATACATTATTTTTATTTTTTCAGGAGAAAAGTAATTCACTTTGTACTTTGAATAAATACATATTGAAGACTGGATTACTTGTAATCTGCACATGCATTTTTTTTCCGTACAACATCCATTATCGAACCCACAGTGTTATATGAATTCCCACAGAGCACTAGGGAATCCCACAGACCAATATGGAATCCCACAGAGCACTGTGGAATCCCACAGACCAATATTGAATCCCACAAAATAATATGGAATCCCACAGACCACTATGGATTCCCACAGAGCACTTGGATCCCACAGGGCACTATGGATTCCCACAGAGCACTATAGAATCCCACAGAGCACTATGAATCCCACAGAGCACTATCAACTATGGATTCCCACAGAACAATACCGATTCCCACAGAGCATTATGAATTCCCATAGGGTACTATTGATTCCCACAGAGTGGATAACCACAGAGCACTATGGATTCCACAGAGCACTTCGATTCCCATAGGGCACTATGGATTCCCACAGAGCACTTTCGATTCCCACAGAGCAATATGGATTCCCACTGAGCAACATTGATTCCCACAGGCCTGTGTGGATTCCCACAGAGCACTTTCGATTCCCACAGGGCACTATGGATAACCACAGAGCACTTTGAATCCCACAGGGCACTATGAATCCCACAGAGCACGTGGAATCCCACAGGGCACTGTGGATTCCCTAAGAGCACTATAGATTCCCACAGAGCACTATGGATTCCCATAGAGCACTATGAATCCCACAGGGCACTATGGATTCCCACAGAGCACTATGAATCCCACAGGGCACTATGGATTCCCACAGAGCACTTTGGATTCCCACAGGGCACTATGGATTCCCACAGAGTAATATGGATTCCCACAGAGCACTTTGGATTCCCACAGAGCTCTATGGAATCTCACGCAGCAATATGGATTCCCACAAACAACTATAGATTCCCACGGAGCACTTTGGATTCCCACAGACAACTATGGATTCCCACAGAGCACTTTGGATTCCCATAGAGCTCTATGGAATCTCACATAGCAATATGGATTCCCACAGACAATTATAGATTCCCACGGAGCACTTTGGATTCCCACAGACAACTATGGATTCCCACAGAGCACTTTGGATTTCCACAGGTCACTATGGATTCCCACAGAGCACTTTGGATTCCCACAGGGCACTATGGATTCCCACAGAGCAATATGGATTCCCACAGAGCAACATTGATTCCCACAGGATTGTGTGGATTCCCACAGAGCACTTTCGATTCCCACAGGACACTATGGATAACCACAGAGCACTTTGAATCCCACAGGGCACTATGGAATCCCACAGAGCACGTGGAATCCCACAGGGCACTATGGATTCCCTAAGAGCACTATAGATTCCCACAGGGTACTATGGATTCCCATAGAGCACTATGAATCCCACAGGGCACTATGGATTCCCACAGAGCACTATGAATCCCACAGGGCACTATGGATTCCCACAGACAACTATAGATTCCCACAGAGCACTTTGGATTCCCACAGACAACTATGGATTCCCACAGAGCACTTTGAATTCCCACATGGCACTTATGGATTCCCACAGAGCACTTTAGATTCCCACAGGGCACTATGGATTCCCACAGAGCAATATGAATTCCCACAGAGCAACATTGATTCCCACAGGCCTGTGTGGATTCCCACAGAGCACTTTCGATTCCCACAGGGCACTGGATAACCACAGAGCACTTTGAATCCCACAGGGCACTATGGAATCCCACAGAGCACGTGGAATCCCACAGGGCACTATGGATTCCCTAAGAGCACTATAGATTCCCACAGGGCACTATGGATTCCCACAGAGCACTATGAATCCCACAGGGCACTATGGATTCCCACAGACAACTATAGATTCCCACAGAGTACTTTAGATTCCCACAGACAACTATGGATTCCCACAGAGCACTTTGGATTCCCACAGGGCACTATGGATTCCCACAGCGCACTTTAGATTCCCACAGGGCACTATGGATTCCCACAGAGCTCTATGGATAAG
Source organism: Liriodendron chinense (assembly GCA_003013855.2). Taxonomy (NCBI): domain Eukaryota; kingdom Viridiplantae; phylum Streptophyta; class Magnoliopsida; order Magnoliales; family Magnoliaceae; genus Liriodendron; species Liriodendron chinense. The sequence continues at coordinate 13,774,759 of ML058484.1, forward strand.
CACAGAGCACTTGGATTTCCACAGAGCACTATGGATAACCACAGAGCACTTGGATTCCCACAGAGCACTATGAATTTCCACAAAGCACTTTGGATTCCCACAGACCAATATGGATTCCCACAGAGCAATATGGATTCCCACAGGCCACTGTGGATTCCCACGGAGCACTTTGGATTCCCACAGAGCTCTATGAATTCTCAAGCAGTAATATGGATTCCCACAGACAACTATGGATTCCCGCAGAGCACTTTGGATTCCCACAGGGCACTATGGATTCCCATAGAGCAACATTGATTCCCACAGAGCAATACCGATTCCCACAGAGCACTTTGGATTCCCACAGGGTACTATTGATTCCCACAGAGCACTATGGATTCCCACAGAGCTGCTTTGTGGGTTTGACATGTGTTAAAATGCATGAAAACCACAATCGTTACGAGCAATGAGGGGAGCAGTAGTCGGTCCACCGACGAACACCTTCGGCCCGCCGAATGAGGCCGTCGGTTCCAACCGACAAGACGAGATCGTGCCGAAGGTGGATTACAGGCACTTCTTCGGCTAACCGAAGAAGATCTTCTGTCCGCCGACAATTCGTCCAGTATACTTCGGTTCCGACCGAAGGTCTTCGATTTTTACATATGTTCACTGTCGTTTATCTTTAGCACACCGAATAATACTTCGGTCCACCGACTATTTGTCCAGCGTACTTCGGTTCCAGCCAAAGGTCTTCTGTTTGTACCGTAGTTCAAACTCTTCTACCTTCGGCTCGTCGATTATGACTTCGGTCCACCAACGAACACGAAGTGCCTTTTTAAAAAGGTTAAAAGGAACCGACCCCACTTCCAACGGCTTTTCGTTCTCCCTCTCAAAATACCTATCTCCCCTAGACGAAGTACACCTCTTCCAACCATTCTTTTCCAGTTGATTGGCTCTGAACAGCACTTGACGGCTAAAACACTTGAAGCTTTGCACGGATTTTATGTTTGAGAAAGATCTCGATTTTGGTTCCTCATTAAGATTGGTGAGTTGCGAAGTTTGAAGAAGCTACTATGGCCGGTTTCCTTTCTTCAGTTGCATCTTTTGTCCTTCTTTCTTTCTTCGTTGCTATGATGGCCAAACGAAAGGCTTCTTCGAGCAGGGCAGGCCCTAGCCGCCCTGTACGCAAGAAGAAAAATGATGACGCTGGTGCGTCGTCCTCTCAGGGGCCTCGAAAGAGGTGAGGCAACTTCCCAGCGTGGCCCTCGTATAAAAGGTTGGAATAAGTATTCACGCAGGAAGATAACATTTGAGGCTAGGGTTGACATTTCGGGCATTTTTTAAGATTCAACGATGGGGGAATGGCTTACAACCCTGGGATGGGACCCCATCTTCCATCTCACCTCGATTGCCAACGACATAACGGTGGAGGAATTCTATTCCACTTCCAGGAATCCACTGATCAGATCCTCCGATGTTTGATGTAGAGGTTAACGGGATATTACGTCGAGTTGACGTTAATGTTATTGCTACAGCCATCAGGGTGTCATGTTGTCACGCCCTGAAATTCGAACCCGAGTACAATAACTCAAAGCCCGAGTCCAAGGGTGTGAATTTAAAATTCGAGCATAGATTCCTTGAAATTCCATTCCATACATCGCATAACTAAAATAAATCCCCAAATATAAAAAAAAATTTCACTGATATCTTATTACATTGAATTTTACAAGATAAAATAGATCAACTACAGTTGGCGTTTGAGTAACACGTGATCATCTGAATACTCTGCTCTGTCTACGTCTTTTCCTTCCTGAAAACCTGCAAGAACTGTGGTGATTTTGGTGAGCTAAAAGCCCAGTGAGGTCATTTCCATCACAGGTAATATTCCAGTTAATAAGAGATGGAATGCGAATCATCAATGGATAGAATTGCGAGCAATATATGAGGAAAATGTTATGATTGATACACTTTATAGTTTATTATCAATAGAATATGATTAGCATGATGTCATGTATGTCATGATACGTGTGAGAGCAATAAACGTCTAGGAACTCGTTGCCACTGAACATTAGGAACCTATCGCAAATCAACCATGCTCACCTAACCGGTACAACGAGGCGGCAAATCAACCATGCACGCTAGTGGGCAAATCAACCATGCACCACTGATCCAACCGAGCAAATCAACCATGCTCAATAAGTGAAACGACCAGAACTCGCTGCCACTGAACATTAGGAACCTGTCGCAAATCAACCATGCTCACCTAACCAGTACAGCGAGGCGGCAAATCAACCATGCACGCCAGGAGTCAAATCAACCATGCTCCTGTTCTGTCGCGGTGTAAAAATATATGCACATGTATATGTTTATGGAAGCATTCATCAAGCATACAATGCATATCAATATTCAAGTCCAATCACAACATGCATGTGTTATCTTCACTTAGGTAATTCTTTATCTTACTTTAGTTATTGTCAATCGAGGGATTTAAGGAGGTCGTCGTGTAAGGTTTAGAATATTGACAGGCTAACATTGTTTCAAGGGTTATGTATTGTATACTGTCGAACCCTAAGTCGTTGTTTATCGAGAAGTTTGAGAATGATGTCACAGGGACTCTTGAGAATACTACATGTATTTAGTGTTGCATGTTGGTTACGTCATATGTAACAAATCCTAAATCGAATTGTCATGGAATTCTAACATGTGCATTGAAACGGAAAACTTGAGAAGATTAATTAAATAAGAAAAGGATAACTGATAAACTTTTATAGATATAGAGATAGGAAGTAGTTGGATCCCTTACCTAGGATCCATTCTACATTCAAGAACAAGATGAAATTCACGAAAATTTGTGGAGAACTGGAAGAGGTAACTCTACTACCTAGGATGCCATAATTACATGAAATAATAAAGTAAAATCCTAAGAACCTAGTTAAAAGAGAAACTTAGATAGATTAATCATGTACTTATGATGCCATGATAAGGGAGAGAGTATTAATAAAGTACACCTAAAATCCTATCTAGAAAAGTAGTCTTTATAACTTGCACCTAAACAAGGAAGAACACTAAAGAACATTAACAAGAAAGTTACGTGGGATGAATCACTCACCTGTGATGAACGATAGGCTCTATACAAGCCCAAACCTGAATATGGGTTGGCTCAACGAGTCGCTCAGCGAGTCGACTTGGTTTGGATGTCTAGAAAAGAAGATCCTTCTTCTCTCTTCTTTCTTTCTCCTTTTTCTTCCTTCTTTCTTCTTCTTTTCTTTTCTTTTCTTTCTCATTTCTTGCTGCCCCAGCAAGGGCCGCAACAACAACAATAGCCGCAACAGTAGCAGGAGTCCGAGCATCAACAGCAACAGCAGCACGTGCTGCTACTTCTCTCGCTCTCTCTCCCCTTCCCTCTCTCTCTAACGCCCCACACCCTTTCTCTCCTTCTCACAACTTCTCTCTCTCTCTCTCTCTCTCTCTCTCTCTCTCTTCCTGCGTTTCTTAGGAGCTTAGAATTGATGGACGACGCCTCATATAACCAGCCAAGGCGGTGGAGAAGCGGTGAAGACGTGGAGGACAAAGAAATCCCAGTTCGAGTTGGAGAAGGAGACCGAATAGTCCGGGGATTCCTTTGCACAAGCAACCCGTTGGAAACCTAGGTGGGGTCCACACGAAGGTTTGGAAGAGGTCTGGCCCACCCATGCATGGCAGATCGGTAGATCTTGGAGTTTCTTGCATCCTAGGGTCAGTTTTGGAAAGCTGTGGTGGATCGTACGATCGCCCAAACATAATGAGGTCACCTACCTCCTACGTCCGTACGAGGGACGCACCAGATGGACGGATTGGATCAGCTTCTGGGGTCCACTATGATGGACGGTGTGGGTCACAAACGGCGACAGCGTTACCGCTGTCGCTGAAACAGCGTCCGAAGCGGGCGCTCGTCCGCAATGCGCAAGACGCGCGGTCAACGCGCGTTGACAGGCGTGTCGACCGCGTGCACTGCACACGTGGGTACCACCTTAATGTATTTACTAAATCCACTCCGACCATCAGCCAGGCCATCTAATTCTGAGGTGTGACACAAAAAATGAGGCAGATCCGAGTTCAAATGGCCCACTTATGGCCCGATTTTCGATTAGAGCCTTTGTAGGATGATCAGAGGGTTGAAATTTGACATGTATGGTTGGATCGTGTCCTAGAACTTATATATAGAGTTTTGCACGAGACTGATCGCCCGAAATCATGATACTTGAGAATGGCCACATAACTTAAGTTTAACTAATGGTATTTCCATAATTACTATAAATTTATGATTTTTATGAGATCTGACACTTATGTGTTGTCCTAGGGTTCTTGTTGAGCCATTTTAATGAAGGGGCTATACTAAAATTTCTTACGGATTATTTAATACTAAATAATCAACATTAAAGTTATTTAATTTCTTAAATAATAAACTAATTTATAATTTAGATTATTCTAAAATCCTAGGGTGTTACAACCACACCCGAGCAGGCTCATAAGGCTAAGAAATCACTGGCTTAAGGATATGCCTTGTGATGGATACGATGTACGGGTCTTATTTATGGACAAACATGTGTACAGGGAAATGTACGGCGGTTTACATTAATCGCGTAATTCGCAATCAGAGTGGACGGTTAAATCTTCTATTCTAGTAACGACAGATTACCCTAACGGTCGATCTATCAGCTTAACTAAGTACTACGTTTTTCAGAGGCCTGACGAGTTGTCTGAACACGTATAAACTGTATACATATGTGTATACGTGTGAACAATACAGCTTAGAATTTAATTTCTCACATGTGAACACGCACTCGTATACTTACTCGTGCGCCCAAATTTTTGGGGTATTACACATGTGGTCGAGTCGTGGTGAAGGAGAGTGACCCGGACTGGAGGAATATGAGAAGCACACATACGAAGTTTCTATGTTGCAATTACGTGGAGTGGGAGAAAGGAAATTGTTTAAGGTCGTCCAATCTGTTGCCAGTGTTCCGTAAGCTGCATCACATTTTTGTCCACAATGTTTATCCGCGAGCGGGGAACCACACTGAGTTGACACCTTACATGGTTGAGGTGTTGTATAGAGTGGGTAAGCAGGAGATGGTATGCCTACCCTCTATTGTTCTGACCCAAATGCTGAAGCCCATTTCCACATCACGACCCCTGAATTTGCCATTTGGGCGCTTGGCATGTCAGTTGGCGAAGCAGTTTGGACTTGCAACTGCTACTTCGCGCCTAGTTGACTTTAATGAGATCAATACGAAGAATGTGGGACGATTGAAGGATAATGTATCACAAGGTCCTAGGGCAGGACCTTCGAATGCCAGACTTGTAGATGAGTCAGAGAGCGAAGAAGAACATGGATCAGAGGACGAAGATGATGTGGCAGAAGATGAAGATGAAGACTATCGGCCCACTGCCGGCTTAGAAGAACGTATTGCAGCCTTAGAGCGAGCGGTGACGGATGGGGCAGAGCGTCAGGAGCGTTGGAATAAGCGGCTCTACAGGAAGATGCAGGAGATCCTTTGCTGCATCGAGAAGGAGAACGCGCCACGTCCATCCCCGGCTTCTTTAGATCATTAGGATCATAGTTCAGTTTTCTTTCTTTTGCTGGTTTATTTTATTCTAAGTGTTGGATAAATGCTTTTATTTTTTGATGTGTTTTAGCTGGGGGAACAATTGAACGACATGGGATGGAATGTTTAAATGAATTGTTCCCATTTTGGGATCTTCATATATTGATTTATGTAATGATGAATGAGTGCATGGGTGGGCTGCACCACCTGATTTTTGCGAAGGCCTGACTTTTTGTTGTAGGCGAAGGTCGGAGTAGATGCTATGCTTTCATCTACCCAGCTCCTTTTACATGATATAATAAGTGTAGGGTCTGACCTGTTTTGCCAAAAGCAGACCTTTTACATGTGAGTTTTGCCAAAGCCAGACGAGCCCATTTACTAAATGGGCCACAGGCCAATATGTTAGACCCAGACCCTTTTATTAAATGGGCAAGTCGGGTCAGGCCTATTATAAAGGAAACCATACCCGTACTCGTTTAGCAACTGGGTTTATTCATGGACCCAGACCTGTAGCAATTAACAAATAGGTCTTGCTGAAAGTGGAAAAGAAAAATCAATACAACTTTGTCCAAATACTCAAGAACAGATGATTGTCCAAATACACATATGATAGCAACGTACCGAAGAACAAGCACGAGTTAAAAAAGCTATCTATAGGAAAACGATGACTATTTATCTTCAAAATCCGATAAATCCCTGTCACTTTCATTTGAAATATCCGATTCGGATGCATTCTGGAGATCCGTCGTCACACCATCCATCCACACTCTCGCCACACGACTTACCATCTTTCCGATCTCCCTTCTCAGCCTTCCCAATGCCGTATCAATTTCTGCCAACGTATCACACCTCATGTTCAATGACTATCGTCTAGGCACTGGAAGATTGTATCTCCTACAAATAGTCGTCCATTGTTCTAGCTTGCATATTTCACGATCTCACTCGGCCCTCCTTTCCTGCATACGATAGGAGTCTCCAGGAGGTGGACGTAGGTTGGGATGATGCCGGCCATGACCATTTCGTGACATTTTTTTAACAATGGGAGGATTCAAAAATTGTAGGGACTGGATAAGGGGGTCATGGAATCCCACGTGATCACACATCTTCTTCACCCGCGACTGTACTTACCTGTACCTAGGGCTGAAAGTTGGGCGGGTTCAACCCGACCGACCCGTGACCGACCCGACATTGGGTTGGGCTTGGGCAAGAAGTATCGAACCCGATCTCGAGCTTGGGCTATGAAAACATCAACCCGATGAAGCTTGGGTCGGGCTTGGGTTGAGGTCTCAGGTTGCCCGACCCAACCCGAACCCGATCTATATACAAGTTACTTATACTTTTATTATACTTTAGTGAAGTAAACTTATAATGTTTACTTGTATTTTAACTTATTTGTTTAGGAAAAGTGAAGTTCTTTACATAAATAAGTACATATATAATTAATAAAGCCATAGGTACCAAAAATAAGGCGTGTATTGAAACATAATAGACTAATGTAATAATGAAAATATTAGCATATATCAACCCGACCAACCCGATCAACCCGACCGAGCCCACTTGGGTTGGGCTTGGGTTGAGAATTCCCAACCCGAGGTTGGGTTGGGTTGGGTTAGGGTTGAGGTATACGAACCTTGGGTTGGGTTAGGGTTCAGCACCAACCCAACCCAACCCGCCCGACTTTCAGCCCTACCTGTACCCTACTAATCTAATCTTCACCAGTCACATCTCATCTTCACATGTCACTTCAGTCAGATGTATTCTGTGAATCCCGTGATCTCTAAAACAAATTTTTTCTTTCAACGCTATCTATCCCTCCCTTTTTTGTAATGGCACAAATAAATACATTTGTTTCATTTTGTATTTTGGCACGGGAAACTATGATAGCGACATGCATTAGGGAAACTATGATAGCGACATGCGTTAAATATACATACACATACACAACCACATGCCTTTCTCCATTCAAGTAGTAAATTACGTAGATAAAATGTTTATATGACATAGTATGGATTTACAAAAAGATACGTACAAAATTAAATATAAAGTGAGGCTTTGCGTATGCAAAAAGTAACCGGCGCAACACGTAGTAATAAATTTTAGCTAATGGCCGGAAGGTAGGTGCATGTCATCCGATTGTGACCCGTTCGTCTACACCTGGAACACTTGACGGTTGGTCTCTCCTCACCTAGGCTTGTAATTCTCATTTTCTTTCGTCTTCCTAGAATTTTCCTTTCATTCGGGTGATGAATTTTATCGCATATCACCCTTGCATCTTCAGGTGTGTCCCATTGACTCACATCAGGGACTGGGTATATGGAATCGCGATACATCACTTTGTAAACTGCTGTTGAGTAGAAGGGGGAGCAATAATTGTAACGATCGAGCTCATACTTGTCACATGCGGCGATTGCATGTAGACAAGGTAACATTAGCACACTGAACTCGCCACATCCACATTTCGCTTCACTTAGTTTCACTATGTCGGTATACTCACCCCCATTAACTTCATATTCATCCACAGATATCGCTGTGCAGCTTGTCATCTTCGCCTAGTCTGATAACTCTCTCATATGTGTTACCGCCTAGGGTGTTACTTTTCCTAAAAACACTTTCGCATCTTCTCGCCTTTTCAAGAAGAATTTTTGAATCTTGCTCCTGACACTATCGAGAACTTTCATGATCGGGTATTCTCTTGGTTTTTTCTATAGTGCATTTCCGCTCTCAGCAATGTTTGTCGTTATCATGTTGTATCTCTTGCTCGGGAAAAATACAGAAGCCCATCTTTCTTTATCTACACTATTGAGCCATTCATATGTGGCAGGGTTGGCCATTGATATGATGTGCATGAGATCATTAAAACTGCTTTTTCGGCACGTTTTAGCAGCCGCCCAAAAGTACTTCTTCAAAGACTCATCCTTGTGGTGATGCATCATATTTGAGAGGAGATGGTGTGCACAATAACCATGAGCTGCATTAAGGAATACTGATTTCACCCCGTTGATTATACCTGCATGACGATCCGATATAATAACTATCTCCTCCGAGAGAGGCTCAATTGCCCGCTTTAAGTTTTGAAGGAACCAAAGCCAACTACTGTTATTCTCTAGCTCTCCAACCCCATATGCTACCGTGAGAATGCGATTATTTCCGTCCAACGCTGTTGCGGTGAACAGTACACCTTTATACCTCCCTTTCAAGTGAGCCTCATCCAAGCATAAAACTTTTCGAAAATACAACCGGAAGCTTCGAATACATTGTCCTAACGCAATGAACCATCTCTGGAAGCAATTCGTTTCGCTGTCTAGTTGTAAGTCCGTTACCGTACCCTGATTTGCCTTCATCAATTCATGGAGATAGGCAGGGTAGTTTGTATGAATCTTCAAATGACCCCATAATCACACTACTTGCAGCTACGATACCTTTATACGCTTTCATATAACTGACCTCAACATTGAATTCTTTCTCGATTCCAAATTATACATCTTGTGGCCTACATGTTATGCCCTTTCTCATACGCTCTGCAGCAATCTTCGTACATATCTTAATCGTTGCTTGACGATGATGTCTTCCTGTACCTTCATAAGCTACATTACGTTTACCACGACTACCATCCGCAAAACTTGCATGGAGATAACTAATTGAATCGGATGATTGGCTACATATGTGTTCTGATCGATATGTCTTTATTTTAAAAGCACCACCATTGTCCAACAATGATGCATGCAACTTCCAACCGCAACTATCAATTAGACACTTAATCGTGTACCTCTGTTTATTTGATTTCAATACCTTATATTGGAAATGATTTCGCATCGCAAACTTACAAAGCGTTAACTGTAGCCGAGCCTTGTCTCTGTACATTTGTCCAACGGCTAACTCACTTGGGTCATCAAAAAATTGTGATATACCGGACAATTCACGTACATTGATGCCGCATCGAGGTCAAGTATCTCCTATGGAGTTATTTCATCTCGCTCAAACATGACATCCATTGGAGTCTCAAGAACCTTTAAAAGGCGATTACGGACACTGGTGGTTGGACATGGGATGTCAGCATGAGCCCTGGAAGGAACGTGCGCATAGTCTTCGCTATTAATGAGTCGGAACGACGGCGCATCAAAATTGTTCAAACTCAGATCTTCCCGAAGTGCATCACTCGATGGACTCGGGATATCTGCACTAGCCGATGAAGGAACGTGCGCGTAATCTTGGCTATGAATATGTTGGAACAATGTCGCATCGAAACTGTTGAAAGGAAGATCATCTTGATGTGCATCACTCGATGGAGTATGGATATCTGTACTAGCTGCTGAAGGAATGTGCGCGTAGTCTTAGCTATGAATGAGTCGGAACGATGGCGCTTCGAAACTGTCCAACCTTGGATCTTCTTGAATTGCATCAGTCGATGGTCGATGACGAATGTCTGTACTAGCCGGTGAAGGAATGTACGCGTTGTCTTGGCTATGAATGATTCGGAACGATGGCGCATCGAAACCGTCCAAACTCGGATCTTTGTAATATGCCCCACTCGATGAAGTACATATAACTGCACATGTTGTTGGCTCCGGTGTCTCGAAACTGCCCGTACGCGGAAGTTTTGAACGTGCCCCACATAATGAACTAATGACGTCTTCACGGACTGTTGAATGGATGTCAGTGCAGTCTTCTCTATATATGGACGTATCAACTGTTGGTATAAGCTCATTTAAATGCACCGCCGCAGGATCATGAAATACACGTTTATGTCTAACTTTCTCCACAAACATAAGTATATGAATTTTCGGGTTCTGAGCGGAGATAAACATATATGCCGCCACATCGTCATCATATCTGATCGGTTGTGGACGAAGTGATATGGAGTTAGGTGATGGGTAGACGAACTTTATTCTAAGCTTATATTCCGAATGTGTCGTGCCGATAACATTGTGAATTTTAGATACAAGATCCTCATATCTTATTTCATTGCTCACTATGATAAACTGAGAATCGCCACCATTGTATCTCCACCTTCCTCGTTCGTTTACTAGCTCACCATCATAATGACAGCATATGGGCTGCGTAACTGTCATATTTAACGATTCTTGTGCCTGAAACGAGAAAGCTTGGTTGTAAGCCTTAAAAGATACATTTATGAATTGAGTGTTGTAGAGATGAAGATGTTGAGATGCATACCTGGGAGAACTAAGAACTATACAATTGAAACAAAGGATTCCCAATGCCAATGTGGATGCCCAATGTAGAGTATCATTCTTGTTATAGCACCCATTAGGGCCTTGTTTTGACAGCTTCGAAAAGAGCATGTCATAACTAAAAGAGCGTGTCATAACGCCAAATGGTGGTGGACCTTGTGCGTTTGGATTTACCTTTCTCAGTGGGAATCCACATTGCTCGGTGGGAATCCCCTGAGCCCAGGGGGAAACCACTATGCCCAGTAGGAATCCCTAATGCCCAGGGGGAATCCACAATGCCCAGTACGATTCTATAGTGCTCAGTGGGAATCCACAGTGGCCAGTAGGAATCCGCAGTGCCAAGTGAGAATCTACGTTGTTTGGTGGAAATCCACTATGCCCAGGGGAATCTGCAATGCTCAGCGGGAATCCTGAGTGGCCAGTGGGAATCAGCGGTGCCAGGTTAAATACAAAGTGTTCAATGGGAATCACTATGCCCAGTGGGAATCCACAATGCCCAGTGGGATTCCACAGGGGCCAATAGGAATCGCAGTGCCAGGGGGGAATCCACGTTGTTCGGTGGGAATCCACTATGCCCAGGGGAATCAACGGTGTTCAGCGGGAATCGACAGTGGCTAGTGGGAATCCGCAGTGCCAGGGGAAATCCACAGTGTTCAGTGGGAATCCACTATGCCAAGTGGGAATCCCCAGTTCCAGGGGGATTCCACAATACTCAGTGGGAATCCATTTATCACATGGAGTTTTGAGTACTCAGTAGAAATTCAACCCACATTTGAGCCTCCACCCATTACACTTTTCCATTTCACCATGCACATTACCATCCACATTAACATTTACATAGAGAATCAGTTAAAGAGATGGTTTACCTATTTTCATTTAGCGAACTATTATTGTGGGCCCAACCTTTCTTCTCTGTTACAATCTACTACAACCAGTATCTTGGACATGCATAATGGAAAATCGGATGATAACCACCCAAGTCAGACGAAGAGGAAAGGAGAACGGTCCATCGACGTCGTTGATGAATGGATAGCATGCATTGCCTTAGTGGAACCTCCAAACCCAACTTTTTCACTTTCTTCGTACGAAGAATATGGTGGATCCCATACAACGTGTTTCACATGAAGGTTTATGGATCTCATTTCACCATGCATTGTGTCAATGGCCCCATCATTTACAAACGTGATCTTATGTGGGGCAATTTGGATATGAGAAGACAAATCGAATTCATTTATATAAAAAGCTTTTTATCATTGTCGAAAATTTCAAGGAAAGTGTCAATACCGGTGGGCCACGCCGGTGCAAATAATAATTTGTAATAATGAGAATCCTTAACGCTATTCTGGGTCACACACAACCTCTGTTGGATTTGTAAAAACCTCTCGCGTGGGTTTGAAAATGCTCCATTTATTGTGAGCGGATCAGATTGGCCATCCGATGGCCAAAATCGTTGATTTTGTGGGCCCCACAATCCCCTTAGAAAAATCTTGTGCGAAAAGCAACTCCGTACTTCACCAGCTGGTCAGATGGGCAAAACCGACCACAAACTTTCCAATTTCTCGTGAAAAGGCCACTTTGGAAAGTTTGTATGAGAAATTGAAGTTTTAGTTAAAATGGCCACACCACGGGGCTAATATAGTAAAAATCCCTCCCATTTTTTGTGAAATTTATTTTAATTGGCACCAAATACAAGGGCGCGGGTCGGGTGGTTTCAAATCTCTATGCGCCCCACCATGATATATGTGTTTTATCCACGCCATCCATCGATTTCTCCATTTGTTTTTAAGGCACTACCCCAAAAATCAGATAGATATTAATCTCAAATAGACCACACCACAGGAAAACAGTGGGGATTGAACGTCCACCATTAAAACCTTCCTAGGGCTCACTGTAATGTTTATTTTCCATCCAACATGTTGATAAGGTCAAATAGACCTAGATGAAGGTAAAAAAACAAATATCAAATTGATACTAAACTTCTGTGGCCCCCAAACAATTTTCAATAGTGGACGTTGAATCCCCACTGTTTTCCTTTCGTGTGGTCCACCTGAGATTTGAATCTGTCTGATTTTTGGGTTCTTAGCTTAAAATCAAATGAAGAAATGTATGGACGGCGTGGATAAATTACATATATCATTGTGGGGCCCACAGAGATTTGAAACCACCGACTAGCCGATCCGCGCCCCAAATACAAGCCGCCTTACGAGTCCTGATTCCTGAAAAAACCAACCCGTCGGTCTGGCAAGCCTGCCCACAAGCAAGAGGACAGTTAGCTAATTAAAAGCAATCCATCACGTTTTCATAAGGAGTATTTCATATTGATGAGATCCAAGCCGTCCATCAAGTGATCCATTCTGTGTTTCAACTGCTAATAAAAAATCAGGCAGATCCAAAACTAGAGTTGGCTACACCATGGGGACAGTTGAGATGAGAAATCCCACCATCAAGATCGTCCAAATTTTTTGTGGGGCCTACTGTAGTGTATATATTCCATTCAATCAGTTCATCTTACGGGAAATACCATGATCAATGGATCCTCTTAAAATAGGAACACCCCAAGACTCATGTAGGACACACCACGTGAATTTAAATATTCCCAAATTCTGTGGACCATCTATGTATTGGATTGGATTCATTTTTAGGATCCATGGTGAAAATGTAACGTCTCACCTGATGGACGGAGTGGATCTGATGCACATTCTCCCCCACAAATAGTGTTGGTTCTATGCACAGCCACCGCATTAGTCGGTCGAGCGCAGTCGCTTTCGAGATCTCACTCGCCCATTGATCGTCCGATACAATCGATGCCCACAATTGCACTCGATTCACATAAACAATACATCCACTATCCACCGTCGATCTGAAAGACGTCATATGCATTGAAGACCATCCATCCAGTGGGCCTTACAATGGATGACGTACATCTTAAAAATTCACACAAATTGGAGGGCCAATGACATCCGATTTGTAGCCTTCAACAGGACGGTGATAATTAAACGTATTAACGGTGGAAACTTTAGCTCAGAAAGTATAAAAAAATAAGTCTTTTTCGGATTTATTTTGATTTATAGATCATCTATTCCAGGAAATTATAGATGAACGGTCCAGATTACATGATCCTACGGTCACATTTAGGATACATGGGAGATCTATCATATTGTAATATAGACGAATGCATCACATTATTTTTCGTATCAATAGTAAAACAAGAATGCTTACATTCAATCGGTTAAACAATATATTACCGTCCATCATAAAATATATTTCAATATATCATGTGAATACAAAATCCAATCTGTCTAATTTGTTTTCGCTATCAAAATAACTATTTTTATAAATTAAAAGTCCATTTTCTTAAATAAAACCATACTTATATCTTGTTATTTATCAGCGTTTATACATTATTTTCTACGGTGTATATAAAATGATGATCGGATGGGATTTTTTGTACGAAAACATATCCTTGTGGTGGGACCAAGATATTGGACGTGGTGGATTTCTCACGCACACGATAAGTTAGAAGTTATTGAGTGGATGGATATTAGCTTACCGTCCAACCGTTTGAATGTGAGCATTTCCCCTTTAAAAATACTCCCAGTTTCCTCCATCTGCCGTCTTCGTGCTCTCCGCCTCTCTCTCTCTCTCTCTCTCTCTCTCTCTCAAACAATTCTAGCATTTCTCTCCGAATTCCGGATCTTTCCTTTCTTCGGATCGATGGCAGCTGTTGCAGGGTCTTCTCTATCCATTGTTTCTCGATCTAGATCCTTCCATCAGAACCGTCAGGTATACTCTCTCTCTCTCTCTCTCTCTCTCTCTCTCTCTCTCGATTCAGAATCGAGCTGGTTACAGTGGAAAATATCACTGATAGGACGATATTAGCCGTCTGATTGCTGACCTAGGAACGGACGGTAGGTATGAGTGGGTTTTTGGAGGGGTTGGGACAACCAATCGATAGGTGGGGTTCTCCAATGCGTGGAAATCCAACCGTCCGTAATGGGGACCACCTAGCGAATGGTAGGTATCATAGATTAGTGTGCCACGTGTCCATTCAATGTGCAGTGCACCGTTAAATTTCCTGTATTGAATGTTTTGACGACAATCGTGTTTTTTTGGCCGGAGATATGATATTTCCACTGTTTTTTAATGCATACATCTCTTTTCTGCTTTCTGTTTTCTGGTTTTGTTGAGGGGAAGATAGCAGAGGTAAAAGGCGCAAAACGATGAGGGAAAATGGGTGTATGCATAAAAAAGAAGCGGTTTGATATCAGAATCCCTTGTCTCCATACCTTGGATGGTTAAGATTGCCAGACGAAAGCAATTCTTGAGAGAAATAGAAAATCCAAGGTGTGGCCTGCACAATGACTGTCCAGATTAATTATGAGAACTGTTTTCACAATCAATTTGGACCTTTCATGTAATTGTTCATTGATTTGATGATTTGGATCATCGGCAATCTCGGGTGGGGTCCACTTGATGGCGGATTCAGATTGATTATTTGACTTATTTTTACAATAATCAATGGATCGTTTGTTTTACTTTAGATGGTTATGTTTGTCTGATCAAAATTATTCTCGGAAATATGTGCAATCCAAGGTGGGGTTCACCTTGTGGATGGTCCAATTTTTTGTTAGACCATTTTCATCATAGTTGATCCGAAGTCTATATTTTTATTGTCTATTAATTAGAAATTTGGATCTTCCAATCAAACTGATTCTTGTGAACAATATGAAAACCAAGGCTTGCAAATGTGAAGAGCGGTCTGCATCAATTACCGGACCCTTTTTTTAATAGATCGGCCGTACATTTTACTGACAATTGACCGGATGCTTAAGGATTATCCGATTAAAATGGGTCTTGAGAGATCTAGGTGATTCAAGGTTGGGCCCACATGTGATGAACCATTCGATAAGCTCAATTATGATCATGCGGGCCACTTGTTTTACTGGTTTTTGATCAGCTTGTTTGGACCTCCAACTAAAGTGATTCTTGAAAGATATGGCGGTCCAACATGGGAAAAACATGATGGACACTAAACATTTGATTTGTTATTTTCAGCATGAATCATTGTTATTTTTGTGTTCAGCAATTTGATATTGTGGTTACGATCATCAAATCAAAGTGATTGTCAGGAAATATGTGCAATCAAAGTTGGATTTCACGTGATGGATGGTTCATATCCATGATCAGACCTTTTATATTTTAATTGATTTATTCTCTTAGTTTTGAAGACCATCAATTGCATCGTTTTGGCGTCCAATCAAAGTGATTCTTAATGGAATTGAGGAATTGATGTGCCCTCAAAAGTCAAAACAAATCCCACAAGCTGGTGAAACAACAAATCTATTTAACAATGAATTTGATGGGAAAACAACCAACAACAAAACTGTTAAATCATCAATTTGACAGTAAAACAACCAAACAACAAATCCTCGAGTGACAGAGGGATTTTTAGATAAGAGTTTTGCTAAAGTTCCTACAAAGGTGGGGACATTAGCAACGTCTATAAACCTTTTGAATTACATGTGGGATGTCTAATCATCGACTGGGACGGTTCATTCAATACCACCATTGGGGGAGCAAGCCATGGTGAAAGAATCACTGCCAATCGGATGATCTTAACCATTGTTGTCATGTGCGATTGCATATGCCATTTTTTAGAAGGATTGCATGATGGCATATGCGATCCAGGATAGCATGTGATGGCATACTTTTTTGTGCGATAAGTATGCAATCACATATGTGAGTATGTGATGGCATACCCCATATGCGATGGCTTACTTTGCAAGTTTTGCTTTTTTATTTTTTGTTTTGGTAAATTGTAAATTGTATTTATAAATTAAGTTGTAACTTGTAACGTATAAGTTGTTCAAGTTATCAAGTTATCATTTAGCAATGCAATTTCTATGTACGAAGTTTTTAATAATTAATTCTCTCTTAATGTAACATATTTGATTTATTAAATTTTATGTCAATATAATATAAGTAATTAAATATATAGCTTATTTTTAAATGGTCTAATAGTCTCAAACACTCGAACAATAATGAAATAGGTGAAAGAACCCAATCCAATCACTTATAGTAATTAGGCATAGTTTTTCCTTTTTTTTTTTTTTACTTTTTTTTTTTTACATACTTCTAATTTGAAAAAAAAGCCAGAACAATATGCGATTGCATATGCGAGTATGTGATGGCATATGTTGTTCGCATATGCCAGTCGCATACAATGGCATATGTGGTTTGACAACATTGATCTTGACCCTTTGAATGGGGTCAATTTGTTACAATTGTCCGTTGTTTATAAGCCATAAATCACATGGTTAGAAATTTAGAATCATCAAACCAAAGTGCTACTTTAGAATCATAAGCAATACAAAGTAGGATCTATCTAGTAGATATTTCAAGATGATGATTGGGCCTATTTTGCTTTTGTGCTCAATCTTGATTGTTGATTTTTCATGCTATTGATCGTATGCTTAGGGTCATCCGAACAATGTGATTTTTGTAGCATTGATTACTCCTAGTTGTATGAATGAATGTGCTTAGTCTTGATTGTTCATTTTCCATGCTATTGATCGGATGCTTAGGGTCATCTGATTGATGTGATTTTTGCACTGTTGGTTACTCCTAGTTATATGAATGAATGAACGGTTCAAATCAATGATAGGTCAACCCATGCGCCATTTAGAGCTTCGGGGACATTAGCAAAGCCATTTATATAAGAAGTCCTTGGAATATATAATTTTTTTTAACAAAGATCTTGAAAAATATTTTCAGTAGATGTGTTTCTACTGTATGGACGGGAGTGCAAAAGACCGATTCGTTCGTGTGCTACTTAAAAAAAAAACATATCCTTTTGGCACACCAAAGACATACTTGTTTTTTAAGTATCAACCTTTTGGTACCTAAATGTTGGTAAGATTTTCATAACCCTACGGTAACAAGTGGTAATGAAATTCTTTTATTCCATTTGGTCGCAAAAGGCCAAAAAAAAAAAAAAAATTTGCTGGGTTCTGGATGGTTGTGAAAAATTCTCGACCTGTTTGTATTGAAAGAGTGAGATTAAAAAATTATTTCTTTATAGAAGGGTGGGAATATATATATATATATATATATATATATTGAGAGAACAAATTCATTAAAAAGAAAATGGTTTTACTAAAAAGAAGGGCAATTAGGTGACCCTCGTGTTGCGCTACCCTGCATGGTAAAACAAAGCAAAACAAAAAATGCAGGCGCAATGTCCTCAAATCCTTAGAAAACCTTACAAGAAATCAACCCAAAACAAGAGTCTCCTAAGCGCTTGTAAGCGATTAGAAAGAGATCCTCGCAAACTCTGGTCGCATCAGCACCCTCACGGTAATAAGGGAAGCAATTAGATGAGGAATAAAATCTAAAGGAGTCGCTTTGCCTTTGGAGATTCTAGCACTTCTTTCTTTCCAAATCCCTCAAAAGACAACAGAAGAGGTCAACTTCCATAAAACTTTGCCACAATTTTAAAACGGGCCTGCCGCCTAACCTGCAATAACATTAAACATGGATTCTTGCATAACCCACTTCATTCCAAAAAGTTGCCAAACGTGAGTCCAAACTACCCAAGTAATCGAACAATGCAGGAGGAGATAGCCCCCTAACTCTTCATTGTACTTGCACATGACACATCTGGCATCACCATATTTCGCTTCTTAAGAATGTCTATGGTGAGGATTTTGTTTTCTAGGAATAGGGACCTTCCAAATAGAAGCACATGGGTGACGAATCACTCCCAGATCACATTGCCTGTGCATTAATGATTTAGAGGTTAAGGGAAGACCTGACGACCATTTCCACCCAAGGTATTCCATAATGGTAAACAGTGGTCGTGGCGGCCACCACCATTACCATTACAATACGGATTGTGATAGTTGTTACAACCTTTTTTTTTTTTTTTTTTTAATAAATGTTTCGGCCTTGTAATGGGCTGTTTTTCCCGCAACGGTGGTTACCACCGTTGCCGTTACATAACGAGCCATTACATAACTATTTTGGAATACTCTGTTTCCACTCCTTGCGATCCAATTTCCTCTGTCCAGCCTGATAGTTTCTTAGAGATTCCAGAAGAGCAGTAAGGTCCACCACCTCCATGTCATGTAAATTTCCCCTTAACCTAATATTTGACAACCCATCTTCTCCCACAATCTCAAAACAGTCCTTGATCTTAGCCCCCTTGTTCACTGCCGGAGAGAATAGTGCTGGATAGCTCTACTCCAATGGTACCCCCTACCCATACATCCTTCTAAAACCGAATACGGTCCCCCTTCTCCCTGGCATGGACCTCGTCCCTTCCTCGATCGGCCGATCCACTTTACTCAAAATGGATGATATAGCTTTCCCAACTCCCTTGCCAATCAAGTCGATAGATTTCCACATCTTTGACCCCTGATTTCTACCAAGCCGTCTAAAAAACTAGCCCCCCCATTATCGTACTTGCAATTTATTGCGTCCCTCCAAATCGCCCTTGGTTCATCTTTGAACCTCCACCACCATTCCGAAGGAGAGGCCATTTCTTTTCCGTTAACCTCCCTAGGTACAAACACCCTTCCTTTATAGGCCTCTGGAAAATCTACCAATTTAAAAGGTGAAATTTATATCCCTACTCTCAGCCTTCCCATGAGAAATCTCTCTGAATTGTCTCTATACTCTTAACGATGCATGGTGGCAATTTTAAATATAGAAAGTTAGTAAACTGGATGATTAGAGAGGGTTGACTTAATTAACATGATTCTACCTGCAAGCAATAAATAGGACTTCTTCCAGTTGGCTATTCTCTTCTCGATCCTCTCAATAGTGGGGTCCCATAAAACATTAGTGCATTGTTAGGATTGCCTCCAATCAGAAGCCCTATGTACTCCATTGGGAGATGTGCAACCTTGCATACCATAATAACGGTAAGGGCATTCACCTCCTCCTCTTGGACTGCCACCCCTGCGATTGCACTGCTTCTCAAATTCACCGTTCAACTAGAAACCGTCTTGAAGCATTGAAGCACCCCTTTGACAATCTAGAACTAAAAATGGGATGCCTTGCACAAAATCAGCATTGCGATGGTGAATTGGATATGAGATATCGAAAGCCCTTGTACTCCAAACTTGAACCTTTTGAGAAACACCTATTCAATTGCCTTGAACATTAGTAAGCTCAAATGCTCTGCTACAATCATAAAAAGAACTTGGCAAGATCCCAATTGTGATTTGTGAAGCCATGAAACATGAGAAAAAAATATGTTGTTGAGAAGCAGTCTTTCATCCACCTAATCCATCTCCGGTCAAACCCCATCTGATGCAATGATTAAAGCAAGAAATCCCAATCCACATGATTGTATGCCTTTTCTATATCAATCTTGCACAAGGAAATCGGCCTCTTCACTCTTGGACTTGGAATTTATGGCTTCATTAGTGATGAGAACATTATCTAGGATCTACCTTTTCTCTACAAAAGCTCCTTGTGAACGGAGAAATGATCGAACTCATCACCTCCCACAACCTGCAAGGCAGGGTTTTGGCTAGGATCTTGTACACATCCCCCACTAAGCTAATGGGGCAGAAGTCCTTAATATCTACCACATCGTTAACATTTGGGATTAACATGATGAAAGTTGCATTGAGTTCCTTGGCTTTGCTCTACTATGGTACTCCCTCATGAAACTCATGAAATCACCCTTGATGGTCTTCGAACATTCCTGAAAGAAGGTGATGGAGAATCTGTTGGTGCCCGATGCCTTTTCCCAGTTCATGTCTCATATTGATCCTCTTCATCTCCTCCTCTTGGAACTCTTCTTTCCAACCAAGCGGCTCGATCCTTCTACGGGCTTCAGAAGGAAAGACTGTCCAGGTTTCGGCTCGCCATAATCTTCTGTCTTGTATAGATTTTCATATAATTCTATCAAAGTGGCTGTAATATGATATGGGTCTTCTAGTAGAATAACTTGGGACTTAATTTGTGAATATGATTCCTCTTTTTCCTCCCATTAGCCATCCTATGAAAGAAAGCAATGTTCTTATCGCCTTCCTTCAGCCAAGTGGCTCTAGATTTTAGCTGCCAAACCACCGTCTCTTTGAAGGATTCCTTAATAGTCAAAATTTAGGAGCTCCCTCTCAAACTTTTGGGCGTTATCCGGCTGATGACATTCCTCCTTGTCAAAAACATTGATCCTTCCAACAACAACTCTTTCTTCAGCTTGTCCTGAAAGTAGCCTTGCTCCACTCCTTAGATTACTCTTGATAAATTTTATTTTTTTCAACAATCAAAAGCCAACCTACCCCTCCATGATGCATACATTTCACCATTTGGCAATTATCTCATGCAACCCTTTTGACTTTGGCCACCAACTCATAAATTGAAACAGTTTTGGATTGGACGGCAGACTTGCTGACTTCAAGTAGATAGGGGTATGATTTGAGGCGGGATGCAAGAGAACCCACTGCCCTATATCCAGAAACGGAGATTCCTAGTCATGTGATATCAAGAACCTATCTAGTTTGATAACTAGATTTTCCTTCTTGTTTGATGAGGTAAACCTCCCACCACTTAGCGGAAGATCAATCAAGTTAGTGGAAGCGATGAAGTTTGTGAACTCACACAAAGAAGTTTTAGTCTTGCCGCCTCCGTGCTTCTGATACTCGAAATGGATGGTATTGAAATCCCCACCCACGCACCACAAGAAATTAAATGATCTGAAGGATGTCTAAAAGCTCACCTTAAAAATGATCTAAAGCTCCCTCCGAGCTTCTCATTCCCAAAATGGATGGTATTGAAACCCTACCCATGCACCACGAGAAATCAAATGATCTGAAGGATGTCTAAAAGCTCACCTTAAAAAATGATCTAAAAGCTCCCTTTGAGCTTCTCACACCCAAAATGGATGGTATTGAAACCCCACCCATGCACCACGAGAAATTAAATGATTTGAAGATGTTTGAAAGCTTAGTGCAAAAACCATCCCTCGATTTGGGGTTGTTTGGACAATAGATGTTAGTCATCAACCATCTAAACAAATCACCCACTCACTGCATGTCAAATCGGCGTTAAAGAGTAAGCACACCTATGGATGGCTTCGACACAGATTGGTGTATAGATTCCATGCAGTGATAATCCATCCAGCAGAACCCTTAGATGTTAAAAAGGCAAAATCTTTATTCGCCTCCCCCACAACGCGTCAATGATTTTAATTGTAACTTTCTCCAACTTCGTTTCCTGAAGTAGGACAATATTAACCTTTCTTCACAACAGATCATTCATTGCCAACGTATGGTCATCGTAACCGAGACCACAGATGTTGTAAGAAACGATCTTCATTGAGCCGCCTTCTTGCATCCCTCCCCTATCTTAGATTGTTGTAGTTAACTAAAGAGGTGAGATTTACTAATTCCCGTCTCTCTCTCTCTCTCTCTTGATGAACAGAGTCTTTTACAACCTTCCTTCCATCCCTCTCCTCAAGCTCTTCGACAATAGTCATTGGATCATTCCCAACTCCCTCAAATGACAGGCCCAAATCCTTGCTCAACCCTCTAATGCTCATGAAATGGGTAGAATTTCCATACGATTTCAAATGTTCATTAACAATTTTACGAAATCTTTGGTCCCCTTCCACTACCACAATCTACTTGATGACGCTCCCCTCTTGCTATGACAACACCCAGAGCCTAGCGGAATCAGACCATGCAGTTGCCCCCCGATGACAGAGAAGAGGACCTTTATGACTAGTGTTGTCATATATGATCGCATAAGATAAGCGATTATGCCATCGTATATGTCATTTGGACCAGTGGACAGCATATATGCGATTATTATGCCGTTGGGGCTTATGCAGTCGCACAGAGAAGTATGTGACCGCATAAGCATGGTTAGCTCACTGTTGGGTCTTTTTTTTTATTTTATTTTAATTCATCTCACTTTTTGCCTATAATAGACACTCCCACCCCCTATTTCCACAACTCTATTACTCTCTCCCTCACTCTAATACTCTTATCTTTCAATCTCTCTATTATTTTAACTCTCTCACACTTAATAACTCTCATTCTCTCTTAAAATGACCAATAAAATTTGTGTTGTTTTTTCACATTTTTTTTAGTATATGCATACCTTTGAGTAGTTGTTAGTTGACTTGTTATAGTTTAATGGTCTAATAAAACTATAAAAAAAATCCCTATACTATTAGTATTTTTACATAAATTTTCATTTTCTCTTGAATATTTTGGAAAAAATTGTTTGGGGGGATGTGCAATCGCATGTGCAATTATACCATCTCCAATGTTGTCAAATTGCTTGTGTTATCAATTATCATAAGCGAACAATCATGTGTGACTTCTTATGCGATCGCACAAATCGCCCAAGCAATTGCACATGATTTTTTTTTTTTTTCTGAAAACAATTAGAAAAAGGAAAAATGCGAAAAAAAATCTGATATTTTTTCCAATAAGACTATAACTACTCCAATTTGGTTTTGTTATCTATTTTCAATCTAATTTGTGTACTACTTAAGCTATAATAAATCAATAAGCATTAACCAAGATGTAAAATACTAAAAATTAACAAGTCAACAACTTATTAAAAAAAAATTAATAATTTTATTGATAAATGAAATCTTAGTGGTGTTTCGGACTTTCAGTGAAGGCTACTATAGTATATGCATAAATTACTTATAAATTACAATTATAAGTTACAACTTAAAAATTACAAATTTTCATTACAAGTATACAAAATCCACAAGCCACTACATACACTGAACCCCCTCCCATTGTGGCACATTACCACCACCATCATCGTCATCCTCATCTTCTTCTTCAACGCACACTTCATCTTCTTCTGTTTCTTTATCATCTGTCCACACAAGTTGCCCATCCATGTCTAATGGTCGAGCATATTTTTCAATCTCAATATCATCTTCTTGTCCTTGACTGCCATTAGCCCTCATGCTACTTCTCTTTCCTCTTCTCCGCTTTTAAGAACTTTCGCTAGGAGTTGATCCATAAGCGGTGTCCTTGAATTGGGCCCATGTTAGGGTTTCGCCGGCAAAAACTAGATCCTCTGTCTCCACAAGCCAATACCATTTGCCTTCAAATCATCTACATTAATAGGATCATAGAATCCAGGTTTTTCTCGCCTAGCCTGGAATGTTTCCCGCTTCTTCTGGTTATATTAGACGAAGACCAGGTCATTGAGTTTCTTTTGTTTGAGATGATTTTTTTTCTCCATGTGAATCTACATAACATTTAGAAATTTCAATTAAAAGTAAATTAGCAATTTAGCATTGAGCTAATAGCTTGAAATTGAAAGTGAATTATAGAACTTTCAGTCTTCAACTTACCGACTTGAATGTACTTTCGTTTCACTTGCAACCGCTTGCAGAATATGTAAGGTCAAGAATTCTCATGGCCAACTTCTGTAATGCTAGGGTCTCTCTTGGTCTAGTCAACTCCATACATCAGCCACTAGTCAGCTGTGCAAATAAGTTTAAGTTAGACACTTAGACTTCTTACATTGTAAGCTGTAACTTCGTAGAAGTGCATACTTGGCAATTTCATACTTCTATGCCTAATAACAATATCTCTTAAGAAAATATTTGCACTTTTCATGTAAAAGTCCAGCTCTTGAGTGATTCTATCCTATTCTTGTTTATTTAGAATCATTTTTTCCAAAACGTTAAGAAATCCGACTATATGTATCGTCGATGCTACAATCAGATTGGCAAACAAAGAATACTGGCCAGATTAAGGATATAGGCAGCCAATATAATGGGGATGATATTTAGCTGCCCCATCTAGCATCTATAATATTTAGGATGGGCTAGTAATCACGCTCTTTATAGTTAAAGTGTTACATAATTTTGTTTCTGGCTCTTTTCATTGCATCGTAAATATGGCCTATGGGTAGCTTTTCAGCATCGTCCACCAATCGCAATACACTTATTAAGGGTTCCGATAATTTTAAGATATTTATTACTTGATTCCAAAACGATTGGGAAAGAATGGTTTGTTAGACTAACTTTCCTTCGATCTTCTTTGATTAGGGCCCATTATTCCAATCGGCCGACACTACAAAAGTTCTATGTTCAACTTTCTTTGAATGTAACCTTTGTAGTATTAAGAAAGTCGTTGTGAATCGGGTTACAGTCGGATGAAGCAAATTACACCCAAAGGTGGCTTCTCATGTGATGGAGGAAAATGGTATGTTTGTACATAAAGACTGTGATTCTCCTAGCCCTAGTAATTACCTTAAGATACAACCTACCTATATCTTCTAACATTAGATTAATACAATGCGTCGTGCATGAGGTTCAAAATAAATGTTGCCTCTTCTCTATAAGAAGGCAACTTGCGGCTGTATAACTAACTGCGTTGTTCATGATAACTTGGACAATGTATTCCTCTTCTACTTCTTCAACTACACTAACTAACAATTTGAATAAATAATCGGCCGTGTGTGGGAATTGGCTGATGCATCCACGAACTTTAAAAACATTGTCCTACATAGACAATTAACAAAAAAGTTTATCAATGTTAGACCGAATTTTAGCGTATAACCATAGATTTTCCAACTTTCTTTGTATTTGGAGATAAAATTTCTAGTAAACTAAACCTCCTTTTTAAGGCAATCTCTCTTCACTTCATGTAGGAAGGGGGTTTCAAGTTAGGTCCAAATCGATCTATAACTTTAACCATTATCTTGAAACTCTTCATCTTTACTGTATTGAAAGCTACACCAACTTGACACAACCACTTTGCAATATATTAAATTGTGATTTTTCTATCATTCTGCTTATAGCGGTTTCCAAAGTGGTTTGGGCAGGTCTTTGCTCTTTTACCCCTTTGGTCAACCGTATCTTCGGAATGTGGTCTACACCACCTATCCATAGGCCCATACCCATGGCTATTTTGACCTGCCGGTCTAGATCGCCCTGTGGATATAGGTGGTGTGGAAGCATGCAAATCTATAACATCAATGTCCTCATAAGCTTCTCTCCATAAATTCATCCTGAATAATTGTTGTATCATATTTTTTTCGAGCATGCTTTTCCATGTAATCTATGATTTCCTTGCGGATCTCTAGAGTAACATTGAGGCATACTCTTGCATTTGATCTCGGTGTGTGCGCAATGTATTGTTTATGCCTGGCAATACCACTGGATCTTATGAATCCGCACAAATCACACACTATTTGAGATTTTTCATCGGTACTTCGATAGTGCTCGTACTTTTAACCCGGGTTATTTGACTTCGGTTTCAAAGAAGAAGATTGGGAAGAAGACATGGTAATGACACTTAATGAGTTGAGTCAACTTAAGCATTAAGTAGTGTATAAGTAACTAGTTACTAAACTACCTACTAAATAGTAATAGTAAGTGCTAAGTAGTGTGTGAGTCTATGAGTAAGTAGGGAATTGTGATGTGAGAGTTGAGAGTTGAGAGTTGAATGAGAGAAGAGGAGTCTTTACCGTTGGACACTTTTTTTTAAAAAAAATCCGGATTTAAAAAAAATTAAAGTCCAATGTTAAGATTTTTTACCGTTAGACAGCATGCGATCGCATACTGTACCCATGGCATATGCAACTATCGCATGTGCCATGTGTATAGCATTAAGCGATTATACGATCGCATAATTGCTTGTGTGATCACTTTTAACAACATTGGCCATCACATAAGCGCACAACTTCCTTAAGTTGCACAGGATCGTTTATGCCATTTGACAACATTGTTTACAATGATGAGGAATAGTGTGATGTCCTAGGGGTAATCGAACAGTCGAACCCCAGCCACGACTCACTTACCTCCCTACCGTAGGTTGCTACAACAAGCTTCCCTCCAATCTTAAGACCTCCCCCACCCCTCAGCCACCCACCCATCCACCCACGCGCGCGACCTTCGGATACTGTGAATGCACTTTTTTTTATTTTTATTTTTTATTTCTTTACTTCGTGAGATATCCACGCCAGGAAATTAAGAACATAAATCCAGTAGCCCAAACAAGATGCCCAAATAGGTAAATCCATTCCTAGACTGATAAACTTTCCTCCAAACTCGAGATGTTAGCCATACATGTCCCATTATCGACATTGTGCCTATCACCATCCATTGAGATATGGTGAGCCCTCTTTGTCACTCCAACGGTGAAGCTGACACAAGGTCCCTTGACTTCCCCCACTCCTCAAGGATTTGCTCCACCTCCCATTCTTACGGTAGAGAATAGAAAGTGGAATGCTGTTCTAATTTTTCAACTCCAGTAAGGTAACACCTTCTAATTATCCTCAACCCAAACTTTCAGATCTTGCACCAACACCTTGCGGTTGTGACTTAAGTAACGGAATATTGAATAAGAACCCTCACTCTCCCATCACTGGTCTACTTTGAAGCTGACAGAGCAAAGATTGGCTGTTGAGACCCCCTCCCCCTCCCCCAACTCACACGTGCATGCGCACATACACACTCGGATGAAATGGACTTGGCAACTGAAGTCCCAACCTGAGGAGTGAGGAAATAATGCATCATGCTTGATCTTTGATGGCTAATCTGCAACCTCATCTAGACAACCATCTTCTCGGTAGTGTTCGAAGTATCGGTATCGCTTCAAGTTTTCGCTAGCTGGAGATACAGAAACAATATCGATGTCGCCGATAATATCGCCGATAACCGGAAATGTGGGGAAACATTGGAGAAACGTGGGAAAACGGTGGAAAATTTCAGTGAAACTTCAAAAGATGCTAAAATACACATATTTGCATATTTAGAAATAAAAAAAATTGAAAAAAGAATGCATATATAACAAGTTTCCATTTAATGACAGGCTTAAAAGCATGTGTTGTTGTAAGAAATCAGTTCAACCATCCCATCAATCCCATCTATCCATCCAACCATCCCATTTTCCATCCAAACATCTATCAGTATTTCAGTGCATGATATTTCGCCGAGAAATCATCGACAACAGAAAAGGAGATGAAAGAATGTGGTCTCGATATCGCCTAAGTTGTGTTATTGATAATATTGTCAACAATTTGATCATTGCATACAACCATGCACCCATAAAAAAAAAAAATTTGAAATGAAATTTTTTTAATAATTTTTTTTTTGGTGACATCGATATAAATCGCCAATACACTAGCGATACAAGTGACGTTTGGAATTTACACAATCGAAAATATTGGCAATACATTGGAGATATCGATACATGGGCAATACAAGCGACACCTAGGTTTTACATGGTCGAAAATATTGGTGATACATTGGCGATATCGATACATTAGTGATACATTGTAGATACCTAAGATTTCTGATACCACTAGTGTTATCGGTATCACTACCAGTGTTATCGTTATCGTTAAGCGGAAATAGAGATAATATCGGGGATATTGAGATAATATCGGAGATAATTTGAACATTGCTTCCCGGTGCTTCTCCACTTTCGCTAAGTTGATTGTGAGCCTCCACCCCTCCACCATTCTGCCATGGAGGACGCCAATTGCTTTTTGAGTATCTTCCCAATATCGGATTTGAACAAAGGTGCAGCTTCTTAAAGCACACGTATCCTTATGCCTTAGAATGAAAATCTTCACCACTTGACCGTACCTCTCGAAGAACAAAGTGATGTCGCTAGACCTCCACTTTGGGTTGAAGCCTGCTAGGAAATAGAAAAAAGGCCCCTTGCTTCCGTTCTTCTTCCTGGACACCCCCACTTGCCACTCGAATTTGCCTTGCATCCTCATTTAATGGAAGATCTATCTATGATAAGCCTTTCTTGGAGGCCGGTTTGGTTAGCTTAAACAAGCCAAGCTCATGTCATTCTATCATGTACGATAAATATATTTAATTACCATCAAACATAATTATTATTATTTTTATTTTGCTTAATTAAATAATTTAATACCTAGCCAGAAACTCGTTGATTACAATCAATTAATGTAATAGACTACTAGATAGCGCTTGATTGTAATCAACATATTTAATAGTCTGTTACATTGCGCCCTTGGGAGTTTTGTGCTCTTATCACTGGTCCCAAGATCAGATGCAAGAGGGTTGTGTCAGCTTGGCAGCTGGTTTCAAACGTGCTATAACTTCCATCACTTGGCCATATATCCGTTGTGATAGATGAAAATGATGGCTATTATAAGATTATATATCTGCCTGATATCTATCATAAGTTCAAAAAGATGGTCATAAATTATAACACCATTAATAAAAGGCGGTCACAACATACTTTGTTATCATTACTGTTATTATTTTTTGAGCGCCGATATATTTGTTATTTCAACCCCATAATGTAATGGGGGTTCCCTGAGAACAATTGTAATGCTGATATATTGGGTTTTATATCACCATTATAAGAACCATGGTTTTGATTGAATTTTTTCGAAGGAAATATACAATGTCCAGCCAAGGAAAAGCAAAGCTTTTCGTTTGGCTATCAATCTCACAAGTGGGCCTTACAATTCATTTGGCTGTCCTGAAAATCTCCCCCGGGTAATTGTTGGATTGTCAGTTGAATGTGGTCACCAGTTAAGTCATCCAGTGCTGCTGATCGGACAGTTAGGATCATCTGGTGTAGGACAATTTTCATGGTATGGCCCATGTGTAATTGATACAACCTGATGAGCACCCACATCTTGGATGTACCCAAATGATCGTCTGGATCTCACATAGGCAGAAACCATATATGGTTGCTGCGCCTAGCATCATATAGTAGTGTCTCTTCTCCTCCTATATGTTTGTAAGATGCCCGTTAATGGCGAGTGTGAGCCTCTGCCATTAACGGTTCCATCAAGCAGGTAAAAGATGAAGGTTGATGTCTGTTGGGTTCCTAAATTTTTGCCAATCTACTATTGAGGCATTGGGTTTGAATTCGTACTTAACTATAGAGAAAAACTACTATTTAAAAGCTGAACCCAGACTTCTAGGAGAAATGCTAAGATGATGATGATGATGCTGATTATGATGTTCGGGTGCTGTGGTTATTAAAAATTTGGTGATTTTTTTTTGGATCTGTATGAATGTGGGATTTTCTTGTACTTTAAAGATCAAAGGCTGATGTCATTCACAATAAAGAAATAAAATACTATCATTCCTTTTGACCTTTTCTCTCACTTGACATTAACATATCATGGCCCTTTCATTCTTTGAAACTTTGCTGGTTCTTTTTTACTCATTATCTTTTTTGAATAAAATAATTATTGAAACTTCTGACTTTTGGCAGGCAACACCTGTAATGTCTACTCTGAAATTGGTCTCACTTCCCACTCAAAGGAGGAGCTTTCCTTCAGTCCGTTTGCAGCCAGTTTCACTTCGCTATCGGGTTTCTTGTGCTGTATGATTCTCTAATTCTGCATCTATTTCCATTTTATGGTTCTTTTCATTAGCAATGCATGGTCTAAGCCATTCAGCAGTGTCAGAACCTATGACGGCTTTGCTTGAGCACAATTTCTGGCAGTTCCTTTCAAAGAAAGCATAGACACAGTCTGACATGGAGTATGGCAGAAGTCATGTAGTAGACATGGATATAATTTTAATATATTTGTACAAATAGATGATTGAATCCAGCCACTCGGCCATTCCTCATCTCCCATGCATGCATGCTCTTGGACATCCTTTCTCTCGTATTAAAGATTTTACTATACAACGCATGCGCACACACATGTAATTCTTGTTTGATTCAAGATCTATATCCCTCACACTTGATTCCCACCAGTTGTTACCTGGACATTTGTAAGCATATGTATGGACACCTTGTACATATGTTGAACATGCCCTTGGACATCCATTCTCTCATATGTTGTAATTCTTTGTATGATTCGAGATCTGTATCCCTCACACTTGATTCTCACCAAGTGTTACAAGGACATTTGTAAGCATATGTATGGACACCTTGTACAACATCCCCCCCCCCACCACCTCCTCACAGACATTTTCAAGAGTTCTTGTAATGTGAGCATGCAATTCATCCACCTTGTAAACTGTAATGTGGCCCAAGGTATTCAATAATGGTAACAGTGACCATAACGGCCGCTGCCATTACTGGTCATTTTTTCCATAACAACCGTTATGTCCACGTAATGCGTTACGGAACCCACTGTTACTGTTACGTAACCCTTTTTGCATACCACTTAACCCTTGAAAAGAAATCCAACCAAGCACATCATTTAATCCGGCACACCTGCCTTGTTCATTAAAAATAAATTTCTCATGCTGGCATATTTTGCTGAAAAAATGACAAGATTGGGAATTACAAGTATGCTTAGCAAGCGAATCCACTAGGTTTTCCTCCTGGTAAATATGATGGTGGTCTGCCCTTAGCGCCCATAGGAGGTTCAGCACTTGAATCCACTGCTACCAGATCACCCAAAGAATGCTTCCTTTCTGAAATTGCATGCATACATATTTGCTAGTTAGCATTAACGTTGCTATTATGTTGTAGCCAGAGTGCTCTTCAAAAAAAAAAAAAAAAAAAAATTGTAGCCAGAGTGACAGAGGGTATGTAATTTCCTCAACAGGCCGCCAAGTCAGAGACTGTGGAGAAGGTCTGTGAAATAGTGAGGAAACAGTTGGCACTACCGGCTGACTCTGCCGTCACAGGGGAATCCAAGTTTTCTCATCTTGGTGCTGATTCACTTGATACGGTACTCATGGCCTTTAACCCTATCCTCATTTATTTTTATTTACCAGGCTTGTGAATCCTCTTTCCTTGCCTTGCTTCCAAGAGGTTTTCTTTTTCCATGTGTGTATAATGCAGCCCACAACATGCCACCACTTATGTTAATGTTTCACATGGGTGAGGGATCCCAGTTTTCCATACATGGGTCCTGCTGTGAGATGCTCTGGCCCAAAAATCAGGCAAACATGTGGTGGCCCATCGAGTGATTGCCTTGTACAACATGTGGGCTTTGCTACATCTAATCTCTTATCCATAAAAGTGTAATGAAGCCCTTGTTGTCAATACTGATAGTTGTGTGTTTTAGCGTTGTGGATACTCTTGCTATACTTTGTGGATACTCTTGCTATACTTTTTACTGCCGTCTGACTTGACCGCCAACTTATGATTCCTTCTCCGTCTTCTCCTTCTGAGAATTGAACTGATGGGCCAATATCTGGTTCTCAGATATAAACATGGAATTTACTTTTAAAAAAAAGCAATTACTTACCATACATTTGTTTTTCGAAAGGTATTACTGATCAAATATATATTCATTTGTTCTTTAAAATGCGAGAAAACTTAGATTTGTACTCCTCATTACCATTCCTCTTTTAATTTCTGATTAGATGGGCCATCATCATCTTTAATGTTTGTAGCTCCCTTTTTTCTTTCCTTTAATAAATTCATCAGTACCATTAAAAAAATGCTCCAGGCAGCATGGTGGCATTATTATTATGTTCATTTCTGAAATGCTTAATTATCTATAAGGTAAAAAACCAAAATATCTTGAATTATTGGATAAGAACCCATCCTTGATCATGCTGTTGGTGTTTCCACTGAATAATGGTTGGTGGGGCAGTATGGAAAACGGAATCTGCATTAAGTTGGCTTACATTTACCTGCCTTTTCTGCCCTGAAACATGACCTGTTCTTATGTTAACCCGATCTGGCGGAGCACATCCTGTCCACCTCAGGAACTGGTGAAGCAACCAAACATGCACTTCTGTTTTGGAAACCACAAATTGCAGTTAATTTTTAAATCTCCAGCACCGTTGATTTTGGTAGGGGGTTGATCTATCCTTACATTTTTTGGGTAGAACTTTCCTTTTTGAAAATATTTATTTTGAGTACTAACAGTGGGGTGTGTGTACACACACACACACACACACACACACACACACACATATTGACTGGTTTAATAGAAGAACTATTCCCCTCTCTTTTCATGCCTTGCGTATGTGTACTAGAAGCTTCTAGCGCATGGTGACGGATGTTGTTGGCGTATATGAATTGAATCCTTAATTTTCTATTGTGTTGCTTGAAAAGGTGGAGATTGTGATGGGACTGGAGGAGGCATTTGGGATCTGCGTGGAAGAAGATAGTGCCCAGAGTATCACGACAGTGCAGGACGCTGCAGATCTGATCGAGAAGCTTGTTGAAAAGAAAGATGGTTAAAAGAAGAAGTAGATCCGTGGGGGGAAGTTCTAAGTGCTTTTGGTACTTGTTCCATTCCTTCGGCGCATCCTCTGCGGTGTTATTCTGAACTGACTGCATCCTAGATGGACAAACTGCTTTGGTTTTCCCATGCAGGGTTTCCTTGCATTTCTAGAATCCATAATGCTTTATATGTTTTTTTTTAGTTTTTAATCTCTCTGGTAGTTGCATCTTACTTGAAGTTGGAATTGGATAGTTATTACCTTTCCAAAGCTGCAGAGTTATACTTTACTGAGAACTACTATAGTGAACATGGAGGGTGTGAGGAGAAGAGAGTGTGGTCTAAAACTCAAGCTCGTCCTGACTTGATTGAGTGGATTTAACTTGATCATATTAAATCAAGACTCAAGTAACTCAATCTGGTCACGAGTTGGTAAAAATGGTAAAGACTAAGAAAACTTGCGAAAAAGCACAATGAAACTTCACAAAAACTTGAATGGACACCCAGGAATCAATATATTGGCATATTTTTTATTTTCATTATTAAATATCATTGAAAAATTAGGAAACAAAACACCACAAAAAACTCATCCAAGTTACTCAACCTGACAGACCTTCTAGGCTGAGTTTTTCAAACTATGGAAATGGGTTGCATCTTGCATTTAAGAGGATTAGAACTAGCATGGAGTTAGCATGGATGTATATTGAAAAGTCTGCAATGATAGGTATATAGCAGCTGACATAGTTGGTGCCAATGGCACTCTGCATTTTAAATGTGGATTTCCTAGAGACTTCCTGCAATGTGTTCTGACTTGTTATAGTACACTCCCAAACAATGCCTATGGACTATGGAGAGAAGGGCGTAATGTTCAGTTTGAAAGCTGATGGTGGCTGCCATGAAAATCATCAAGGTTGGATTCTTAACTTCCCATCAATATCCCACAAAACAAAAGTTACTGAGACGCCATGTTAGATTGCACCATATTTCATGTAATATCATGATTTTTTGTGCCACATTAGACAATTTCATGATATTTAGTGCAACCAAGACGTTAAGAAGCTGTATGGGTAAAAAAAAAATGGTTAGATCAAAATTTTTGGTTATGGTTGGAAAAAAGACTGGAATAAAAAATAATAATTTCTGCTACAATTTTTTAGCACTACTCATCCTGGCCCCTATTCACACTTACCCATCATATAGCAGTGTGGATGGCAGCGGAGCGGGTTTATCCCGACTGCCGGTTTAGGGCCTATGCTATCTTAGGCGATGATGTAGTTATCGCATCTAGTAGGGTTGCGTCCGAATATGTGAAGGTGTTGGATGATTTGGGAGTGAAAATTTCTTCTCAAAAATCCCTAATCTCCGAGACTGGAGCATTTGAGTTCGCTAAACGGTTCTTCGTGCACCAGGGATCTGTGGATTTATCCCCGATTTCCATCAATCTAGTAACCACTACTATATGTTAATATGAAAAAAATTGCACTCTAGTTTGGAAAAAAAATAGTGTGCTATACTGGATTTGAAATTTCATCTATAAGTAATATCCATTAGGCATCCACAATTCTGATAATTAAAATATCATCTCTCTATTTTGTGTTAGTTTATGATCCATCTATGGTGGCATCCACCATTTGGATAGCTTGATTCTGAGTTACATATTTATCATGAGTGGTTTTGTGGGTGAATAATCATTATGGGGAAACATCGTTGTCGTCATCATCTCATTAGAATCAGTAATTATAATAGTTGATTTCTGTTTAAAAATAAATAATTGTAATGTTGACAATATAAATGACCATAATTGTTGTATATGGTGGCGTGTGCAATTATGTCTACAATTGTGAGCCAATTTCCCAATGACTCATTTCATTATCAGCTGCTGATATTTGGCTTCGGGAGACTATTTCGTGTGTAAGCACATCTGATTCTGAAAAGAAACTAGTCTCTCTCTCTCTCTCTCTACAATCAGTGTTCGAAGTTTCGGTATTGCTACAAGTTTCGCTAGCCGGGGATACAGAAACAATATCGATATCGCTGATAATATCGCTGATAACTGGAAATGCGGGGAAAATGGAAAAAACAGTGGAATTTTCATTGAAACCTCAGGAGTTGATAAAATACACATATTTGCATATTTAGGAATAAAAAAATTGCATAAAGAATGCATACATAATAGGTTTCTATTTAATGGGGGCCTAAAAGCATGTGTTGCCATAAGAAGTCGGTCCAATCATCTCATCCATCCAAAATCTGAACTTCCATCCAAACATCCATTGATATTTTAGAATATCGGTAACACATGAAATTTCCAAACAAATCGTTAACAACTGAAAAGAAACTAAAGATTGTGGTCTCGTTATTGTCATGTTGCGATAATGATAATATCATGATATTATCAATGTTATCGTCAACAAATTGAACGTTGTATACAACCATGCACCCATAAAAAAATATGAAATGAGAATTTTTTAAATATATAGATTTTTGGCATATCGATACATTGGCGATATTATTGAAATATTGTAAATACATTGATGATACAAATGACACTTGGAATTTACACAGTAAAAAATATTGGCGATTCATCGATGGGATCAATGTATTGACAATAAAAATGATGCCTGGAATTTACACAATTGAAAATATTGACGATATCGATACATTGGCAATATTTAGTGATACATCACCGATATCAAGAATTTTTTATACTATCAGTGTTATCGGTATCGCTACCAGTATTATCGGTGTCGCTAAGCTAGAAATAGAGATAATATCAGGGATATTTCGATAATATTGGAGATAATGCAAACACTGGCTACAATAACTATTGTGACCTGTGTTTTTAATAGACATGGAAGCATAATATTTCAAAATAAGAAATTGTGCTTTTAACACCCCAAAAGCATTTTTACATTCATAGCAAGGAATGCTGATGGTTGAATAGCTCCACATTTTTTTGAATCCTAAATACTTCTGAACTCATGTTCAAATGATAACGAGTAGAATGAGATATGCAATAAAATTTTGTTTATTTACATAGCCTGCATCTACTAGGTAGTATTTACTTACATAAAAAGAGTTTATATGTCAAATATTACGCGCGCAGCGCGCACACACAAAACAAATATAATACATTCTGGGACTTTTTAGCCTATTTAGTGTTGAATGTAATACAGGCCTTTCATAGCTAGTGAGAATATATTGAAACTACATATCTAATGAACAAGCAGCTAGAACATTTATTACCCCATATTTTATGACTTGTTATCATTTGAACTAGTTCAGACGCATTTAAGATTCACATAATGAAAAGGAGATATTCAACCTTCAACATTCTTTGCTCTCTAATGCGATTAGATGTACTTTTGGGGTGATAAAAGTATAATTTCCAAGTTTTAAAATTCTACTTTCATACCAGTTAAAAAAATAGGTCAAAATGGGCATAACATCATGTCTGTATATAACCGCATCTAGAAAGAGCAAATTCATAATAGTTTTGTTTGGAGTAATTGATGTATTTAGGCTTCAAAATTGTAGCCTTTTCAACCCGGAATCAAACATTATTAGCTGGTAGTCAAATGAGACAACAAGAAGTTTGCTCACAATTGCAAGCCAGTTGTGTGCACGATATACAACTATTATGATCCTTGTTGTCGAACCTTTTTTTTTTAAAATAATTGTTATCTAACAATTACTTATTTTAGATGGAAACCAACTATTATGATTATTAATTACGATTACGATATTTTAGTATAAAGATTCTGCACCCATAACCATATATGAGTAATATGTAATATTAAATTAAACTCTCCAAATGGACCCTTCTTTGGATGGATCATAAATCAATATAAAATAGTGAAATGATATTTTAATTGTATAATTGAACAATGGTTTGTATATTTAAGTTTTAATTCCAAAAGAACACATATCTTTCAAAAAAGAAAAAGAAAAAAGAACACATTATTTTTCAAACGAAGTTCAAAAATTTTCCCATACTAATAGATGGTGGTTGCCTAATTTGGTAAAAAAAAATTGTGCAGAATTAAAGTTACCAATTAATCTTTGTTCGGATCTGTTCTTTCAACATAGATAAAAATTTTCTTGTATCCACTCGAGTTATGGTGACCTGAAGGGGTGGGAGGGTATCAATCCCACTTCATGTTGAGGGAAATAAATTCTTAAGCAGCTCATCAACTAGGAAGCGGATTGCGCACAGCGTAACTCAGTAAACTCTTTGAGGCCCACTGTAATGTATGTGTCTTATCCATGCCATCCATCCACTTTACCATCACATTTTAGGTCATGATCTCAAAATCGAAGTATATCCAAATCTCAAGTGGACCACACTGCAGGAAACAATCTGATTTTAACTCATTTTACCAGCTCATTATACACCATGAGCCAAAAACTGAAGCATACCGAAATCTCAAGTGAACCACACCACAGGAAACAGTGTGACTTGAATGCCTGCCGT
Source organism: Liriodendron chinense (assembly GCA_003013855.2). Taxonomy (NCBI): domain Eukaryota; kingdom Viridiplantae; phylum Streptophyta; class Magnoliopsida; order Magnoliales; family Magnoliaceae; genus Liriodendron; species Liriodendron chinense. The sequence goes on from ML058484.1 coordinate 13,812,069, forward strand.
TGAAAACTCCTTTGGATCAAGCTGATATTTTTTTCTTCTCTTCATCCATATTTGTGCGAGACGTTATGAACAGGTTGGATGACAAATAAATAAACATCATTGTGGGCCCTAGGAAGGTTTCAACTGTGGTCCCACAGAGTTTACACAGGTACCCAATCTGCTTCCCATCAACCAATGATCTGTTGCAAATGTTTTAAGTTTATACTACTCGTTACAAAATTAAACTATTTTATCTGCCTACAAGCATATGATGTTTTTAATTATAAATTTATTAAATATCGAGTCGGGTCAAGTCTTTGAGTGGACCTAACCCGGCTGAATCGTTGAGTTGAGTTGACTCTGAGTTTGGGGTTTTTAAATTCATTCAAACCGGTTTGATGTGGGGGTAACGTTTGGTGATCAAAATTGGTCATGTATTTGATGGTGGTTGCCTAAAAAATCTGAGATAAATGGCATGTGAAATCATGCTTAAAGAGATGGTCCAGGTTAGCATTGGAGAGTCGCTGAGTCAGCTGGCCGCTGACGGATGCAGATTGCCTGGAGACATGGTGACCCGACTCTGCAGGTCCCCCCCGTGATGTATGTGTTTTATACATGTCGTACATCTATTTTGCCGGATCATTTTAAAGCATGAATCCAAAACCCTAGAATGATGCGGATGGAAAGCTCAAGTGGACCACACCATAGAAAATAGTGGGAATTGATCGCCTACCATTGAAAACTTATTGTGTGCCACAAAAGTTCTGGATGAAGCTGATATATGTGTTTTCCCTTCATCTAGGTCTGCATGATCATGGTAGGCCCTCAGGAAGGTTTCATCCCCACTGTTTCCTGTGGTGTGGTCAACTTGAGATTGGATTTTACCTCATTTTTTAGCTCATACCCTAAAATGGTCGGATGATGTGGATAAAACACATACCTTACGGTGGGCCCCACAGAGATTGGGTCTCCAGGCAATCAGCGTCCTGGGTTAATTTGACTCAGCTCGGGTGACACGACATCGGTCGATGTGACACTGACTTAAATGGCGTTCATCAGTCCAACGAAAACTTAGTCCAATTGTATGTTGAATGTGTTCTTGTCTATAAAAGTCGTACATCTGGCATTCATTTACTCGATGTCCGATTTGCTCTACCTTCGATCCAAATTTCAGATTGACTCAACGATCCTCATCTTTGATTAGTGAGATTGGGACCATTGACTCTTTCATTTCTCCATCCATTAAAAGTCCACTTAGAAAATTAAATCGATGCAATTTTCGGGCTCAAGACCCTTATAAAATTAGGGCCCACAATTTTCGCCTCGCCTCTTCAGCTAGCAACACATAGACCCATTCCTCATATCATTTAATTCGATCGAAAAAGATCAACCACCAGAAAAGGATGTGGGGCCCACTGTGATTTGACCAAGCTAAGCTGGGTCATTCATCATGGGCCCTTCCCGGGCTTAGCCGGAATATTTGGCCTAGATTTTAAGCTCGGGCTCATCATCGAGCCGAGTCTAGAGGGCCCAAGCATGGCACCATGGCCCATTGCCACCCTATTAAAAATTGAGTCGACCTGACCTGACTTGAGCACTGGTTTAGACTCAGCGACTGGTTTGTGTTTGAGTCGAGTCTTGAGTATGAGTCGGGTACGAGTCAATTAGGTAAGGGAGAGAGTTGGGTTTTAAATAGAGAAGAAAGCTAGGGCTTTCCTGGGTGGGGTTTTTGAAATCCCGAGAGAGAAGTTTTGTATCAGGATTATATTTGTTCCTACAGTTTATCTGAGTGGTAATAACCTTATGAACGGTTTGGATGGCATGTAAACATGATGGTCAGCTCCAGGAAGGTTTCAACAGTGGACGGTGGACTTTTTTGTCTATTCCCACTGTTTCGTTGGTGTGGCCGACCTGAGTTTTGGATCTGCTGATTTTTAGAATCCTGTCCTATTGTGGTCTTTCAAAACAAATGGACCGAGTGGATTTGTCATGGACATCTCTATGGGCCCCACATAGCTGGGGCATAGGTATATCTTTGTGCCAATCCGCTTCCGTCAATTTCCTTTGACCGTCCATTTCTTCAGTACAATTGTGGCCATCCATCTCAAATGCAGGGATGTTTGTTGATTAGATGTTTTACACGTGCATGAAGTAGGCATGTGTGAACCGGTGAGGCCAAAAGAATCCATTATTGTTCATTTCCTACTTTAGCTCTGCACAATTTCATAAGATGGTCACCTTCCACACATCCTGCACTTATGCACAACTATCCAAATTGTGGGTTTCGTGGTGTACGGAGCATGTCTATAAAATCACACTGATCATGCGATCCCAACCATCAAATTAATTGGCATCATAAAAATTGAATAGTGGGTGGTCCAAATTCAAAGGGCAAAAATCAGAATGTGGCTTGAGTACTATCATCTGAGATTTGATTGGATATCAGGTCATGGACAAGTCAATTGAACAACTTTCAAACATGTTTTGCCTGGGCTTCATCTCTAATTGCAGCCTGCCATCCAAACACTCGCCACAGCAGAGGGAGATCAGTCCAGGCGGGAGCAATACCCAATTAATGTTTGAGCTCCCTTGGCCAAGATTTGACTATATGCGAATTGGGTACTGCCGCTGCATGAACCAAGCTCCCCCACTAGGTAGGTTTTGATTAGACAACATCATCACAGATGGACCCATGCAAAGCATGTTTGAAAGTTGTTCGGATGCATCTGAAAGATAATATTGACCATCTTAGTTTTTTGAGGCAGATTCAATACTGCCTCCACTTGGACCATTGAGCACATTTTATCCTTAAGATATGGGATTTGATTTGACACTCACCAGTTGGGCCCGAATCCGTCTATTTGATCCCACCCCTTTTAAATGGGGGCAAATTGTGTAGTGAGTAAACTCCGTGGCGAGTAAACTCTGACGTATGTGTAGAGCTGCACATGAGCCGAGCTCAAGTTGAGCTTGGCCTTGCTCGAGCTTGGCTTGGCTTGGGCATTGAGCTCAAAACAGCCTGCTCGAGCTTGGCTTGTTGGTCGAGCCGAGCGAGCTTTGTTCGAGCTAAGTAGATTGAGCTCTATCGAGCCAAGCCAAGCTTCATCTTTTTTTTCTTTTTTTTCCAACCCAACCCATTTGAGCTAAGCCATTGACTTAACCCAACCCAACACAACCCAACCCACTGACCTAACCTGACCCAACTCTATCAGCTGACCCAACCCAACCCATTGTCCCGAGTCACCTGACCCGACCTCAATCTAACCCAAAAAATCTCCAAAACTAGCCCCATTTTAAGGTATTCCCTATTTTAAACAAAATAGATCCAAAATAATAATAAAAAATCTACAAAAATTACCTTTTTGGGAAGAATGAAACCCGGGGTGGGTGCATGCCAGCCCATGCAAGCGAACTGAGTATTTGGTCTAGGTTGGACGTTCGCTGCTTGGGTATGGTGCGGGTCGTGCGGGTCGTGCAATGCTGATGGCCGAGGAGGAAGTCGGAACGAAGAGAGAGAGAGAGAGAGAGAGAGAGAGAGAGAGATTAGGAGGGAGGGAAAGAGAGGGAAAGGGGCAAGGGCACGGCAGGCTAGGTGGGAGTGCAAATGAAATGAAAAGGGGATGGTTGGGTTGGGTGGGTTGGGTAAGGTTAGGTTTTGTTTTATATATATATATATATATATATATATATATATATATATATATATATATATATATATATATATATATCGAGCTCAAGTAGAGCCAAGCTCACTCGTGTTTGAGCTTGGTTTGTTTTTGAACGAGCTTTCAAAATTAAGCTCGAGCTTGATCGAACTGTCCTACAAGTCAAGCCAAGCCAAGCTTAAACGAGCCAAGTCGAGTGAGTTTTTTAAGCTACTTCGGCTTGTGTGCAACCCTACGTATGTGTCTTATCTGCACCATCCATCTATTTTTTCAGCTCATTTTAGGGCATGCGCTCAAAATTGAAGCATATCTAAAGCTCAAGTGGACCACATCATAAGAAACAACAGGAATTGAGCACCAACCATTGAAGACTTCTTGGGAGCCATAAAAGTATTAGATCAAACTGATATTTGTGTTTTCCCTTTTCCATGTCTGTGGGACCTTATGAATAGGTTGGATGACAAATAAAAATCATTGTGTGCCCTAGGACAATTTCAACTGTGGACATCATTATCCCCACTATTTCTTGTGGTGTGTTCTGCTTGAGTTTTAGATATGCTTTAATTTTGGGCTCATGCCCTAAAATGATTTGGTAAAACGGATGGATGACATGGATAAGACACATACATCACTAGTGAGCTCCATAGAGTTTACTAAGTATGTTACTCAATAGGTAATCCATGTCCTTTTCGAACATCTTCGCATGGTCGATCTATTATAGTGGCTTGCAAGCCATTTTAATCCTACTAGTACCAACAAAGAGAGTTAGGTCTATATAAGATAATACCCAATTCATGCCCTACCCTTTCGGTGTAATTATTATGCTAAACTCCTTATACATACATGATTTATATGGTAGATTCTTGTGAAATAGGATATAAACAAATGACAACAATTTTACCTCAGATTAAAGAATATGTACACGCTAATCAATCCACTAGACAGACGAAAAGAAACGATATAAGGCTAACAATTACCTCGCATTGAAGATAATGTCTGTTGATTGAAATTAGTAAGTCGATATACACAAATACTTAAATAATGCTAAAAGCGTCATAAATACAAACATTGATAGTAACCTAGTGTATATATTTTAAAATATAACATACAATACGCCAATAGTTAACCTACACCCTACTTTAGTTTAATAGAGGGCCTACCATTACAACTTACATGTTTCCTATTCATCATGCGCAAAAGACTTATAATAAATCAGTCTACTTATAATCTCCCATGTTCTTCAGGTCTGATAACTGATACAAATACCATTCAAAAAAAAAAAAAAAAAAAAACAGTTTCAAACATCTACAATAATGTATATAACAAAAGGTACATCCAGACACATGTTCAAAATATTTAACAAATCGATTTTTTTCGACGATTTATCCCTCATATAAGAGATTTATGCACCGTCATTCTTCCTCTTCATTAACATTATCAGCCATTGAAAATGCAGTTCTGGTGGAAGTGTCAGAAATGCTCTTCTATATAATTATTCATTTAACATAATCTTTGTCGTGTATAGAATTTTCTGTTAGGTCAGTCCTTCAACTCGCTGTAATACTGGTATAATTTGTAACATTCGGCTATAGTCTTTGCCTTGGTTTATAGTTACAGTAAGTGCTTTCACACTACCTCACTCATAACATAACCCATAATCTCACAAGGTCTATTAACTCTTGCATTTTTTTTTTTAGAATTAACCATGTTGTCAATTGCAGTGGAATCATTAGTCATTTGCTTGTGAGTTGCGGTATGAGTATTTGACGCCTTGGTGACTATGATAAGGCCAATGTATATCTGGAGTACTGTCCCCATTATTATTAAAAGATAATACCATAGTGTTATCATTAAGATCTACTATTTTTAATTTGAATCTTTCAGATCTTGCATGCCTCATGAGGAAGGATCGGAATGTAAGTTGCTCGTTAAACAGTTATGCCCATTCGCCCCGTCGTAATAAAAATGTACACATAATCATCGTACCGTTGAAACGATTTTTTCCATATGTGTTGTGCGAATGGATGCGATTATTCACAATAACAAGGAAGACGTCGTTCATTAAAATTCAACTATTGATAAAATATATATCAAAATTACTTCGAAATGTTGTAATATGGTTCTTTATTCTCACCTGTATGTAGTTAACTCACACCTCCTCTGGAGCAACTATAATCTTTAAATCATCATTCCAATTGAATCCTGAGGTGTTACACAAGTCCTTTACATGAAAGTGTCACTTATTTAGAGTGTGCAGTCAATTGGTTACATTATCAATGGTGAGGGATATTCCCAAACCATTCCAAAATTTATTTACAACAGGTGTTAATGTCTCATTTTGGAATCAAATGTCGCTTTTACTACCAAAAGCAACTTGCTCCATTAGACCATCTATTAAAACATTATTCATTTAATCAGTCCATCAGATCACCTCATTAGAGAAAGAATTTTTCTCAACTGTTTTACCAGTGTTCTTCCTCGGTGTCTTGTGAGGCATTGAAGTAAGTGATATACTCATAGGTTTTATACATGTTGATGGTTTTGTTTTCTTCGAGACATATCCAAAATATTTTCTTGTGATATCTATAACATGTCTAATGTGAAATACCAATTAAAACAATGTTCACAAATTGTATTATTATTAAAGCAATATTTTATGCTCCGAATAATGCAAATTCAATTTAATATTCCTATCTATGCTTACATATGCATGCGTGTGTGGCAAAATCAGACTGATGCATGTATTATTAAGTTGTCCTTTCAATATGGTGGCCATTGATGTCGTTCCCCACAAAACAGTATTACTACCTACAACTTATATTAAGAATGTATATTTTATAGATAGATCATTTTAAAATTATAATCTGCAACTCACGGGATGTGAATTATTTCACATCTTTCTTGCAATTTCATCTCGTACGGCCCCCACTCATCCCAATTGTGCTGGGTGACATTCAACGACATTCTTCCCTTGTTGATAGTAGAAATATCTACCGATGATAGTGTTATGTTTGAGTTTTCTTGGATTGTATTATCGTCATCGTCGTCATCAATATCTCCATCCCCAGATTTGTGAATGAAGTTGTGTAATATGCAATATATAAGCAAAATCTTTACCTATGTGAACATTGAGTATTGTGGAACGATCTTCGAAATGAAAAATCTCACTTTCATAACTTCGAAGGAATACATAAGTAAAATGTTTGGTGAATACCTTGGAAATAATGGGATCATTCATCAGACGACGTATCCAAACACTCCTCAACAGAATGGAGTGGCTGAACGTTAGAATTGTTACATACTCGAAGTTGTAATATCCCTTTTGTTTCAAACCAATGTCCTTAATTTTCTATAGTCAGATGTGATATTATCAACTACTTATGTTATTAACAGTTTAGAAAGTGTGGTTCTGAATGGAAAAAGCCATTTCAAGTTTTGATTGGAAGTCGTTCTTGAGTTATTTAGATCATTGATTCGTTATATACTCCGGTTACATCGGATACTTTAATTGACTAATTACTTGGCTTAATATAGAAGGAATCAATTTATATAATTGATTGATTTATTGTGAACTACGAGTACAATAAATGCTTTTGATTCCCTGCGATTGAAATATGAGTTCTTCATGTGAAAATCATTTAACTGAATTCATGTTTTGTTCGTGTTTGAGATTGATTTAATAAACTTATCTTCTTATGGGAAAGAATAAGAATTTCAATTCCAATTAAGTTATAAAAGTTGAATCAATGGATTAAATATTGAGCTTACTATAAGTGAATCCATGGTGTTGCACAACACGCCAACAACATCGGTGAACCGAGATCCAATCTCCAGTCTCACCCACAAACGATAAACAAGAAGAAATAATAACTACAAGCAGAATTGAAATAAACCAACAACCCACAAGACAGAATTTACGTGGAAAAACCCCAACAAGGGTAAAAAACCACGGGTGCAAAGTTCTACTATGAAGAAAATGAAGTTACAATGAATCTACTCACCTTCTCGTATGCTCCCATGCATAAAAATGACCCGTTTTGCTAACCTCTTCACATTTTCTCACCTTGGACATATAGAAACCTTAATCGCATACCCCAGTCTCGAATTACACCTCTTTATATAGCATAAGTTGGAAATAAGACTCAAAATAGAAAACCCCGCGAAACAAATTACGTCCGGTCGGGCGCTCGGTTAGGCTTAGTCAGGTACCCGCCCAATACAAAAAATGTCCAGCGAGTCCAACGTAAAACTGTCCGAATTTCGGGCGTCCGACCAACCATGGTCGGGTGCCCGGTCCACTCACCGTCGAGCGCTTGACTGTATCTGAAGCAGTCCAGAGACTTTTTGTCTCCTTGTGCAAATATCGGGTGCTCGGTCACAGACCCTCCGGGCGTTCGACCACCTCCTGGCTGGCATAATTGGTGTGTTCGCTCTACACCTCAACAATCTCCCACTTAAAGACACATCACCATAGATCGTCTTCTACATCCGGAGTGCACCACCTCCCCATCTTCAAGCCTAAAGACCAATCAAAGTTGAACAGAGCTTCAGCTTCTCCCGTGTGACCGCTTTGGTCAACATATCCACAGGGTTCTCACTTATATGGATTTTCTCCAGAGCAATTGATCCATCTTTCAGTAATGAACGTATAAAGTGATATCTGATGTCAATATGCTTGGTCCTTAAACGAAAGACCGAATTCTTGGCCTAAGTGTATTGCACTCTGACTGTCACTATACAGCTTGCAATCTGCTTGTTTCTTCCCCAACTCTTTCATAAAACCTTGCATCCACACCATCTCCTTACACGCTTTTGTAGTTGCAACATACTCTTCTTTCGTTGTACTAATGGACATTATCTTCTGTAACTGAGAGACCCAACTGACTGCAACACTTTCTAGAGTAAAGACATACCCTATATTGCTTCTTCTGCTGTTAATATCCCTTGCCAAATCTGAATCAACGTAGCCTTGTAGCTCGATTTCTAATCCTCTACAACATAGCCTTACATTCACAGTACCTACCAAGTATTTGAGGATCTACTTCATAGCTTCCCAATATTCCTTCCCGGGGTTGTTCATGAACTTGCTAACAACTCCCACTGCTTGAGCAATATATGGCCTCGTGCTAACCATAAGCATACATAAGGCTCCCTATAGCTGACGCATATTGGACTTTAGGCCATGTAGTCCCGTTCCTCCTGTGTCTTTGCACCTTGCTCCTTAAAAAGCTTGAAGTGATTGGCTAATAAAGTACTAACCGACTTAGCACCTCCCATACTGAATCGATCAAGTACCTTGGCTATGTACTATGCCTGTGACAAAACTAGTTTTTTATTTTCCCTATTACGCTTTATCCTCATGCCTAGAATTTGTTTCGCAGCTCGTAAATCCTTCATGGTAAATTCTTTAGACAACTATTTTTTGAGATCTGAGATGTCCTTCATGCTTGATCAGACTACAAGCATATCATCAACATACAGAAAAAGGACGATGTACAACGTATCAAACTTCTTCAAATAGCAATAGTGCTCTGCATGACATCTATAAATCCGTTTCTCGACATGAAACTGTTGAACTTCTTGTACTACTGCCTCGGGGTTTGCTTCAAGTCATATAGGCTCTTTCTCAGTTTACACATCTTATTCTCCTTTCCTGGTGCCACGAATCCTGTTGGCTGATGCATATATCTTCTTCAAGGTCTCCATGAAGAAAGGCTATCTTAACATCTAGCTGCTCTAGATGTAAGTGTTATGTAGCCACTATACTCAAGACCATGCGAATCGTAGACATCTTCACTACTGGTGAAAATATTTCAGTGAAATCGATACTTGTCTTTTGTTGGAATCCTTTCACAACCAATCTGGCCTTGTACCGCTTCGAACCATCGTGCTCCTCTTTCAGTCTGTAAACCTACTTGTTATGACTGAACTTTCTTACCCTTAGGTAGAGTGACGAGCTCACACGAACGATTGTACTGAAGGGAGTCCAACTCATCATCCATGGCTTGCTCTCACTCAACCCATTTATTTAATTGTAATGCCTCTTCAAAACACTCTGGTTCACCATTATCTATCAGCAGTAGATAATGTAAGGATGGTGAGTATCGGACCTTGGGTATCTTCTCTCGAGTAGACCTCCTCACAATCGGTGTCTGCGGCTCTGCCTCATTATGCTCCTGTTGTCACGCCCCAAATTCGGTTCTCGACGTCCATTCGCTGTAACCCGAATTCAGAGGTGGCAGCCTCCGTAGTACCCCGATCTCGGATCCTAACCCTACACGCCAGGTTCTGATCCTGGGATACCACGAGGAGGATTTTAGGGTCTGAATTTTTTTTTAAAAACATGAGCATCACCATATGAGTACCATCAAAGACAAACACAATATTTCCACTAAATCATTTCGTTTACATACAGTACTGAAAGGTAAATACACAATGCTTAAATATAAAAACTATGCACAATCCGGCACCTCCTGCTACTGCACTCCCAACTCCAACTCAACGTTGCTGATATACTTTGGTAGAACCTGCAGCGTAACAAACGCGCATAAGCTTCGAACGAAGCTTTGTGAGTGCGTGTGTGCGTGCACAATTCGTATGACAAGCATGATAAATATCAGAGTAAGCAGTAAAGCATGATGAGAACTTTAAACCAAGACTTAGCCTAATTAGGCTACACGATCATATGATATGAATAACCAGCCTACAACGGCTATGCAAGCATGCAATACAGATAACCAGCCTACCAAGGCTATATACTCATACTATGCAATGGTCTACAGGGCCTAATGTCGCATATAATGATCCAATGCATGTATGCAAATCACCATCTCTAAGTACAGTGGTCCAGATACGAACAGTCATAACGCAATCACGTAAGCAATGCAGGACTCGGAACTGGTAGCTCGCCCAGGCTTACAGCCCCGCCCACATCACACCTGCCCACATCAGGACCGTCCAACACCATACAGTGATACCAATACCATCTCTGAAACAGAAAATCACCGGGGTCTCACAGACCTCACTACTCACCAGTAGAATGCCAAAGCCTATCTGGTGCAATAGCGGACCTACTCACAGCTGGTCAAACTCAACCCCCTTTGCCAACACTCTTCCGGCAGGTTAGGTCAGACCTCTTTCCAAACTGACCACGTGCAGTGGAAAACACCACCGTTTGGTATTCGGCATACTAGTGTATGATTAAACCACCCGGTCCTTGAATGGAGCACCCACCTTGGTACCAACGGGATCAGGGACTTTCACCCAGGGACATCTTTGGCATCCAGTTTAAAGATCACATATTTCCGGTGTACTGTAAACCACGATGGAGCTGTGGTTGCAACGTAGTAACCATGCTATATGCGGCACAAGCAGACGGTGAGAAATGCAACCATGCATACAAACGTGGGACGACATGCCCGTGCAAGTCTCCAAAGAGCACCATAAAACTATAAGGTCTCAAACACAATGTCACCGTCAGCTGGTAACGAACTGCACGACAATCACGACTGATATGGCCGGTTGATACAAGACAATCAGATGAGCCAGGCATTCATGATGCATGAGTCAAGTATACAGTATGAGTGCCAACAAGTAGTCCATCTACCACGATGGCTATAAATCAATCTAGTCAAACTTATTTGAGATATGATTAAGATGAGGGGACACATATGAATGATCGAATCATAGTGCGGGATGTTGCTAGCCAGGGAATCTCACACCAAGGGCTACAAGGTATGCTAAGTTATGCCTACCATACAGTGTAAGTCAGGATGATAGATTCCTGTCCTCGAATAGTCCCATACCTATTGGAGAGGTTTGCGATAAAGAGCACGTGAATTACATTTGCGCGACTACATCTCGAATGCTTTATGAATGCGTTTATGCCCTAGTGGTCCCCAACTAACAATGGTGATTCGGGATGCATACTCATTACACATGCATGGTGGTCGTCGAAGCACATACTATATAGATCGCATAAGAGTATTCCAAATAACACTACGTGTGGCAACAAACATACTAAAAATAGTATAAAAAGATAATTCACTTATAATACAAGCAAACATAAAGGGATAAGACTCTAAATGGATGGTATACAACAACATAGACGGTCCAACAACTGAACGGTGTGGATTAACCTTCAATATTCAGATAACCCAAATGGAAAGAAAATGATTGAAAACACTACCGACACATCAAAGGTAGAACCTACTTGAGCGGCAAGAGTGAAATACTCAAAATCATGCCGAGACCCATAATCCTATAGTACAGTGGAGAAGAACATAATAATGGTCCGTAAAAGGATTGTCATAGAAGGGGTTGCAAGATAGACATGTCATGACAGAGGATTATAAATGGTAGGGTAATCTGCGATAGATGGTCAATACAATAAGGTCCAAAAAGGGACAATAGGTCTAACCTCATACTACAAGATCGGCTCCATATAATAGATGGCCTAGATGACATACAAACGTCGAGGATGAGCCCCATACTCGTCCTATAGGTAAACGGACGGTGTGGATGGGATATACACAATATGGTAGTCTTTAATAGTTGGGTACAAGGGTAGAAGGGGTGAGTCATATGAGTATACAATCTGAGTTACCAAGATCAATCAACATGGTGAGTCAACAAGGTGGGTCAATAAGGCAGGTTGACAAGGCGGGTCAACATGGTGAGTTAACAAGGTGAATTGACAAGACGGTTCAACAGGGTGAGTTTAAGAAGGTAGCCCTGTGACTTGGATCGAGCAAACTCTAAGGATGACCTTTCAATAAGGGTTTACACAACTAATCATCAAGGTGGATGCACGGGATGGACAATGCGGTCATTCGAACACGTACACTGAGGTGGTCCTAAGGCCATCATGTACATAACATGCTGGGGTCCATTCATTTGGATGGTTTGGATCAAGCACAAAAATTAAGGCGGTCTGTATGGATGGCCGACATACATATCGCACCATGGTGGCCAATGACGTGGATAGAACACATGCATAACAAGGTGGACCCGTGGTTGGGTAAAACCGTACAAAGGAGTGGGGGAGCCACATACATCAATGGGCCCCAACAGTTTGGGATCAACCCGATATTTGTGCTTTACCACTAATCAAGTGAGATGGCAATTAAGCACTATGGTGGGGCACGCACACCACACGTGTGGAACCCCACCCATGGTTGAGTGATTTAAGAACAAGGAGAATGGTAGGCATTCAATCACCCTTATTTCCTACATGTGGCCCACCCAAAACTGGGCCTCACGCCCCGACCAAGGTGGACAACAATGTATACAACACATCTATCAAGGTGTATCAAGGTGGGAGCCCAAGATGGGCCCCATGGCCTTTGGTTGGATGGAAAATTAAACATTACAATGGCCCCAAGGAAGGTTTCAAAGGTGGGCATCAATGACCACTGTTTCCTACAATGTGGTCCACCTGAGGTTTGGATTTACCTCATTATGAGGGCCCCCGGCCCTAAAATAATATGGAAAAACAGATGGGCGGCATACATAAAACAGATACATCGTGGTGGGACCCACAGAGCGTAGCACCCAAATGGGCCCCAAGAGTTTTGAATCAAACTAACATTTTTGTTTTCCCATTATTCCATGTACATGTGATCTTATGAACAGGTTGAATGACAAATAAACATGACTGTAGGGCTGGGAAGGTTTCAACGGTGGAGATCATTATTCCCACTGTTTCCCATGGCATGGTCCACTTGACATTTGGATATGCTTAAATTTTGGCTCAACCACTAAAATGAGCTGGAAAAACATATGGACGGAATAGATAGAGCGCATACATTCTAGGTGGGCCCAACGAGTGTTGCCATGCCCAAGAGGGCTGCGCTGCTGGGCAGCAGCGTCCCCTGGACGCTGTCTGTCCAGCGGCCAGCGTTCATATATTTTTTATATATATTTTTATTTTATTTTTTTATTTTATTCTCTCCTCAAGTGGGGCCCACAGAGGCTTTCGATCAAGCTGATATTTTTTTGCCCTCCCTTCTCCCATGCATGCGTGAACTTATGAACAGGTTGGATCTCAAATAAACATCATGGTGGGCCATTGGAAGGTTCCAACGATAGAGTCACTGTCCCTACTGCTTTCTGTGGTGGGGCCTCCTTGAGACTTGGATCTGACTCATTCTTGGGTTCATGTCCTAAAATGATCTCCCCAAATGGATGGACGGTGTGGATACAGCACATACATCATGGTGGGACCCACGAATGGGCCACCAGCTGGCACGAGCCAGCGTCCTGGACGCTGGTAGTACCAGCGTCAGCGACGCTGCCTCTTCTCGATTTCTTTCTTTCTTTCTTTCTTTCTTTTTTTGCACTCATATCATGTGGGGCCCACATGGGACTGATCCACTCCGTTCATCAGGTTCCCCATCTCATGGGGGACCCAACAAGCCCAATATTGGATATTTAAATCAGTCTAGAAACACTAAGGTGGGCCAAAGGATTTCTGACAGTAGAAATCATCATTTCCACTGTTTTAAGCGGTGCGGTCCATTTAAGATTCGGATCGGCTTCATCTTTTGGCCCTGGCCCTAAAATGATCTGGGAAAACCGATGGACGACGTGGATGGAACATAAACATCAAGGTGGGTCCCACGAGTGGGGACCCATTCAACCTTCCAGGTGACGCTGGACTGTTCCAGAGTTCTGACGCTGTGAACGTCCAGCGTCCCAACCTTTTTTTTTGTTTTTCTTTTCTTTTCTTTTTTTTAGTTTATTTCAGGTGGGGCCCACTTAGGGAAGATCCAATCCATTCAACAGGTTTCCCAGCTCGTTAGGGACCAAATAAGTCCAATATTGGGCAGCTGATTCCATCTACAAACATCACGGTGGGCCAGGGTAGTTTCAATAGTGGACATCGTTTTCCCCCACTGTTTTCGATGGTGAGGTCCACCCGAGATCTGGATCTTCTTCATTTTTGGTACCCTAGCCTTAAAATGGGCTGGAGAAACAGGTGGACGGCGTGGATTAACTACATGCATCAAGGTGGGTCCCACGAGGGAGAACCCACTGCAACGCCCAAAGGCTAGGCGCTGCTGGGCAGCAGCGTCCTCTGGACGCTGACTGTCCAGCGGCCACATGTTTTTTTTTTTTTGTACCTTGACCAGTGGGGTCCACACATGCAGGATCCACTCCATTCATCAGCTGGGCCATCTCATGGTGGGCCCAATAGCTTTGGATCAAGATAATCTTTATATTTATCCATCATCCATATCTTCGTGTTTTAAAGAATGGAGAATAAAAGAAAATCAAGCATCATGGTGGGCCATTGGCCACAATAATCATGCCACAAAATGGGTCCCCAAGTGGGATCCACACCATCAAAAGGTGGGACCCATTTGAATCCTAGATTCTACACAAAACTTAATAGGGACATGGATGCACTCACAATGATGGTTGGACGGTCGGATGGGGATGGATTGCCGATCGGACGGTCCGGATGATAATCGGGGTCCTCCAAGCTTGATCTACTCCTTCAATCTCTCTCTTTCTCTCTCTTGATCTCCCTCTAAATCTCTCTCTACTTCTCTCTCTTCTCTCTCTCTCCTTCCTCTTTCTCTCTCCTTTCTCTCTTTCTTGCAAAAAAATGGGAATGAGAAGGCCACCCCCCCTACGTATGGCTCTTGTATGGGAGAGGGGGGTACTTTAGGTGGTGATGATGATGATGATGATGATGATGGGATGGGAGGAATGGGTTGGAGTTGACTTTGGTGAGAGAGGTATGGGTTGGAGTTGGTGTGTGTAGGTTAGGGTAATGATAGGGGTATGGGTAAGGGTGATGGTGATTGATTTGACATGTTGTTGGGATTTGTGCAAGTGGGGCCCACGCCACACGCGCGTTGCGCGGCCCACCTCAGATTGCACAAAAGTACTCATCTTTCACACCGGATATCGCAATGAGGCGTGCCGCGCGGCGTTGGAATTGTGGCGCCCGCGAGGTCGCAAGGGTACAAGTCTTAGGTCGTTGCGGTACTAAATCAGGGTCGCGATCAAGGTTCTCTAATCTGGTCCATTCGGGACGTATCCGGTACCAGAAACTAAACGTACGGAGGGCAATTCGGGGTACGGGTCTTACACCTGTGTATGCTCATCATGTGACACTATAACACCTGTGTCCGGTTGTAACGACTCGAGATTTTCGACTCTTGTGTATAACACGATAGCCGAATTCCCAAGTAATTTATAAAATAACTAATTTGTCAAATAATGAAATATAGCATTCAAGCACAATGGCGAAAATAATTATCATCTTATTTTATCAAACTTACTACGTCATCATCAATGTGATTATACGAACCATCGAACTCTTATCCTTAAAAATTGGGTTCAATACCTGGATCTTCCCTTGCATCATCTAAATTTCGATTGGGATAGCGTTAAACACTATCATAGTGAGGAATATTTCCTCAAAAACAATCAAGAATAATAATAACGGTATAGAGTAAACGCAAGCAGGATATTATCATTTAATCAAATCAAAACAAACAAGTAAAAATCTTTGTTAATGCGATGCATGGAATGCATGCTCTGGCTAAGGCACCCTGGCTAGAATCACAATACATGAAGTGGGAGACTCCGTGTTACGACTTCGTGCTAGCCACTAGTCACCAGAGGTTCCTGGGACGCACAAGCCCATAGTTTTGCCCGACCACGTGAGAAACGGGACGCTCATAGCCCAAATCTACATGTGACAGTGTACGGGAGAAGTAAGGACGCTCTAGCCTATTCTCAATTCCATACACCCACATGGAGCCAAGTGAATGCATGACTTTACTTTCACCTTTATTTAAGTATTTTCGCATACAACCGATTTAAATAAAACTCACTGGTCACTATGGGGAGTCGCAAGCAACCCAGCATAGGCCGACAGCACAGGATTAGTGTCCATACCACCAACCCCGGCTCATGAGAATTTAGTATACCATTAGTGTCCACTCTTTGTCCCGTTTTATGATTTCATCATGTCCCAAAAAGCCAATGTTGTACATCATGACCAAATTCATTAAAATACTCATGTAATGTAAATGGATCCAATCAAGCATCATGTACATGTAAAGATCCATTGACAAACAATCACTTCATTCTCTCAGTTAAGTCAAGAGATATTCTTCCATCATGGACACCTCTCACGGGTTCCATCTCTCTACATCGAATAATTTTACCAACTTAGGGACAAAGAGTATACAATAATGGGATGTCCATATGATGATCTTATACACATATTTCATATCACAATATGAAAACCAATGGTACTTGTAAAAAACAGATTAAGAAAATAAGGGCATAGATTTCACAAAGATAAATAACACAAATACACATGCTTCTTAGTAAAAAATCTAAACAAGGAATCACATAATTATGTAATGATATTCATTGCAAATCCTACGTCAAGCTTCATGTTATATGGATCAACAATTCAAAACAAAATAAGTTCACATACCATAAAAGAAACTTATGATAATCGTAATATTATCAATGAAAGGCTTGAAGGAAAATCCTCACCTTAGGATGGACTTAGAAGAGGGTTGTAGAAGATCCTAACCGCTGGAAAAAAATATGAGAAAGAACTCTCTTCTCTTCTCTCTCTCTCTCTCTCTCTCTCTCTAAGGCATGGAGGCCAGGGTTAGGAGAATGGCTCAGAGGTGTGTAGTAGGAATATGGAGAAGGATATGAGCACATGGGGAGAGAAAAGAAGGGCATGCGCATAACAACCTCTTGAGATGGGTTTCTCAAATCTCAATATTCGGGTGATCTTTGATCAATTTCAATCCATTCATCTTATCAAGCTCGAAGGGTAGAGTCAGCATACGTAAATTTCTTGATGATCCATATTTTAGATTGGCCGATCCTTGAAAATGGCCTGACGGGTGCTAAAATGGGTTTAATCTCAATTAACAGTCTACGCTTGATGATCAGAGCCCAAATTTTGAAAAAATATATAGTCATGATATGCAAACAATTATACAAAGTTTGGTGGTTGATTGATGGTGAGAAACGCCTAGATATGAAATTTCAACTTTTGGCGGAAAGGGAAGAGGCTGGCTTTGTAGTTCAATGGTGTAAGATTATAGATCGGGGTCTAAATTTTGTGTAAACTCATAGTGATATGAGTACAATGGGTAGTCCAAATTTGAGAAGCGATTGATGGTGAAAAGTGGGTAAATTGAAAGGTTCAAATTTGAGAAGAGTTGGTAACTCGTTAATTCCTAAAACGGGATAACTTCGCGCATAAGAAAGATGCTTGTAAAGGTGGGGCACTCAAATCACAGTATTGGTCCATGATAAAGACGATCCAAGTCATTCATATGAAGAAAAATATTCGACTACGACTAACCATGTACTTTCCTCACTCGATGGACATGAAAATCAAGGATGAAGGGGCTGATTTGACAATTGGACCACTTCTACTATGATTTAAGGGCTGAAATTTGACCTGTATGGTTAATATGTGCCCTAAAAGCTTAAATCCAGGATTTTGTGTGAAAGTGATCGTCAAAAATGATAATACTTAAAAATGGCATCTTAACTTAAGTTTAACTAATAGCATTTTCATAATTATCTAAAATGTGCGTAATTTTTGAAATCTAATCTTTCTACGATGTTTATGGGATCATTCTAAGCAACTTTTGTAAATGGTCCCCTATCGGATCGCCTACGGATGTCCCGTTATTCGTAAATCAACGGTAAATGTACGATAATTAATAAAAAATAAATTAAAAATGAATTTTCAAAAAATTTCTAATAAATCTCGAAAATCTGGGGCATTACAAACCACCCTCCTTAAAAACAAACTTTGTCCCTGAAGTTTCCTAAGATTAGTCGATAAAAGATTGAGGGCAATCTCACTTCATGACTCCTCGTTTAGCTATCTGAACTATTCCGGGTAAGACGCGATCACGATCCACCCCCCTTAAAATAAGACTTCTGTCCTCAAGATTGGCTGCATAAGCTCCTGGTATGCTTCCACTGCGCATTTTGATTTCTAGATGGTTCTATACATAACAATGGGTCCAATCAAACATCTGATGCCCTGATATGTCTCAGGCCTAGGGGCGCTCTTATAGTCAATGATCTAAAAGGATGATTAGGGTTAGATGATTACCAAGGATGTTTGATCGATAATGTGATGACTGGCCGGGAGTTTAGAGGATAGATCTGAGTTTGATTAGGTTGGCATGATCGAATGGTCACGTGAATGAGTATATAAACAAGCAGATAACAAAGTGAATGAGATATCATCGACGATCCTTTAATGGCTGAAGGTATGATGGAAAGATGAGGTTAGGGATACCTTATTCTAACTCTTTATAGGGTCTAAGTGGCTAAGCTTTTACGTCCTAGGGTCGTCTATACATTTATCTTATTTTAGTCATCCAAAGAAAAACAATCACACACATTCCAAGAGATGCACAAAAGTCCCGAACTTAGAACAAGGATGCAATTTGTATAGTGTCGGCATCACGGGCAAACGGTTCAAGTAGATTTGGATCCGATACTTAGATCTTCTACTCGCATTTGAGTATTGAGTTCTTTAGTATTCATTCAAAATTTCGAGTGACGCCCTCGGGATTTGAACTTGGATCCAATCGCTTACACATCGTATAAGGTACAGTTCCGCTCTCCCATGTGACCAATTTAGCCTAACATCGTGGGGACCTTTATACAATCTCCCAAAAAGCAAACATCAACAAATAAAATCCAAAAGAAATTCATTAATACAAAACATCACAACCTTAAGGTGTCATATTTACTTCCGTCGTTAGTCATGGTCAAAGGTTTATGTCGGGGTTGGTAAGTAGCATTCTATGGTCATGATAACCTACCTAAGGTAACTAAGTTGGGCCCAAAATTCATAAGGACATATAAAAAAAATGTTAGAAAACACTTCTAAGAGTGCGTGCTTACAAACTAGATCTAATCAAAGGGGTTTTGAGGCTAAGGGCTAGGGTAGCGTCGGATCTGGACCGCAGGACGTATATGCACTCCTGGAATTCTTTCTCTCAAACCGGGCATAGGTTTCTCCTAAAATTTGGAAGGTAGGCTGTAGGTTAGGTGTGGAACATACCGAATTTTTCTCAGATCAATATTCCTACGGGAACACATGTTTCTGCCTTAATTAAGTCCAAAAAGCGTAGCAGGTCAGCAGAATTTTATACAAGATTTTTACTACTGTCAGAATTTTCCTGATTTATCTACATGTCCGATTGATATGAAATTTTATGAGAGTTCTACGAGATAAGTTAAGAGTCTCTGTAAAAATTTACAAAAATTTTATAAGTCTGGAAGTGCATTTTCTAATGGGAGTACTACTGCTGGATTTGAAAATCTGACCTAACGAAAAAATTCAAAATAAAATAGATAGCCGTAAGATTTGAGCGAGATAATTCACACAATTCAGCGAAACGCTGATCTAAACATGAGGAATTGATAAAAGCCTCAGACTTCAATCAAAAAGTGGGAATTCACTTCCCAAAAATCCTAAAGTTTACAGATTTCTACGTTTATCAGTTATCCTAATGATTTCAAGGGGCCTAAGTTTTGGTTTCTAAGTTCATAACATCATAAGCAACCAATAGGGGTTGAACGTAGTTTTTTTTTTTTTCTTTCTAGTTTATGGGGACCTAAGCCCTAGGGTCTGTTTATTATGATAAAGCCAGAGGTCCCGATTGTGCTCTGATACCAACTGTAACGACCCTAGATTTTCGACTCTCGTGTATAACATGATAGCCGAATTCCCAAGTAATTTATGAATAACTAATTTGTCAAATAATGAAATATAGCATTTAAGCACAATGGCGGAAACAATTATCATCTTATTTTATCAAACTTACTACGTCATCATCAATGTGATCATACGAACCATCGAACTCTTCTCCTTAAAAATCAGGGTTCAATACCTGGATCTTCACCTGCATCATCTAAATTTCGATTAGGATAGCGTTAAACGCTATCATAGTGGGGAATATTCCCTCAAAGAAAATCAAGAATAATAATAACGGTATAGAGTAAATGCAAGCAGGATATTATCATTTAATCAGATCAAAACAAACAAGTAAAAATCTTTGTTAATGCGATGCATGAAATGCATGCTTTGGCTAAGGCACCCTGGCTAGAATCACAATACATGAAGTGGGAGACTCCCTGTTACGACTTCATGCTAGCCACTAGTCACCAGAGGTTCCTAGGACGCACAAGCCCATAATTTTGCCTGACCACGTGAGAAACGGGACGCTCATAGCCCAAATCTACACGTGACAGTGTACGGGAGAAGTAGAACGCTCTAGCCTATTCTTAATTCCATACACCCACATGGAGCCAAGTGAATGCATGACTTTACTTTCACCTTTATTTAAGTGTTTTCTCATACAACCGATTTAAATAAAACTCAGTGGTCACTATGGGGAGTCGCAAGCAACCCAGCATACGCCGACAGCACAGGATTAGTGTCCATACCACCAACCCCTGCTCATGAGAATTTGTATACCATTAGTGTCCACTCTTTGTCCCGTTTTATGATTTCATAATGTCCCAAAAAGCCAATGTTATACATCATGACCAAATTCATTAAAATACTCATATAATGTAAATGGATCCAATCAAGTATTATGTATATGTAAGGATCCATTGACAAACAATCACTTCATTCTCTCAGTTAAGTCAAGAGATATTCTTCCATCATGGACACCTCTCACGGGTTCCATCTCTTTACATCGAATAATTTTACCAACTTAGGGACAAAGAGTATACAATAATGGGATGTCCATATGATGATCTTATACACATATTTCATATCACAATATGAAAATTAATGGTACTTGTAAAAAATAGATTAAGAAAATAAGGGCATAGATTTCACAAAGATAAATAATTATTATCTATAACTAACTTACAAATTATCTAAACACATAAACTAAGTAATCAATAGGGTTGTACATGGGTCAGCGGAACCGATGGAGTACCGAAACCCGACCCAGACCCAACCCGTTTGTTAAAATGCATGGGTCCGGGTCCAAGAACAAACACAGATGCTAAATGGGTCTGGATCTGGTTTCTTTTATATTAGGCCCGACCCGAACCCAATTACTAAATGGGCGGGTTTGGTTTATGTTGCAAGAGACCCATCTAGACTCGATTTTAAACATAGTAAAAATGCTTGCATATCAAATTTAGACACAAACCTGACCTATTTATAAATGAGTTTGGGTAGATCTTCCTCTACTAGACCCATACACATTTATAAATAGATTTCTGATGGGGGTGACTCAGACCCGACCCAGACCCGCCCATTTAGTAAAGGGTATGGGTCTAAAACTTGGACCCAAACCCATTTAGTAAATGGGTGAGTATGATTTTGGCTAAGCCCGCTCCAAACCTAACCATTTACATCCTTAATAATCAGTAAATTACAACTTACATCCAAATAAGATTACTTGTAACTTTCTTTAACCCGTAAGTTACTAATAACTTAAAAAGTGTACAGTTATCCAAACACCGCCTTAGTTTATTGGATGGTTTTACTCGATTTCTCAACTGTGTTTTTTAATCATTATTTTGGTATTTTGGACGGACTTTTAGGACCGTTTGCAGTGTGTTATGTGATTAATTTCCGATCTTCCTTAATTGGGAGATTGAATATAAAAGATCCGTGGAAGACACGGAACTTTGTTTATACTTGTGGACACTCCCTACTTAACCTGTTGTTTATCCATACGTGTTTATATTTGTCTCTAGCTTATCTACGTTGGTCAGGCAGATCGACAATTTCAGGTCGGCCAGAAGACAGGACAATTGGAGTATGAAAATCTCAACCGTTGAAACGTTACTGGAGCTAACCTTGAAGTTTTTTTTTTTTTTTTTTTTCAACAAACATTATCCTCATCCACTTACACATAACCCACATCTCAAAATTTTCAATGATAGGCGTTCAATCCGGACATTTCCACGTGCGGTGTCCCACCTAAATTTTTTTGCGGTGCCTCATTTGTAGACTCCAGCATATTTGGAGCTGCCTGAACCGATGGACGGTGCGGATTACGTACGGGTATCACAGTTGAGCCTGCATATTTGGACGGCTTACATTACTTCAGTCCCAAAATCCGTGAAATGCGTGTGTAAAACACGTGTCAGTGATCAGGGCCATCAATCAGTTTAGATGCACTGTGAACATTTTATATAAAAAAAATCAGGGTTGCACGCTCTTCGGTTGAACCACACGTGTATGTTGAATCTTCTGTGGGGCCATTTGTTCGTCATACAAGTTTGACCTAGATAATTAGCGGCCAGCATTTGTTTTTGGTCCATGGGGTACTCGCTAGGTACCCTATCTGATGAATGGCTTGGATCTCTGACACGTGTTCACTACACACGGATCTGTCACATGTATTCCACCACCCCTTCACATTAGAGGCAGCCCAGTGAATCACCACACGGAAGGCGCACGTGTCAGAGATCCGGGCCATTCATCAGCCAGTGAACTATGAATCTGAGTCTGTGGGCCCCACCATGATGTATTTGTTTTATCCACGCCGTCTACCCATTTTTTCTGGTCATCTTAGGGCATGATCCCAAAATGAGGCAGATCCTAAGTGGACCACACCAAAGAAACAGTGGGGATTGAACACTTACCATTGAAAACTTCTTGGTCCCCTCTGTTTCTTGTAGTGGGGTCCACTTGAGCTTTGGATTGACTATTTTTTAACTTATGCCCTAAATGAGCTGAAAAAATGTATGTAGGGTGTGGATATACAGTGTTTGCGGATAGTTTTGAATCCACATCAATCGGATGATCTCATCCGTCAAATCAGTGGTCTTCAAAGACACTGTAGAAATGAGAAGAAAGTGATAGAAAGGATAACTTAAAAGGTATATTATTTTACAAATCAGCCATTCATGACAGGACCAACCATATGAACGGTCCCGATTGATACATCACGGTGCCACGTCAACTTCGGATGGATGGCTCTACAGTTTTCAGATTCTTCCGGCTGTGTACCATATCATGTCCCATGCAATTACCAACCTCACTAAAATGGTTGCCAGCTGGCAACATTTCCGACCGTTACAGGCGCGTATTAAAACGGACAAAAAGGATACTGACAGATTTTACATTGCGGTGTAATTCTACAACTTGGCATTACAAAATTACCCGTCTTGATGCCTTAAATTTCGGACCTGCCACCAATCACGTCACGTGACATTATTCTCGTTGTCAGCGTGTCATTTCCTTACATGTGAGGCCATGGTTCGATGATCCAAACCGTTGAACTGATTAGAAATGCAGCTGATGGGGGGATGCCTAAAAAATCTTCGAGATCAGAAGATTAGTGCCTTTTTTAATCAATGGCTTGTGGTAAGATGGTCTATATTCAAAGGAAGGTTGAGATTTACTGAGAGATTTTTTGAGTGTTCCCCATCTACGAAGAGGCCCATCATGTAAATGATTTGGATCGTTGAAATATGTCCCCACGTGAATGAAATCAGTAGTTTTTCTAAACCCACACTCGTGTGGATCCTGGCCGTCCACCTGAAATATCCAGGCTTTCCATCAGTGGTTCACATATTAGATCTTGTTGCTAAAAATGGGACGACTATATACTTAAAAAACGGGTGGCTAAAACAACTTTATATCAAGTGGGCCCCAGTGTCCTTGTGTACCCCGTGGCGCCATCCCTCTACAGTACAGGATAACTTGTCATCAGAACCGTCCATCTAGTTGCCCCTGCTATGAATACAAAATTTACAAAAGATACACGTATCAACCTGATCAGTGGCCTTCAAGGCAACTGTAGAGAACAAAAAAGGTCGATGGTGGAAAACCAACGGTTAAGATTTCCTGATGTGTGGTTTTTTAAACATTGGCCATCCATAATATGTCATACTAGTCGACGGTCCCGATTGATACA
Source organism: Liriodendron chinense (assembly GCA_003013855.2). Classification (NCBI taxonomy): domain Eukaryota; kingdom Viridiplantae; phylum Streptophyta; class Magnoliopsida; order Magnoliales; family Magnoliaceae; genus Liriodendron; species Liriodendron chinense. Next base: position 13,836,640 of record ML058484.1, read on the forward strand.
TCAGCTTGACACGTGCTGTAGATGGTGGTTCTACAGTCCATACATGCACGTGCTTCAAGCATGGACCAGATGGAAACCGTTCATTTCATACATGCAATTGTGAATAGTCTTTGGTCTAAAAATCACAAATTGGGAACGAGCAACTCTCACACATCTAGTTGGACCATAAGTTACCATCCAACCAATGCATAAATGTAATCATGTCAAATGTGTTTGAGATCCAACCGTCCAAAAGGTTGGCCTCCATCATGAAGACCATCAGATGCAAAAATCAGTGCATTCCGTTAATCATATGGGCCACTCTGTAGAAAAAAATGGAGAAGTGTTAATCAGGTCCTAAACACATCTGGACCACCTAATAAGTGGATTGGCCTGCTTCTCGTTCTAGACCATTCTACAGTATGCGACTAACCTATCGTACGGTCTAGATGTTATACACGCATGACACGTTGGCAACCATGCATTAGAGGACTAGCTGGACGATCACACATTCTGTCCTACTAGCTGTCTGTGCTTGAGAGACCTTTTCTTTTGCGAGATCCTCAACACATGAACAGTCAACGGTTCCCAACCAGTGAGGAGAGGACTCGGACTGCGCACCAAGTTCTGTGGTTGAAAGCTTGGTGAGGCCCACTTGTGATAATCTTTATGAGAAATCCAATCCGTCCACCCTTTTTTCCAGGTCATGATAAGACATGAGACAAAAAACAAGGTGGACCCAAAACTCAATTGGGCCACACGATAGGAAATGGTGTGGATTGAATACCTATTGTTGAAACATTCTTGTGGCCACAGATGTTTGGGCCACACCTAGATTCCCGCCTGGGGTCCCAAGCAATTCGCATCCATTTAGACGGCTAAGATGGTCCAATCAAAGCAACTTTTGCTCAATGGTCCAGATCATGGTACACGAGTGCCACTTGCATGGTTGCAATCTGCAGGCACGAATAATGATCCACACTCATGCACTCAGCAATTGTACACATGTCGTACATGCAATTAAAATCAAACCGTCCAAGTTGTGGGCCCCAAATCCGATTGAAATATGAACAAAAGAATTCCAAATGATCGATCTGCGAACATCTAATCCACGGTCAAGGTAAAAAATACTCAACGATCCAGAATGGACGGTTAGAATCCTCCAATGAGTCCAATTTACAGAGAATGACCTAAACACATTGGGTCCCACGGTTTGGACGGTTGGATTTCGGTTAAATTACTGACGCGTGTGTAATTACTGAGTGCATGCGCGGTAACCATCACACAAATGAGTCAAGCCTAGTAAATAACAAACTCACAAAAGGGCATTCCGGTCATCACGTGACTCCAATACTCCGTCATTTTCCGAGACTGACACGTGTCAGCATCCTATTGGAGAGATTAGCCCTGTAAAACCGTAGCTGCAGTCGATTTGAAATACTGACGGGAGGAGAAGAGTTGTTTAAAAATCAAACAGCCCTCTCGATACAGACAGAGGGAGAGAGAGAGAGAGAGACAGAGGCTTCTTTTCTTCTTCCAAGTGAAGGAAAACTAGTGCGGAACAGGTGCGTTTTCTTCCATCGTCTTCTTCTTCTTCTTCTTTTATTTCTCGTAGACGTTTTCAGATGCTTACTTGGCGTATTTTCGCCGGCGAAAACAGAAAGGAAATGGCTTTTTTGCTGGTTTCAGATCTCGGCGGCTATGTAATCTTTGTTTTTCTCGTGTTTCCCCGGTCGTAGTGTCAGATTCCGGCGAGTTTTGTGTTCGCTTCTAGTAGTTGGTGTTTCTGCTGGGTCAGTCATGCGGGGGGGCCAGAACACGTGTCTGAGATCCACACGTGTGATGAGTCGCGTGTGGAGAATTCTAGCAAAGAGGAGGAGGAGAAGACGTCTCTTTGCTAGACCTCCACACGTGACTCTTCACACGTGTGCAGGGCTTGGAGTCCGTCCTTATCCGGATCCAGGCGAGAGGGCACACGTGTCAAAGTCGAAGAGTCCAAAGCATGTTTGGCTTTTGTTTCATCACTTTCAAGAGCTCCCTACCCTGGTTTTTTGGTGTATGGCATTTCGGTGCACCCTACAAGATGCGGATTTTGCGACGCTAGGTGGGGCCCACCATGATGTTCGTGAAAAATCCACCCCGTCCATCCGTTTTGCCAGCTCATGTCAAGGCATGAGCCCAAAAATGAGGTGGATGCAAAACTCAAGTGGGCTACACGACAAATAGTGGGGAGGGAAATGCCTGCCGTTGATGTTTTTGTGCCATCCAAACCGTTCATGAGGTAATTCTCACTGGGATCCCCAGTTTATGTTTGTGAAAAATCCACACCGTCCATTTAGGATATGAACACAAAAATGAGGCAGATACAAAACTAAAGTGGCGAGGATTGAACGTACACTGTTGAAACATTCGTCTGGTCACAGAAGTTTTGGATCAGGCTAATATTTTTGTTTTAACCGTTCATCAGTAGGGAATGACCAAATGAACGGTTTGGATGGCATATAAACATCACGATGGACCTTAGTGTGGTTTCAACGGTAGGCTTTTCGTTTTGCTGCCCACTTGAGTTTCGGATCTACTTCAGTTTTGGGCTCAAGTTCTCACATGAGCTGGCAAAGCGGATGGACGGAGTGGATTTATCACAAAAATCAAGGTGGCCCACCTAGCTTCTCACATGCTGTCGGAGCTCGCAGGCAATCCGCGTGAATGCTCCAGATCTCCGCCACGTGTTCCGCCACGCAACTCTTGTTGAATCACGTCGCTTCTGCATCGGTTCCCGTGCTATTTTGAATCGGGTTGGATTAAATCACCAAAATGCCCTTTTCCTTTCGAGAACCGTGACAAATCTCGTTGTCAGGAGATTTTCAAATTTTCGAGTTAATGTCGCGATAAAAGCGCGGCGTTTTTTAAAATATCGCGCTATTATCTACTACGCCACGTGCTTATCAGAACAGAGTCGTCTGTGGGTGCGAGTCGGAGGCATTTCGCCAACCCTTTTTTAAAAATGGTGATGACGCATCCTCCTTAGATCTGGCACACGTGTACGGAATCCAGACCATCCAGATTATGGGGAACACTGTTGATGGATCGTAACTCAAGAATCACCCAGAGCGAGTTATTTTAACCGTCTAACTCGTGGCTAGTAGAGTAGTCATCGGTCCAAATTCATTGCCAAAATCCAATGGTTGGGATCATCTTATATTTTAATCTAAAACCGGGTCAACAATTTCGACGTTTTGGGATTGCCTTGCGACTATGTTATGTTTATATTTACGTTGGATGAGTCATGGTGGTGGACGGACCGAATTCGGGAGCCTCCGTGGGGTCCACTGCAATGTCTGTGAGAAATCCGTTCCAACCATCGGCTTCTTCAGCTCATGTTAGGACATCCTCCAAAAATGAGGAATATTCGGAAACTCAAGTGGGCCACACCACAGGAAACAGGGGATAAAAACACGCACCGTTGAAGCCTTCCTGTGCCCCACCGTGATGTTTATATGCCACCCAAGGTCATGTCCTCAGCATGTGCTGGCTTGCGAGGGGAGCTGGTCCACCGGCGTTTGGTGGTTCCACGCTTGCACTGAGAAATTGTACACGTGGCGCTACGATGGATGGACATTTGTTTGATGAATCTGGATCTTTGATTATTTTCTATTTCTTTTAGAGGCCGGCTCCTCTACGAAGTCCCCGTAGAATAACTACAAGGACTGCCCGTGGGGCCCACCGGGGTTAGTGTACGACACCCAGCCTGTCTTGCTGTGTCCGCTATGTTCAACGGTGTGGCCCCCACTAACGTTGCACGGTCGAGGGGCTCACATAATGCACGGGCTGGATGACATATGCACGGAATGCACGGGTTGGATGCCATACTCCACACCCTCGTGGGCCTCTCACCCTGTAGAGGAATTGGCCTCAAGTCTCCACTAGATTCCATAAATTAGCTACATGAGTATGAACCATCACATTCCGCCAGAGTATCATTTTTTTTTTCCTGAAATGAAAAGCCCAGCACAACTGTCTCTGGTATCATCAACCCTCACCATGTGTTGTGCGCTGGGCTCCTCATAAGGTGGCACAATCTGGTTGATTGTGGACCGTTGGTTATTCTTTTAACAGTCCACATTTGATTCTTTCAGATGACATGATGAGTGGACCGCCCTGATATTAATAGGCGGGCCAGGACACACAACCATTGGGTCCCATATGTTGATCAGGCTGGCCCCACCATGTATGTGGCATGGCCCAAAATTCATACTGGTCTATTCATTTGGAGGGGCCTAAAAGCCCACTTTTGTTTCATTCTCGTGTGACCCACATAATGAACGGCTCTGATTTGTTTTCCTTTGATTGTATGTGCAGGTAAAAAATGTTCTTGAAGAAGCCTCCCTCACACTCATGGTGGTTTGACAGCCACAACAGTCCTAGACGCTCTCCATGGCTTCAATCTACACTTTCAGGTCCCCTCTCTTCTCCTTAAACATTATTATTGGCCCACTAACTTACACGTGGCAGATGGCTAATCCAGACCATCCATATAGTGGCTGTTTGTGCCATGTATGGCCCACATTTGAAAATAAACAAAACGTACAATCCTAATTACATGAATGTCCACCTTAAATGGATGGTTGTGATGAAACTGGGAGTCAATAGCAGGAACCATCTGATGGCTAGTATGGCATTTTCTGCCCATTAGAAAATCAAACCAAATCGACTATTCTATCCATGTGGATGGATGGTGGACTGCAAATGAAAGGTTGAGATGATAGTGGGTGTAGGACCCACTGGATTAGGGTAGATTCAATCCCACCTCCCCACCTGACATTTGTCACTTTCTGGGCCCACCTCAAGGAAATGGGCCAACAGCACTGAATTTGGGCCCCACCATGAAGATACCTGTGTTAAAAATCAGGCCGAGTCACTCACCTCGTGGGCCATGCCTGTACGTTGAGTCAGATCCCCGTTCATCTATTTATTTCAACGGTGTGGCCTACCTAGTGAGTGAACCATCCTGATTTTTCGGCTGCACGATCTTCAAGCCAGGGCCCACGGCTTGGATGGCTCGGATGTGCTGGCCATTCTCTTCGAAAGGAGTCATTATGAAAATTTGAACTTCTCGGCATCCAGGCTGTTCATCTGATATCTCCGTACAATCATAGAGGTGGGCCTGTGAGAGAACTTTTGGGTCTTATCCATTACAACTAGAAATGGGTATTATCCATACAATCATAATGGTGGGCCAATGAGAGAGAACTTTTGGCCGTTGAATGTGGACCCTTGGTTTACCTTTCTGTAATTGGATGTCCATAAGTCCTCTGATCGAATGGCTAAGATTGCACGATCAGTGAGATGTTCGTAATGGTACTTCATCAACAGTACTTTTATCAAATCAATGGTCTAGATCTTATACACGTGTGTCGTGCCTGTCTAATATCTCAAGAATCCGTACAGGGACAAAGTGCTTAATATCTAGGAATCAAAAGCGTCTAAAGACTCTTTTGGTTTTATTTTGGTGTCCTTTGTTTAAACTAGCTGTTCTTTGTTTGTATATGTGGCCCATCTAAGCTGTGGATGCTGAGCATATGTGTGGTGATCAGGACTGTTCATCCTGCAGCCATCGCCACAGATGGGCCATAGCAAGAAAGTTGCATTGATTGAAATATTAGAAGCCAATAGGATCTTAACCATTGTACATGGTACCCAGACTGTCCAAATCCAGATCTTAACCATTGAATTTCGACCCGTTGATGGTATTCCTTTGAACTATTCATTTGATGGGTGATCAATGGATGATTAGGATTGTGTGATCATACTTTGGTTATTTGCCCCATCCACAATGGATTGGTTGGATTCTATTTTTTATGATATATACATGGTATCTTGACCGTCTAAATTCAGATCTGAACCATTGAATTTTGACCATTGACTATTATCCTTTTAACTACACATTTGAGGGATGATCTGTTGGATGATTGGGATCATCTGATCAGTGTGGCCATGGGTATTTGCTCCATCCACAGTGGGTCACATGGATTCTCTTTGGACGGTCTAGAATTCTAAACGCATGCTACCTGCAGGCTAGTACTATCCACCATCCTTGCATGGTTACATGGATCAGTTGCACACATACCTCTGTAGGCTAGTACTATCCACCATCCTTGCATGGTTGGATGATCCAAACCATTGGTCTGTGGGACCTTATTGTGGATGAGTAATGCCCCAAAAATCACCTCGACTGGTAGCTTATTGTGGATGGACCATCAGATATTTTTCACTTTTAACTGTCCAAAATGCTTTCACCAAAAAAGATAAATAGATAATCAAACAAGTTTTACTTTTAGTTCATTCATTCTACATCTAATCTAGGGCCCACAATTTGGAGGGTTTATATTTTAATTTATGATACTCCCCTCCCCAAGTATGCAATTATACTGTGATAGCTTCTTTTTTTTGTTTATCTTTAATCATATGATGTATTCAAAACAACATGAAGGATTGATCTTTGTTTTTGAAATCCAAAATGGCATGCTATCATACTATATGTATTGTCCCATAATTTTTTTCTGTTATGAAATTAATTTTTTTAAGTTAATGTGTTTGCATTTTCAATCTCAAACCATACATGGGTACCCGATAACCTAATGGGTACATCAACACACTAGATCATACATGTAAGTTTTCATTTCAAGCCTAACATGGGTATGTTTGCAGTGCCCATTGGTGGGTTCTATGTATGGCCTGAACCTGGCCTATTGACAACCTTAGTTTATTTCCACGGAAACAATGTTTCTTGAATTTTAGATGAATCCAAACGGGGGCCTGTGGCCTTTTCTTGCATTTGCTCAAATTGCTGATGGTATTCCCTTCTCAGAGCTGGATGAGAAGACGAAGGCGATGCTCAAACTGGTTGAAGAAGATGCCGACTCATTCGCCCAACGTGCTGAGATGTACTACAAGAAGCGGCCAGAGCTAGTCAACATGGTGGAGGATTTCTACCGTGCCCACCGCTCATTAGCTGAGCGATACGACCAGCTCAGATTGGAAGCTGGGCCAAGGCTCCCTTTGACGCCATCCGTCTCCCCTTTCTCAGCCAAAAACCAATCACAGAAGCTGGGAACACCATCCTTCAGATCCTCCGGATCTTCTATAGCCTCCTCAGATTGCTTCGATTCAGAGGAATCCGAGGTTGACGACCCCGAAGAAGAGGAGACCCAAGTTGGAGGAGGGGATGTAGAGGAAGATTGTAGCAAGGATGGGGAAGTGAAGAAGCTGAGAGAAGAGATTGAGAGACTTAAAGAAGAGAATAGAATTCAAAAGGCAGAAATGATGGAGAGAAATGAAGAGAAGAGAGAGGTAATAAGGCAGTTGTGTTTGGCTATGGATATCTTGAAGGAAGAGAATGTTAGTTTGAGGAAATGCATTAAAGACTCAAAGAAGAGAAGTGTGTTTGAATTCAGCAAATGGAAGGGGGTTTTCTCAGGGAAGTTTTTTAGTGGTAATCAAAAGGTCCAGACTAGTCTTGTGGCCCTTTAGAGAAGGTTTGTGGTGGGCCTGAACAAAGTGTAATATTCAGAACATGGGGATTTAAAGGGTGCTGATGCATCATCACACAAGCGGGGCCAATGGTTGGTTGATCAAGGGGGTTGATTTTATGGGACCTATTGATGATTGGGAAAGACCTAAAACTCTTCCAGACTGTTCTCTTTTTGAACCAGTAATCTGGGATAGTTTTGGGGAATGGCCAATCCCCACAGTTAGGGCCCACATGAGCTGCGGTCTGGATTATAGAACCATGGGACCTATAAAGTTTTTGATGCATCAGAACTTTATAATTCCTCTTAGAACATAGGCTATGATGTTTAATGATACACATAGGTAGGTTTATATGAACAGATTTTTGTTGAGGGTTGGGATAGCGTTTGTAATTTTTATTTTCTCTCGTTAGTAATAGTGCAAATATTTTCTTTTTCTAATTAATTCCATTAATCTCTCTCTCTCTCTCTCTCTCTCTGGCGCTGGTGGTGGGCCCCCCTCCATGATGTATGTGTATTATCCATGCCATCCATCCATTTTTCCAGATCATTTTAGGCCATGAGCTAAAAAATGAGTCAGATACAAATCTCATGTGGACCACACCACGGGAAACAGTAGTAATTGAATGCTCACAATTGAAAACGAAAAGAAAAAAGATTCTTATGGCTACAAAAGTTTTGAATGAAGCTGATGTTTGTGTTTTCCCTTCATCTAGGTTGGTATGACCTAATCAACAAGTTTGATGGTAAGTAAACATTGAGATGGGTCTTAAATTTTTTATGGTTGGGTTCAATCGCCACTATTTTCCTGTGGTGTGGTCCACTAGAGATTTGTATTTACCTCATTTTTTTAGCTCATGTCCTAAAATGATACGGGGAAAAATAGATGGATGGCGTGGATAAAACACATACATCATGGTTGGCGTAAAGCGGAATGCAGACCTATTCTTGGCACAGTTGGATTGAAAGAAGCCCGAATGTAATCTGTTAGATCCGGTCAGACTATAATCGACCATAACTTTTGATTGAATAGTCACTATAACAGGCTATCTGGAGTCAACTAATCCTTGTAGCAGGTCCCATCAATCTATTTTACGAGAAAATGCTTCCTTCCCATTCAAAATCACAATTTTAGGGGAAAAAAAAAAAAAAAAAAAAACTTTTTACAAGTTAAAACTTTTCCTTCCAATTTAAAATCACAATTTTAGAAGAACAAAAATACTTACAATTTTAGTACATTTTAGTTTGGACAAATCTTCTTTATTTTGGAGTTTTAGTATATACAATCTTCTTAGAAATTTCATTTAATTATTATGGCTTTTTCTACTTCTTTGTAAAGACTTATTTGGATGCAACCAAAAAAGTAACTTCTTTTTAGTTAAGCTAGTTTGGTAATACCATTATTTAAGTAACTTATTTCATAAAAGTAACTTATTTCAATAAGCTTTTTTTATTGTCTTTTGCTAATGAAAAAGCTACTAACAAGAGTTAGGCAACCGATACTTAGGTGGAGCATAGGCAGAGCATCTTATATTGTCGTGATGTGCCATGACGCGTGTGCGGTGCTAGGTGCTCCACGGTTGTGAGTGTGGGGCTTACATACTGATCTGGACCATCGATCTCATTAGCACATGGTTTAGTGATCTGATCCATTGACCTCATTAGCCTTAGTTATGGAGCCCCATGATCTGCCAGGCTGGGAGACCCAAACCCTTTGATCAGTGGTCTTGTTCTGCGTATTGGATGGCTAATCTTACATTATGGAAGATGTTGGGCCTATTCTCCATCTCTGGTGGACCCATCAGATCAAACGGTGGAAGATGGTGTGAGTGTGTACAGTTCAAATTTGGGGCCCACATTATCGATGGACAAGATCCTGAATCTCACACAGATGTATCCTGAACCTAAAACTACCAGATTGGTGGACATTTTATTGGACGGTTAAAATTGAAAATCTTGCAATGATCCTCCAACGATTAAGATTGTTCAAGCAATCAGGTTTTGAGATTGATTGGCTTAGCAACAGCAGTACAAATTAGTCCGTTTAACTTGAGTTAATGGATGCCACGTGTACAGTTCTGAGTGCCAGCTTATCAAGCGTTTAATGGTACCAAAAAAAAAAAAAAAAACAATCAAATTATAGATCATTTTCAACCGTCCATTTTACGACACCCTCTAACAGAAGGTTAGAATAGCACTATCAGTTGGGGATCGATCCATGATGATGCCCACAATCTATACACACTTGATGCACCAACCACTTTTTCGAATCTAGCTATTAATCTGGCATCGATGTCCATACCAGCAGTTGTTGCCAGCCGTTGGATTGAGTCCGGGGGCATGTCCTCACGAGTGGCAGTGGGCACATATGAAGGTAAGTTCAGCTCATAAAGATGAATGACCCACATCCGAGGCAGCCCTGCTTGATGGACCGCCCACATCCAAGGTGGGCCCGCACAATGGACAGCCCACATCGAAAGTGGACCTCACAGGGTGGATGGTCTACATTGAAGGTAGACCTCACACAATAGATAGTTTACATTGAAGACAGGCCAAGGCGGGCCCAACATAATAAACAGTCCACATTAAAAGTTAGGCCCGTGCGATAAATGGTGGATGGACCTAACAAACTTGATGGACAAGTGCTTTAGTGATGTTGGGAACCAAACATGCTTTTCTATTTTTTGGCAGATAAACATAATCATATGCTTAATAAGTAGAAACCAAGATAAGTTACTTATCTGATAAGTAACTTACAATCCAAACGGGCCTAAGTGATGTAATTAGGAAGTCTAAGCATTATTGATGTATTCAAGACTTACCCTTCCCTGCCTCAATGGTGAGCTGGACAGAGCACCATCTAGCAACCACCTGAATACTGGCAGTGTCAGTAGGAATTGGCATCCAAAACATTATCCTAAATTGGGTTATTAGGATGGTTTTTTTTTTTCCTTCTTCGGATTTCTTGAATGTGAACCGTTTTCCCAGTTGTCTGACTCTATACTTGCAAGCAAAAAGGTAAAGTTGTCCTATGAAGGAATCCATCCCAAGTAAGGCTTTCTGTGACGACACATTCACTCCATATATCTATTGCGTCTGCACGTGTTGTTAGGTCATCAACACAAAACAAGACATCTAAAACTCATGCGGCTATAGCACCAAAAGAAGTGAGGATGGGTTGCCCATAGTTGAAGTCTTTTCCCTCACTCCTTTTCCCTCTCCACGAGCCATACTCATAGTTGATCTCTAATAAAAATTATTGTTAACTAAAATGAGACAAAATCATTTTTAAGTAGCAACCAAACAGGCCTAAGCATCCATATTGTAGGAATGGCCCCAAATTGCAGTTGGGGCAAATGAGAGAGAAAAACTGCAAGTCAATCGGACACTTCCTCAAATCCTAGGAAACATCATCCAAATTTTGCCAATTTCTTGGTTACAACTGAATGTTCACAATTCATTCCACTTTTGCATCCAAACACCATCTTAGTGTTTAGATGCAGCTTCTGGCTAGGGTCTTCCTCAGCCATTAATTAGAAGTTTGGAGGAAAGAAAAGAAAACAGATAAGAGTTCACATTTACCTCGAAACTAGAATTTATTAGATATCACAGGAAGCATACACATGCATGTAACATAACACCAATTTCTCTCAGCTTCTCATTAGAAAAAGAATAACAAACATCAACAAAAAGGCCTTCCCCAAGAATGTAAAAATCAAATCTTCCCTCATTGCCCTTATCTCCTTCCATCCAACCCAATCGCCCCCGCTCCCACAAGTGCCATACAAGCTCCCAATTCCAGAGCTTCAGCAATTCTTTCAAAAATGGAAACACAGCCCCTCTTTAAAGCATTTTTCCTCAAACAAAACCTTCACCACCGACCCGCTTATTAACGGGTATCTGAATTTTTCAGCCCCAACAAGTTGTCTTAATCTCTTGCCTTAATCTCCTTTAGGCCACAATCTGTCAGGTCTGTCAGTTCAATCGGTTATTAGATGCAGATGAAAGAGCAGTTGTATAGATAACAGCAAGAGAGGTTATATAGCTTACCAGCAAGTGAGGAATCTGAACAAGAATCAATGAAATGCAATACAATGAGATTGATATCAAGGCTCCAGCGATGAAATTGTACAGCAGACGCTTGTTTTCTTTATTGGGCACAAAGACAGACTTGAGCACATTCGTCAGATCGAATAACCGGTACGATATCTGCAGAAGCAAGTCCAGCTCGATTAAGAAGCGTAGACGCATTTGACAATGTATATAGGGCCAAGTGACTGGTTTTTATTCTTTCTTCATATTGTCTGAAGGCCCAAAATAAGATTTGCTTACCAGGATATAAATGGCAGTTGTGAGCATGAAGTTCAGCAAGGGATAATCAGGAATGAGACAGAGGAGCCATTTGGGCTGTCCATTGGGCATGTTAGATCTGCAAATTTTGCGTCAGAAAATCATAAGATATTCATGGCATTTATCGCTGCACTCTGGGTTAGAGTGCTATATCCATGTAGGTACCTGACATGAAAATGTAGACAATACGAGATCTACAGAAATTATTACCTGACGTGAATACGTAGACAATACCAAGATCTACAGAAATAAATTATGTACAAGAAAACAGAACATGGAGATGGGGAAATTCTGTTTCAGATGTATTGCGGCTATTTCCATGTTGATTCATGCCCGATTTGCTTCTGTTCTGATTATGCATGGAGGTACCTTGAGAATAGGGTCAGGGATGCCTTTCTCCTAGAAACAATAGTTTGTTTGTTTCAAGTACTACTTGCAACAAACATAATGTTATTTTAGGGGGATGCATTCTTTTTTTCTTTTCTTTTCTGGGTGCAACCATAAATGATCAGTCATAGTTCAAAAACACAAACTCAACTCAATGTTCAGCTGGGTCAGCTCAACCCCAGACTTGACTCGATATCTAATTTGTGGTGGTTCATGAGGAAAGGAGTCCCGAAGGATACATCAACATCATTGAGAACATGTGAAACAGTGTTGTTACAAGAGTAAGAACAACATTGAGGTGTGGCTCAAGATGTGCCTGGGTGCTACTGCTTAAGATGAGGTCCCTAAGGTGCATGTTGATTGTGGATGGCATGGTGTTGGTCTACAAGATGAGAAAGGGGAAAAATGCTAAATTGGGGTTTTGGAGGAAGAGTCTAGAGCTTAGAGGCTTAAAAATTAGTAGAACCAAGATTGAGTGTTTGGAACAACTTTAGTAAGAGCAGACGTCAGGCAAGGCTGTAGTTTAAGTTCATGATCAAGAGGTTCTTCAAAGTGGTGTGTTTCATTGCCTTGTCTCTACAATTCAAAAGGATGGGGAGATTGATGAGGACGTTTCCAATAAAACAAGAGATGCATGGATGAGATGTGCTGGATTTTTATGTCATTGTCGCATGCCATTGACATGAGTGTTGGGCAGTAAGGAAGCAGAACGAGTGGAGATTTGAGTTTTGCACAAATAAGGATTGCTTGGATGTGTGGGAAGACTGGAAAGGATAGAATTAGGAATGGGATCATTTGAAGCAACCAATGAGTAGTTGCAAAAGAGGCTAAAAGGATGGAGATCAAATTGATATGGTTCAGTCATATCCAACAAAGAACAGAGATCCAGTAAGAAGGAGAACATTGATGTGGTCACATGCTTTAAAATATCATCCGATACTGCTCGGTTTTGTCTTCATCACATTGGTTTTGGCAGTGATCACAACAATACAGAGGCCTGAAACTAGAAACACCCCTGATTAGGTCCCACTCATCCCAAATCACTGCAGGTCACAGCGAGTTGACCTAGTTTCGCCCAAATTTTGCCTACTCACGACGAGTCAACTAATTCATGCGACTTGTCCAATGCCTATTTTAAGTTGGGTTTCTTCCAAAAATCCCCATTTTACAACATTTTTTTTAATAGCTTGACGAGGAGAAAAACAAATTAGGCTGGTGTTCATTGTTGTCCTTTTCAAAGAAAACAGAAGTGTTGCTTCATATTTGTGATTCGAATCTTCTTGAAAAGTCTAACGGGGCCAGGTTAATAGCAGCATGCAGATTCTCGGATTGGGTAGCCTCTCATGGTTTGGTCGAATTTCCTTTAGGGGGAGCAAAATTCACACCTATAAGAACAACCAGGCAGAAGCAATTCTCTCATGTCTTGGACTCTTGATAGGTTGCTTGTCTCGCAAGATTCGCTCAAGAATTTTCCTCCAGTTAATCAACAAGAATTGTCAAGACCAATTTCTGATCATAGACTGATCGTTTGGAACGTGACTGATGTACATTGGGGCCCAAGTCCGTTTAGATTTGAGTTGGCTTGAATGGAAATAGAAGGCTTTAAGAATTTGGTTACATAGTGGTGGACCTCTTTTGAAGTAGATGGTTATGCGGGGTTCAGATTAGGCCGCAGGCTTGGGATGTTAGAAGTAAAAATTAAAAAAAATATATATGGAAAAAAAAAGAGGTTTTGGGTGCTAGAGAAGCAGAATTTGAATCTATATTAATAAAGATTCATGAGTTTGACATCAAAGAAGAAGCGGGTCAATTGTCGGAGGCTGATAGGGAAGAAAGAACAACTTTATCTACAAAGTACACTTCATTTTCAAAAGAAGAAATCAGATGGTGGCAGCGATCTAAAACTTTGTGGTTGAAAGAAGGGGATAAGAACATGTGTTTCTTTCATAGTATGGATAGCACTCGAGCTCGGGTTAACATAATCAGTAGCTTGGTGGTAGATGATTCTAGAAATTCAGAAAAGGGGCAAATTTACAATTCCATTGTCCGGCTTTATAAAAATCTGCTATCTTGTGATCAATGGAGGCGGCCGAGGTTGGATAACTTGGAATTTCCCTGCTTATCTATTGAGGAAGCAGATTTCCTTGAGAAGCCAATTTCAGAAGAAGTCATCAAATTTAACCTCAATTTGATTTGTAAAGATAAGGCTCCCAGTCCTAATGGTTATCCAATGATGTTTTTCAGAAGTTTTGGCCGACGGTTAGCAGAGATGTGATGGATTTTATCTCAGAATTTTTTTATAGAAGTCGCCTCTCTAATGACTGTGGAGCAACCTTTATAGCCCTTATCTCCAATATTAAAGGGGAGGAATTGTTGAAGACTTTAAACCTACAAGGCCTTATTGGGAGTTCGTATAAAATATTAGCCAAAGCTCTTGCTCTAAGATTTAGAGTGTTGATTATATCAGAAAATTAAGGAGCTTTTGTAGCGAGTAGACAAATTTTGAACAACGCCCTCATAGCTACAAATGCCTTAATTCCAAGCATAGTGAAGGGAAGAGTAGTTTGGTTTGCAAGCATGATATAGAGAAGGCCTATGATCATATGGAATGAGAATTTTATACTACATGCTCAAGAGTCCTGGATGTGGCCCCAAATAGAGAGGTTGGATTCAATCTTGTATTCAATCCCTGCCTTTTTCCATCTTGATCAACGGGTTGACATACGGCTTCTTTAAGGCTTCTCACGGCATCAGACAAGGATATCCTTTATCCTCATACCTTTTTGTTGTGGTAGAAGCAGCATTTAATATATATATAAATAAAAAAAATCGTAGCATTTAATATAATGCTCCACAAAGCCAAGAAAAAAAGTTAAATTAGTAGTTTCAAGGTGTTGAATGCGAGAGTGCAAGTTAGCCATCTTGAACATGCGGATGACATGATTATTTTCGCAATGCAGACATGACCACGGTAGATGACCTTCGAAAAATTATTGTTTGTTTTGAATCAATTTCAGGCCTAAATGTTAACGTTTCTATAAGTAAAATGTTGGGATTCACATGAATCGTGAAGAATTATCGCAGCTAGCGAATGTTTTTGGGTGCAAACGAGGAGCTTTCCCTTCCACTTATCTTGGTTAGCCTCTTTGTGTAGGAAAGCCGACGCAGCACTTATGGGACAAGATCATTGATAGAATTGAAAGGAAGTCCAGTTTGAAACGTTTAACTAGACATTGGGTGGTCATTTAACTCTTATTAAAGCGGCCTTTTCCAATAGACCAAATTATTTTGTCTCTATTTGAATGCCCAAAATCATTGTTGGCTAGACTTGAATAGTTATAAGAGATTTCTTGTGGAAAGAGGCCGAGGAAAGAAAGAAGTTCAATTCGCTAAAGTGGGTAGAAGTCTGCAAGTTGTTTAATGAGGGAGGAGCCGACTTGAAAGGTCTTATAAATGCAGGCTCTTCTTGGAAAATGGCATTGGAGGTTTGGTTCTAAGGCGGGAAACCTCTGGAGGAAACTCCTAGTTTCCAAATACTGCACTTAGAAGGGTGATTGGAGCATAAAATCGTACTCTCTCTACCGTGCTTCTAACTTTTGGAAGGCTGATCGTCAAGGAATTCCTTTTTCTCTTGGAAAGGGGAATCACATTTGCTTTTCGGGTGTACGTTTGGTGTGGGGATCAGACATTACAAGAGCTTCTTCCCAAGAACTACTAGTCTTGCCTCAGACCGGTTCATTCTTGTGGATCATTGTTACTCTATATGTGGCAGGTATGTGGTTTGGTCTCCTCCATGTCGGAGGAATTTATTGGATGAGGAATTTGAGGAGATTGCTTGATTATCTAAAAATTTTCATGCCTTCGCCTCAAGAAGAAGATTCGATGGTTTGAAAAGCCCATAGTTTGAGTATTTTCTCGTGTGCTCGTTTTACAGTTAAGCCGTCTAGTTTTCCTTCCTCTCCTTTCCATTAGTGGTCTTATGAAGCCCTTCCTAAGATTGCAGCTTTTGTGTGGCTAGTGGGGAGGAAGAGAGTGCTAACCATCGACAATCTTCAAAAGAGATCCCTTATTCTTCCCAACATTTGCTTGATGTGCATGAGGGATGCGGAGCCTATCAACTATCACTTCATTCATTGTCCCTTCGCTCGTAAAGTTTGGGAGTACTTCCTTCTTCTCTTTGATATCTCCTAGGCGACACCGGAGTTAGCTGACCATCTTTTGTGGGCTTCGCGTGGAGGTGTGGTGGGTAAATCTCGAAAGTAGTTAGGAGGCTTGTCGTGATGGGAATTTTTTGGTTTATTTGGAAGGATTAGAACAATCTGTTTTTTCAAAACAAGGGTTCTTTTGCTGAAGAAGTCATTTGTTTAGTGAAAATTGTTGTTTCGGAATGGGCATCTTATGTTAAAGCAGCAAAACCTGCTAACATATCTTCTTTGTTTTTGTCATAGTGTTGAGTTGTATTCCTTCTGTGCTTTTTGGCGGGTCTCTTGTTAAAATTTCAATTATCTCTCAAAAAAAAAAAAATCTTCCTGATTTTTTTTCTTCTAATTTTGCATGTTTTTTTTTTTCTAAAAATTTGTCTGAATTTGGGATAATATTTCTGTAATCTTTCCCTAACTTTCCCTTCTTCTTTTTTTCTTTTTTGTGTCTATTATTGAAAATAATCCTAAGGAGTTCCTTTGGAAAGGAGTAAGCAGCCATCAAAAGTTTCTAGTTGAATGGAGCAAGGAATGTACGTAAGCCAAAAGAGCAAGGGGGTATAGGTCTAAAATCAATCAAGGCCATGAACATTGCCCTCCTGTGAAGTGGTTTTGGCAGTTTGGGGAAGAATAAGAGAGCAAGTAATCTCCGATAAATATGGGATCCGACATGATGGATGATTTAGTAAGGAATTCTCTCATGAATAGAGCTCAAAAATGCAGAAGGCAGTATCAGGTGGAAAGCCTATTCTGTAAGGAAATCAAGATTATTACCAGTGATGTGGTGGCGTGCTCAATTTTGGAAGGATGTATGGTGTGGTGACTCCCCCCTCAGCTACGATTTTCCTTATCTATACACAGTGGGAGCAGAAAAGAAACTGCGGTTCCCCAATGTTACAATGTCACTGAAATAAAGCAATATGAAGGGAACTTTAGGTGGAACCACCAGGAAGACAAATTTGAGGAATTTGTCAATCCTCAGCCTAATTCATTAACTTAAAATGAAAGGTCCTGTTGAGACTGATGATGGAAATGGATCAAGGAAATCTTTAAACAAATTTCGGTTTGATCATTCTTACACCATGATGCTTGGGGAGGGTGCTAAGTAGAGGGTGGCCCCTACAACCTCATCATGGTCGTATAGAAGCCTGCCTAGGGTAATTGCATTCAGTTGGTTGGAAAAAACATAAGGTGATCATCATTGCTCACATGAGAAGCAGGGGAGAGTGATTCACCGACCTCATTATTGTTTGCTCCCTATGCCTTCGCAAGCACAGAATTGAACCCCCTCTTCATGCATTGTGAGTTCCCAAGGCTCATCTGGCAATGGTTCTTTGATCTTATTGGAGTCGCTTGGATCATGCCCAGGATCCATTGACAGTTTCTATGAGGCATGGGAGGAAAACCTATTAGACCTGAAAAGGAACATCTTTTGGAAATCAGGATTGCTTGCCAGTATTTGGTCGATTTGGAAGGAGCAGAATAATGAAGCGTTCTCGGGCATTGCAAGGAAGAGTCTTCCAATCAGATTTTGGGAGGATCACGGTGTAGGCAGGCGACCTTCAGGGATTCAAGGGTGGGGTAACAATTGCTTTGAAGGTAATTGGGGAGTGGAGTCTGCTTTGTTTCTGAATAGAAGAACCATCAATGCTCAACCCTTTCAGTTTTTGCGTGTAGCCTATCTATGAGACTTGTATCTTTCTTCTGATTTTAATAACACTTATGTTGCCCGGTTAGTTGGGAAACGGATAGGATGATATGGCGTAGGTATAAATCTGGGTGCTTCTCGATGCGTTCTTTTTACAAGATGATCCACGAGCAAGATACAAGTGGGGATTTCAAGAGTACAAAGCATGTTTGGTTCTGCAGGGATCCCCCAAAGATTGCGGCCTTCGCTTGGCTTGTTGGTAGGGGAAGGGTGTTGACGGTGGATAACCTCCAGAAACGGGGGATGATTCTTCCAAATGTGTGCTTGATGTGCATGGCTAGTTTGGAATCAGTTGATCGCCTCTTCCTCCATTGTTCGTTTGCTATAGTGAAGTGGAATGGATATTCCAAATAGGTGTATGCGCAAATCAAGAGAAGAGAACAGCCTTCACCTGCTCTTGCATAGTTTGATGACCTCTAAAATTTGGAACCTCTTCCGTAATGACTAATGAGTTCAAGATCTCCCTTCCCAGCTGCTTCAAGTTAGAGGATCATTTCATAAGCTGGATCAACTGCCCTTTTGGTGAGAACAGATTCAGCTTGTGGAGCACTGTTCCCTTTACAATTTGTTAGGAGATTTAGAACAATAGGATCTTCAAAGACTCTTAGATTCCTTCCTCAGTGATAATTGACAAGATCAAAGGGTCGATCGTCGAATGGGCCTCTTTATCCTCTTAAGTTTGGAGGAATATTTCCTTCAGGTTTGTGTTATGAATGGTCAAATATTGTGGTGCAGGGTCAGGCTATGAGTCCAAATTAAACACTTCATTTAATCTGGTCCTTTCCTCCCCACTCTAGGTATCATGGGGTCTTGAGTGTTGGTTTGTGTATTTTGCTTTGTTTCCCGGATCTTTGAATCCTTCGTTGGTAATAAAATTTCAGTTACTGTTCAAAAAACAAGGGTCATGTAAATATCATACCTCAGCCAGATGTGGATCTGGGAAATATATGTCTCCAAGGTTATCTTGCCAAGCCACCTACAAACCAGAAAAGGTCAGAAAATGAAAAACGCTTCTTTACAAACCGGAAAAGGTCAGAAAATGAAAAAACGCTTCTTGAGAGAGAGAGAGAGAGAGAGAGAGAGAGATCTGAAGGAAACTTACGCAAAGAGAGTCAAAGAGAAACTACGGAGCTGGTGTGTGAAATTCCGCAAGCAAATGTAAACACTGGAGCACAAGTAAAAGAGAGAATCTGTTAACAACTACTCAAGACTTCACACTGATAATCAAAAGCTGCGTAAATACATACTACAAAAACTCCCCAATACGCACGTTATGGGTATCCATGATGTGTAAGGATGGAACTTATTGTATGTGACTTTGTCCATCTTGTAAATATGTTCATACCACAAATAACCAGCCTACAAGAATTGGAAAATTGAGATTAGCCCATTCCACGTTTTCAAAGAATAAGGTCACAATATCTACAAATTTTGGTGATAAACTGATTATGTCAACACATTCAGCCATCACAAGAACATGCAGCTCACCAATAGGGAAAGTGTCACGATGATAGCTTTAATCGACAATCTTTGCTTGGTTTCAGATTCCTCTAGTTTCTCCATCCACCTTTCAACCTATATGATGTTAAAAGGCTTCAAAAGTTTAGAAACAGGCATGTCCAGAAAGCATTCTATTCAATCACATCATATTCAAGAATAGGAATCACTCTGATACTTGTAAAACAACTGGAGTCGGCGTTCAAGAAATTTACGGTAGGGTGATAGTAAGCATATATCATTCCAATGATCCAGATATAGCGATCAAGGCCTGATCTGAAATGCCATTCATGCAAACGCGGAAATTTTGCTTTTGAAGGATCTGGATCTTGGTATCCTGCATTCGAGAAGTATTTGTTATGATCGTGAATATGTCTATTGCCATACAATGTGGCGGCTCTTGCATAATGAAGTAGGTTACTGACCTAGTAGGAATGTCAGAGGACTCCATAAAATATCAAAAACTCCAGGAACTTCCCAAACCAAAATAACCACCAAAAAACATGTGATGATCTTCACAGCCATCACTGACCCAATCTCATTATACTTGTTAAAAATGCCAAGTGCTCCATACACCATGAGAGTGAAAAGCGTGTGCATGGGACAGATATAGTACAGCATATAGTCATTATTAAGAACAATGCAGGTGAATGCCACCAAGAAATTTAGCCGCCACATCATCTGCATTGGCACAGGCAAGGAATATGTATCTCTCATATCAGTCACAGAATTAAAGAGAAACTGAAGAATACTTATGACAGTAAATCAATGAGATTTGCTGAAATAACCATAAAGGCACCTGCGCAAAGCGCCCAAGGCTAAAATCCTTTCGAATGTAATAATAGGAGAAGTTCCCAAATCCAGTCATCCAGACATAAGCAGCAATGAACACACGTATTGCGTTATATATCTCTGTTGCAGCGAAGTAGTGGTACATTAAAAATAATACCTGGGGAATCAAAGAAGGAAATGAGTGCCTATTCATAGAGAAATATCAATGCGAAGTCAGAGTTATGTTCACAACGCATATAAACAACTGGTGGATATAGTTTAGCAATTTGCAGCACACAATCAAACATGAGTAAACCTCTCTCTTGAGAACATGAGGTTTGTAAATCCCTCTCCATTTTCCCAACCTCAAAGTGGTTTATACCAAATGCTTTAAATATTGACGATATCATCCAATATATCATTTTCCCAGGGGTGTGGTATATATAACTGGAGTACATCATCATCTTCTAAGCCTTATTACAACTAATTGGGGTCGGCTACATGAATCGTGCTTCGCCATTACACTCTATCAAGTACCATATCCTCCAGTAACACCATAGATCATCAAATAAAGACTGGAATACATATTATACAATATATTGACAATAATATTATTGATATTTGACACCAATATCGCAATATACAGTACACCTCAAGTTACAAATTTGCACCATTTCAATTGAAACTAAGAACAAAATAGCATTAATTAGCATAAATCGAGAGGAGGGGGGGGGGGGGGGGGGAGCGATTGCGTCTGTAGGTAACAACTCGCATTAAAACAAGGCTTTGGTGGAGAAATCGCGATTAAGGGTAGATTTCGGGTCGGAACGCCAAGGTAAGAAGATTGCTTCTTCTTTTTTTAATTTGCTTTTCTTTTTTAATGGGTAACATCAGTATGTTCCAAACCACATGGCCTGGTATCATCAGCTCATGAGTTGGGCACAATACTACAATTATGTGCAGCAACAGTATTATGGCCGCCCATAAAAGATTGGGACGATGATTGCAAGCCGCCTCGTATTTTGTCTTTTGTCCCTTTTAGTCTTGGTTGTATTTTTGTTTTGTGTTTTATTGCTTGTATTGCCTGACATTTGAATGACATAAACTCATTTTGGATTAGTCGCAACCATTGTGGCCGACAACACGATTTTTATCTTCTAACAATGGAATAGTATAACGCATACCTTTTTTTTTTTGTGATATTTTGAGTTCAAATGTGTGTAAACATATGTTTTTTAACATCTCCTGAAGTTTCACTGAAAATTCCACCATTTTCCTATTAGCCTACAAAACCTTACATGATATCTACGATATTCCTAATATATCCCGCGGTATTTACCGTTCTCAAGGCGTGATATCATGTGCAGTAATGATATCTAAAAACTTGTTTTATACTAAATCCTAAACTCAATGGAATCCTAACCCTTCCTTTGATCTAATACCAATCATCATTTTTTAAAAGATATTCCTAATCATCATTTACTGATAAAAGAAATCCTCGACATTTCAAAAATGGAACAATTTTGTTTCTTTTGGTAATAACTAAAGAATGCCTACACTAAGGTGGGGCACATAATTACACTTTTCCTTCCACCATTTGAAGAAGAAGAGAACCAGTCCCTAGCTGTAAACTTAAGGATGTCTTCTCTTTATGGATGTCCGTAACATGTGCAATGTAGAAAGAAAGAATTTGTTTATAATCTTATCTTATCAGCAGTAAGGTTAGAATCTTCTCTTTTTTATTATTGTTAGCATAAAATGTAAAGTGAATACTTGTTCAATGTAAAGCGGATAGTTGTTCAGGTTCTATAGCAGATCTTATTGGCAGCAAGGTGTTAAATGCGTGGAGTGTGGCAGGTAGAATGCTTTGGAAAATCTCATGCAATTTTATGGGTTATGTTGGCTCGAAAGAAACACAAGATTGCTCTCTGGTAAAAGTCTCAAGCTAAAGATTCAAGTAGCAAGATTTTCCGATTGATTCAACAGCGTGGCAAAGGTAATTCAATCCTCAAGAGAATTCCTCCAGTGCTCTTCATAGTGCATTGGAGGTAGTTATCCAGTAGAGTCCTTCAATCGAATCGTCTAAGACAATGTGGAAGCCAGCCCTGGCTGGGTATGTTAAAGCCAATTTTGATGGTTGCTCATATGGTAATCCTGGTTTAGCCAGTATTGGGGGCTGCCGTCGAAATCATCCTGGGGAAACCCTCTTGGAATTCTCTGGTCCCTCCAGATTTGTGACTAACAACATTGCTGGGGCAGCAGCGGTCCTGCTTGTGATCAAATTGTTGGTGGAGGAGAATCTGTTCCCAGCAATAATGGAAAGGATTCCAAAAATGCAATACCCTGGCATCCTCTGGAGAATGCTGTGGAATCTATCAAATACCCTGCATGAAGCCTGGGACTTGTGTGTAGGGAGGCCAATTGATTTCATCCATGTAGGAAGATAGGTGAAGGAGGCTGCAGACAGCAATGCTAAAGATGGGTCACCAAGACAAGGGCTTGTGTGATCTTTGATAGAAGTCAGGAAGTTGGTGGGGAGTAAGAGTTGGAGTCGGTGTAGCATTTAGTCCCAGCATGTTGTGCTGTACTGTAGCCGGGTGGAGCTTATGTTGCATGCTGACATTCTGTTTTTTTTTTTTTTTTTTTTTGAAGAGAACTTTCTGTTGCATTTATTTATTTATTTATTTTAACATTAACTTTCTGTTGCATTTGTAGATTTTGTCCTTAATAAATCCAAGTTTATCCTTCCCCCCCCCCCCCCAAAAAAAAAGAACAATTTGTTCAAGGTATGTCAATCACAAGTTCTACTCTTGATCCATCTATAAGGGTAGTAGTGCTTCATTACTTCCTTTGTCCAATCTAATTAAAGCTGTGTAGACCCCCTGCATGTGTAATTGCATTTGTAAGAGTAAAGTCAACACCAATTGAACTGGCAAGTCACTAGGAACATTATACAATTTTCATTGATTAAGAAAATGGAATAATAGAAAAGAAGTTATATCACACGACATCCATTGAAAGGCGCAAGTAGTTATCACTAATTGAACTGGCAAGTCACTAGGAACATTATACAATTTTCATTGATTAAGAAATGGAATAATAGAAAAGAAGTTATATCACATCCGCTAACAGGTGCAAGTTTTGATTAAGAATACTTAACCTGCATCCATCCTTTCCATTCCTCGGTTTGATGACGATTAAGGTAAAGTATGGATTTGCCAGAGAACGCTGACTTATCATGGTGCTTCTTGAGAGAAGTCATAGCTGAAGCTATGATAAGCAGAACGTAGAGAAAGAGGAAAAGGTCCCGGTTGTAGTTCTGTCAAAGGAAGCATATAGATTACAACATAAATTAAATAGCCAAATAGGCATTTAATAGTATAATAACAGAACATCTTTCTGCCAAATTATTCCTTCCACAGCATATTTGAGACAACTTTTACTATTATTAATGCAAGGTGTAGAGAAGTGGCTGAAACACTAAAGCACAGTGGCGTCAGAACATCATCAAACATTGGCACTGTGAAAAAGAAGACAAATAGATAATAATTTCCTTTCTATTTGACAGGGATGATCTGCCGAAACATAAGAATAAGGCTCAAACAGAGATGTAAGTATCAACATATTTTCCGGAGTAGATACTCCATTTCTCCCATTTATAGCATGCAAATAAATTTATATTTGTACATCTTTTTCCTTTGCTGAAACACCTTTGCACAGGTCCTACTGATTATACATTGGGACGATGCAGATTTTCAGTTAGGTGCCACTTCTAGCATGTTGAGATTCATGGTTTTTCAGTTAGGTGTTTGCAGCTTGTTGAGATTCATGGTTAAGGAATTATTTGTTACAAAATGCATACCTACACAGTCCAACCATCATAAATGAAATTCTGGACATTGAACCAAATAATCTAATGACAGAGAGAATATAGCCACCTTTTTAGATTCTGAAAAGAGGTTTGTCCGATCACATATGAAAAAGTATATCAGAAGTGCCCCAAATTCGGACCTACACAATATTGCATGACATATTCAGAAAGAAGGAAGCATGAACTTATAGCTACAAGTGATCGCAAACTATTAAAAGAATTGGCTTACATGGCTCTTAAAGTTGCTCGATTCTCAAGCAAGAAGGGCTCATCCATTGTTAAGAACCTAGAATTTTAAGACAGCTCCAGGAAAAGTGAGAAGGGCATATTGCATGGGCGTAAAGTACAACAGAAAAAATGCAACATCAACTGTCCTTACTACCTGATTAGGTTAGCTCTAACTGCTGAACTATGAAATCTAGCAGATGCTGATTTTGCAAGTCCTCCTTCAACCAAAATAGCCCGATCATCTTCCTTGATTGTGTCCTTTCCCAATTCAACCAAATTGATGTCCGAGTGACTGCAAAGCATAAAAAATGATTGTATGGAGTATGGAACATTAATACATATGTGACCACCTGGAAACAGAAAGTATGCATTTGACAAAGAACAGATATGAGGTGCCTGCTTATTTAGATCATGAGACTGAGACCCTAGAAAACCTATGTTCTGATAAAAGCATGACCCCAGAGAGCTCATGTTAACTTCTTTTATTAGACATATTGATGCAGTGTAACACCAGTTTTTATTCTAGTTAATGACCTGAGCATTTCATTGTAGTTTTCTTCTCTTCCTTCTTTGTTTTCTCAACTACATGTTCCTCATCTTGCAAGAGTTTTAGTTTGTTATGCATATTAATGTGTTTCATTACCAGTTCCTATCTGAGTCAATATGAAATGAGGGTTTCATTGTAGCTAACTATTTTCCTTTCCTACTTCTTCTCAACTCTGATTTTCTGACCTTGCATGAGAACAACTTGTCTCCCATTTAGCGATCCTTAAAAAAGGAGGGGAAAAGGGGAAAAAAAAAAAAAACAATTTATCTCCCACTTGTACAGTTGTGCTACCTTGCCTCCTCCCATATTCATTTTGAACCTAACATATGCTAATCAAATCTACTGCCATGATGCTTAGCCCCAACAGTTTCCAACAAAAGTAGCCGTCTTTTTAATTCCATACCAACTGGTTTGGGAACTTAAATGAGAAAAACACAGATCTGGTTTATTCCACACAAATGGACCCTCCACAAAGGTCTAAAATTTGGACTTCATCACAATCTGGGAACATGATAGTGTAAGGAGATTTTCAAAATCTGGTCAAATAGGCCTTTTTTATTTTTATAGATGGTCAAATGGGCATTATCAAAGAAACACAGAGCAGTCACATTATCCTGCATCATTGAAGAGATCTGATCTGAGACTTTGCATCTATGCTCATCCTTTTACCCATGTATGTATAAAGAGAAGCAAATGACCCTGCTAAAATTTTGACTCATCACAATCTGGGAACCTGATTGTCTAAGGAGATTTCAAAAATCTGGTCAAATGGGCTTTTTTTTTATGGATGGTCAAATGTGACGTAAGGCTAGATGGAGGGTAGTGGTTGCAAGAAAATATGGGGTAGAGGAAGGGAATTGGTGGACTAAAGCTTCTTCTCTTTATTGGTCCTCCTTTTTGTGGAAATCGATCATGTCTCTTAAAGAGAAAGTTTGGGAGGGCATGGGTTTTCAGTTGGGGGATGGTGGGAGAGTTAGATTTTGGGAGGACAGGTGAGTGGGAGATATGAGCTTGGGGGAGAGATTCCCTTTATTGGTAGGGTTAACTGCGGAAGGGGGTATGAAGGTGAGTAGGTGTTACTCCTTTTCGGGGGAAGAGGTAGTGTGGACGACTCCTTTTAGAAGAAATTTGCGGGAAGAGGAATTCTAAGAGTTGATTCTATTGCTAGAGTTGCTTCTCACCATTTCTCCAATGCTATCCAAGGTGGATTCCATGAGATGGTTAAAGGCAAAGTCAAGTTCATTTTCAGTCAGATCTTGCTATCGGATGTTGATTGCAGAAAACAAAGCTAGAGGGGTTTGTCCTACGGCTTTTCTATGGCATTATGGTGCTCCTTCGAAGGTGGCAGCTTTTGCTTGGTTGGTAGGGAAGAACAAAGTGTTAAAGGTTGACAATCTCTGTAAGAGGAAGATAATCCCTCCGAATGTTTGTTTGATGTGTCTAAAAAACGCAGAAACGTTGGATCATTTGTTTATTCATTGTGCTTTTGCGTCGGAGGTTTGGGGTTTCTTTCTTCAGTCCATTGGGGTCTTATGGGTGTTTCCAAATTCTATTGAATAATTTCTCATCGCGTGGCATGGTGGAGAGATAGGAAAGTTAGGGATAAAGGTGTGAAAATTAAGCTTGTTAGCAATTCTTTGGGCTTTGTGGTGAGAAAGGAATGAGTGATGTTTCGATAGCAGGATGCGAGGGGCGGTGCAGGTATTCAGATTGGCCATGCAAAATGTAAAGGATGGGTCGGAACTGTAGTATTGGGTTGTTTTATTTGTCTCCAAGGTGGTCTTGGATGGGTGTTCCTATATAGCTTTGTATATTTGTTTATTATAGGCTTTGGCCTTCTTTTAATGAAATTTCATCAATGTTCAAAAAAATGTGCATTATCAAAGAAACATAGACCAATCAGATTATCCTCCAACATTGAAGAGATCTGACACTTAGTATCTATGCTCCTCACGTAGTGGGTGCGTGGATAAAAGAGGAGATCAAAGTGATATTATTGATCAAAGTTAGAATAAAGTTTGTTTATAAATCTCCTTGATATGACTTTCTAATAAACCATAAGCCCTAGATTCGTAACTTCACCAAAATAGAAAACTTTCTAAAAAAAGTAAGCAACTCTACAGCAACTCAAACTCTTTCCCATGACTTAAACAAGGACTTTGAGTTGTTACATGACTCTTGAAAATAACAAAATTAACCCTTAAAACAACTTATTCTTGGAAAACTGTTTGAGGGCCAATGGCCTTTGGCATTGGCTAGCATATAGAGCTCATCGATATCTTTCCAACGACATATTATGTGCGTGAAATGGATAACCATTCGCAAAGTTATGGCCATCAAAAACTATATTGCGCACTAGACCCTTGTATCGAACTCCCTGACCCGATTACCTTCAATCCTAGTCGTCCATGTGATTTTCCTCAACCATGTCCTACATCAGACCATTCCACTTGAAAAATTAAACTCGTCCCCGAGTTTAGAATTGTAATAGTCAATCGCGATGACCCGCCTTTGTAGCATGTCTTCTTTTTTTTCGGCAACAATTGATGGTGAAGGCCTACACGTCGGATTGTAGTTTTATACTTACAATGGAACTTTAGAAATGAAACCTCACCTTCCGTTTTCTTTAAAATCCTTCCCATCTTGGGTATCAACTTCACATCTTTTATAACAATGGATTTGTGAGTGGTCACTCTTAATTAACATCGACTAGCCATGCTATTGTTGCCATCACTTCTGGCCTTCGATATATGTGCTTCAATCATTACAAAGAAGTTAGAAGGGTAGCGATATGCTTAGAGCTTGATGGGGTGATTATAAAAGTATCGATCTCCTTAGAAATTGAGTCATCTGCATCCCTCGATCCACTGATCCCTTCTGCTTATCCATCCGCCTACTGAGGTTTTGACTCAACCGAAACTTTTTATAGACCAATTTTTAGTCCATCCGTGGATCCATCAAGCAATCCAATGGTGAATCCCACTTGGTGTGATGGTGTAGGTTGATGCATGTCTAAAGCAGTTGATCCATTCGTGGATTCATTAAGCAATCTGACGATGGATTCCTCAAGAGGAACTCCTTCATCTGCATACATCCACTCTTCTTCTTCATCCTGGAGATTTTAAGCCCTCTTCTTCAACATCCGATTGATTGAAAAGCATCTAACTCCCAGAGTTAGCTTCGCCTCCATAGGATCGTAGCTTATGATTTGGCATGGATGTTGTACTTGATGAACTCCGCACTAATTGAAAGTGAACCCCTTCGACAGTCATGGGTTGTTCGTTGCCACGATTAAATTTCCGATCCAAGGCCTCGGTCAACCAATCTATCCTTGCTCATAACTCCTCCATTGAACAGTCAAATTCCTTATAAAAGGTCACAGACTGTGCACTCATCAATGCTTGCCTCCCCGAAACACCGCTAGTAGGATTGTCACAACCAATCCACCATTGGACGCCATAACTCGAGGAGAGGCCTCACTCTGATACCAAATAATGTCGCGGGTGCATGGATAAAAGAAGAAATCACCATCTTCTTCTCAAAAACTAGCCCTTGAATCCATATGGAGAGAGAAATCTCTAAAAAAATGATAAATAGAAGTGATATTATTGATGAAAGTTTGAATAAAGTTTATTTACAAAGCCCCTTATATGACTTACATAAATCCTAAGCCTTAAATTCGTAACTTTCTAGAAATAGTAAATTTATTTAAAGTTAGTATTTTTTAGAGCTAATGTACTTAAAATAGTCCACTGTCTAAAATAGTACATGACTTCTAAACTAATTCAAACTCTTTTACTTAAACAATGACTTCAAGCTATTAGAGGACTCTTGAAACCCTAAAACACCCTTAACATGGCAAAAACCGGTACTTACTAAAACTAAAATAAGTAAATTTTAACTTGACACTCAAAATTAACCCCTAAAACAATCTATTTTTTGGAAAACCGCTTGGAGGCCAATGACCTTTGGTATTGGTTAGCATGTAGAGCTCGTCGATAGCTTTCCAACAACATATTCTACGCGTGAAATGGATAACCAATTACAAAGTTATGGTCGTCAAAAGCTATTTTATGCGCTAGACCCTTGAATCAAACTCCTAACCCAATTTCGTTCAATCCTAGCCGCCCATGTGATTTTCCTCAACCTTGTCCTACATCAGCTCCACATCCTTTTACCCATGTATATATAAAGAGAAGCAAATGAATCTGCTAACAAGCCAACCCAGAAAGTAAAAAAGGTATCGTTTTGATGCATGGGCAACTCAATGACCCTACAAAGGAACCTTTATGTTATGGTTGAGTTAAACTTAACACTTACTAGCAAAGGAATCTTACATTGATTAACAAAAGGTATCATCTGATTTAGAACTCATAATGATCCATCAGCCACAAATGCTAGACTATAGAAACAGAATGCCTGTTTCTTCAATAGTGGAGATATTTTGCTTACATGCACTGTGAGCACAAGTTCTTAGACAAGTGAAATGCATTTAACCTCCCTCAAAGATCTTAAACATGCACAACTTACATCTATTTCATTTCATTATAAAGGAATGACAACACAATTACTTGTATCTAAGTTAACAAATGTCAGTCTCTCACGTTTTGCAGACTATGTTACGTCATGGTACAAAAGCATAATGGACCATATACAATTTTATGAACTCTCCATTTTGTAATAAGACAACTTACACTTTCGAATGAGATGAAGATTTCTTATACTCCAGTATCTCAGAATATATCCATGCTACAAAGACAGGGGCAATTCCAAGCAAGAAAGAAACCTGAAACAGAATCGAAGTTTAACATGACCAAAAAGAATTGGAGACAAGCATTAAACAGAGTAAGATGCTCCCATAGGATGCACGGAAACACAGGATCTTAACAGTATACGACATTGAGTTGCTCATATATCTCATTTAATGCATCGTAATATTGGGGGGGAAAAACTGTGCATAGAGTGAGGGCCAATCAAAGATGCTCACTGGCACTGTCAGATGTAAAAGGCATTACCTCTCATCATCACAGACGAAGAACGGTGCCATGGTTAAAGATGCCCGAGTTTTTCTTTTCTTTTCTTTTTCTTTTTCTTTTTCTTTTCCTTTTTTTGTTCTTTTTTTTTTTTTTTTTGGTTATATTACTATACCCTTTCTTTACTTGTGAGACAAGTACACACATTTAATCACAGTTGGTGGACAACCAAACTGTAAGCCAGAAGTTATTTCCACATCTACCAACCAAATGTGCCTGCCCCTCAAACTAACATTATTAAAAGGTACACAGTGGGCAATAATTTGCAGTTGGTGTAAGTGACTAAATTGCAAAGGAAGTTCAAACAAAGTGCAGCTCACCAGTTTCCTTATCTGGCATGCTGCACTCAATTTAGGACACAGCACAATGGTCCAGGATCTGGACCGTTCATCAGGCAGGTCCCACCTTGGATGGATCACCATCCTTTAAATAGCATGCATTGGGTGATCCTACTGTCCAGTTGTCAGACCCAGAAATTTACACGTTCAATACAGGCCATTGACAACATCCTTTCCTCCCACACATTTCTAGGCCACCAATTAAATGGTTAAGACCATCCAAGCATTGATGATTTTCTGCCATGACTGATCGATGATAGAACCCACCTGCTCAAACGGTCTGTTTCATGGACCGCTACCTATGTGCTGAATTCAAATGGGGCCCACCAGATGAGGAAATTGGTGCTCCTGAGTCCGTCTATGACCCCCAAAATTGAAAACCCACTTCCTTTTACACTGTCCATCTTCATTGCATCGAATTCAACTTCAAGGACAGAGAGACAGTGTGAGCAAAGGAGCATTGGAATACATGGGGAATTCCCAATACTGTAAACGGCATTCATCAAAACCAAAATGAACAACTGGGTCATGCCTTAAAAGACCAAAATGACATTTTCAGTCCCCGAACCGGCCCATCAAATCAACACAGCAAAGCAAAGCATTCCCAATACAATTGAAACCCAATCAAAGAGAAACGGCATAAACAGCAGGCATCAGATTACCATAACAGATCCAGCTAGAATTACCCGTAAATCCACATGAATTTCAACAAAAATTACTAAACAGCAAGTATCCAAAACGGAAAAATTCCCAAAACCGTCGATTTATGGGAAGAAGAAGAGGGTCAAAAAGATCGTGTACCTGACCCGGTGTCAACGGGCCCGAAACCACCATTATTACTTCTCTGCAACAATCAAGAAAACGAGAAGAATATCAAGAACTCCAAGAATGCAAGGAAACAGTTCGATGAAGAGAAGATCGATGGGAAGTTTCACCTGGTAGAGAGAAAAGAGGGAGGGAGGGAAGGATCTTGTTTAAGGTAAGCAGTCGAGAATCGACATGGATTTAAGGCCTGGAATCTGGAAAAAGGGGGAAGGGATTGATGAGATCTGAAGCGATCGATTGCTAGGGTTTTGCTTCGGAAATAGGGAAATCTGGTAGAAGAGATGTCCTTCTCCAACAGAGAGAAGGCAAGAGCGGTTGAGAAAAGGAAGAAAGAGAAGCTGCTGTCTTTTATTTATGATTCTTTTGTATTTACATTTCGTCGTTGGAGGTTGGACGCCAGGGACGCGGATTGGGTGATGAGGAGCTCAGCACGCTGTATACTTTGTGGGGCCCACCATGATGTATGTGCGTTATCCACACCGTCCATCTGTTTTAAATGATCATTTTAAGGAATCATCCCAAAATTGAAGAATAAAAAATGCTCAAGTGTACCACACCACAGGAAATAGTAGGAATTTAATGCCCACCGTTGAAAACTTATTGGGGCCACAGTGATTTGATGCTTATTTGGAGGTTGCCTTTCGCAGGAACAGCAAGTTCCTGCGCTGAGAATTAGGTGGGGCCCACTGTGATGTTTGTGAGAAATCTACACCGTCTGACCATTTTGTGAGCTCATTTTAGGACGTGTGACCAAAAGTAAACCGGATCCAAGACTCAAGTAGGCTAAAAACGTGAGGATGGAATGTACGCACTTGAAATATTGGTAACTGCGAGGATTGAATGTCCGCAGTCTCAGTCTCATCGAGTTATTCCTACATCAAAGCTGTGCATTTGGGGTTGTCAGCGCTTTAAGTTCAATAAGAGCCTTGCTAGCATGTGCCAACGTACAGACCCACCCACACATGGCATTAAGTGGACCATTACATGTAAGTACACTAGAGTGCGACTTTTGGTTGATCCTTGACTATGGGGCTCAGTGTGATGTTTGTGCCTTATATCCACGGCGTCCATCGTTTTTGATAGCTCCTTTTAGGGTATGATCCAATTCTCAGGTAGATCAGACCGGAGGAAACAATGGTAATTAACCATATCATGGGTCACAAAAGTTTTGGATCAAGCTGATATTTGTGTAACCTCCATCCAGGTCTCTCTGACCTTATCAATATGTTTGTTGATCGCAAATAAACATTTCAGTGGCTCCCAAGAAGTTTTTAATGGTGGGTGTTCAATGACCACTGCTTTCCATGGGGTAGACCACCTAAGATTTGGATCTGCATCATCTTTGCGATCATGCTTTAAAAGGAGCTGTCAAAACAGATGGACACAGATGTAACGCACATACATCACGGTGGGCCTCACAGTCAGGGGTGGATGCACTGGAGCCACACCCAGGCTACCGCCTCTCCCTTTCTCCTATTTAAGGACGGTTGGTAGATATAACAATAAGAGAGAAGGGCGAGAGAGAGAGAGAGAGAGTAGGGAACCGTTGATGCATGGCCATCATGTTGAGAGCCATCAGTGATGTAAGCGGATTGGATCAGTGAACCATGGCCCCACTATTGTAAAGGGACGACTCAAACGTAGTGTACAAATTCTCTCTCTCTCTCTCTCTCTCTCTCTCTCTTCCACTCAGGAATTGTATTATATCTCATTTGTCAGCTTGGACTGTTTCAAACATCTAATAAGTGGGCCTTTCCTCACTTAATAGGAGCCGTTGCTTTTCTTTAGTCTTATATTATTCATTTGTTTGCCAAAAATTAAGGGTATAGAATTCCCCCAACATTATGTTTTTTAGAATCATGGCCTTTTAACTACTATAAATATAAAATTAATGGTTTAGATCTGAACGGCCGGGATTCTGTGATGCAAGTGGACCCCACACCTAACCCCAAACTCGGTGGAACCCAATGATGTTTGTGTTATATCCACTTCGTCCATCCGTTTGACCAAACATGTGGGAGAACCAAAACACAAGTGGACCACACCACACCAAACATTAAGGACTGTTGATAAGGTGATGAGGGTAAAACACAAATATGAGCCTGATCAGAAGTTTATGTGTGGGACCAAAGAAGGTCAATTGGGTCACGTTCAATCATCACTTCTTCTAGTGTTGTGGCTCACTTGACTTTGGGTCCGGGTCGTGAGGCGAAATAGATTGATGGAGTGCATTTAATAGAAATATCAAAGTGGGCCCCACACAAGATTCCATGACCGAATCAATGTGTGGGACAAGTTGTGAGTGGCCTGGGAAGCACGGAAGCCGCTTCCTATTTGTCATACCCTAGGACGGATACGGATTTCTTGCGAAAGTCTTTCACAGGAAGTTCTTACCTCGGGACTTAGGTAGCGCTCATTGTGATTTGTGTAAGAAGTTCATCCTTTCATCCATCTTGAGAGCTCATTTTAACGCCAGACAAAAAAAAATGAACCATATCCCAAGACTCAACTGGGCCTAAAATGTAAGAATTGAACCTCCAGAATTGAATTATTCATAGGGCTGTAGAAGTTTTGAATCAGGATAATATTTGTGTTTTCAGTTCATCCCAATAGAGATGGTATTATAAACGGTATGGATGACATACAAATATCAATGTGAACCCAAGGAGGTTTGGGCGGTTGAAATTTTCCTACCCACCTTATATTCAAGCCATTTGAAAACTCAGTTTAGCCCATTATGGTATAATGAAGCAGTTCCAAATCTTAGGCGGACCATAATACAGGAAACGGTAGTAATCCAACATTAAAAGCTTCATCAAACTCAAAAGCTTTGGATCGACCTGATATTTGTATGACCTCTTCATCTAGGTATTTTTTACCATATCAACAGGTTGGATGGAAAATAAACATTCCTATGGCCCCGTTAAGCTTTTAATGGTGAGGATTCAATCAAGACTGTTTCGTGTGGTAAGGTCTCCTAAGTTTTGGATCTACTTCATTTTTGGGGTAATGCCCTAAAATGAGCTGTCAAAATGGATAGATGGTGTGGATGTAAAGAACATACATCACAGTGAGCCCCACAGTTAGGGATCCACCGACCTCGGTGGATCCAAAATCACCCAAACCGCTCCCGATTTTGGATCATTCTTCCACGATCACGGTGGAGCGCAATTAACGAGCGGGTTGGACGGATACACACAAAAAGGTGGGCCCCACACGGGTATAAGCAGTTGAAAAGACAAGGTTGATGGCAGGTGAGTACCTTTCTGCACGCAAGTGAATCCCTTGCAGCGGAAATGAAAGCGAGTGGCAGTATCACGTACAACTAATATGGTAGTTTACCACCGTATAAAAATCAGAGTGACTCTTAACCGTACACATGTCATATTTTTATGGAGATTTCGACCGTCCAAATTGCAGGACTAACACTGTATGGTTTATAAATGAAAGTTACATTGATATGATAAAATAAACCATCTGATTTTTCCCTAACCATTCACTGTTTAACTCTTAACCGTCCATTTCACAGCCATTAATTGGACGATTCTGATTGCTTGTTATGTGCAATTAAATACTTCCCATCTCGGATGGGCCACATTTGGATCGTCTGGATATCTGTACATCAGTGCCACCATTTTGGAGGACCGGTCCCCACCATTTTGGAAAATGGTGCTAAACCAACACAGGAGTCTTTTGGTAGCAATGCACGGGTGTTATTTGATACTCTGGCATCGTGTGGTGGTTGATACGCATGGCATTAATTAACTCAAATTAAATAACACAAATTGGGGTCCCATCGTAAATATTTTATCTAAAATTAGATTGATTGAATCATATGAACCTCTGATTAATGGATATCTGTTGGACGGTGGAATATTTTCCACTTCCACTGTTCATTAAATATCCATCAATCGACAATTTTAAGAACTTAAATCAGGTAGATTTTGATGTATTATCCATCTAAATTGGGTCCCACGGTTTCAACGGCTCAATTTGAGTTTTTTTTTTTATATTCGCGCCCACAAGTTCTTAGAGCCAGCGTATCAACTACTGTACTTCGCCAGAGTATCAATGGTTTTATCTTACGTACAACGGGGGTTATAAAACGAGGAATTATAGGAATGTTTTTTTTTTATTTTAATTACATGATTTCTATTGCCGGCATCTTTGCATATATTTTTACAAGTGGAGCCCATGGTTTGGTGATCACGACCATTGATCTGTTTTGTCCCAAAGTGGATGGATGGATTATTCTTGAAGTTCTTGACTATGTGATGATCTTAGCCGTTCGTTTTATGGCCTACAGATAAATGGTCTACATAAGAATTGTTTGTTTTGTTGTAAATGTAGGTGAAGGGTTGTAAATGAATAATCATTGCAAATGTTAGATGTTTGATTGAGGCGGTAAATACATCATATTTCCTCTTTGTAAGATATGTCGGACGTCCTCTTGTGGGCTCTATTATGATGTCCGTGACATATCTACACAGTCTATCTATTTTATCGGAACATTATAGGACACGAGCCAAAAAATAAGGCAAATTTGAAGCTCAAGTGGCCTACACCATAGGAAATCATGGTCATAAAAGGTACTTGATGGTACGTGTTTAACCCGCTGTTTCGTGTGTCATGGTCCACTTGCTTTGGATCTACCTCAATTTTAAGCTCATGCCATAAAATCATCCCGCAAAACGGATGGACAGCGTGGATAAGCCACATACATCACAAGATGCCCCACATGAAATTCACACTTTTCTTGATTTTATTGTTAAAAAGCAATCCATCAGTGTCATCCTTAAAATGTATGTGGAAATTATTTGATGAGTAATTATTACCCATTTACCAAGATTTACCAACTGGGAAACAAATAAGCCCTACGGTGAAGAAGATCCTAGTATGAGTTGGTGGGTTCTTCTAGCCTGTGAGATTTTTGGAGATGCGGATTGTATGTAAACCGATCATCAAGGATATCTGTTGTGACTCTGTGGGGCCTACCATGATATATTTGTTTTATCTATGTCGACCATCTATTTTTCCATATCATGTTAGGGCATGAGCCAAAAATGAGGGATGTACAAAGCTCAAGTATACCAGACAATAGGAAACACTGAGGATAATGACACATGCCGTTGAAATCTTCCTACGGCCTACAATAGTGTTTATTTACCATCCAACATGTTCGTAAGGTCACAAGGACCTTGATGAAGGAAAAATACAAATACCAGCTTGATCCAAAACTTCGATGGCCCTAAGAAACTTTCAATGCTAGCCGTTAAATCCCCACTGTTTCCTCTGAAATCTTTCTAGGGCTTACAATAGTGTTTATTTACCATCCAACATGTTCATAAGGTCACAAGGACCTTGATGAAGGAAAAATACCCATACCAGCTTGATCCAAAACTTCGATGGCCCCAAGAAACTTTCAATGCCAGCCGTTGAATCCCCACTGTTTCCTCTGGATCTGCCACATTTTTTTATTTGTGCCCTAAAATGAACTGAAAAAGCAGATGGACGGCACAGATAAATACATACATAACGGTGGGCCCCACAGAATCGGGTCCCAAGCAATCCACGTCCAATTTTTGGAGCACTCTGCACGCCCAATGATCTGCATCACTGAAAACGTGGCCCTACTGGCTAGAATCAGAAACTCGTGTAACTGGACAAAATTGCGGGCGTGGCTACCGAGGTAGGTGGGGTCCCTGACTATGGGACCCACCTTGATGTATGTACCTTATACCCACTCCGTCCATCTGTTTTGAAAACTCATTTTAGTGTATGATTCAAAAAATAAAGTAGATCCAATTCTCAGGTAGGCCTTTATACAGAAAGTAGTGGTAATTAACCATTAAAAACTTCTCGTGGGCTGCCAAAGTTTTGTATTAATCTGGTATTTGTGTGTGGTCTCTTCATCCAGGTATTTTTTTATCTTATCAAATTCCGTTGGCCTCCGTGAATTTTTTAATGCTGGGGATTCAATCCACTTTTTCCTGTGGTATCGTCCACCTAAGATTTTGATCTACTTCATTTTTGGTATTATACTATAAATTGACATGTGAAAATTGATGGACGGTGTAGATGTAAGTGAAATACATCAAAGTGGGCCCCTCAGTTATGGATCCACCGACCTCGGTGGCTCTGGGGATCCGGATCCACCCAAACCGCGCCCCAAAAATGCCTGCCACGCATAATGTGCTTCATCTTGGTGTCCAAGACCGTGTAAATTGGACTCGCGCGCGTGGAAATTCCATGTGGAGTCGCGGCTAAGATGACTATGCGGCATACATTTTTGAGATCTGGGCCGTTCATGGAACGGCTGCTCCCGTGAATTTGGTGGTCCACTCGTTAGGTGGACTTCACGTTTGAGGAAATGGGCAGTCGAAAGTGACTTAGCCAGTGGTTAATATCTTATCATAAGCGTGTGGCACCACCTGATGAGCAGACAGGCCTGGCTTTTGAACTGGGGCAGATAAGCCATGGGGCCCAACAAATGAACAGCT
The DNA here is from genome assembly GCA_003013855.2 of Liriodendron chinense. Lineage (NCBI taxonomy): Eukaryota > Viridiplantae > Streptophyta > Magnoliopsida > Magnoliales > Magnoliaceae > Liriodendron > Liriodendron chinense. The sequence goes on from ML058484.1 coordinate 13,874,402, forward strand.
TTAATAGTCTCCCTAATTAGTAGAGCCAGTAGAAATAATGTAGGTTGTATGATTGGTCCTGGTTCGATACCTAATTTTGTTGTGTGTGGGGGTAAACCTAGGTGAAATATGAATCCTCGTACATATGTGGAATTTACCTAAAGTGCTTATTGCTTACCCTTGCCATGGGCCCACCTTTATGATGTGTTGCATATCCACACTGTCCATCTGTTTTTCCACATAATTTTAGGACATAATCCAAAAAAATAAGCAGATCCAAATCTCAGGTGGACCACACATTAGAAAACAATGGTGATTGAACGCCCATCATTAAAAACTTCCCAAGCCACCCTAAGAGATCCCTAATGTTTATTTTCCATCCAACCTGTTGGTAAGGTCAAAAGGACCTGGAAGAAAATAAAATACAAAAATTATCTTGATCCAAAACTTTCATAGCATGCAAAAAGTTTTTTTTTTTGGCAAAAGTTTTTTTTTTTTTTTGCATGCAAAAAGTTTTTTTATAACGGGAGTTATAAATGAGGAATTATAGGATTTTTTTTTTTTTTTTTAAATTACATGATTTCTATTGCCGGCATCTTTTCATATATTTTTACAAGGGGAGCCCATGGTTGGTGATCACGGCCATTTATCTGTTTTATGCAAGAGTGGATGGATGGATTATTCTTGAAGTTCTTTACCATGTGATGATCTTAACCATTCGTTTTATAGCCTACAGATAGATGGTCCACATGAGAATTGTTTGTTTTGTTGTAAATGTACGTAAAAGGTTGTAAATGAATCATTATTGTAAATGTTAGATGTTTGATTGAGGCGATAGATACATCATATTTTCTCTTTGTAAAATATGTTCTACATCCTCTGGGCTCCACTATAATATCTGTGACATATCTACAAAGGCAAATCTTAAGCTCAAGTTGCCCACACCATAGAAAATCATGATCATAAAAGGTTTTTGACAGTATGCATTTAATCTACTGTTTCATGTGGCGTGGTCCACTTGAGCTTTGGATCTACCTTAATTTTAAGCTCATGCCATAAAATCATCCTGCAAAACGGATGAACGGCGTGGATAAGCCACATACATCACAGTAACCCCACATGAAATTCACACTTTTCTCAATTTTATTGTTAAAAAGCAACCCATCAATGTCGTCCTCGAGATGTGTGTTGAAATTACTTGATAACTAATAATTACCCATTCACCGAGATTTACCAAGGGGGAAACGAACAGGCCTTAAGGTGAAGAAGATCCTTAACTAATTATTACCCATTCACCCAGATTTACCAAGTGGGAAACAAACACGCCCTAAGGTGAAGAAGATACTAGTATAAGTCGGTAGGTTCTTCCTGCCTGTGAGATTTTTGGAGATGCGGATTCAATGTAAACCGGTCATTAGGGATTTCTGTTGTGACTCTGTGGGGCCCACCATGATATATTTATTTTATTTATGTCGACCATCATTTATTCAAATCATGTTAGGGCATGAGCCAAAAAAATGAGGGATGTACAAAGCTCAAGTGGACCCGACCATAGGAGACGTGGGGATAATGGCACACGCTGTAGAAATCTTCCTAGGGCCCACAATAGTATTTATTTACCATCCAACATGTTCATAAGGTCACCTTGATGAAGGAAAATGCAAATACCAGCTTGATCCAAAACTTCGATGGCCCCAAGAAACTTTCAATGCTAGCCGTTGAATCCCCACTGTTTCCTCTGGTGTGGTACGACTTGAGCTTTGGATCTAGCATATTTTTTTATTCATGCCCTAAAATGAACTGAAAAAGCGGATGGACGGCACAGATAAATACATACATAACAGTGGGCCCCACAGAATCGGGTCCCAAGCAATCCACGGCCAATTTTTGGAGCACTCTGCACGGCCAATGATCTACATCACTGAAAAAGTGGTCCTATTGGCTAGAATCGGAGACTCATGTAACTGGACAAAATTGCGGGCGTGGGATCCACGAGGTAGGTGGAGTCCCTGACTAGTGGGACCCACCTTGATGTAGTGTATCTTATATCCACTCCATCCATGCGTTTTGAAAACTCATTTTAGGGTACGATCCCAAAAATGAAGTAGATCCAATTCTCAGGTGGACCATTATACAGAAAGTAGTGGTAATCGACCATTAAAAACTTCTCGTGGGCCGCCAAAGTTTTGGATCAATCTGATATTTGTGTGGTCTCTTCATCCAAGTATTTTTTATCTTATAAACAGGTTAGATGGAAAATAAACATTCCATTGGCCTCTATGAATTTTTTAATGGTGGGGATTCAATCCACTTTTTCCTGTGGTATGGTCCACCTAAGATTTTAATCTACTTCATTTTTGGTATAATACTATAAAATGACATGTGAAAAGTGATGACGGTGTAGATGTAAGTGAAATACATCAAAGTGGGCCCCACAGTTATGGATCCACCGACCTCGGTGGCTCTGGGGATCCGGATCCAACAAAATGCTCCCCAAAATGCCTGCCACGCATAAAATGTTAAATGCTTCATCATCGTGACTGAGCCCGTGTAAATGGGACTCGCGCGCGTGGAAAGGCCTTGTCGAGTCGCGGCTAAGATGACTATGCGGCATTACATGTTTGAGATCTGGCCGTTCATGGAACGGCCGCTCCGTGCATTCAGTGGTCCACTCGTTAGGCGGACTTCACGTATGAGGAAATGGGCAGTTGAAAATGACTTAGCCAGTGGTTAATATCTTATCATAAACTTTTGGCACCATCTGATGAGCAGACAGGCCTGGATTTTGAGCTGGGGCAGATAAGCCATGGGGCCCAGCAAATGAACAGCTTTAATAGTCTCCATAGTTAGTAGGCCAGTAGAAATAATGTAGGTTATATGATTGGTCCAGGTTCGATACTTAATTTTGTTGTGTGGGGGGTAAACCTAGGTGAAATAGGAATCCTCGTACATATGTGGAATTTACCTAAAGTGCTTATTGCTTACCCTTGCCATGGGCCCACCTTTATGATGTGTTGTATATCCACACCGTCCATCTGTTTTTCCACATAATTTTAGGACATAGTTCAAAACAATAACCAGATCCAAATCTCAGGTGGACCACACATTAGGAAACAGTGGTGATTGAACGCCCACCATTAAAAACTTCTCAGGCCACCCTAAGAGATCCCTAATGTTTATTTTCCATCCAACCTGTTGGTAAGGTCAAAAGGACCTGGAAGAAATTAAAATAAAAAAATTAGCTTGATCCAAAACTTTTATAGCATGCAAAAAGATTTTAACGGTCATTCACCACTTTTTCCAGTGATGTGGTCCACCAGAGATTTATATATGCTTATTTTTTGGGGTAATGGCCTAAATTAATCTGAAAAAACGGATTGACGGTATGGATATACAAAAAGTTTATCAAAGTGAGCCCATCACAATAAGGGTAACTTCTATTCCGCTCCCTATTGGTAGCCACGTTTATCAATTTTACCACCCAAAGATAAAAGGTGGTGCATTTAGTAGGTAAGTAATTATATTAAAAATAAGTAGCTAGTTAGGTAAGCAATTATATTAGAAGTCAGAAAATTTTAATTTTCTCAACCATATATTTTCTGAGTTAGTCAGGACCACCCATTGTATCACGATCCTAAAAAAAATGGTAAATAATTATAATGCCAAAAATTTGGATGAATGTAAAAGCTCGGATTTAATTATAGAATCTGAAATTCAGATATCCCAATATGAATAGATCCATGTATATCTTAATGGTTGGTGGAGATCGTCGATTAAAGAAAGTTTGTGTGAAGATCAACGGTTGGTGGAGCTTGATCTACCTTTGGGCACTGGATTGCTAGCAACAAACAATTCTCTCTCTCGTCCAAGAATTCTTAATCCACTTAAACACTTGCCTTTTATTTTGATTCGTATCACTTTAATGCACGTTGCATTACGTTAGCTATGTGTAAATATTTATACACATAAAATTCTAACTACTTTGGTTTATTCCAGTTGCTAGCTAGAGAAGTCATCTTTTATTCGAATGTCCTCCAATGTGACTGCTTCTCCTAGCTGGGATCTTCATAGATATCCTCAATCTGAATGAGGGTGGATCATACGTAGAACCATGTTCAAGAAAAATCTTTCGTAAAGACTTCTGCAATCTTCTGTATTGTAAAAATATATCTAACCAGAAGATCTCTAATAACAGCTTTTTCACATACAAAATCAACATCAATTTTAATATGTTTGACTCGAGCATGAAAAAGACAGATTAACAATTAAGTATGTTACAACCATATTTTCACAAAAGATATGAATAGGCACAAGTAAATAAACCTAAATATTCAAAAAAGTTGACGAATCCAAACTATTTTAGCAATAGCACAATTGATTGCATGATACTTTGATTCAACACTTAACTGTGAGACGATAGGTTGCTTAAAACATTTTTTTTCTAGAAAAAACATAATACCTAGCCACCAATTGTCAACTATCTAAACATTTAGCCCAAGCAACGTTAGAATAGGCTTTAAACAAAGAGTTATTAGTACGATATGTTGTTGTTCAATTCAGGCACGTGGCCACATATGTAATGAATGGTTCAATTTCGGTTAAACGTGCATGGTTAGATTATGTCCCATTAGGCATACCAGGAAATATTGTTGTTGTTCAAGCCACACACATGATCACACATGTAATGAATAGTCCGATTTCAATTAAATGTGCATAGTTAGATTAATGTTGGGCATGCCAAAATCAAGTTTGACTCGAATCAAATTAAACGCTTATGGCCCTATGCACTAAATTAGCTAGATTAGGACTAGATCTGTGAAGATTAGCATGACTGTTCAATCACAAATTGTAATGGCGATCAAGCAATTTTGAAAAGGAAGGTCAGTCCTTCTGAATGAGATCTTTTTCCTTGAAAATAAAGATTTTTTCTAATAGGTGATGGTTTGAACAAGTTTCTCAATAAAGCAATAAAGGATTGGAGAAAATTAAACATAAGGTTGAATCGCCAACTTTATTAATCAGAATGTTAAAGCAGTACAATCGGTGAAAAGGAAAATAATCAAAGTAGAGGAAAGAATGATATACATGTGGTGACTTGTGCGGGCAAAACAGCTATAAAAATACCATACAGTCATGAGATGGTCATAATGCGAAGTCAGCAAGACGTGACTGGAGATGTATTAAGGACTCAATAATTTGGAGATCCAATGATTGGGTCGTGGATATTTAATCTACTCACACATGCGTAATGTTTCCATGCGTTGGACAATAACATAACTAAGCTAAGACTAATGGCTTTAGACTTGTTGTAGTATGGCTGGATAGAGGTGGAGTGAACTAAGATAAGAATCTAAATTAATAATTGTTCATAGAAGACGAAAGGGATAAGCGATGTAAAGATGAAAACATTGATTGATTTATGTCAGCGAGGGCCTAAAGCTCTTCTTTAAGTGTTGCTTTTATAGACCTCTGAGAGGCAGTAATCTGTAAACACCTCACCTTGTTGGTGGAGCCTTCAAACTGCGTTGTTATAGGGGTCTTACAAGGCCGACCAGTCGAATTACGAACTGGGAAAGGCACAGTTGGCTCTGGATAGTTTTCAGGCGATTCAGACCGATTGCCAACCGGTCGGTGGTGTGCTCCGATCGGTTGGCTGTTGAGGCTGGACAGGTCGAATTTGGAAGTTTCCTCTCTATACTGTTTTTTGGTTGATTCGACCGATCGACGGTAAGCTCCGATCGGTCGGCAGTATAGAGGAATTATGCATGGTTTCGCGATTTTGCGTAACATGTTTCTAATTCTGGGTTATTTGCTATATATATGGCATGAATCCAAGATTATGGAGAATTCTAAGGTGTCCAAGGTTCAAGTTGTATTAGGGTGAGGGGAGAAGGTTTTGAGAGAGAGAGAGAGAGCTTGGGTTTTCTCTTAGGTTTCCTTGCTTGTGGGTTATTCATCTCTGTAATCTTCTGATATTCATAGTAGATCACTTTGTGCCATAAGTTTTTTACCTGTTGAGGGGTTTTTCCATGTAAAATCGGATTGCCTCTGTGTGGTTGAATGCGTGTGTGATTGATTGCATTATGTTGATCGTTTGGGTTCATAATTTGTTGTGTTGTTTGGCTTTGCTTCCGCTTGCCGGAGTGTTTTTCCCTACAAGTGGTGTCAGAGCTATCGTTGTGATGGAGCAAAATTCAGATCTGAGATGAGAGCATCGTATCAAGCACGAGGTTCGACATAGAGAAGTTCTTCGGAAAAAAAATAATTATAAACTATAAAAGGTGAAGATTAAAAGCCCTCCTAGTTCAACAAGGGCTTGAAGAAGCTCTTGGGAAGCGACTTGAGGCTATGAAAGATGATGAGTGGATGAAGCTTGATAGGAAGGTCAAAACCTCAATCCAGTTGTGCCTGACGGATGATGTCCTCTATAATGTCATGAAGGAGAAAATTATGGATGATACGATGACGAAGTTAGAGAATGTCTATGCCAAGAAATCTCGGGAGAATTGCCTGTATCTGGTGCTTTAGTTGTTTAACCTGAGGATGGCGGAGGGGGCGGATGTGGAGGACCACATCAGCACATTTAAAGAGGCTTATTTACAAGTTGCCAGAGATGGATGAACCAGTGAAGGATGAATATTAAGCATACATCATGCTGAATTCTCTTTCAGAATCATACGAATCATTCATGGACTCTTTGTGCGTAGGGAGACCATCAACGTTAAGACTGTTATCTTAGCCCTTTAGTCAAGGGCGATGAGAAAGAAATGCAGTGACGTGGGTGATCGTTCTTCCTCAGAGACACTGATTATGAGATGAAGAAATTATGACCATCGTGGGGTGATGAGTACCTAATATTGTATAATTAACCCTGGTTGTTAAAGGCATTATCATTATTTTTCTGGTTAATTATTCCTCATTAGGTGAATTTTCTGTCTTCAGGTGATCAGGAGAGGTTAGACAAGATCCGAGTCAATCAGGGCAATTAAAGGCCTAAAGTGATCAAGATAAAGTATGTGGCGATCCTTAAGGAAGTCGAATCGTAAAGATCGAAGGACCATCATGTTGTACGGTAGCTTGCATCACAACTACTCGTTGGGAAAATTGAGGCTGTGCATGTTTGGATGGTTGTGTTTGGGCAATCACACAAGTTTGAACGGTCAAGATGAGATGTCCACTTTTGGGACCAATTGTGCATCAAGGCGAGCCACACTCTCTCATGAGCATCAAAATCTAGCTATTGTGGAGCCCATTCAACAAAACAAGTGGGCCACGTTCAGCGTCACCATCAGCTCCACCTGCTTCATCATGCAAACACTTCATCATGGTGGACCCCAGCTGATCACCATCCAATTCAACAGTTTGGAACGCTAGGCCGTCCTTTAATCTCCAAGCTGCTTCCACCAGCGTCCAAACAAAGGCCCCCACCTTCATCATCATCCATCAACCATCCATGCCACACGTGCCAACTATGGTGGAGTGACCATCAAATGGACCAGCTCAACCATCAAGACCGTCCATCAGCAAGCACGTCCTAGCTGCAAGCAGAAGTCTAGCCTCTTACACACGTGCCATTCCAGGTCAAGCAAAGGACGTCCCAAGCTCCCCATCTCCATTGCTTCAGCACGTGCTGCACAAGGAAGGCAGATCCACCTTCATCTTCAGACGGCCAACAGTCCAGTCCTCTTGACCGTCCATGATCAACAAAGCTCGATCTCCATCATCACCAACAAAGATGGGCCCACACAGGTGCAGCACGTCAGCCAGCAAATGAACAGGCCCACCCTTTGCAACAGCTGTTCATCCACTCCATCAACAGCCGTCCACCAGCTACAACAGATCGTGGTGGACCACATCTCAGTCGTCCATCCACCTGCTGGACACCAGTCATCCATCATCATCATCAACCGTCCATCTACAATGGACAACACGCGTGCAGTGTGGAGCTACCATCAGCAATCACACGTGCAGCAGATGGCCTCCAGCAGTGTTACAATCTCCACCGTCCATCCCATGTTCTAGTGGACCCCACCATTTCCAGCTCCATCAACAGCTAGACGTCCAGCTGCTTCAAGATCAGCAGCCATCCAATCCACCTTCAATCACCAGCCGTCCATCCTCCATCACCGTCCAGCTGCATGCGTGTCAAGCTACAGAAAAACCTCCATCACCGTCCATCACAGTGGCCAGTGCTCCAGACCCCACATCCATACTCTCAACTGTCCAATTTCACCACTGTCCATCTCCACCCGTCCAGCTGCTGGACGTCCATCATCAAACGGCCAGCAATCCAACCATCTACATGCCTTGCACGTGAGCAGCAATGGAGCTCTTTTCATCTTCCCTTACACATGTAGTAGCTCCTCCATCCTACTTGTGTGTCAAACAAGAGAGAAGCTCTCTCTCTCTCTCTCTCTCTCTCTCTCTCTCTCCAACACATGTGTGAGCTCTCTTCCCAACACATTTGTAATGCTTGGAATGCCACCTCATCATCCAAGCCTCACTCCATTCCCAAACCTCCAAAAAAATCTGCTTTGGGTTTGGAGTGACACCTAGGCTTGGAGTACTTTTCTTGCCACATGTCCATCCAAGCCTAACTCCAAGCGCGAACCTAAAAGAAAAGTTTGCTTTGGGCACTCCAAGCCTAACTCCATTCCCGAACCTAAATAAAAATCTGCTTTGGGTTTGGAGTGCCACCTAGGATTGGGAGGAGGCTTAGGAGCCTCTCAAAAGTCTATAAAAGGAGGCCTCTCCTCCTCATTTCAATCATCTCATCCCATTCCATTCCTCAAATCACATTCTCTACAACTCCTCTCTTCTCTTCCTTAGTTTTCTTTCTTTCATTTGTAGTGTAGAGTAGTGTAGAATTTTCTCTTTTGTAGAGAATTTAGTCTTCCATTGTAGCATGGTTGACTAAACCTCTAGCTAAGGCTAGGGGTGAAGCCTTTGAAGAAATTTGCAAGCTTTGGTTCTTTTGGTTCAACATTGTGTGGTGTAAATGTTAGAGTTCTCTTTGGTTGATTGGTTTGGTTATCCACCTCGACGGACGCTATTGTTGTGCAAGCCCCTTGATCCATCGTCGACTCCGGGTACGTTGGATGCTTGGGATCCCTTGCACACCAATTAGCTAGTTCATGATCGGTAAAGTCCCTTGATCCATCGTCGACTCCGGGCACGTTGGATGCTTTGGATTCCCGACGATCATCGAGCTAGTGTAGGTAAAGTCATCGATCTGTAAAATCCCTTGATCCATTGTAGACTCCGGGCACATTGGATGCTTTGGATTCCCTGTGATCGATAGACGAGATCTTAACGGTTGGATCGGTTAATCAAAGCCTCCTATCTTGTAAGTATGCATTTGATCGTATGAATTGTGATCTTATCGGTTGACTTGTTGGCAAAGTTGTTGATCTGTATAATTCCTTGATCCATTATTGACTCCGGGCACAGTGGATACTTGGAATTCTCTGCGATCAACTAACGAGTGCTTCATGGTCAAATCAATCGGTTCAGATCACCATCTTTTATGAAATATGCAAATGGTTTAACTGTTTCATCTTCCGATTGGAATGAATCTTTATTCAATTCCAGTTGAGTTATAGTTGGACCAACGAATCAAATCTTGTGAATGAATCAAAGGTGGATCCCTGATGCCTTAGCCCCTCTTCTATTTTTGTCTTTCACCACACACAACTTGCTCCACTCTCGTGGAATAAACCAGATTTCATCTCACTCACCTAAACTAATTCCTCTAAGTGTTCTTAACCCCAATCCCCGTGGATCGACCTCGATCTTACCGAATATTTTACTACTTCGCTACCTGCACTTGGGTATGCAATCTTCGGATTGTAGCATGGGGGATATTCCAAATCAGGGTCTAAAGTTAAGGGCAAAGGGAAAGCCAGGGTGCGGTGTTGGAATTGTGGTTAAGAATGCCACATAAATGAGGATTATAAAAATCCAAAATCGAAACAAGAAAAGTCTGAAAATTCTTCTATAGAGGGAGCTAATACCGTAGAGGACTGTGGTGATCTTTGTGAAGTACTGACTGTATTCGGCGAGGGGTCTCTCAATGGAGAGTGGATCCTGAATTCAGGTGCTTCATGTCACGTTTGTCTTGACCGAAGTTCATTCATGACATACAGGGCGTATGATGGCGGATCAGTGTTTGTAGGTGATGGCTACACTAGTGGGTATTGGTACGGTGCGCACTAGGATGTTCGATGGGATCGAACGAGTCCTGAAAGATATGAAGCATGTCCCTAAGATGAAGAAGAATGTAATATCTCTTGGTGCACTCGAAGCGAAAGGGTGCAAGTTCATCGACTGCGATCGGTATTGTAATGTGATGAAGGGGGCACTCGTGTAGATGAAGGCACGAAGGTGTAGCCATCTTTACAAGTTGATTGAGAGCACGTTTCACGATAGAGCTGTGGGATTGACAATAGGATCCACGGATGCTCATATATGGCAAGTGCCCAAGGGTCACATGAGAAGAGCGGCAAAGGGCGTGAAGTGCGAGGATATGGTTGATGGAGGCATGAGAAGTGATGGAGCTATGTTTTGAAGTTGAGATAATGAAGAAAGCAAGGAAGGTTTGATTCGACGTTTGAAGCCTTAATAGAGGTTGGTGGTGGAGCCTTCAAACTGCGTTGTTATAGGGTCCCACGACTAGTCGACCAGTCTAACCGACCGATCAAATCATGTACTAGGAGAGGCACAGTTTGCTCTAGACAGTTTTCGGGCGATTCAGACCGGTCACCGATCGATCGGTGGTGTGCTCCAACCAATCGGTCGTTGAGGCTAGACAAGTCGAATTTGGAAGTTTTCTCTCTGAACTATTTTCTTCCTGATCTGACCGATCGACGGTAGGGCTCAAATCGGTCAACAGTATGGCGGTGTTTTGCATGGTTATGCAGTTTTGCATAACATGTTTCTAATTTTGCGTTATTTGCTATATATATGGCATGAATCCAGGATTAGGGAGAATCTCGAGGTGTCCAAGGTTTCCTAATTGTATTAAGGTGAGGGGAGAAGGTTTAGAGAGAGAGAGAGAGAGCTAGGGCTGTTCATCTTTGTAATCTTTTGATATTCATAGTAGATCGCTTTTGTAAGTGGTTTTTTACCCATTAAGGGGTTTTTTCCATGTAAAATCGAATTGTCTCTATGTGGTTGAATGCATGTGTGATTGATTGCATTGTGTTGCTCGTTTGGTTCCATAATATGTTGTGTTGCTCGGCTTTGCTTTTGCCGCTAGAGTGTTTTTCCCAACACACCTTAGGCTGATAAGTTGATCAAGATTCTAGATGGACGATCATAACCCTATAACTCAAAAACCCCAGGAGTCCCTAAACCTAACTCGCTGAGTCAACTCATGGAGTCACGCTGCGTCGACTCGCTGGTCACAATCCTAGCCAACCCACCTAGTCAAGCTAGAGCCTAAGCCTACATAAAGAAATCCAAAAGCCCCTCAAAGCAGTCGAGGCAAAAAAGAGCGCCCATGTGGAAGCCCACGTTCAGTAATCGTTCAAAGAATGGTGACTCCATCGAGGATTTTCTAGTCATAATAGTAGCGATCTGACTTAAAAAGTGGAATTTTTCCCAAATTCTTAAAGGTTAATAGTTCTTGCATATCTGCATTTTGCATCCACATCTGCATTCATCTCAAATCCAAACAAAAAAAACTAAAAATTACAAACCATTATGCCTCTACGAGTTCGACACCTGCGAAAAAGCCTTCCCTACCGCAGCATGATCCACACCCGGTCCCAAGTAGCTAAGTCTAACTACGAGGATGAAGTCCATCACATTTCTGCCCTTGAAATGCAAGATGCTCAACCCTTGCAAACACAACCCGCAGAAAGTCATGCCTACAACCTGTGTACAGGAACTAGCACAGGGACTAAAGGCCATGCAAGAGATGTTTCTCCAGTTCATGCAAGCTCAAGCCATCGCAGCCAGCAGCCTAGCCGGCTCTGTTCAACAACAATAACCACAACCATCAGCAACTCCCGGGTTCTCTCCAGCTTCCCATTTAAATCAAGCACACATTATGTTTGATTTCATATAGTTATGTTAGTAGGATAGTTGATTCTCAAATTTGATGGAATAGAGAAATAAAGATTTGATTGATAGAAGTCGGAATAAGAGTTATTTTAAAGTTCTTTTCTTTCTTTAGATGGCTCTGTATATCTTTTGTAATGAAAGGAATTTGTAAATTATATTGAAATTAACAAAATTTATCTCACGGGCTTGGGATTCGAATTCGAGCATGATCAATCTGAGTACTGAATTTCGGGGCGTGACACCATCGAAGTTTGCGCAAGACTTTTGACACCAATCAGCTCAACCCTCAACTGAAGGGCAATCTTTCCAGTACCCTCCCACAGTAGGGAGTCAATATCAAAACGTTTTTGCAATAGGGATTCCCATTTAATATAAGCACATCCCCGCCGATAGGATTTCAATTCAATTTCCAGCAATGGCTTCCACAACAGGAAGACCAGGAACAACACTGACGGATGCCCACAATGGTGGTCAGTGTCAACCCCGGATCAATCAGCGGATAGTGGTGAATACCCATCAAGGGGGTCACCCCAACATCTCAGCCTCTTAAGACAGGAGCACCTTTCAATTTCAGCAAAATCCAACTCAATTTCCAGTTCAGCAAAATCTAGTTCATTTTTCGGTTCAATCTTAGCAAAATCTAGTTCAATTTTCAGCTCAGCAAAAGCTAGTTCAATCTCAGCAAAATCCAATTCAATTTTTAGTTCAAGCTCAGCAAAATCTAGTTCAATTTCTAGTTCAATTTTCGGTTCAATCTCAGCAATATCCAGTTCAATTTCGGCAAACTTCAATTTTCAGTTCAAGTTCAGTTCTAGCAAGCTTTCCCTCACGAGAGCCATTGGGTCGAGGAAATAGATCATTATGTCGAAGAAGCGGAATAGGCCTTGCCGCGGAGACGTCGATTCCTCAAACAAGACAAACAGACATGGAAGAGTTGCGGAAGCAACTCCAAACTACGCAAAATCAGCTCCAACGGCTACAAGAAATCGACATTCCTTCAACAAAGTTTAAGGACTTGTGTCCCTTCCCTAACACGCGATTACCTCAAAATTTTGAAGTCCCCAAGTTCAAAAGATATGATGGCAGTGGTTGTCCCACAACGCACCCGAAAGCGTTCTATAGGGAACTAAGTATGGTTGTAGGTAATTAAAGAGCCCTCATCCAACTGTTTCAGAGGTCTCTAAAAGGTGATGCCTTAGATTGGTACACCTCGTTGGATTGCAACCATGTCAAGACTATGGAGTAACTCTCTCAAGCCTTCGTTAATCGATTCACATACAACCTCAACATGGCACCCTGGAGGGTAAATTTAGCAGCCCTCAGGCATAGAAGGGATGAAACATTGTCGGCATATGTCGGACACTAGCCGTCCATGGCCGTCATGATACACACCACCATAGACGATGAAAAGAAGATCTCTATGATCGTATTTTCAACACATCTCGGCTTTGGGTGAATTTCCCAGCTTTTATATATAAACCTGTTGCTGAGAAATCCCCAAATCGATTTGGGGATTTTTCAGGAGGGAAAGAGAGAGAAAGAGAGAAATTGAGGGAGAGGAAGAGAGAGAAAGAGAGAGAAAGAGAGAGAAGAAGAAGAAAGGAGGTTACAGAGTCCTTCTTCCTTTCCTCTTGAAGTAGGAGGTTGCTCTGGCCTGTCGATTCCGTCGCTGGAGTGGTTCTCTTTGCGATTGGAGGTAAGAATCGAATCCTACCTTAAAATTTTGAACTATCTTAGGTTTGAGACTGAAAATCTCATCCTAATTGGGTTTTCTTGTAGGAATAGCTGATTTTCTTTAACCCTAACCCTAGACCGTTGGACGGGCGAGGAACCCTAGACCTTAAGGTGCGGGCTATAATTCAGTTCTTTTCTTTAACATTCCTAAGGGTTTTAGACATGATTCTTATAGTCATAGAGTAGGACTTTGAGTTCTTATCTGATTTTATGTCTCAGTTCAACATGCATGTGTGTTACATGGCTCAATTGTTTGATGAAATGGGTAAATGATTTAATTGTTACAATTGAATTGTGGAATTCGTTGAGATGATGAAATCTGTCTCTAATATGTTTAATTGTATGATTAACGCACATTGTCATGAGTAAAAAGGGGCCAATCGAATAATGTGGATATCCTAGTTGGATTGGATATTCAGGGTAGGCTGGTTGACGGGGTGAACTTGACCGATCGACAGTAGTTTGGACTACACGGGTCGTTTGTGCCCAATGCCGGTTTGGTCAATATTCTCTCTGTATCAAACAGCCATATCCAAAGTCAAGACATGTTGGGTGGTAGATAGCTTGTAATGATGACTTGTCCCGAATCTGGAATACTAATGTTATTAAATGAAGCGTCCAATGATAAACGTATGTGCGACACGATCCTATGAAATCTCCTTGGGCCGGGCATGGTGGTATGGGACACCGTGTTCGTGCCGTCGGCCTACGCTGTGGCATTAAGCCTCCCCGTAGTGACCGTAAGCTATTGTAAGGGCGTCAGATTGTTTTAGATAAATCTGAATAGCCGAGGTACTGATTTGAATATAATGATTCTTGTGTTCTTAATGTATTGGAAGTTGGAGATGGGATTTGTGGGCTACTGGCGATGATAGACATTCGCACCGTCGGGAGCCAGATGGTCCTGTTCAGGACCTACTGTATGACATTAGTAAATCAGCATCACTAATCTTGCTGAATGAAATTAATACCAATAAAGGCCAAATTAACCATGCATACATGTCATCGGCAATCTCAGTGACTGGCTGACTGTTTGAAAGGCCAGGGCATTCGTGAGAGCCTTCATACTTGCATTATGTGTAGCTGGTTTATAAGTAAGGGGAATACTGTATCCATGTGGATTCTGTTGTGACTGCCCGGGACATGCATTGTATGCGAATTCATAACATTCATGCATTAGTACAACTATTCTAGGACTCTTGTATGTTTTGTTTGATATATTATCTATGCTTGAATGCTTGATTGATTATTAAACTTAGACTTATAGCAGCATTGAGTTGATTACTCACCCCCTCAATCCTGGGTGGTGTTTGGAAAAACATCAACCAGACTCTAATGTAGAAGCAGGTACTATGGATGATGACGTTCTTCAGAATGAGTTAGAAGATTTTGTAGAAGACGTCAGTTATTTTCAGTTCTCGGATGGTAGAGAATAAGATGCACTGGCATCTTTTAGTTGATGTTTTGGGGCCGTTTGATGGCTAGATGTGTAATGGCCCAATTCTTTTGGACATGTATATTGGGGCTTCTTGCTGTGTGGTCCCCTTTATTTTGGACTATAATGTACATTTGTAAATGCTGGACCAGGTACGCACTTATCTTTTGTCCTTACTTTAAAGTTTATTTAGTTTTAAACTTGCGACATGATACTCTAAATCATAAATGCATTAATCACGCTTCCGCATAAGCATAGTGGCACCCGAAATCTCAAGAGTCGAGGTCATGCTCGACTCTTGAAATTTGGGGCGTTACACGGCATCTTTGGCTATCTCATCTCGCATCCCTATGAAATTTCGCTCAGCTTATCCGTACTAGCTAGGGAATAAGTAGAATCGAGAATACGTGCAGGGACAATCTTTCCCTGGCCTCATCAGGTCGCTTCAGTCAAGCGAAATAAGATGGAAGGAAGACCCATGGGATATAGGAATGGGAACCACAATAGCTCTCCCCCATGCCAGACCGAAGTAAACAATATTATTGCTACAGCTCAAGGCAACCAATACGCTCCTCCACAAAGACACCAGCAATACCAGTCGCAACAGCAAAGACACCAGACACGACAACTTTTGCCATAATAAAATCAAGTACCGCCTCCTTAACTGCCTCAACAAGTTCCACAACAATAGCAACAGGCACCCGGATGGAATGTACGGTATCAGAACGGACCAATGTTTAGGGAACTAAGGAAGTTCACTTCTCTCACCCAGCCATACAGTCAGATTATGACCACATTGATGCAGAAGTAGCTGCTCACGACTTTTCCTCCAAGGCTACCCCGGATCCTCTACCGCTAAATTACAATGAAGATGAGTATTGCGCGTACCATCAAGGGCGTGGTTACACCACCAACCGATGCATGTCCTTGAAGCGGGCGGTGCAAAATCCGATCGATGGTGGCAAAATTATTATCTTAGTCCCAGGAACTCCCCCAACAGCATCAACCAATATCTTGCAAAACCCTTTGTTGCAACACTCAGGTGACCCTAGCTCGTCCAATAGCCCAACCATCAATAGCATCAAAGAGGAAGAGCACACCGATCAATTCTTCTCACCTATCCAATTTATTCACAGTTTCTCACATGGATAGTCGGATCCTCCCCTGGTTCTACAAGGGGCATCCCTAGTTTTTCACATGGCCTTCGAGCTAGTAATACTTGAGGGGGGATCCTCATACACCGAACTAGTCGACTTGCAAGGGGAAGCGTCGACCTCCGAACCAGCTAATTTTCAATGGGCACCTCGCACTTATCAACATTAGGAGCCAATCATTCTTGAAGGAGCTCCCTCGACATTCGAACCAGCAATCCCACAAAGAACGGTTCTCGAATAGCAACAATAACCAAAGGGCATCTTAATCACATTAAGGGTCACTAGCTATGGTAAGAAGACCAGTGTTCATCCCCTAGGAGCTACCCACACCGGGAAAGTTCAATCCAGGACCACGACCTTACATAATTTATGTAGACCAGCATCATCATGTTCCCTTCAGCAAAGGCAACAATGTAGTCCTCAAGGTAAGGGCTACATGCTAAGAAGAAGCGGCGATCATTCCTGCGAGATCCCAATGTCAAGAACCAGTGATCCTTAAAGGCAAAGAGAAGTCATGCTACAAGGCAATTCCTTGTCACTATCCAGAGTGCGCATAAGTTGAGAATATGAATCCTAATGAGTGGTGTATCAAAAGAAAGGGTCAAAGCAAAGGAGACCCAAGGAGCCTATTTCCAAGTGTTAATGTAACGCCCCGTAAAATCGCCTTTTCTAAGATATGAACACACTTGGGCCCGACCTTCACCACTAGTTCATTCGGTCAGCCCTAAAGGTGAGTTAGGAGTAAATCCCTCAACCCCCATCAGCCTCTCTTAAGTTCCATCCTCAATTCTCTAACATATAGCCCTCATTTTGCAGGATTTCTTGAAAGTAACCAAGAGATTTAAGGTGCGGACCATTTACCTCTAGGTTGCCTAGCACCAAATGCCTTCAAATGTAGTTAATGCCCAAATCTTTGGTTAATTTTACTGTCATTGCTGTTGAGATGTTAGAAGCATGCCTAAATGATGACTATGTGCTAAAATTTGCTTGCGTATAACTCTTTAAGGCTATCATGCATGCTAGAATCACTTGTACGTTCATATTTATGTCTCATGCTCTTAAATTATGCTTGATGTATACAACAATTTGCTGTAATGAAGTGTTTTCCTATGATTTGTCTAACCCGGCAAATAGATGAGAATTAAGGGCGGCCGCATGAGGCCGACTGCCCCTTTGGGACTGGAACCGTCGACGAAGGTAGAATGCGGGTGACCGGCTGTGGTATGAGGACCACGCGGGCCACAGGTGCCTAAGACCGGCCTTCCCGTCTTCATCTCAGTCGAAGGTGCCAGCCCGACTCCGGGTTGGGCGTGTTGTGTGTAACCTATCGCTTCTATTCGAACCTAAGTACCATTGTTACCACTGAATGGGCCCACTTAAAATTGTACGGCGATCGATCCCCAAGTCTCATGAGCCGAGGATGGTGGTATGGGACCTATGCTCGAGCTGTCGGCCTACGCTGGGGTGGTGCCTCCCCGTAGTGACCATTGAGCACATGGTTGTTCGAGCGGCCCTATCAAATACCTGGCCGATTGTTTCGTGCCAGAGCCCTGCTTGAACGACCCAGGCATTATTGTTAATTTGAATAACAAGCCCACACTTTTGAATTAATTATTTATATTAGTGGTTGGGTGACGACCCTTCTGCTTTGGCTTGGGCATGGCTGACGGGCCACTGTCTAACCATACTTGGATCGAGGGGTTACTGGCGATGAGATGCATTCGCCACGTAGGGAGCCAGATGGTCCCAATTTGGCCTGGTGATAGAATAATGGTACGGTGGTTTCGCCAACCGGCTGGATGTTAAACCGGAATAACTAATAACTCGGCTAATCATACATAGTTCGGCATGGCATGCATTGTCTGTGCGGGTGAGGTGGTGGTGCCACTCACTGGCGGCTGTGACTAAAAACCGGTGTCCGGGCATGCATTTCCACTCCATGCATTCATGCATTAAGATTATAAGATGTGATTGTGCGACTGGTGGGGTGGTGCCCCATTCATTGGTGACTTGAGTCTGTGCGGGTGAGTGGTGGTGCCACTCACTGTCGGTTGTAACTAGAAAGGTTCTATGTTTATGCTTTTGATTGCTATGTATGAATGTTCGTTTTATTACATTGATGCGAATACTGATGACATATGCATACAACAAAGTAATGGATGCAAACTAATGTAAACACGAAACTCATTGAATCCCTATACCTTGGTGACTCAACTACTGAGTGAGGGTGAAACCCTGCCACAAGATTTTGACATATGTCCGTGAAAGTAACCACGTCCAGGGAGTACTCGATCGTTCGATCTTCTCCGGGTTAGTCTGTCCAACTCACCTAGGGAAACATGTAACGACAAATTGAATGAATAAACGACCATGCAGGGATAAAGTAAAGGATCGAACTGGATAGTGATACTAAACTACGGTATAACCTGTTTGTGAACTTACTGTGTGTAACGTATGCGTAATCATTGAGGGCCCTATGGCCCCTAGCTCAAACATGAGCTGGGAACCCCAAAGCCCCGCAATGTCAATTATTGTTTCGGCTTCGGCGTATACTGTACCGTTGGGTCAGGTAGAATCGAGTCTATAGTTATACCCTCGACGAAATGTGTAGAGCGCACGACAGAGAATCATTCGCCAAAATCCCAAGTGATGTGCACGTCTCCTCATATACAACACCTGAAATGGTGACACTGATGATTGGGCAACTTCTGACACCACAATTGATCACATTTACCGACGATGAGTTGCTACCTAAAGGGTGTAATTATGAGAAATCTTTAAACATAGTCATACGTTATAAAGGCATATGTGCTCCACTAGTCCTTATCGATAACAGTTTCAGCTTGAATACCTGCCCACTCAGGACCGCAACTCGCTTGGGAATCAAGCCATCATCTTTACAACCCAACATAATGTCATAAGGGCTTTCGACAACTCCAGAAGGTCGATGGAAGGGGAGATAGATATTGAAGTGTAGAACGGCCTAGACGTCTCAACGATCACATTCCAAATCTTGGATGTATCAGCCTCATTCAACATGCTGCTTGGAAGGCCTTGGTTTCACAAAGTTGGGGCGATACCTTCACCCTCCACCAAAGGGTCAAATACATCCATGAAAATTAGGTTATTTCTATCCGTGCTAAGTAAGAAATTATCATTCCCGCTAACACTACTGCCATAGAGGCAGACATCCCGGTCATAAATATCCAGCACTCGGAAGAAGATGTCTCCCATCATGGCTTCGAGTTCAAAACAGTCAATGCCATCACCAATCTGGATCCAATTAGTGCCGAATGTGTCTTCTCACCTGTCGAACGACTGAGCCTCAAATACTGTATGAAGAATCATTTCAAGATGAAAAGGATGCAGATAGCTTACAACTAGTAAAAATGGGGATTGGGATATCGGCCAACTTTCATGGATAAAAAGCAAAAGAAAAGGAAGTTTCAATACACACCTATCCACTTTATCAAGCCGGGGATGCTTTGCAAAGATCCGAGGGAAAGTTTACCAACCGCATTACACAAGGGCCTCCCAATATGCTTGACTTGAGCAATGTGGCTGCCTATTCGATGAGACTGGGTTTTAAAACTAGCCAAACCATCAGTGGAAAGAAGAGAAGAGAACCCGAACGAGGAAGAAGACCAAGTGTAACATCTTCAGGGCCATCGGAATGCCTTCATACCTATCCTCATCGCATCACCATCCAACCAGGTAGAGCTCACACGAGCCAAGCTTTGCCCTGCTTGAGGTTGGCTTGATCAGTGAACACCTTAGCTTGAGCTTGGCTTGGATTGAGCATCGAGCTCAAAACAATAGCTTGAGCTTGGCTTGTTGTCTAAGCAGAGCGAGATTTGTTTGAACCAAGTTGAGTCAAGCCGAGCTTTGTAGTCTTTTTTTTTCTTCTATAAGTGTATATGTAAACCTGACCCGACCCACTGACCTGCCTAACCCAACCCATTAACCCAACCTATCCCACTAACCTGACCCACCCCATTGACCCGACCTACCCCACTCTACTGACCCTACCCGACCTAACCCAACCCAAACAATCCCAATTCAACCAAATCTAGCCCCAAAAAGATCCCCAAATCAACCCCATCTTAAGGTTTTCCCTATTTTAAACAAATAAGAAAAAAATTCCAGAAAACCTACCTGAGATTAAAAAGAATAAAGGTTGGGAGGCCGGGTGGGTGTGTGTCGTACGGGGCTGAGTCGAGCGTGCCATGCGATTGAGTCATTCCTTCGCTCGGATGTGGGCTGTGTGGCTGCCGAGGAGGAAGCCGGAAGGGGGAGAGAGAGAGATAGAGCGAGGGTCTAGTTTGAGTTGAGAGATAGGAGGGAAAGAGGGAGAGGGAGAGATTTAAAATGAGAGGGAAAAGGAGAGAGGGCAAGGCGCAGTGGGATGGGTTGGGAAATGAAAACGAAAGGTGGTAGGGTTAGGTAGGGTTTTTGCTTTAAAAACTACACACACACACACACACACACACACAAAGCTCAGCTGCTCGAGTTGAGCCAAGCACAAGCGAGCCAAGCTCACTCATGCTTGAGCTCAGCTTGTTTTCGAACGAGCTTACTAATTCAAGCTTGAGCTTGATCGAATTGCCATACATGCCAAGCTAAGCCGAGTTAAAACGAGCCAAGTTGAGCGAGCTTTTCGAGCTAACTTGGCTTGTGTGCAACTCTACAACCAAGGGCACGACCTGCCCATCTCTCCATTCAACCAGGGGCGCGATTTGCCCATCTCTTCAGCAAACCAGGGGCACAACCTATCCATCTCTCCAACAAACCAGGGGCACGATCACCCACATCTCCAGCAAACTAGGGGCGCAACCTGCCCATTTCAGCATCAATCAAACCAGGGGTAGAAAGAGCCCATCAATTGGACTAAAAGGGGGAAGTGGCTATCACTATAATGGTCTGATGTTCAGATTTCAAGCCAGTGCCTCATCATGGAGCCAAACGAGCTTCAATGTAAGGTAAGTGATCCAGGAGAGGCTGAGTACAACTTAGATCCCGAACCTGATGCAACAAAGATCATGGTCATTAGGCCAAACTGTGATTCTTCGCCCTCTTCATTACCCCTGCCTCTCTAAGGGAAGGATTTTGGGGTCCTAATTTGTTAGCCATTCCCCTAACCATCAAATTGACTGGCGAATCATCCGAGGATGTCGATAAAAAAATGCCAATCTAAATAGTTTTGGAAACCCTAAGTCAAGTTTAGTTCAAACATGGTTCGCAATGCCAACTTGCTCATGGCCTCCTGAGGCTAAAAAATCTAAGACACTTAGTTCTTCAGTTTCCAAAAATATGAAAAGCATAAAAACATCTAGCATCCCAATATTTCAAAAATCATCTAGTATTTCAGTTCCAGCATCCAATAATGTGCCAAGTTCGTCTGAGGTATCGCTTGAGGTCGATTCATTCGAAATCAAAGCCAATGTTGTAGCCGACAACTTCGAGGTTGTAAACTTAAGGACTTTTGAGGTCCCTTAGGAAGTATGCAATTGGAAATTATTGCCACCAGAGTTTAAGCAGAGAATGATAGAGTTACTGACTTCAAGACTATCCAACTTCGTGTTCTCATATGAAGACATGCTTAGGCTCGATGAAAAGCTCGTAGTACACCATCTACCAACAAAGCAAAAAATAAAGCCAATGAAGCAGAAGCTGAGAAGAATGAAGCCAAAATAGGCCCTAAAAGTTCACGACGAAGTCATCAAGCAGTACAACACGAATTCTTGGTGGTCTCCAACTACCCTGAATGGCTAAATAACATTGTTTCAATGCCAAAGAAGGATGGCAAAGTCAGGATGTGTACTGATTTTCAAGATCTCAATAAAGCCAGTCCTAAAGATGACTTCCCTATGTCGTACATTGACACTCCGATCGGCAACACCGCAGGAGATAAGATCTTCTCCTTCATTTGCGGTTTCTCAGGCTACAATCGATCAAGATGGTTGTCGAAGATCGTTAGAAGACATTGTTTATCACACCATGGGGTGCCTTCTGCTACAAGGTTATGCCATTCTGTCTGAAGAATGTAGGAGTAACATATCAACGAGCAATGCTGGCCTTGTTTCATGATATGATTAACAAGGAGCTAGTGGTCTACGTAGATGACATGATCGTCAGGTATCGCACTATTGAATGACACCTTGAAGACTTGAAGAAGCTATTTGACAGGTTAAAGAAATACAAGATCCACCTCAACCCTTATAAATGTGTCTTTAGTGCAATTGGAGGCAAACTTCTCGGCTTCGCAGTAAGTGGAGACGGTATTAGAGTCGATGAAACAAAAATAAGAGTTATTATAGAAATGCCGCCTCCAAGTACTGAAAAGGAAATTCGTGGTTTTCTCGACAGGATCCAGTACATCAGTCACTTCATCACCCAACTCACCCAAATCTGTGAACCAATATTTAAGCTCTTCAGGAAGAATTCACCAAAGGAATGGAATGAAGATTGTCAAGCTGCCTTCGACTAGATCAAGAAATACCTCATGAATCTACCATCTTTAGTGTCGCAAACTCCCGACGACCTTTATGGTAAGCGACTTTATAGTGGGGCCCATTGTGAGTCATGTTGTCGATCCACACTGTCCATTTGTTTCACGAGATCATTATAATATATTAAGCCAAAATTGAAGGTCATCGATGAATGAAGTGGACCACAACACAAAAAACAACATGTATTGTATGTTACTGTTGAAAATTTATTGGTGGCCCATAGGCTGATTGGGTAAATATGATATTTGTATTTTCCCTTCACACATGTATGTGTGATATTATGAACGAGTTGGATGGCACACAAACATCATTGTGGGTCTCACAGAGCTTAGTCTGCATATCATCTATTGGTCGCAAGTTCATACTAGAGAAAAATAGCTTTCGCCAGAAGCTTTCAACATTTACCTTTCTCGATGCCAAATTTGCGATCAAATAGCTTATCGGATGGTAGATCCAATCAGTTGATACTGTTCGTGGTCATCAATTTTCTATAGAATGTGTTAAATTCACGATATTTTGAGCTAGTTGTCACCCACAATGATGATAAAAGAGGAACGGTGTATGAATTAATACATTCATCTTTATTGTGTTGAGGGCCACGTGATTGGAAGATTTCGATCATTCTCTGGATATTAACACTCTAGCAAAATTCAGATAGATGGACGGTTCTGATTTTTCCAAAAGCCAAAGATGGCGCTCACAGATGTTGTATGGGCATTGTTTTTATTGCCAAAAGCAAACCTAGGGGCCCATGTGTTATGGGTCGAGGTTATCATGTGTTTAGGGTTGAGGTCGACAGGGTTTAGGTTGTCATGTTTTAACGGTTGAAGTTGCCTTGTGTTAAGGGTCGAGGTTTACAGAGTATAGGTTGTCATGTGTTAAGGGTCGAGGTTGACAGGGTATAGGTTGTCATGTGTTAAGGGTCGAGGTTGACAGGGTATAGGTTGTCATGTGTATAGGGTCGAGGTTGTCACGTGACGGATAACCTAGACCCTGTCAACCTCGACCCTTAACACATGACAACCTCAATCATTAACACATGACAACCTAGACCCTGTCAACCTCAATCCTTAACACATGACAACCTAGACCTTTAAGGGGTATTTGGGGCATGGTATTAGATGGGATTAGGTGGGATGGAATTGCACTTAATTCCATGTGGGATTTCGGTGGGATTTCAAAATCCCACACACGTGGGCCCCACATTGATGCATGTGTTTTATCCATGCTGTCCATCCATGTAAGTCCTTTATACATGATACTATGGTTATATATATGTTCAAGTGACGGACATCCATTGTGAATTTGGTCTGTTGATAGCAATTCCATGGTCCACCAAACGGGATTTTACTTAATCCAATAGTTTTCCCAAGGTAAGTATTTGATCCCAAACATGAGATTGGATATGAAAATACCATGGGATTACCAGACATGTAATCATTGTACAATAAATGGTGTTAATCCCACCCCTTAACACGTGGGTACTTTCTAATGCAAAAAGAAAAAAACCTAGACCTTCAACACGTGACAACTTAGACCCTTAACACATTACAACCATGACCCTAGCTATTAACACGTGACAACCTCGACTCCTAATACATGAAAACCCAAACCCTTAACAAAGCACACTGGTTGGCATGTGTCAAGGGTAGGGGTTGACATAACTATTCAACCAAGGCAAAACATTACAAAATTCAGATTCTATCTCCTTCATTACCTTCCACATGATAACCACAACCATTTGTCTTCACCTCAAACCCCTTATGACAATCACTCCTCGTCATGACACCCACGATAACAACGACGACAATTCCTCTATTCACAATCAAAAGTGTCTTTCATCTCTAAGAAAATGTTATTTCACAAAAAAATAAAATAAAAAATTCATTCAAAATGTCTTTCACATTTAATGGCCTCCATCCACAAGAAATGTCATCATTAGAGAAAAATAACACTCATTTTTAGAGTATCGGAAGTTGTTGGCAGTGCCCATATGCCAGAAAAGTCGATAGCGGTGATCATATGTCGAAAAATGTAGTTGGAGGAGGTGGTGGCGGGTCCCTGAAAGACATGCTCGAAAAAGAAGAAGAATTGTCTTAGGAAGACAACAACATGTCCTTCAATAGCCTCCAACCCCAACTAAAGGGTATTCGAACCACGTCTCTAGAGCCCACCATGAGTTACGTCTCGAAACAATTCTATCTATTGAAGTCAAAATTTGGTGAAAGGCCATGGTCCAAAGAATGACCCACATCTGCTGATTATGTGGACCACACCACATGAATATAATTAGCAATAAACGGCTGCCATTTTTATTTGTTAGGTCTTATGAGTTACGAAGGGCTTGTATCAACATGAGATTACTGCCTTTCAAAAGAAATGGTGGGCCACAAAGATGATGATCGGATTGGATCTACCTTCAAGTAGGCCTCAATCACCAAGTGATAGGTCATAACGTGCCTTGGGATCGAAGCTACAAAGCTTCTCCCTGCATTCAAAACTCCGGTACAAACACTAAGTTTCAAAGCATGTGCAATTTTCATCAACTAAAAATTTAAAAAGTGGTTAGAAGGCCTAGGCTTGAATTTTTTGAAACTCTCTTCCTCATGTGTAATTTGGCCATTCCCACGAAGGCTAAAATCCCTTATATAAATGCCCTTTAAATATTGAAGTAACATACATTCAAAGGATATTTTAAATTTCCAAGGAGTTGATAGAAAAAAAAAAGAGAAAAATCTGGCATATTACAATACCATACGCAGAAGATTTTAGCCTTCGAATTTGGATGATCTTCCAATGATCTAAGCCCTTTACATGGAAGTTTAGCTTTTATAGGGGTACGAGGACAACGAATGAAAACTCTCACTTGAATCATTTCAAACCTTTGACAATTTTGATCGGAACATGAACAGTCATTGGCATATACTCTGAACATGAACAGTTGCAATGCCCTTGTATGATTAATAGGTTCAAATATTGAATTTGAGATTTTTTTTTTTTCGCATTCTCTTTCAAGCAAACACCTATCAAATAAACGGTCGGCGACATTGAAGAAAGCCCAAATCCAACGACTAGAATCCAGAGATATTATTATAAGTTGGGACCATGAGCAGGATTAGAATCTTGCTATGCCAGTGCCGAGTGTGTTGGATCATGACATTCATCCGGCAGGACTCAACCGTCCATGCTACATGGTCCAAAACATGCATCAGGTCTACTCATCAGGTGGGCCACATTAGTACCTTGATTTTGGACTCAACAGAAAATTTTTCAGTAACTTCATACTTGCATAGCAACGAGCCATGCCACTCCCTCACTCTTCAGGTGCCATGATACCCAACTGAAACTGTCAAAGTGGGACCCACCGTAGATGGGTCATTCTGACGAGATTGAGAAATGGAAATTAACATGAGCCTAGAGCTGAACAAGAGCTAAACTAGCTTGGTTAGCTCACTCGACTCGACTCGACTCGGTTCGAAGGTTAGGGTTCGAATTAAGCAAAGTCCATTTTTTCAAGTTTGAAAGGAATTTCAAGCTGTACTTGAGCTAAGCCAAGCCTGATTCAGCTCGATTGGATGTAGCGCAACCCAGTTTGAA
The DNA here is from genome assembly GCA_003013855.2 of Liriodendron chinense. NCBI lineage: Eukaryota > Viridiplantae > Streptophyta > Magnoliopsida > Magnoliales > Magnoliaceae > Liriodendron > Liriodendron chinense. The sequence goes on from ML058484.1 coordinate 13,900,876, forward strand.
CCCCACTTGACTAGTTGAAAAGGTAAGTTGTTTAGTCTCACATCGGAACAAAGCAAAGATTTGAGAGGCGAAATGCTCTATAAAAACAAGTGGGGGTGCCCATGGGTTGTATTTGGGCCCGGATTTTAAGTAGTTTTAACTGGGCTCTTGGTTTGAGCTTATTTAAATTTTTTCTAAGCTTGAATTTGGTTCGAAAGTTTGATTGAGGCCTTGGGACTGACTGTCCGGGTCCAAATCACCCTACCAATCCATTTTTTCATATCATAGGAAACTGATGATTGAACATCTGCCATTAAAAACTTCATAGGGCCACCGTAATATTTATTTGCCATCCAACCTGTTGATAGCTTCACACAGACGAAAAAACGTTTAATAGTCAATCACCACTGTTTCCTGTGATGTGGTCCACTTAAGATTCGGATCTACTTCAATTTTGTAATCACCCCATAAACTGAGCTGAAAAAACGGATGGACGGCGTGGATATACGATATATACATCAAGGCGTGCCCCCACCGTCAGGGCTGCACCTGATCCGCTTCCAGCTGAAAGCGGTCCAGCTGGGCCATTGACAGCCGAATTCTTACAAGTGTTCTAGAGAGTTCCATCCCCTCCAACAGTCTCACACCCACTCTCTCTGGCTGGATAGAGATAAGATCGGTGGATTTCCCTGCCAATCCAAACCTCTCTCTCCCTCCCTCCCTCTCTCTCTCTCTGAAGAAGGGGTGCTCTGAGGTGAATTCCCTTCTTCCCTTCCCTTTCCATGTAATAAGACATTTCTAGGGTTTATGACTTCCCATACTACATCCATACTATACATCCATCCCTACATGCTTTTAGATATCTTCTGTAGGTCTTTTCAGGCATTGATCTGACTGTGATTGATTCAAGGTCCATATCATTTCATGTAATAGAGTTCTAGGGTTTTGACTTTCCATACATACATGAATCCATACATACATACATGATATTAGATATCTTTCTACTGTTTTTGCGTTGATCGGATCGGTACATGGAAGAATCTACAATATTCTCTACCTTTTCAGCTTCATTTCTAAAACTAGTCTCTGTAGCTTTTCCTAGTGTTTTTTCCATCGCGATTCGTTCTGATTTATTTTTTCTTCGATTGCGAGGGATTTGAGCTCCCGGCCTACAGATATAGCCTTCATCTTTGTTAATTTATTTATTTTTTTTTTGGTGGTTGATCACTAGCTGAGGTCTTAAGAAGATTGTATTTTTTTTTTTTTTTGGGTTTATTTATTTATATATATATATATTTTTTATGTTTCTGTTGCATGGGTTGCGTTTGGTTATCTAATTGTTTTGGTTGAAACATATGAGTAATAATCAGATGGGTGATTTTTATATTTGGATCAAGGGCCTTTGATTGTTGACAATTAAACTTGTGCAACAAGTGCAGGATAGTTGAACACTTTACATTTTTTATTATGATCAAAGGAGAAGATTATTCATTTCAGCATAATGTGCGGATCTCTCTTTATCACTCCCTTTGCCCCTCATTCTTCGGGAATTAGAAAGATCCTTTTTGAGTTTGAATTTGTTTACTTGGAATATGGGTTCTTCTACTTATTTATTTTCTTTGATTCTTTATTTAGTTACTCATCATGTATGCCCTATTCAAATTGGACCGTATGGCATGGGTGGTATATCATGATTCTCTTAACTTTGGCCATCTAACCATGACCTGCAATGAGCAATAAAATCCAATATTGGCAGGACTGCATACTGTTAAGAAAAAACCGAGATAAATCGTTAGAAACTTAGAATGTTAAATAAAAGTGAAAAATCTAACCAGTGATTACTTGGTTACCTCCATGGTGGGGCACCCTTGATGAACGGTCTAGTTTCTTGAATGGTTGTGCCACATGTGGGAGAAACATGATATGTAGCACTGTCCATGGTGTACATGATCGATAACCACTTGGTTAAGTATGTCTTAGTTCCAACTACCCTTAAGTGTCATTCTTTTATCCCTATTATACACTGTATTAGTTCTCTTTTCTTTTTGCACCTATTCAGAATTTAGGAGTTTCTGTGGATGAATTCTTACTGATTTATGGTTGAATGGTTTGGAATTGTTTAGTGTTGAATGGTTCTGCAATAATAGACTGGGGAACTTTCTTCATGTACCATTTTTGGAATTGTACGAGTTATTTGGCCAACAAATGGAATGATCCCTTGTAAAACATCCAAGAAGAAGTACACTGGGAGAAGTGAATCCTCTGATCTCATTATTTCCTAAGAAGTCAATGGGCCACCTCCCATTTCCACAATAAGATTCATCAACAGTGAACTTCCATTATCGGAATTTCAAACCAAATGATTCCTCATTATATGACTTAGATTTTGGAATATTTGCTGAAGTCGTTTTCTTTCGAGACCAACACATGAAATTAGGTAGAGTCCTTTGGGGAGGAATACTGTTTGTAGTAATGTAAGTAGGAGAAATAAACTGAACCTTCTGTAGATTGATCCACCTAAGCAAGCTAGCACATTTGGTTTGACCAAAATATGCCCAAGGCTTGTTTGGGTGGATCCTTTCGCTTCAGTGGACTAATTAGCATATGATTGGGTGCTTCTTCCCGAGCATGCGACTGCAAATGGTATTCCTCAAGTCTTGATATGCATCTTTTTTTTTTTCATTTTTTTTCCTTAAAAAATGCCTACCAAAGTAATAAACTAATTAATAAGAGCACCCCATTGCCCTTCCACTTTTGTTCTGTATGTGAGGCATTGCTTGTTATTATTTAGGCTTTTTGTGTACTATGTATACATCTCTGAATTGCATATTTTGCTTTAGATCACGTACGACGATGGTGAAGGCTGTTGCTGTTCTTGGTGGCAAGGAGGGTGTTTGTGGCACCGTGAACTTCACCCAAGAAGGAGATGGTAATTTAATTTTATGAAACCATTTTAGTTTATTATTAGAGATTTATTCTCACAGGTTCTTAATTTGTTGTGGTTGTGTTTGTCTCATGGTCATTTCAGGAGTGGATTTTTTTTTTTTTTTTTTTGTGATTTTGGAATTTCTACTTTAATAGAATTTCCAAAAATCACAAAATGGGGCTTGTTTGTGTTGTATTGGAAAGAAAGAGGTCTTTCATATCCACATGAGCATTGTTTCATGATTTTTGGAAATTTTACTATGAATAACATGAAGTATTTTACTTGTGGCCCACGGGCCTGCAGTGAACTGAGGCTTTGAGCTTTTCTTTTTCTCCCTTGGTCATTATTTACATTGATTTGTCTATATCAGGCCCAACTACAGTGACTGGAACTCTCTCTGGCCTTCAGCCTGGGCTCCATGGCTTCCACGTCCATGCCCTTGGTGACACAACAAATGGCTGTTTGTCAACTGGTATTTTGTACAACTCAAAGATCTTCTCTATAACCTTAGTCAGCAAGAAATAAATAAAGACCATAAACAACAGCACTTGGTTGTGCACAGTGTTTTCTTTTAATGTGTCCTGGTTGGTCAATTTGTAGGGGCACATTTTAATCCTGCTGGGAAAGAACATGGTGCTCCGGAGGATGGCAACCGCCATGCTGGTGATCTTGGGAATGTTACAGCTGGGGAAGATGGTATTCTTTCTTTCCTCTGATTATATTATTATCATTATCATTATTATCATCATTTTTATTTTGAGGCAACTTTCTTTCCTTTGATTTACTCCAGTGGTTTTATCAATTGTTATCCCTGAGGTGGTATTATATGATTCTCAATTGAAATAGTTGGCGAAATTTTTGTTTGACGGCACATGAGTAAGGTTGGGTCCATCTTTTGGCAACCTGAGCCGTTGATCTGATCACCACATCATTTGATGGCCATGCCTCAGTATCTCCCCTGTCAGATGATCCTTTCCATCTGATGAAAGCGAACAATTGCAACCAGTGGTCTGCATTCAATGGAGGCCAAATTAGACCGTTAATGGGTTAGATTTTTGGGTATCTCCCATCCTCCATGGTGGCCTCTATATGAATGCTCCAGTCATCACATGCAGCCTGTTAGTCCAGGTTTCTTGATCAAACATCGTGTTTTTTTTTTTTTTTTTTTTTTTTTTTTTTTTAATTTTTTTTATCATTATCTCATGTTTATAGCTTGTATTTATAGAGCAGAAGCTGGTGTAACAATATCGCAATTGAATGAAAATGATGTATTCCAGTTTTAGGCCGGGTTTGACTGTGGTTTACTAATATCCACCTGGCATTAATTTCTTGAATGGGTTTGTATGTTTCAGGTACAGCTACTTTCACCATCGTTGACAATCAGGTTATTCAGTCTTTTGCCCAACTCTTATTTCTCCATTTCCACTTGCAAAGGCCTTTTTTTGGTTCTTCTACCTTTCAACTCATTCTACTGAGCATGAATTTATGTGCGTAGATTCCCCTTGCTGGACCAAATTCCATCATTGGAAGGGCTGTTGTCGTCCATGGTGATCCTGATGACCTCGGAAAGGGTAAGTCTAGATTGTCTTTACTATCAATTCCGTGTCTTCAATATTATTAGCTTATTGTTGCTTTTTTATAATATATTTTCATTATCTCTCAAATTTTTTTTTATTAGCTTAAGATCCTAATCAGTTCAAGGAAAATGTTATTCTAATGCTTGAAAATGCCATTTCCCCACAAAAATATTTAATTGATTGTTGAAATCACGGATCTGAATGAACTCCCTTGCTTTGTTATCCGCAAGCAAAGACATATATCCTTGTGATAAGGCTATTTCATAAAATGTTTTCTTTATCTTGCATGGAGGTTCATTTGATGACTGTTTATGAGCCTTGTCAAATTTCTATTTAAAGGCACAAAAAGCTGTCAGTCTGCTATGCTCTGGTGTGTAGCTTATGTCTATCGCAGGTCGTCTCTGATAGCCTACTGTCATTGTTGCTGTCCCATCTAAGGGACCCAACTAAGGGAATCGGATTAGGGTCCTGTCATATACGAGGAACTGGCTCTATTCCTAATTGGATTCAAAGGTTTGGCTCTCAACGGGTTGGGTCATTGTATACTCATATCTGGACCCAGGTAGGGGAATTGGAGTTAAGGTCTTGTTAGATTTGCATGTGTATCATATAATGAGGAACTAGCTCTTTGGTTTGAGCTGGTTATTGAGTCAATGAGATCTCGACACTTGAATTGCAAAGAAATAGACAAGAGTACATGCACAAGAATATTTAAGTAGAGAGGGAGAAATACTTTAACTTCTTTTTACAATACTTTGGGAAAATGCACACAAAGTATTTGGAATTATTCCCCCCCTCAATATATGAGGAACTAGCTCTTTGGTGCAAGCTGGTTATTGAGTCAATGAGATCTCGACACTTGAATTGCAAAGAAATGGACAAGAGTACATGCACAAGAATACTTGAGTAGAGAGGGAGAAATACTTTATGGATATCAAACTTCTTTTTACAATACTTTAGAAAAATTCACACAAAATATTTGGAATGACTCTCCTCGAATCTTTAAAGAGGATCCTCTCCTCCACCTATCTTCAATCACTTCTTTAAATCAGCCCCTGTATTTTCCACAACTAGTAAATTGGAAATCTTGATATTTAGGGCCCCAAATTCATAAATAAATAGTCCAAAATCAGCACAAGTTGGCCTTGCAGTGGGTCGTGAGCCTGCATCTTTCTTCCCTAATCGGATTCAAGTATTCTGTTGGGTCTAATTTCGAGAAAGAATAAAGATTTGAGATGGGTTTTTGGATTTGGAATCATGTCCAGCATCAAGTTTGGGTTTGGATCTGGATTGAGGCTCATACCAGAAACATGCCATTCGTAATGATTTTAGATAGTAATTAAATAAAGGATAAAACAAGAAGATCATAATTACGGGCACCTTTGGACATAATTCTGATTATTAATCAGGACTGAAATCTAGATCCAAATCCAGTTAGACCAGATTGGATATTTTGGGTGTCCACAGATTTGGATACCCATTGTTAACCTTACGTAAAGGCACTTGGGGTTAGAAGCGGAAGGAATTATTCTTGAAATGCTCGTGGCACTTCTACCAACTGATCATAAGCTCAATTAATGAGATGGGAATGTAAGAATCTTTTCAGCTCCATTACCACTGATGGGGTACCTAGTACTTAGGAGTGAGTTGTTCTGTGGTGCACCCATTGCTTAGGAGCAAGTCATGTTGACATGCACCAGTGGTTGTGTGTGTGCCTGCACACACACACACACACCCCTAATAAATATGTTTGAAGGATACCAAACATATTTATTCGAAGGAAAGACTTCAAGAGGATGATGATAAGACATCAGATAAATACACAAAGGAGAATAGTACCCCTAATAGCCTCAAAATAAATCATCATACCCATCAGCAAAAACCTTAGATGATCTTGCCCATTCAATAGCCGACCATTTTGCTTTCTGAAATACCACCCCCTAGCCAACACCTTATCCTGAAAAATCCCACTATTTTGGTCGTTTCAATTTGCCCATAAAATGTTGTAGGAAGCAAGGGAACCCTCCAGAAGGAAGCCTTGTACACCGCCTCCTCCCTCCATGCCAAGACCTGAAGAGCCATCAATCAAAAGCCTAAGTATTTATGTGGACTTGTACATGTAACACCACCGAGGTTGAAAACAGGAGTACACAACCCTACTTGATCAGTATGCTTTTGCCTATCTAACATGAACCCTTGATTTTTTTGCCCCCCGGCTATCTCTACATTTACCTGGCATTCCCAGACAGCCCATATAAAAGAAAAAAGAAATGTTCAAATTATTTGTTATTTTCCAATACTTGTTACACATAAATGATTAAATTTGAGGTTTATTGTTATTAAAACTTTTGGAAATTTTCACCCATAAACAAACATGAGTTGGCATATATTAGCTTTCAAAGCCACCACCTCCAAAATCTGGTATCCGACTTCAATGCTAACATGTGTCTGTGTCCAAGTTACATTGATTTTTAGCAGTTTGGCTCAGCTGTTACCCGTATCACACATATTTTGAAGTAGCGGTCATCTTAGTTGTCAACTCTTGCAGTCTGTGTTCCTATTTTTAGTAAGTATTTAGTATTTACTATTTACTTACAGCTATTACGCAGATCAACTGTCTTTGGTTTTTTCCGAACCAGCAATAAAATAAGTTCACAAAATGGCTTGTCTCTAAAAGACTGGTTCCAAAGGGGTGTCAATATCTTCAGATTGAAAAAAGAAAAGAAAAGAGAGAATAACCAGTAGGAATAGCTCCTGTTGTAAATCATGTCTTCTTCTTATTGCATTCCTGTATTGTCTTGTGCTTCTTCTGGTCCATCTAAGTGGGCATAGCATTCAACTGTTGCTTGTGTTTTTCTAGGTGGACATGAACTCAGCAAGAGCACTGGAAATGCTGGTGGCAGAGTAGCCTGTGGTACGCACCTTGTTGGTTATTTTTAGATTCTTATTTATATCAAATTCCTTGTGGTGTGATCGGATGTTCCTCCAAATGGATGTTTAGGAGGATGGACTTCAGGACACCCTGAATTAATGGGCATTGCATTTGGGGCGGAGCTGGAACACAGAAAACCCCATTTTGTGGGTTTCTGTTTTCTGCCCCAAATAGTAATTTGGGTGTGAAAATAAGAAGAGAAGAAAAACACCTGCTCACTCTCACCTACCAAGGACCTCCAAATGCAATCTTCCACCTGGATGTATCACAGATTGCAGGAGAGGTCACTATCCCACACAAAATGGACATTTCTTCTTGTGTGTTTGGGGCAACCAGAAAGGTTAGCTTGTGTGCTTCCCTTTATGCTGGTTTCTTGATTGGTTTTTTCTCCATATCAAATTTCTACTTCAGAATGGCTGCTGCCCCTTAGCTCGCATCAGTTCTGAGTGAAAGAAAATGGCCCCACAAACGATGTCAAATGCTTTCTACTTACCCTCCTTTTCTTATCTTTTTTTCTCTCTTTTAATTTTGAGGAATTATATGGTTTTGCTCATCAGCAAATGTAGAGTATGCTGATGCATGGGACTCTGTATGTGGGACCATGGTTTAGTGATCCTGATGGGGGGTGCGGCGGGTGCCCCACAAATCTCGTGGATTACAAGGATGCAACCCCTTGATCCTTGGGCCATTCTGTTGAATGTAGACCATTGTTGTGTCTTCTTGACTGTATTTGTAGGACATTGGACCAAGGTTTTAAATCTTCCAACGCGATATTTTCTAGGCAGGCCTATCCTTTCAACGGTCTGGTAACATGGGCCCACTTGTACGTAATAATGTGCTTCATTAAACTACTGTCTTGTCGATCTCTCTTTTTAATATTTGGCTAGTATCAAAGGAGTGGCTCCAGTTTCCCTGGAGGCATGGGAAGTACCATGCGTCCAAGTCATTGCTGCACACACGGCATACATGGATGTCATTGAGACTGTTCGTTCAATTGGTTCAATGGTGAATGGGCCAATGTCCAAAATCACACTGTTTATTCAGCAGCACAAATAGGCACTAAGGGCCTGTTTGGATACTACCAAATAAGTTACTTTGTAACTGAACTTAAGCCATTAAGTTATTTTTGGCACTTAAGTTAGTTTGGTAAGCATCATTGAAAAGTAACTTATCTCCTAGAAGCTATTTATCTTAATAAGTTATTTTTTTAGCCTCTTGACTTGTTACTTTTCTACTTATCTGGAAGCTCTCTCTCATGGTTCATGTCTAGCTCTACTCTCTCATACGGTCCATAGGCAAAGGAGGCCCCACATGGACTGTCCCATCAAAGGTGGGGCTCACATAGTGGATGGTCCACATCAAAGATGGCCCCGAATGATGGATGACCCCATATTAATGTGGACCCACATAATGGATGGTCCACATCAAAGGTCAGCCCATAATGATAAATAGCCCACATTTAAAGAGGGCTGGCATGATGGACGACCCACTTCAAAGGTGGGGCCAACATGATGGACAATCCACATCAAAGGTGGGCCATGTGAATATTGAAGCTGGGCCCCACATGATGATGGCCCATATCGAGGTGGACCCACATGATGTATGATCCACATCAAAGGTCGGCCCCTAAAGATGAATGGCCCATATCCAAGGGGAGCCCCGCATGATGGGCAACCCACATTGAAGGTGGGGCCCACATGATGGACAATCCACATCAAAGGTGGACTTCACATGATGGGCAATTAATAATGGTGGGCTCCAAATGATGGGTGATCCACATCAAGGTGGGCCTCGCATGATGGACGGTCCACATCAGAGGTCGGCCTAATGAGAGTGGCCCATATCCAAGGTAGGTCCCGCATGATGGACAATCAACATGGGAGGTGGGCCCAACATGATGGACAGTCCACATCAAAGTTGGGCACCACATGATGGGCGGTGGATATTGAAGATGGGCCCCACATGATGGACAATAACATTGATGGTGGGCCCCACATGATGGATGACCAACATAAAAGGTGGGCCCTACCTAATGAATGGTGCACATTAAAGGTCAGACCCTAATGCTGAATGGCCCACTCCAAGGTGGGCCTCACATGATGGACGGCCCACATTAGTGGGGCCACATAATGAACGATCCACATCAAAGGTTGGCCCGACATGATGGACAATGGACGTGAGGGGGACCAAATAGACTTGAGGGATGATTACTTATGATGTTGGAAACCAAACATGCTTTTCTACTTTTTGGATGATAAGTATGTTGTTTACCAAACATACTTATCTGCTGATCAAGTAGAAACCAAGATAAGTTACTTATTTGATAAGTAGCTTATCTTAAGTAACTTCAAAACCGGCCCTAAGGGCCGGTTTGGATACCGCCAAACAAGTTACTTTTTAACTTATTTTAAGTCATTAAGGGGGCGTTTCGGTTGTAAGTTACTTTGAATAAGCTACTTATTTGGAAACCAAACATGCTTTTATACTTTTTGGATGATAAGTATGTTGTTTACCAAAAATACTTATCTGCTGATTAAGTAGAAACCAAGATAAGTTACTTATTTGATAAGTAGCTTATCTTAAGTAACTTCAAAACCGGCCCTAAGGGCCGGTTTGGATACCACCAAATAAGTTACTTTTTAACTTATTTTAAGTCATTAAGGGGGTGTTTGGATTGTAAGTTACTTTGAATAAGCTACTTATGCCATAAGTAACTTATCTTAATTTCTACTTATTCAACCAATAAGTATGTTTGGTAAGCAATATACTTATCAGCCAAAAAGTAGAAAAGCATGTTTGGTTTCCAACAACACAAGTAATTATCCCTCAAGTTTGTTTGGTTGCCCTCACAACCACCACCCATCATGTGGGGCCAACTTCGATGTAGACCATTCGTTGTGTGGGTCCCATCTTTGATATGGGTCGCCCATCATGCAGGGCCCATCTTTTTTTTTTTTTTTTTTTACACTCTCACACCCACACACGCCACAATGGGTACTCAAACCCATGACCTTGTGTTGAAAATCTTGTGAGTCGACCACCAAGCCATGAGTAAGGACCCTAGGGCCCACCTTGGATGTGGGACATTCATTGTTATGGCTCGACCTTTAATGTGCACCATTCATTATGTAGGGCTCTCTGATATTGGTCATCCCTCAAGTGGGGCCCACCATCAATATTATTGTCCGTCATGTGGGGCCTACCTTCAATATCCATCGCCCATCATGTGGAGCCCACCTTTGATGTGGACCATCCATCATGTGGGCCCCACCTTTGATGTGGGCTATCCATCATGCAGGCCCCCCTGGATATGGGCCACTCATTGTTAGGTCCAACCTTTGATGTGGATTATCCATCATATGGGGCCTACCTTGATGTGGATCATCCATCATGTGGACCCACCACTATTAATTGTCCATCATGTGGAGATCACCTTTGATGTGGATTGTTCATTATGTGGGCCCCACCTTCAATGTGGGTTGCCCATTATGTAGGGCTTGCCTTGGATATGGATCATTCATCATTAAGGGTTGACTTTTGATGTGGACCGTCCATCATGTGGGGCCACCTCAATACGGGCCATCCATCTGTTGGGGCCCAGCTTCAATGTCAACTGGCCATCATGTGGAGCCCACTTTTGATGTGATTGTCCATCATGTAGGCCCCACCTTTGAAGTGGGTTGTCCATCATACTAGCTCGCTTTGGATGTGGGCTTTTTATCATTATGGGCTGACCTATAATGGGGACCATCCATTTGTGGGCCCTCATTAATATGGGGTCATCCATCATGTGGGGCCCACCTTTTATGTGGACTGTCCACCGTGTGAGCCCCACCTTCAATGTGGATAGTACACCATGTGGGGCCTCCTTTGATATGAATAGTGAGAGAGAGTCTCCTTTAACATGGACCCTGAGAGAGAAGTAGAAAAGTCATAAGTTAAAAAGCTAAATAATTTATTTATTAAGATAAGTTACTTTTAGCACATAAGTTACTTTACAATGATGCTTACCAAACTAACTTAAGTGAAAAAAGTAACTTAATTACCTAACATAACTTATTTGGTGGTATCCAAATGGGCCCAAGTAACTTTTTTCAGTTAGTTGGGTAAGCATCATTATAAAAGTAGCTTGTGTTTTTAAGCTAAGTATTTTTTTTTTTTTTTTAGCTTATTAACTTATCAATTTTTTTACTTCTCTCTCATGCTCTATGTCAAAGTAGGCTCTCTCAAGTCCATATCAAAGGAGGCTCCACATGGATTGTCCATATCGAAGGTGGGGCCCACATGATGGATGCCCCATATTAACATGAGCCCACATAATGGATTGTCCAAAGGTCAACCCCTAATGATAAACATCCCATATCCAAAGTGGGCCGGTATGATGGACAACCCACTTCAAAGGTGGGGCCTACATGATGGACGATCTACATCAAAGGTGGGCTCCACATGATGAGCAGTGGACATTGAAGCTGGCCCCCCACATGATGGATGGCTCACATCAAGGTGGGCCCCATATGATGAATGGTCCACATCAAAAGTCAGCCCTTAATGATTAATGGTCTACATCCAACGCGAGCCTTGTATGATGGGCGACCCATATTGAAGGTGGGGCTCACATGATTGATGATCCACATCAAAGGTGGGCTTCATAGGATGGGCAATTGATACTGAAGGTGGACCCCACATGGTGGACAATCCACATCAAAGGTGGGCTTCATTGGATGTTGAAGGTGGACCCCACATGATGGATGACCTACATCAAGGTGGGCCCCACGTGGACGGTCCACATCAAAGGTTGGGCCTAATGATAAGTAGCCCACATCCAAGGTGGGCCCTGCATGATGGACGGTCCACATCAAAGGTGGGCTTCATAGGATGGGCAGTGGATATTGGAGGTGAGCCCCACATGATGGACACTGACATTGAAGGTGGGCTCCACATGATGGATGACCAACATCAGAGGTGAGCCCTACATAATGGACGATGCACATTAAAGGTCGGCCCCTAATGATGAATGACCTACATCGAAGGTGGGACCTGTATGATGGATGATCCAATCAAAGGTGGGGCTACTCAATGAACAGTAAGATCAAAGGTTGGCCCCACATTATGGACGGTCCGCATTGAAGGTAGGCCCCACACATCTCGACAGTTCACATTGAAGGTAGGGCTAAGGTGGGCCTCAAATAATAAATGGTCCACACCAAAGTTTGGGCCCATGTGATGGATGATTGACATGAAGGGTGAACCAAACAAATTTGAGGGATAAGTACTTATGTGCTGTTGGAAACCAAACATACTTATCTACTTTTTTAGCTCATAAGTATGTTGTTTACCAAACATACTTATCTACCAAATAAGTAGAAGCCAAGATAAGTTACTTTAGGCATAAGTAGGTTTTGTAAAGTAACTTACCATCCAAACGCTAAGGGCCCGTTTGGATGCTCACAAAAAGTTGGGTATTGCCTGTGCCGTCTTGCACGTGCTATGCTGATCATGCAATGTTGGACCTGTGCCGAACTCTATTTGCCTAGTACTTGGGATACGGAGTGGTGGAACATGTAAGAAGCTAAAGATGGTTGGTGAAATATGTAGCATTATGGCACATGTGCATATTGATTGATACACGTGCATGTTTAAACATGGATTGTCACACATTTATAACATTTGGCACATGTGATGCATGTGCATGTGACATTATATTCTTTCATGCACTATATGACCCTTTTAGCAGGTATGGTCTATCTGACCCTTTTACTGTACTCATTTCCCTCTTTTCGAGTGAAAAAGAAGAAGCTTGACAAACTGCCCGAATGCTGTCAATGGATTATACCTTGTGCAATACCTGAATTTATGTGCATCCAAACAGTCCCAATAGGCAAACATTAGCTTGTGGAATGAGAAAATGTTCATTTATTAAATGATTAGGATATTCCAATTGAAGCATTTATTAGATGGTGGACCAGCTCCTATAGATCTGGAGGCATGGAAATGCTGTGCCTCCAGAGGCAGTGGACCAGCTCCGATCGATTGATCCACCCAATTGGTACTCTTGCTAATTTTGTTGTTTTGCTTTTGGCAGGTGTCATTGGGCTTCAGGCATGATTCGATCGCGACTTGTCTTTCATTGGAAACATACGGCTTGCGTTTCATCAGAAACTTATGCAGATATGCATTGGAATAACGAGGTTTGGTTATTTAGGTATAGAACTCTATTGAATCAGTAAGATTGTGTGGTTCATGTTCCATATTCAGAGCCATTATTACGGTTTGTTTCTATGATGGTGTGATTATGTTCCATGTTGAAGCAATGGCATCTACTGACAGTTGGAAATGCTTCTTGTTTGGAATCTTTAGGAGGTAGGGCTGCCATCGGGAAAGTATGAGTGGCTACCATGATTTTAAATCTTGACGTCCCAACTTGACTCGATGTGGATTAGGTGGTGCGGCCTGCACCGCCCTTAGCTGTGGGGGTGTGGCTTTGGTGGATCCTTGACCGTGGAACCCACCCAGATGTATGTTACCGACATCTGTGTCCAACCATTTGGACAGCTCATTTTACAGCATGATTCAAAAAATGAAGCAGATCCAAATCTCAGGTGGACCACACCTGAAGAAACAGATAAACGGTGTGGATTTAAATACATCACGGTGGGCCCCAAAGTCAGGGGTGGCCTGGTCCGGTTAGTTTTTAGTGGTTTCTCTTGGTTCTTTCTAATTTTGTGGTTTCCATTCCAGTTGAAGTCCTGAGAAAAACAAAAGAGTCTTTTAAATTTTGATGAGATCTGATCGAGTGGATTCAGCGAGGGAAGCTTTTCTGAGTTTAAAAACAGTTCTGCAACAAAGACTAGTCAGCTGATCTTTGAATGGCTAAAATCACATAATGGAAATGCTGGGATGGAATTTATTGAAAAAATAGCACTATCCATGGCATATCTCTGGTAGGATCTACCTCTTGTAAATGTTCTTAACCGACCCTCGTCTTCCAACTGGTATGCTTGTTTGCTATTAGTGTTTATGTATTTCTTTCCATCGTCTATGATTAAAGTGGTAGGCCCTGCTATGAAGATTACTGAGCACTGAAATGAGGCTGGCCCGCCTATCAAGTGGATCGCCAATGGTTTGACTCAAAATTATGCTTGGCCCACCTAGTGAGTGATCAGTCTGATTTAGAAAACTGATCTTCATGGTGGGGCCTATGGCTTCCATGGTACTGATTTTTGAAACAGGTAGCGTGTTTAGACAGGAAGATTATTGAACAAAGACAAATGAACAGGTTACATCCACCCTAGATTGCTTGCAATGATGGGGTAACTAGGCATGCAATGGAGGGAATGTGAAACACATAGTAAGAGAATAAAGTTCATTTTGAAGCCCATATTTGAATGGCTGTGATCATTCGACCATGTTGATTTGTGGCCATATGTAGTGATACCTACTAAGAAACCACTCAACTGTACATAACGTGAGCTATGAGTTTTTATTTTTTGGTTGTTCCAGCAATTAGTTTTCAATGGGAAGAGATTTGAGCCAGAGGTGGAACTTGGAAGCATTAGGTAATGCTAATGTCTTCTCATGCTCAGCAACCGACGGTTGAGGTTTTATCTCCTCAGCTGAAATGCATGATCATGTTTGCTAGATTGGGATAAAAACATCCAAAGTTTAGAATATTTTATGCCTTTGATCATTTGATTCTTTTGGTTCAAATTGGGGCGGATTTAGTGGCTTTTAAATAATTAAAGAGTTACTAAAATCCGAGAGTTATTTTAGGCATCCCTGACCATGGGCTAAAATAAGCTGGGAAAACAGATGAACTGCGTGGATATACACTGCATACATCAAGGTTGCCCCCTATTGTCGGGGTCTCACCCACCTTGGGTCGCAGCCAAGTCGCGTTAGTCGATTCTGATCATTAGAAAATAGAAAGGGATCTAGATCCAATATTGCCCAATAGGCTAGGACCTAGAACAAAACCCTCCAGCCTCCCCAATCTTATAAATGGTCCCCCAAAAAAAAAAGGGGAAAAATTCTAATTTGTTATTTACACTAAGGGGCGTTTGGATAGTAAGTTACTTGAGATAAGCTACTTATGCCTTAAATAACTTATCTTGATTTCTACTTATTAAACTGAAGTGATTAAATAACTTTAAATAATGAAAAAAGCTACTTATAATTGATCATAAACCAAATTTATCTCAAATGAGTTACTTATCAACTGTTGTTGTAAGTAGAAAAAGTTACTTATTTGATGGTATCCAAACGAGCCCTAAGGAGTAACCAACCTTGATGCCCCCAACAGATTTCGCCAACCCACATCTAGAAGGTGGGCCACTTAAATCTGGCACCTGATCTCCTAGGCCCAACAATTGTGTAGCCAATGTTACCTAAAATACAAAACCCCTGTGTTTTTCATTTTGGATTATGGGTCATTTGTGATCCAGAATGCTATTTTCAGCCACTTGATCTATTTCTCTTTGTTCTTAAGTGAATATAAATTTATATTTACAATGCAATTATTTATTTAGTTATATTATAACATGAACTATGATGTGTATGAGGCTTCCATGAGGTGACTCATCTAGTAGATGGTTTGGATTTTGTGCACGCATCACGTGAGATGAGTTTACAAAGGGTAAAAAATCACATTGTTTTCTCACCCACCTTCTAGTGGCCCAAGTGAAAATCAAGAGTGGAAATTACCTCTCATTTGCTATGGCCCACATGTAGCAACTCAAATATTTCTTTTTGGGTCTGGCTCCTTAGCCCAGTGGCAGATGGACTCTGTTTTAACATCGGGATCATAGGATCGAGTGCCCATGTGGGGGTTGTGTGTGTGTGAGTGTACTTTTTTTACACACACCTACACCATACACAATCACACTACACTCACACACACACAACCCCCACATGGGCACTCGATCCCTGAACTCAGTGTTGAAACATAGCTTATCTACCATTGAGCCAAAGAGCCGATTCAACTCAAGTATTGAATATATCACAGTTAGTCTACATCCACTGCAGTGAAGACTAAAAGGATCTCCTTAGGCATGCTGAATTTCGGGTGGCAATGTGCAGCACTTTGAGAATTTTGGGTGGCAATGCGTAGGAATTTTACAAAAAAATAACCACTTATTATAGAATTTACATTTAGGCATCATTTTCATAAAGGTTTTCAATGAACTATCACATTAATTTCAGTAATTATATGCCCACAAAGGTATCAATGGCTTGGGTGGGCCCATCATGATGTTTATTTGAAATCCACCCTGATCATCAGGTGTGTCACCCCATGTTAGATCTAAGGGCCCAAAATAGGCCCCCATTCGTGATCCATCAAGACCATGATTGGAAATAGTGTCAGGCAATGCTAACCCTCCAAACTATTTCCCTTGGTTGGCCCACTTGAATCATGAATGGTCCTGATTTTTGGAGCTTAGGCCAGAATCTTGGTATGACGTCTAATAGCTGGAGAGGATTTTATATAATCTTCATAGTGGGCCCTATAAAATTAAGGTTGTATGTCTCTCTCCCAACTGTTTCCTCTGGCGGGTCCACTTGAATCATAGGTCATCTTGATTTTTTTGCCCTTGCCTAATGTGGGTTTACAATTTACACATCTAATGGTCGGAGTAGATCTCATGTACACATCATGGTGAGCCCATTAAAAATGAGGGGTGAGCCTCCCATAAAATTCCCTTTTTTAATATCTCCACTCAAGGCCACTCCTTGATTTTTGACAAACCGATTGTGATGTGCATGTGAAATCTACTCCAACCATTAGATGTGTAATCCCACATTAAGCCTAGGGCCAAAAATCAATCTGACCTGTGATTCCAGTGGGCCACACTAAAGGAACAAGTTTAGGAGACAAAATGTCCACCCTTGACTTTTACAGGGTTCCAACGTGTTGATTATTTGAAATCCATTACAACCATTAGACGCCACACCAAAATTTAAGCCTGAGCCCATAAATGATTTAGCTAGGCCAAGCCCAGGGAAACAGTACGGAGAGTGAGCATTTTCGGTACACTGTTTCCAATCATGTGGTCCACCTGATTAGGTATGGTGCTGTTTTTTGCCCTGGTCATAACGTGGGGTGACACACTTGGTGGTCGGGATGGATTTCTCCCATGGCCCACCCAAATGGGCATTTAAGAAATCTAATGGAAGGCACTTGGCGTGATAATTACTTTTAGATTAACATGATAGCTTATTATTGAAAACTTTTTTGAAAAAGCCATAGCAATGTAAATTTTATAGTAAGTAGATAGTGTTTTTGTAAAATTTTCTTAAATATATTGCACCAATTTGGATATGGAAACATGTAATGGTATCGTTAAATGGCCCGATTTTTAAGCCCATGGCCCACCACGCAATAGGCGTTTTAACCATTGGATGTGAATCATTGACTATTTTTATTTTCAGCCATTCATTTAGTGCCATCAATTAGACGGTCAGAATTCCCTGGTCAGCATGATTTATTTATTATTATTATTATTTTAATTTTTTTTGGTCCAGACGTTTTAATGCAATTGGATCTACAGGTACCCACAATGGGACACCTTATCAACGGTCTTGATGTTGAGCATGTGCCTGACATGTACAAAGAGAAAATTCTCATCTTAACCGTTTATTTGCTGGCTTGAATAGTTATAATTATCTGGAATTTTTTTTCTTTTTTAAGATTGTACATTCGCGGTGGGACCCAACGGACCAGTGGTCGAGATTACTCTGGAGGCGGATTTCATGTCACAAAAGGGTATGTAGGGCCCACCATGAGGTATATGTGGCATCCACTCCATCCATCAGTCTTGCCAGCTAATGCTAGGACAAGATACCAAAAATCAGGCAGATACAAAATTCAAGTGAGCCACACCACCAAACCAGTGTATATCCACGCTGTCCATAAGCTTTTAACAGGGCATGGTCCCATATCAGAGTCTCAAGTGGACCACACAGTAGGGATTGAATTTCAATTGTTGCCCTTGGGAAGTTTTTAACGGTGGGCATTCACTTGAGATTTGTATCTGCTTTATTTTTTGTACCATACCCTAAAGTGATCTGAAAAAACTGACGGACGGCGTGGATATATAACACATACTTTAAGGTGGGCCCCACGGTTAGGGAAACACTCACTATGGTGTTACCCCACGTAACGCTTAACCGGCTCCTCTACGGGCGGTTAGTTAAAATAACCACACATAATATATTATTATGTATAAAGGCATTGACACCAGATTTTAAAGTCATTATCTTCTCAGCCATTCAGCATTTTTTTTACTTTTCAAAGAACAAAAATGCCCTTCTGACATCCATCCTCTCATTTAGTGTTAGCTTATTGTGTAAGTTAAGAGGGCATTTTGAGAATAAGGATGTGGGCCACTAAATAAACCATTAGGGCCAACCTTTGGCTGATCTAATCTGTTCACTTTAATTAAACAATTATAGTCATTTCAAAAATAAATTTAGAGCTATCGGTGGCCCACAATTGCATTAACGTTGTTCATTAATTCCAGATTATTTCCTTTAGTGTGGTCCATTCATGATGACATTTTCCTTCAAACTAACGACATGAAATTAAAATCTCTTTCATTTAGATAGCTTGAATCTGCTATAAGACTATCCAGTGGGCCCCACATAAGACATGGGATGAGTATAATAGGTGGTTCCCTTGCGCAAGAAAGCTATTTAGCATTTTCTTTTTCTTTTTCTTTTTCATTTTTTCATTGGAGGGAACCATTTGACTGGTAGGACCATTGCCGCCTCCATGAGACCTACTTCAACGAGCTTTTAGCATACATCTAACGTCATTTCCTCTATTCCGGCGAGTTTCTCAGTGTCTTTTTTTAAGATTTCCGACCACACGAAACAGTCATAGCTCCCTCATTACATATTTAATTTGAGTGATGCTGTACTCGTTAAAAAGATAATTTGATGAACTTTCAAACAGCTTTGGATTAACCTCATTTGGACACAATTTGATATCCCAAAAGTGGGCACAAAGTTCCTCTATTTGGATGAACTTGCACTTGTTGTACTCTTTGGACAACCAAATCGTGTCCAAATGAGGTTAATCTAAAGTCATTTGAATGTTTATCAAATTGCTTTTCCGATGAGTACAAGATCACATAAATCCGATATGTAATAAGGAAATTATGACCTGTTTTCGTGGGACCGACGATCCACAATGAGTATTGACAACCTATAGTGAATTTGAGCCCACTTTTGGGTAATTATATGGTGTCCAAATGAGGAGATTTCAAATCCATTTGAAAGTTCATTAAATTACTTTTTCAACAAGTATAAGATCACTCAAATCGGACATGTAATGAGGGAGTTATGACCGTTTTCGTGGAACCGACGATCCATAATGAGTATTAGCGATCCACGGTGAGTATTAGTTATCCATAGTAACTTTGGGCCTTCTTTTAGATTATCAAATGGTGTCCAAATGAGGTGATTCCAAAGCTATTTAAAATTTTATCAAATTACATTTCCAATGAGTATAATATCACCCAAATCAAATATGTAATGAGGGAGTTATGACCATATTCGTGGGACCAAAGATTTATAGTGAGTATCGATGATCCACAGTAACTTTTGAGCTATCAAATGGTGTCCAAATGAGGTGATTCTAAAGCTAGTTGAAATTTCATCAAATTACCTTTCTAATGAGTATAATATCACCCAAATTAAACTATGTAACAAGGGAGTTATGCTCGTTTTCGTGGAGCCAACAATTCACAATGAGTATTTGTGATCCATAGAAACTTTGGGCTCACTTTTGGGCTATCAAATGGTTTCCAAATAGGGCTCTCAATGGGTTGGATCTGAATTGGATCTAGTTGGATCCGGCTCCAAGTCTATATATCTGTAGACGGATTCGGATCCAACTCAGATCTAAAAGGTGATATTCATATCCGATCCATTTATAAATTGTTAGATCCATTTCCGATCTAAAATCCATATAACCATCGGTTTCAGGTTGGATCTAAGTCCGAATCCACCCTCATTACAAATCTAAAAAAATATATAATATATAATATTTAATTTAGTAGAAAAATGATGCAAATCACACTATTTACTGTGTTATGGTCGATTTAAGAGTGACATGTCTCAATTTTGAGACATGGCTTAAAATAATATGGAAAACGGATGGCTAACATGAATATAACATAAAAAGTAAGGTGACAATGAGTTAGATCTTAATCGGATTCGAATCGAACTCGGATATGTTCCTGTGAATCCAAATCCAGTCCATTTAATTAATCAGACCTATTTTAAGGTCTAAATCTGGTCCATTGAACTAATTAGACCTATTTTAAGATCCAAATCCGTATTATATGGATTCAGAGCGAATCGGATCTTGGATTTGACCTGCTCCATTGAGAGCCCTAATTCCAAATGAGGTGATTCCAAAGCCATTTGAAATTTCATCAAAGGACATTTTCAATGAGTACAATATCACCAAAATCGAACATGTAATAAGAGAGTTTTGGCCGTTTTCATGGGACTGACAATTCATAGTGAGTATCGGCGATCCACTGTAAATTGAAGCCCACTTTTAGGCTATCAAATGGTTTCCAAATAAGGTGATTCCAAATCCATTTGAAGTTTCATCAAATTACCTTTTCAATGAGTATGAGATCACCTAAATCGAACATGTAATGTAAACGCCCCGAAACCCCAAGGGTCGAGTACAAACTCGATCCCCGGTATCCCGGGAGTTACTAATGCGTATGCAATGCGTGTCATTCAAGTGTTTGGCCAATATGGCATCAAATCATAGTGATAGGTCAAGTTAGGAAATGAAATAGGGACGTACCAGCAAATAAGTAAGTTAAACAGCAATGTACGAAGGGATCCACTCAACCTGTCTGATTGGGCCTCTTCTAGCTTGCTAGCTCATGAGGGACCTGCACCAATGAAAGTGCCTGGATGGTGTTTTAGAACATCGTCCCAAAGTGGGAGTGAGTCATCAACTCAGTGGTTCCATTTCCCTAAGTTACTCAAAGCACAAATGTAATCAAACGTAGGTAATGAAACAACATACGTATACAGTAGTCATAAGCGTAGTATGTAATAAAACGAACATTCATACATAGCAGTCAAAAGCATAAACATAGAACCTTTCTAGTCACAACCGATAGTGAGTGGTACCACCACTCACCCGCACAGACTCAAGTCACCAATGAATGGGGCACCACCCCACCAGTCGCACAATCACATCTTATAATCTTAATGCATGAATGCATGAAGTGCAAATGTATGCCCGGACACCGGTTTTTAGTCACAGCCGCCAGTGAGTGGCACCACCACCTCACCCGCACAGACAATGCATGCCATGCCGAACTATGTATGATTAGCCGAGTTATTAGTTATTCCGGTTTAACATCCAGCCGGTTGGCAAAACCACTGTACCATTATTCTATCACCAGGACAAACTGGGACCATCTGGCTCCCTGCGTGGCGAATGCATCTCATCGCCAGTAACCCCTCGATCCAAGTATGGTTAGGCAGTGGCCCGTCAGCCATGCCCAAGCCAAAGCAGAAGGGTCGTCACCCAACCACTAATATAAATAATTAACTTAGAAGTGTGGGCTTGTTATTCAAATTAATAATAATGCCCGGGTTGTTCAAGCAGGGCTCTGGCACGAAACAATCGGCCGGGTATTTGACAGGGCCGCTCGAACAACTCTGTGCTCAATGGTCACTACGGGGAGGCACCACCCCAGCGTAGGCCGACAGCTCGGGCATAGGTCCCATACCACCATCCCCGGCTCATGAGACTTGGGGATCGATCGCCGTACAATTTTAAGTGGGCCAATCCAGTGGTGACAATGGTACTTAGGTTCGAATAGAAGCGATAGGTTACACACAATACGCCCAACCCAGAGTCGGGTTGACACCTTCGACTGAGACGAAGACGGGGGGGTCGGCCTTAGGCGCCCGTGGCCCGCGTGGTCCTCACACCACAGCCGATCACCCGCATTCTACCTCAGTCGACGGTTTCAGTCCCAAAGGGGCAATCGGCCTCATGCAGCCGCCCCTAATTCTCATCCATTTGCCGAGTTAGACAAATCATAGGAAAACACTTCATCACAGCAAATTGTTGTATACATCAAGCATAATTTAAGAACATGAGACATAAATATGAACGTAAAAGTGATTCTAGCATACTACTATCGGAATTTCTTAAGATGCGTTCGTTTAAAGTTGTGTATCAGTAGTATATCCGTATGAAGATTGTAGAGTTGTTGTTACTGTCGTTTTAATTATTTTTTAAACCTGTAATTGATGTAAACTTCCGTAAACCACGATCCGTTGGATCTCCATTTACCAGGCGTGGAATTTAGAGAACCAATGAAAGTTCTTTAGGACGTTTTACTCCCGATGTACAATCTCTCAACTCCTACCTTGAATTCTCTCCGACTACCCCCAACTTCCTAAATGAGGATTGAGTGGAAATCCCGACTGCCTTACTTGATCACCACTTCCAGCCCGGGTTCACACAAGTATAGAATCTTTTACGCTAAAATGCCCCGCAATGTACATTGATCCATCAATACTGGTAAAAGCACTCTGGTCGATAGGTATCATTGAAAGGGCCCAATTTTGATCTATCAAATGGCATCCAAATGAGATGATTTCAAAGCCATTTGAAATTTCATCAAATTACCTTTCTAACAAAAATAAGATCACCTAAATCAAACATGTAACGAGGGAGTTATGACCATTTTCGTAGGACTAGTGATCCATTGTCAGTATCAGCGATCCAGAGTGAGTATCGACAATCTACAATGACTTTGCGCCCACTTTTGGGCTATTAAATTGTGTCTAAATGAGGTGATTCCAAAGCCATTTAAAATTTCATCAAATTACATTTTCAAAGAGTATAAGATCACCCAAATCGAAAATGTAACGAGAGAGTTATAATTATTTTCGTAGGACTTGCGATCCACAGTGAGTATTGGCGATCTATTGTGACTTTGGGCTCACTTTTGAGCTATTAAATGATGTCTAAATGAGGTTAATCCAAAGTCATTTGAAAGCTCATCAAATTACCTTTCCAACAAGTACAAGATCACCCAAATCGAAACATGTAATGAGGTAGTTATGACCCTTTTTGAGTGACCATAAATCTTAAAAAAACACTCAGTAGCTCGTTGAATGGAAGAAATAATGTCGAATCCACACCGAAAGCTCACCATAGTGGGTCCCATGGAGGTGGAACAGTCCTAACTGCCAAAATGGTCCCCTCTCATGAAAATATGAAGAAGAAAGAGAAAGAAAATGTTAAATGACATTTCCACGCAAGGGACTCATCTATTGAACCCATTACATGTCTTATGTGAAGCTCACTAGATAGTCTTGTAGCAAATCCAAGCTGTTCAAATGAAAGGGGTTTTAATTTCATGCTATCAAACGAAGTTTAATGGTAGAACTCATCATGGACGGACCTATACTGGTGGGAGCAGTCCGGAATTAATGCATAATGCTCGTGCTGTTGTGGACCATAGATAACTTTAATTAAAAAAAAAAAAAGCCTTATCATGACTTCATGGTTGTTCAATTACAGTAAATGAATCAGATTAGCCAAGAGGTGACGCCAATCATTAATTTAATGGAGGGCCACAACCCATTCTCAAAAGGCATTCCAACTTCCACCACAAATTAACGATGAGAGGACTATTATCTACACGTTTACATCATAAATGCTATTTTAATTACTCGCACCTCCCCTGCACGGGAAATTTGCATCCCACCATCCCACCACCTCGGACGGGAATCCCCGCCAAAGGACTTCCTGAGACCGAAAGCTAGGTGGGGCCCACCGTGATGTTTGTAGGAAATCTCCTGTTCATCCGTTTTTTCCAGAACATGTTAGGACGTAGGCTCAAAAATGACGTGAATCCAAAACTCAAGTGTGCCACACAACAAAGGATTGAATGTCCATGGTTGAAATGTTCGTAGGGCCACCTGAGTTTTTTATATCAGGATATTTTTTATTTTTTCAGTTCATTCAAGTAATAATGACCTTGTGAACGGTATGGATGGCATATAAACATCACAATGTACTCCAGAGAGATTTCAACGGTGTGAATTTACCTACCCACGTTTTCTTGTCACACTGACCACTAAGAGTTTTGGATTTGCATCATTTTTTGGTCCATGCCCTAACATGCTCCGGAAAAACGGATGCACTGGGTGGATTTCCAACAAGCATCATGGTGGACCCCACCTAGCTTCCTGTTGTAGGAAGTTATTGACAGGAGGAATCACGACCGTCCTTCATTCATGCAGAAACTAGATTGATTGTTGTTAATGTCCATCCGACGGGCATTTATATGTTGAATTGAATTCAATCCGAACCGTCCAAATTCTTGCAGCCACTGTTAATCAGATACATCCCCCAAAACCAGATTGTTCTGAATGTCCATCTGACGGGCATTTGTATGGAGCATTGAATTGAATTCAATTAATTTTAACCATCGATTTCACACCGTTGTTACGTTTAAGATGTGTTTAATGGTTTGGATTGAGGCTATCTATGCCACGTATGCATCGGCTGTGTGCATGAGTAGGAACAGTCACACTCTACCAGTGTATCAAATAACAGGAAATGGACCGCCATCTGAACACGACTGTGTAGTAAACTCTGTGGGGCCCACCGTGATGTATGTATTTTGTCCACACCGTCCATCCGTTTCTCCGGTTCATTTTAGGGCTGTGAGCTCAAAATCGAAGCATATCCAAAGCTCAAGTGGACCACAACACAGAGAAATTATGGGGATTGAACCCCAACCGTTGAAAACTTCTTTGGGGCCATAGAAGTTTTGGATCAAGCTCATATTTTTGTTTTCCCTTCATCCAGGTCTGTGTGAACTTATCAATAGGTTGGATGATAAATTAACATCACTGTGGTCCTTAGGAAGGTTTCAACGGTGGATGTCATCACCCCCACTGTTTCCTGTTGTGTGGTCCACTTGAGCTTTGGATATGCTTCAATTTTAGTTTCATACCCTAAAAGGAGCTGAAAAAAAAATGGATGGACGGTGTCGATAAAACACATACATAATGGTAGGCCTCGAAAGGTCCTTACACCACGTACCTATGTGGTGTTGGGTTCACCATGCAATCCGCCTCCAGTGCACTTCTACCTCACACGTGGAAAAGAAGGAACACGTGTGGGAGATCATGGCCACTGGTAAATGCAATCCAAACAAAGTAGATGCCATCTCTGAAAAAAAGACCTCTGCGAGCATCAGTTGGGCCATACTCTACAAAGCAAATGAACGGTCAGGAATAAATGGCCAGACAGTTTAACATCCGTCTATGTGTGGCTCACCCGATCCCTGTCTTGGTCACATGGTCGTGGATTGCACACTGAGTCGTGGGCCCACCGTGATGTATGTGTCTTATCCTTGCCATCACTCCATTTTACTAGCTAATTTTATGGCACGTGTGTAAAATTGAAGCATATTTAAAACTCAAGTAGACCACACCACAAGTATGCATAACAGTGGGCCCCACAGAGTCCTGACACCACGTAACTCGGTGGTGTTGGGTTCACCACGCAATCCCCATCAAGTGGGCGAGGATAGTTGGGACTAGCATAAGGGGTGGTTTCAAAGCTCTGTGGCCCTACCATAATGTATGTGTTTTATCCACGCCGTCCATCCATTTTTTCATCTGATTTTAAAGCATGATCCCAAAAAATGAGACATAAATCTCAGGTGGATCACACCACAGGAAAATAGTGGGGATTGAACTTGTACCATTAAAATCTTTCAAGGGCCACTATAATGTTTATTTGCCATCCATCCTGTTGATAAGGTCACATATACCTAGATGAAGGGAAAAAAAAAAAAAAAACACAAATATCGTCTTGATATGAAACTTCCATGGCCCCCAAAAAGTTTTCAACGGTAAGCAAGCGTCAATCCCTACTGTTTTCCTGTGGTGTGGTTCACCTGATATTTGAATTTGTCTTATTTTTAATCTCATGCCTTAAACTCATATGGAAAAATGGATGGACGGTGTGGATAAAACACATACATCATGGTGGGGCCCAAAGAGCTTTGAAACCACCCCGTGCCCCCCATCAAGTGCACTTCTACCTCACGCGTGGAAATAAAGGCACACGTCCATGAGATCACAGCCACTCGTTATGCAATCCAGACAAAGTAGATGCCATATCTAAAAAAAAACAAGCCTCTGAGAGCATCAGTTGGATCATACCGTACAAAACAAATGAATGGTCAGAAAGTTTAACCGCTGCCTTTATGTGGAGCCACACCTGATGTATGCGTCTTATCCACGCCGTCCATCCATTTTACCATCTTATTTTAGACAATGAGCCCAAAATTGAAGCATATCAAAACCTCAAGGTGACCCCACCTCAGAAACAGTGGGAATAATAAAGTCTACCGTTGAGACCCTCATAGGGTCCACACTCGAGTGGACCACCCCCCACATAAACAGTGTGAATAATGATTTCCACCGTTGAAATCTTCTTAGGGCCCACAGTGATGTTTGTTTGTCATTCAACGACGTGGATGAAGGAAAAACACAAATATCAGTTTGATATGTAGCCACAAGAAGTTTTCAACGGTAGGGGTTTAATTCTTACTGTTTCCTATGGTGTGGTCCACTTGAGCTTTGAATATACTTCAATTTTAGGTTCATGCTCTAAAATCACATGGAAAAACAGATGGACGGCGTGGATAAGATAAAAAAAAAAATGATGGTGGCCCCCACGGAGTTTACACAGTACGCAATCGGCTCTAATGTGAATCCTCCCATGTGCGAGCTAAGTGGTGGGCCGAGTGCAATTACCATTCGTCCTCCAATCACGCCTCATTATCACAGGGGCCGTACACAGTCTGACAAACGACAGTGTCTGGAGGAATCTCAACCGCTCATTTTCTGTCGCACTCTTTAACATGTGGTGGGGTCGGGATGCCGGGAACACGAGGTTAGGGAAGCTGTTTGGGTGGATCTCTAACTGTGGGGCTCACTGTGATGTGTGTTCCTTACATCCACACCGTCCATCCATTTTCATAGCTATGAGGCATGTTCCTTGCATCCACACCATCTATCTATTTTCATAGCTCATTTTAAGTGATGACCTCAAAAATAAAGCAAATCCAAATCTTAGGAGACCATACCACAGGAAAAAGTCTTGATTGAATCCTCACCATTAAAAACTGAATGAGGAGACCATACAAATATGAGGTTGATCCAAAGTTTTTGTGTCCCATGAAAAAGTTTTTAATGGTTGATTACCACTGTTTCCTATATTATGGTCCACCTGAGATTTGGATCTGCTTCGTTTTTTGTATAATACCGTAAAATAAGTTTTCAAAGCAGATGGATGGTCTGGATATAAGGAACATACATCAACGTAGACCCCACACTCAGGGATCCACCCATCTCAGTGGACCCGCGGATCCACCGAAACCGTTCTCCAAGGTTAGGGTCGAGGCTGACGTGGCACTGAGGGAAGTAGCCTCGATTCCTGCGCCTGCCTGCAGAACGGGCGACAGGTCGGGTATAACGGCGTTAAGGTGCCGTTGACAGTTGTCTAGGCGGGGAGATAACGGCGCAGCGAGAAATCGAGGAGCCGCTTTTTCCATCCATCAATGCCCTCGTCGGGCATCATGCTATACCTTGTCGCTTTCGTTGTTGTTATTATCGGGTCTCGTCCTTTTCGTCGCCGAGTTTTTACCGATTTTATGTGGCTTCGGATTCTGTGCGTGAGGAATCATAGAAGAGGAATGATACGGCGATATGCGCAAGGAACCTGAAAATGGGCGATTCGCATGCTCAGTAAAGACACGTATGGTTGAAGGACGTGACTGGCTGTAACTCCAAGTGGGGGCCACCCTTTATGTTTCTATTATATCCACACCGTCCATCTGTTTTGTGAGATCCTTTTGGTATACAATTTGGATAGACACGAGTGTATTATTAATGTGGGAGTATATATGTGCCGGATGTATCAGAGTTGAGTTGTATTCAATTCAAATGGAAGCCAACAGTCTGCGACTCAGACAGCAGCAACATAGCACGGTTAGGACTACTCAGCCATCAATTGACAGTAAATTAATCAATTTATAAAAGAAAAGGTTAGACTTTCAAATGAGTTCCTACATCATACTTTTATCACAGCTAATGATGGCTTGGTTGAGTAAAAAGCCAAATACTAATTTTGTTAATCTAAATGTAAGGGTAATACAATTAATAGACAAATAAAATCAAACAAACGATGAATCCAACAGGCAAGACGGTCATGGACGATTGACAATGTTTTGGACCTAAATGATCATGAAACAACCATTTAAACCCTGGCGGTCATGATTTAGCCAGGGGTTGTAAATAAAGAAATCACTAAGTTAGGACTTAAGATTTGGGGTATTTGACAATAGGATAGGGGATGATTAACAACACTAAATTTGAATTATTGCAGCGATGTGCTACACAAAAGTGGAGACTAAATTAGGCTACTAATCGATCCAGACTTATTGCAACATGGTGTTGGACAGAAGTGGAGAGGCTAAACTAAGATAAACGTCTATGTGGGATGAAAGATGAAAGACTTCTAAGCCACAACATTGAGCTAAAAGAGATGTGTTTAATTGGATTGACAAAGGTCCAAAACTCTTCATTCTGTGCTATTTTTATAGACGAGTTAGGTGGTAGCCTTGTGTATAGTCCCTTGGCTTTCAGGATCAATGTTTTGATTAGTAAGCGGCCTTGTCTCCGTATGCTTTTATTCTGAGACGGGGTCAGTTAACCATTACGTTGTTGTGTATGGTCATGTTTCTGTTTGCAAACGATTTTCTCCTTTTAATGCATTGCTTAGGAGTCTACAACTGCATGTGACCAATTAAATTTAGCTATGTCACTAGATATATATCAATGCCTCTACATTGTGCTGAGTTACGCATGCTCTTTGGGCACTCTGCATATGTGTAACTTATGCTTGCTTGTCACGTGTCACTAAAAGTATGTCCACCTTTAGGGTTTTAGCTGTGCATACATTTTTGCGCATCTTAGCCTTTTCGGTGTGACACGCGTCTTTTGTAAAGGTGCATTTTGGATCCTCATGATATCTCTTGTATGCTCTGTGGGTGTCTTTTTTAGCTTTAATACAAGTGTGTCGACCTACACGTGGTGACATCCTACTCGTTCAATTTAGTTGCGACGGGTTGGGTGTAAATAGATCCAATACTCAAGTAGGGCACAACATAAGAAAGAGTGGAACCATTAAATCTTTTTGAGGGGCAAATAAGTTTGCACCTAGATGGGAGTCAACTAATGAACGGGTTGGGCATACAAACATCATAGTGACTGTTAGAAGATTTCAACAGTGAGCATTTCCATTCCATTGTTTCCTTTGGTGTGACCCCCTTGAGCTTTTCATCTCTCATTTTTGGACTCATGATTTAAGATGAATTGACAAAACAGATGGATGAAGTGGATATAATATAAACATCACGATGGTGATATTTGGATACATCCGGTTAAATTAAAAATATGTTAACTTTTTTGCTAATAATATCGGGTAAGCATTGAAAAGTGAAAAATGCTTTATTAATGTTTTAACAAGAAAGCTTTTGAGATTGGTTATTTTTAATCTCCTTATTATTGTTGTTCTTTTAACCACTTTCACATCTCTTTCTTCCTCTCACTGTATACACAATTAGGGGTGGCAACCAATTACATTTGGATTGGACTTAGCCTAGATCGTTAGTTAAAGCATTACACTTAAGCTCGCCCCATGCTTATCATCACAAGCTCAAGCTCAAGCCAAAAAGAAAAAAAAGAAAAAAAGTTGGATATGGGCCGGCCATGCACAACCCATAAATCGATAAAATCCCTATTTTCGCTTGAATGTTTCTAATATATCTATTCATCAAATGGACCACATATGTAAAAGAAAGACTTCAAAAAATAAAATTAATGGTCTACATTTAAGATATGACCAGAATAACATTCGATATAAGATGTACATGTGATGTCAAGTCAGTTGGGATTAGGCTAGGCTAGGTCAGGTTAAAATGACTTGAGCTTGAGCCGAATTCAAAATATAATTAACTCATGCATGTCATGCCTAATCTTGGCATGCAAGCCCAACTAATAGGTCCATGCTTAGTCCAAAATTGAGTTGGGTTCGTTAGACTGACTATCCCACTACCACCCTTATCCACAACTACGAATAAGAAATACATACATCAAAATTAAACTTTTCATATAGTCAACTTCATTTTAAACGGATATAAACAAACACATGAGAAATATGTAATTCAATTAAATCATCCAAATAAAGGGCCCTACTTTACATGTCTTATAAATCAACATAAATAGTGAAATCATATTTTAATTATCATATTCATGGATGTAGGATAGACAATACTTTGTATGTTTAATTTCAATTCTATAATAGCATAGTTTTAAACAAAACTCAAAGGTATTCCACATTAACATACATGTTTATTAAATTAGGTAAAATTTTTATATAAAACTAACTATTATTTATAGCTTTGGCCTTTTTTTTAACCATAACAAAAAAATTTGTTGTATCGAAATAACCCTTATAGGTCTTACAATGCTTTGGGTTACAAGGGATCCTATTAAAAAAAAAAAAATTTAAGACCAAAATTTTTGTGATAGTTTCTACTACCTTAAAATTTGTGGTAATTTTTCTGCCATCCATCCTCATGGCATGGTTATTGGCAATCTAGACCATCCAAGTTGCTGGACAAATAGTTGATGCAACATAAGAAAAGATGTTATATTGCGTTAATGTTATTGACTAATTAATTTTGCCCTTCAAATTTGTTCACTCTCTTATTTTTAACCACTCATTTAATAAGGTCAGTAGTGTGATTTTTGAGATATGGTCCATGTGCATGAAAATTTGGATGGTTTGGATATCCATTCTTCAGTATTTTATTTGTCGAGTCACTAACATTTTCAAAGCCCCCCCCCCCCCCCCCCCCCCCCCCAACTACTTTAAAAGTTATTATAAATAAATGTCCAACTTTTAGACCGCTAGTTTATAAAGCCCATGCGGTGTGTGTGTGTGTGTGTGTGTGTGTGTGTGTGTGTGTAAATGACAAAAAGATCATAGTTAATACGGTAGCTAACTCAGCTACCTAACTCATTTACAATGCAATCCAATTCGTGCATGTGCATTTGCTTATTCACACTATGATGAAGAAAGGATATAAAGATCATCCTAATTTAAAAACTCTTTTGGACCAGAATGTTTCAATAGTGTGCATCCAATCCCTACTATATCTTGTATGACCCACTTTAATTTTAAATTTGTCTCATTTTTTCTCATATCCTCAAATGCGTGGCCAAAATGAATGGTCGTTGTGGATGTTATAGAAACATCATGATGGGCCATGCCATCAACCGAAAATAGACGCAAATCATCTTTCTACTACTTACATCCCTTTGGGTTAACTCTCTATTAGTCAAAGTTACTGGTCTTTGCACACATGTCTAAAGTTGAATGTTTATTTTATATAACTTTCAAAGTAGGTGGTTTTTTGGAAAATCAATTAAATGATATGTATTTATATTGAAAAAAATATTTTCTAAAAAAAGCTACTCCGATCCCCCTTCTAAAATCATCATGTTATTACCTATCCACAAATGCCAACTCTTAAGGTTTTAGAAAGACAATGGAAGCATAAGCTTTTTAAAATTCAGATTTTAAATAATAATGGATTTCCATTTAGATGTTATCAAATTCAAAAGCATCAATACAAAATTTAGATTAAAAGTTAACTAAATCGATGTCATAAAAATAAATTTTGTTGCCCAATGTCATACTTTTAATCAAGAAATCTCTCCCATATCTATCCTAAATGAGACTTGAGAAAAGCCTCCCCAATGCCCCTACAATAGGACCAGGAGCATGATCAGGGTCATCCAGTCAGTGGGTCCATACACATGTGAAAGGGTGAACAGAAGGGAAGAAGTGTGAGGATCTCTCTCTCTCTCTCTCTCTCTCTCTCTCTCTCTCTCACACACACACACACACACACACACACACGTGCGCGCGCACACATGCACACACAGATGGTAAAGACTAACAGTTGGGGATATTTGTGGTTCTTTCCCTCTCTTCAGTATATGATCTATATATGAAGAGAACTTAGAGTTTCACAGAGAAACACCAAGTATAATATTCCACCACCCTATAGAGTTTTGTATGCCTTTCTACATCTAAGTTTGTGATCTTGCATATCTATGCTTTTTAAATTAACTTAATTCCTTCACTCTCATGGCCACTATCACTGGCCCAATGTCTCATGCAAGTCTAAGAGATGAATCAATAGATCATCATTGGATATCTATCAAGATTGATTTAAAATAAATCAATACTTAAAATTGAATTTCAATAATTAAAAACTTTGGTTAACCATTAAAAAATATTAGACAAGCCATGCCACTAAGAAAATACTTAATGGATGGTCCAAACCACAAATTAGTTTAATAAATGCCCTAGACAAACAAGTGGATCCCATTTTGAATTGTTTAAGCCCTAACCAGACCTTGATATACACACCCATCACCACTCACATGACGACCACTAATGTAATCCTGTAAAGTGAGCCAAAACACATATTACCAAGACCTTGAACTCCTCACATGTCCTTAGGTCTAAAGATTAGATGTTAAAGCTAATACGTACGTATATAAGTCAATCTAATATAGAATTGATGGGTATCCTAGTTTGGAGACTTGAAGTGATCTATCAACACAAACATTCAATGGGTCCAGTAACACTCTGTAAACACCCCACCGAGTAGCAGAATAGTTTATCATGCTTGATAAAAAAATCACGTTCATACGGAAACTCAAAACCACATACCTTGCCCAAGTCCATATAAATTCATTGTAAATCACCCCAATCCAATCTAAATCAGCTTAGAGCATAATCCAACCCATCCAAACTCTGAAATGAGGCTAGATTGACCATTTGGTGGCAACACAAATTCAATTTTCACTAGCACATTCTCTCCTCCAGAGGCTGCAAGGTGTTTCGCAATCAATGAGTAATCAGTTAGATGTTAAGATCTTGTTAAAGATCAAAAGAAAAAATGAATTTTTATTCTTTTATGACAACCTAGCTAACATCATTTCTTCAATTTCCTGAATTTCAAATCATTCCCCCTATCATAAGACATTTTCATACTTTATTATAAAAAAAAACCTTTAAAAAATTACTCTACATCTTTACCTTAAACTTTATTGCAAATTACCACCCCAACAACCCTAACCAACCAATACAAAGATGTCATGTATCAAAGATTTTCTAAAAACCAATCACAATAAGCCATGTAGTATTTTACTCCTTACTCACTAATAACTAAAATGCAATAATACTCACCTATAAATACTCATAATTCCTCTCATTTTTAACACACTACACTACAACAATAACATTATGTGAGGATGTCCCAGAGAAAAAGGTAAAAATGCTCCACTCTCTACTACCCTCCCACAGTTTATATGCGAGAAACTCTGAAGATTAGGTGAAGACACCATTGCAAAAATGATGAAATGTTCCCTTATCTTTAAGACCACAATCTTATAAGTTCTGTGTGAGATGGTCTTACGAGTAGAGCGCAGATCGAAGAGCTCTAGTCATCTTCTTTAATTAAGGAGTACTAGTATTCTTCCTTTTTGGCTCACATCTTTAATCAAGGCCTGCGATTTTGTAATCCAAGATTTCATAGAGTTGGAGATCTATGAGCTCCGATAATCCTCTCTCTTAAAGGAGTGTTAAATTTCCTCCTTATCCACTTGTATCTCTAAGTCCTCACTTAATCCAAGTGGCTCATTTATTAATTTTATTTTTACATTGCTTTTTGTTTATTGCTTACTGTGTTGCTACATTTTTCCTTTTCATACCCCCTATTATAGTTTTGCTTTATTTTCTGCACGACTCATTTAATTATTTTCAAATAACAATATAAAGCTAAAGATCCTAATAATCCTAAATCTCGAAAAGTAGAGAATGTAAATTATATAAGCAAAGAAAGATGCCTCACATCTTCTTTTTCCATACCCTAGACCTTTACTTGGAATCTAAGGATGTAAACTATGCGGAGTTGTTTAAAGCCAAACCATTTATCTCAACCCCTAGGGCATCGTGATTCTACGATCTCTAGTCGAATGTAGATTATGAGATTTTGGTTAGTAGTAACTTCATAAACCTCATTTTCATCTCTCCTGCTACATCCTCCCCTCTCAGGGTGCTTCATCAATCTATTCCACACTCCAATGTCGGGTAGGCCATGATCGTCATTTAGCCCGATGGTGGAGACCTTCCATCCCAATTTGTCATTGGCCCCCTCAGACACAATGACTACATCAAGAATAAATAATTATAGGTCATCCTACAACTTGTTAAGTGGCCATGGTTAAATAAGGTACAAAGATTCATAGCCCATAACCTTCCTTTTAATGTCGTCGTTATGTCCAATCTTAAGTTCCAAAAGACAATTGAAAGAATTTATCTCTTTAACCTATACAGATATTACATTAGATCAAGTTTTACACACACTAACGAGACAAATAAATGAATCACACTAACATAAAAATGAGGTCCAGAACATAAGCATGGTTTTTTAGGACATACAACATAAACACTAACCCATGTTGATAGGCATCCCAATGAGCTTGTGTTTTGACCCAAATGGGCTCCTTGTGTAAATTGTCATAGCATTCCTTATCATAAAATCCTTTAGTGAAGGACATGCATAATATTCTCCAAGCCTAGTATAATTCAAACATAAGTCATCAGACACTCCAATAACATGGTGTCTCTGGATGTCCATCTAATGGGACCCAAACATGAATATTGGTTTACTAGAACTCCGACTACATGGCACCATCTGACCAAAAGCTTTATAGGGCCCATCATGATATACGTGTGACATCCACCCCATCCATCCATCATACCCTCACTTATGTTAGGATATGAGCTAAAAAAATCAAGAAGATTCAAACTCAAGTGAGCCACAGCACAAGAAACAACCCGAATTGGACTCCATTAAAACCTTCTTGGGACCCACAAGTTTTTATTCAGGTTGATATTTATGTTTTATGTGTCCCAGAGGGAATTTCCTTGTGAACAGGTTTGATGGCATGTAAACATAGCGGTGGGCCCAAAAGGTTTCAATGGTGGACAATTTCATACTCACTATCTCCTATGATGTGGCCCACTTGAGTTTGGATTGGCTTCATTTTTGGGCTTGCGCCTTGAGCTGAAATGGCCAAACTAATCGAAGGAGTGGATGCCACACCCACATCACGGAGCTTTTGGTTATACGGGCTTTTTATAGAAGGGGCTAAAATTTGTTCTTATTCAGGATTTCTCCCAAAGACTTGATTGAAAGATCTTATCAATCGAACATTTTGCATATTCCTGTTGCATATGGATATTAGCTTTCTTTTCTTGTATCTTTGGACATTCATTCAAGGGTTATTATCATTTCATACGAGGAATTTTTTAGTAGTCCCCCATTAACGGTGGGACCAGTCATACGAATGATTTGCATTATAAATCTATCAACTGCTACCAATTAACAAGACTCTGAGATCATTTAACTCCTTATATTGTATAGTTGAGGAATCATAGGATCTGCCAGGACACTCAAGTTTTCAATTTGTACATGTGGGGCCCATAGTCCAACGATCCCGATCATTGATCAATGTGGCCCACAACGTATGGACTTTACCATCCAAAAGTCTCTAATGGGAATTTTGCATGAAGTCACTTGTTTCATTGGTATTTTACATTACTCATACACATACACCATGCTTACACACATACACTAAATGGGCACTCTAACCTATGACTTCAGGGTTGAAATGAGCCATGGGTTGGAACCCCACCCTATGACCCTATTTGTTGGTCTATTGTAGTTTGTGTATGAAATCCAACTCGTCCAAACAAGCCACCTCACTAAGAAAGCCGGATGACAAAAAAAAGCTAATCTAACCATCATATCGAGGGGCACATTTTTAGGTGGATTTTTATTGTTTTATATGGTATGGCCCACCTAATGATTATATAGATTTGGTTTTTTATTTTTATTTTTTGGGCATCTCATGATCATGGAGGGACTCCTGGCACAAACAATCGAATGACATTTGGGGGTTGTTTGGATTGTGGGCATTTGGATACTTGAAGGCGAAGATATAGCCCATGAATACCGATGTATAGGGGTGTGAACCCCACCTGCAAGGTGCGAAAAGATACGCGTGGGCTGCACTTGATGGTAATTGGTGGGCTTTTTTGTCTTTTAAATTGAATTGGCAATAGCGACCTTTTTTCCCTCCTTGGTTGTGCAATATTACAGGAATGATGAAGTCACCACTAGCCAATCAAATTTATAGTACCTACAGTTGGCTAGACGTCGTAGAACAACTTTGGATTCGAAAGATCTTAAGATTTCCGACTCCGTATGTCTTCCATGATTTGATTGCAGTTGTAGTTTTCTAGGTAAGGGCGCTGGTTACAAAAAAGGAAGGGTTTAGGAACTTTTTTGCCCCATGTTGTGTAATATCTACTTTATGGGGTTAGTTGATTTTTTGAAAATTTTAGTTAAGCTTTAGTAATATCACATCTAACCCTATTGCCCAGAGAATTGACTCATTGGCTGGTAGGCGAAAGCATAAAAGGAAAAATAAAGAAGATAAAGAAGAGAACTCAGTAAAGAAAAGTACAAGAATTATCTCGATCTTTAGAACTTGTGGAGTTAGAATTGGCTTGACTTTGAGGGGCAAGAAAAGGGGGAAGTCAGACACTCTTTTTATGCAAAAGGGATAATTAGACGATTCCATTTATATCCCCACTCCCACTTTGGAAAGATTTGATAATCGACTACTATTTGAGCTGGTTTGAAGGATTTACACCATTGAACTTGGGCAAAACTTTGGCTTTTATACTAACAAATCCATGATCCTGGAATTCAAACACTTATAAT
The DNA here is from genome assembly GCA_003013855.2 of Liriodendron chinense. NCBI lineage: Eukaryota > Viridiplantae > Streptophyta > Magnoliopsida > Magnoliales > Magnoliaceae > Liriodendron > Liriodendron chinense. Next base: position 13,938,313 of record ML058484.1, read on the forward strand.
CATCACACCCTCAGCAACACACTCTGTAATACCCTTTGATATTTTTTTGGAATGGTCATTGTGATGCGGTTTATATAGATGAAAACTGGAGCCTATTGAAAGACCACTTAGGACCTGTTTGGTTGGCATATGGGAATCTATTTCTAGTTTAAAATCTGGATTCCAACAAAATCTAATTTTAACTGGTGTGTTTGGTGGCAAATTCCAACCAAACAGGATTCCGTCTAGAAACCTAAATTGGCTGGAATTAGGATTAGTGGAAATGATGTGGGAGACTGTTTTTACGAAAGGGAAAAGAGGCAAAAGTGAGCATCATTCAATATTGATGATAATACCCTATGGTGGTGCCCACCTCGATGTATGCATTTTATATCCACGCGGTTCATCCGTTTCGAGAGCTCATTTAAGGGCATTAGATAAAAAAAATGAGGCAGATCTAAATATTAAGTGGACCATACCACAGGAAAACATTGTTGATTGAACGTCCACCATTAAAAACTTCCTAGGGCCCACTATAATGTTTATTTGCCATCTAACCCAGCCATCTATCTTACGGGACTACTATAGGCCAGGGGTCAAGTTCTCAGGCGGATCCGAAGCCCAAGTGGGCCATGCCGCAAGCAACGATTGGTTTACACACTTTTCAACCAAACAGAATTTAGATTACACAATTTTCAACCAAACAGCAATTTTCGGATGGAATTTAGGTTTCCAATTCAATTTCTACAATTTTGGATTCCAACACTGGAATTTGGATTTTCTCTACAATCTAGATTCTGCAACCAAACAGGCCCTTATAGCCTTATAGGTTGCTCTCATAGCTACCATTAGGATAGAATGTTAGAGAGTAGTGCGAGGCCTATGGGAGTGTAACTTTCAGAAAAATGACCAACTGTAAGTTTTTGTCATTTTTAGGCCCTAATTGCCGCGTGGATAATTCTAGGATGGTGGGGCTTATTGCATACAATTGAGATCTATCATTTTAGCTCTTTTTTAATCGATCAGAGCTAGTAGTTATGTACAATAGGTGCCAAGGGTCCTACTGATTCAATCTGGTGGGCCCCGCTACCACTGGAGTCAGTGAGATGTGCCCCATGAGCCATCATATATTTGTGTTTACTCCTTGCGGACCATCGATCATCTTGGGCCTACCGATCTGGATCATTTGATCATTTTGAGGCCAAGTTACGGGCCCTTGTCAAGATAACTAGGCTTATGAGGCCTTCTGCCTTGTACATTTTCAATTGGGTTAACTTTTGTAAGATTGCGGTCAGATCGGTTTAAAACCTTTTGATAGGAAAATCCGGTCCGTCTAGTACCTCCTTTACGATGGCTCCATGGTCTACTTCATCAAAACTGGTCAAGATGTTGAGTAGATGGCTCTCATACTGGGTGGGGTGTCTGTAGGTGGACAACCATAATCAAAATAATAGGATGCACTCTATCTACTTGCAATGAAAAAGCATCATATGTGGATATAATGTGCGGAACCCGTGGTGAAAAAGTAAAAACTCCTTATGTGAAATGATATTTTTTTCCTTTTAAGCATGTCCATTATGCGTGCATGCATGCATGGCATTTTTTCACTGACATTAGATGGACTACATGAAGTGTGCAATGCCAATGCTAATGAAAAAGCAACATGTGGGACCCACAATGAAAATTAAATATCCCTTGTATGAAATAACAATATCGTCCTTTTCACCATGAATCCGGATCGTCTGCTCAGCTTTAGCGGGTAAATCCTGTTTGTCGAGCACTTGATTGGTCCAGCTCAACACACGTCAGCACTGACTACATTAAGTGCAGCAGTGCTGACAATGTCAGTGATGAGCTGGACCAATTAGTGCTTGGCAAACAGGATTTTCCTGTTAAAGACGAGTAAACGATTCAAATTCTTTCACCATAAGTCCCACCCTGTGTAGGATGCAAATTGCATGTGCCCCTGACATAGAGATATTCTTGTGCCCCCTATTGTCGGAAGTTGCGTGGCCCTCATAGATTCCCTTTACAAATCCACTCCGTTCATCATTTTTGCAAGGCCACAATCTAACGATTTTGAAAATCAAGTAGATCCAAAATTCAGGTAGGCCACACCAAATGAAACAGTGGGAACGAGAAGGTCTGGCTATTGAAACCTTCCCAGAGTTGATCATGATGTTTATATGCCATCAAAACAGTTCATTTGGTTATTACCACTCAGATAAACTGTAGCCACAAATATCATTCTGATACAAAACTTCTGCGAACCACATAAAGTTTTCAATTGTGGGCATTCAATTCTCACTTTTTCATGTGGTATGGCCCAAACTGATGGATGGAGTGGATTTTTCACGGGCATATCTATGGGCCCCACACAGTTTCCAACAAGAGGGGCACAAGGAAAACCAGCTTGTGCTTGCACACGCGCACATGGCGATTTTTCATTAGCAATGGAGCAACTGATTAGAATAGATATTTTTACCAAAATGGCCCCAGTATATGGTCTTTTTACATTTTTACCTCCCTTTATAAAGGTTTTTTTTTAGCATTCTAACCACTTTTTGGAGAATCAGTGGACGAAAATACCCTTGCTTGAAACCCAGTGCCCGTACAGACCTTTGAGTGCAAGAGAAGCTTCATAACTTCGATCTCAAGGCACGTTGTGACCACTACTTGGTGATTGGTACCACTGGAAGGTAGATCTAATATATTCATCTTCATTGTGGCCCACTATTTCTTTGGGAAGGCGGTGACCTTAATACGAGCTTTATGTGGCCCACAAGACCTGTCAAATGATAATGGTGGTCAGTCATTACCAACCTTTTCCTTGTGTTGTGTGGTCCACAAGATCGGTGGATGTGGGTCATTCTTTGAACTATGACATTTCATCAAATTTTGACTTCAATGGACGAAATGGATTTAAGACATGCCCCACGATAGGCCTTAAAGACGTCGTCCAAAGATCCTTTATGTAGGGTCGAGGCCATTCAAGGACCCTGTTAACGTCAGATTTTGTAGTTGGATCCTCCAAATGTTCACCTTCTCTTCACCAGAGATTTCCCTCCGCCAAACCTGAAAGAAGGCAGACAGCGACTAAGGGTGGCTGGGGACCAGCCGTTAGCCCTCCGATGCTTAAGTCAGGCCAAAGCAAGAAGAAGAGTAGCCAAGCAAAACGGGACAAAGATTGAATGTTGTGTGTACCTTTCTCTTAATGGAGTCATCCCTTTATATAGATCCGAAGCGATTCAATCTGTTATACAAGATATCGAGATCCCGCTGATCTCGAGTACGATACGAGATTCTGCTGATTTCGTGGGATAAGATCCTTATCCTTAGTGACGAGATCTAACCAAATTACTTACTTCGGCAATCACGTCTCTTGATAGCAATCCCTTGAGATCCAGAATCAGCGGGGAAGATAAGCCCAAAATCGCCCTATACAGGCTGCTGGTAAGCGTAATAGTAGCGCTGATCACTCATGGAAACCGTAGTTGGAGTGATAACCGGCGAAAAGGAAGGAGACGCTGACGGGACGGAAACTACCGAACTGGGTGTAGCCCTGCTTAGTGTCGCAGAGGGATTAGACAAGCTGCTCGACGGGAATCGGGTGCTGGTACTGAAGGCTAAGAGATGTTGCCGCAGGAAAGCTGCTCGCATGTTGGAATATGGTCGCGAGTCCAAGTACTCGCTCATTTAGACATAACGTCTTTCAACGACTTGTGAGAAGGTCTGCTCGCGGATCGAGCTTTGCCGTATTTCACTATCGGTTATGAGAACTCGAGACTTGCGAATAGCTGCTCCGTATTTTTCAATCTGCGACTCTCGATCAGGTGAGCTCGAGAGTCGAGTGGGTGTCCCACACTTATCCAATCTGCAACTCTTGATCAGATGATCTCGAGAGTCAAATGGGCACTTCTGCGTGAAATCTTATCTCCACCATTTTGCCTATAACAGATGCCCCCCAAGTCCTTGCCGCCAAGAATTCTTAAGGAAAGGACTTAGCTTGTTGTCATGCGCGGCTGCCTCTTGCCTTTACTGAGAAGCCGTACATGATTAGGTTGGAATTAATGAGCGCCAGCCTTTCCGCAGTCAGAAAATGAAGAGACGCTCACCACGTGTCCAAGTATTTAATGGGCGTGCCTGCTCGAGTGCTGTGCCGAACGAGAGATCGCCACGTGCTACCATATACGGCGGAATGATTGCCTATAAATATACGGAGTCCGCCATATCTTCTGATTTTCACAGAAGTTTCAGAATTCTCCTTTGCCTTTCAATCATCTTCCTCCGGAGTTCCTTGGTGTCTTCCTCGATCTCTTTTGGTGCTCTTTCTTTCCTCTCGTACTATGGTATTTCTTCTTTCTTTTTCTTCTTAAATACCCCATGGCCGGTGATTCTGAGGAGACTACCGTTCCCTTAGGAGATGCCACCCCGGAATCCTCTGCTTCTAGCAACGCAAGGGTTCCGGCAGGTCAGTATACAGCGGCCGGATATCCCTCCATTCTATCGGAGAACCGGCTGCTGGAGTTGCGGGAGAGATTTTCAATCCCTAACTCAGTCGCTCTCCGGTTACCCAGAGATGGAGAGACGCCAGACTCCCCTCCCCTAGGGTGTGTGGCCTTCTATGAGTATCAACTCATTCTGGGGGTTCGCCTTCCCCTCCATCCCTTCATCCGGGATGTACTTCGATACTATAAGATTGCCCCTGGGCAACTTATCGTGAATGGATGGAGGGTGGTCCTAAGCTCATTCGTCCTTTGGGCTCAAGCCGGGAACGGGGAGCTTACAGCTGATGAGTTCCTCCGCATGTTCCGCTTGAAGAAGGCACCCTCCAGCGAAGGCTGGTATTATCTGTGTTATTGGCACCGGGATAACTTCGTGTTGGGAAAGCCCTCATCGAATTATCCCGGCTGGAGGAAGCGCTGGTTTTATGCATCCGGGAACTGGGAATTTGCTTCTTCCAGGGGCCCAAGAGTAAACCGCTTTTTCTGTGAAGGTAGGCACAATCCCGCATTGTGCAGTTTTTCTTCAATTAGGGTTTTAGGGTTTTACTTCATTTGACCCTTGTTTGTGCTCGCAGGTATCCCGGCCTTGAGAAAATCGAATTTGAAAGGAGGGATCAACGAAAAAATTGTAAAGGTGTACAAGGTGCCTATTGGTGATAGGCACGTCGAGACTTGCTTGTCTCCCTCACGTCTTGCAGCAGCGGGCTTAATACCCAGAAGAGAAGTCGAGATGACGCAGGTCGGAGAGAAGAGAGGTCTGCTGCCCCGGCTGAAGGGCACGAGCTCCAAGAGACAGAAGAAAACATCTGCCGGACCATCTCAACCATCCATCGAAAAGGGTAATGATCAGCCTGCTCCTCTTGCGAGCAGGGCGGGGGCTCCAGCAGGGCCCGCTATTCCTTCACTGGTGGTCGCACCCGGGCCGCCAGTGATTAATATCGTTGACAATTCCCCAGATGGGGCAGGGTCCAGCTGCCCCCCAGCTGAAGAAGCTCGTGAGCAAACGGAGCCTCGAGAGATGGCTCCTGCTCGTGAGTCAGCTCCTGCTCGCGAGCTGATTCCTGCTATCGATGAGGGACCTGCTCGCGAGACGATGGCCCCTCCTCGCGAGCCGTCTGGGATGATCGTTGCCCAACCTTCCGGTAGTGGGACATATTCTGTTCCTCGCCACCTCCACTCAATATGTAAATTCTTATTTGAGAACGTCCCGCCCCAATCCTTCGGCTCTCTTCCCGAGCCAAGCCCCGAGAGCCTCTTCCTTGAGGTAGGGATAAGGATGGCTCAGGTAGAACCTCCTAGTCCAAACTTTATTATTTTGGGGTTTCTTAAGTATTTTTTCTCACCCCTCTTTTTTGTTTGCAGGGCTTGGACCTCATCTTGCGGACGAAGCGAGACATCGTCACCGCTCGCCGCGTAATAGATGAGGCAGATGAGAAGAGGATCGCTTTGGAGAAGGCGGTCCAGGGACGAGATCAACTCCTCAAGTCCCGTGAGGCAGTGATCTCCAAGAGAGATGAGGAGATAAAAATCCTCATAGAGAAAGTCCAAGTGTTGACCGAAAGGTATCAAGCTTTGGACACTAAGTTCGCGAAGACCGCCGACTTGAAGGAGAAGGCGGAGAGAGAGAAGGAGATCTTTCGCCAAGACAAGATCTCATTGGAGGAGCGGCTTGCGGAGGCCAGGTCGCAGCTCAAGGAATCCAACGAGAACTTAGAGAAAGAGCGCTCCGCTCTTGCACAGCTTAAGGACGACTAGATCCATTGGGACGAGGAGAAAGTCGCCCTTGTAAAAATGCTCTCGGAGGAAGGTCCTCGGGCAATCTCTGAGTTCCGGATTTCGCAGCTATATGACGATGAACGATATGAGTCATATGATGCTGGTCGAGACTTTGCACTAAGAGTAGTGCAACGAATGATCCCATCCTTCGATATGGGGGAATTCGGTCGAGTCGCGACCATCATAGCTGCAGAAGAACAAGCTGCTGCCGAGAACGAGGTGACTGAAGTCACGCAGGCTGGAGGGGCTCCTGAAGCGGGCCCTGAAGTCGAGAGCGTGGCTCCTCCTCCAAGAGATTGATTTCCTTTTATTTTCTTCTCTCTTGTACTCGCGATCATGTATCTGTAATCGTTTAAACATCAATGAAAAGATATTTTTGGAAGTGTTACTGTTTTGTTGCTGTTTTCTCTTTATCTTTCATTTGTGCTTTGTGTTGGTCTCATGTTGACTCATCAGAGGATGCGACCCCTTAATTCGAACACGAACTGCGCTGCTCGCATTTAGGGTGTACGACCCCATAATTCGAGACGAGTTGCGGTGCTCGCATTCTGGAAGTGCGATCCCTTTCATCAGTCGCGAGCAACTAACTCATGTAAATGAATTAGACTCAATCCGGGGGTCGTGTGACCGTGTCCACGTTGAGATAGACTGATCTATCGATTGAGATTTTGATTCTACCAAGGGCAGAAGGTTGGTCAAGAGAGCACGTATGCTCTCTTCGGGGCTATTTTTAATCCATAGAATGGAGAAGCAACCAACTGGTAATGATTTCAGTCCTACCAAGGGTAGGCAATTGGCCAAGAGGATGTGTATGCATTCTCTTCAGGGCTATTCAGGTCCATGTAAATGGAGTAGCGACCAAAAGATATCCTTTACTTTATTCATAAAATGTTGTAATAAACTACATCGAATCTAGGGGTAGTATCGTAGCAAATGCTCCACGTGCCAAGGGCGATGTACGGGCTTCCCTTGCATGTCTTCAAGATAATAAGTACCGGGTTGCACAACCCTAATAACCCGATACGGGCCTTCCCAATTTGGATCCAATGAACGAGTAGGAACTCCGAGATTTTGCCTTAGTACCAAATCTCCGGGTTGGAAGGATCTAGGCCGAACCCTAGCATTTCGATAACTAGCAATACGTTGTTGATACGCTGCCACTCGTACTTGAGAAGCATTTCTTCGCTCTTCCAAGAGATCGAGATGAAGTCGGAGGTTTTCCTGATTACTCGCGGGATCATACTGCTCGATCCGATATGAGGACACTTGAATTTCCACTGGTACCACTGCGTCGACACCAAATGCTAAGGAGAAAGGGGTTTCACCTGTTGATGTACAAGCCTTGGTTCTATATGCCCATAATACTTCTGGCAAAAGCTCTGGCCACACCCCTTTACATTCATCTAGCTTGGTCTTTAAATGGTGCTTGATGATCTTATTCACTGCCTCGACCTGCCCATTCGCCTGAGGATGATATGGAGAAGTGCGGAGATTACGTATCTTCCATTTTTCGCAAAATTCATCAAAGGCTGCGTTGTCGAACTGCGTTCCGTTGTCGGTAATTATAGTGTGAGGAAGTCCAAAACGGCATATGATATTTCTCCATATGAACTTCGTTGTTTGTTTCTCAGTAATCTTGGCTAATGGTTCTGCCTCGGCCCATTTGGTGAAATAATCAACCGCCACGATCGCGAACCTATTTTGTCCCTTTCCCATGGGTAAGGGCCCGATGATATCGACCCCCCATTGAGCAAAAGGCCAAGGACTATCAACTGGGGTCATCCGCTCGGACGGTACATGAGGTATAGGTAAATATCGTTGGCACTTGTCACATTTTTTAGAAAATGCAATTGCGTCTGCTTTCATAGTGGGCCAATAATATCCTTGCCTCATCGCTTTATATGCTAGGGATCGCCCCCTGGGATGGTTACCACATGCCCCCTGGTGTACTTCGTCTAGAACACGAAATGCTTCTTCTGGATGAAGACACCTTAAATAAGGCAAGGAGAAGCTTTTTCGCAACAATATTCCATCTTGCAAGGTGTACCTGGCAGCTCGAAGCCGAATTTGTCTTGCAGCTTTCTTGTCGTCTGGCAGGTTTCCGTCTCTGAGATAAAGGATGATAGGATCCATCCAGCATGGGGATGATTGTACTGATATTACTTGCTCGAGAGTCGCTTGGTCGATACTCAGGTTCTGACGGTGCTCGATGGGGATCGAATGTGATAACTCCGATTCTGGTGCAGAGGCGAGCTTTGCCAAGGAATCCGCAAGTTGGTTCTGCTCGCGACGAATATGAATTATTTCATAAGTCTTCAGTTTTGCGAGCAGGATGAGGACACGAGACTTGCACAACGCCATCCTTTCTTCTTTGGCTTCGAATTCACCAAGGACTTGGTTAACAATGAGCTGGGAGTCGCTATGAATTAACAGATTCTGAACTGCAAGGATAATGGCCAGTTCGAGACCAACGATCAGGGCCTCATATTCTGCTTCATTATTTGAGACACGAGATTCGAAACGCAGAGCATATTGAAAATGCGACCCGTCGGGGGCCACTAAAATCAGGCCCGCTCCGCTGCCAGTGGCCCGCGACGACCCGTCCACGAAGAGTGACCAAGGAGGCTAGTCGCTGGTCATGGTATTATCTTCGGAAGAGTGTGTGAATTCTGCGATGAAGTCAGCTACGGCCTGGCCCTTGACTGCGGTCCTAGGACAGAATGAGATATCGTGCTCGCTGATCTCGACCGCCCATTTAGTTAACCGTCCGGAAGCCTCAGGTTTTTTAAGGACTTGTTGTAGCGGATGATTTGTCGGTACTAAAATAGCGTGGGCTTGAAAGTATGGTCGCAGTTTTCGAGCCGCCATGACTAAGGCTAGGGCCAGTTTTTCCATATCAGAATACCGAGTTTCCGCATCAACCATTGCTCGACTAATATAATAAATGGGCCTTTGTACCCCGGAATCTTCTCTTATTAAAGCGGCGCTAACGGCTGTAGAGGACACAGATAAATAAAGAATAAGCTGCTCATGTGCTACAGGTTTAGATAAAATGGGGGGTGCGCTCATGTATAGCTTCAATTGTTGGAAAGCTTCCTCACACTGTGGCGTCCATTTCCAATCAGACTTGGCCGTTGCACGAAGGAGTTTGAAGAATGGTAAACATTTGTCAGATGCTTGCGAGATGAACCTGTTCAACGATGCGATGCGACCAGCCAGACGCTGGACGTCCTTCAGAGTGGTGGGGGATTTCATCTCTATCAATGCTTTTATTTTTCCAGGATTTGCCTCAATTCCGCTCTGGCCGACCATGAACCCGAGAAACTTCCCTGCAGACACACCGAACGCACATTTTTCGGGGTTCAATTTCATTTAATACCTCCTCATTAGGTCGAAGGCTTCTCGAAGATCAGAAATATGATCACCTTCTTCAGTGCTTTTCACGAGCATGTCATCAACATAAACTTCCATATTCCTACCAATTTGAGCAGCGAATATTTTGTTCACGACGTTGATAAGTGGCCCCTGCATTTTTAAGACCGAACGGCATTACCTGGTAGTAATATAATCCTCGATCTGTGATGAAGGCGGTATGCTGGCTATCAGGTGGATGCATCATGATTTGGTTGTAACCAGAATAAGCATCCATAAAGCTAAGCAGAGCGTGTCCAGCTGTTGAATCGACTAGCTGGTCGATCCGCGGTGTTGGGAAGCTATCTTTGGGACATGCTTTGTTCAAGTCTGAATAGTCGACGCACATTCTCCATTTGCCATTAGCTTTCCGGACGAGAACTACGTTCGCGACCCACTCTGGGTAGTCAACTTCTTTTATGAAATTGGCCGCGAGCAGCTTCTCGACTTTAGTTTTGATCGCCATTTGCCTTTCTGCAGTGAAGGCACGTCGACGCTGGTGTACGGGTTTATGTTTCGGGTCGATGTTGAGACGATGTGCGATGACACTGGGATCGATGCCTGGCATATCTTTATGAGACCAAGCAAACACGTCCTGGTATTCAGTGAGGAAACGGATCAAATCTTTGCGGTGGTCACTGGTTAAGGAGGACCCGATGTACACGATCTTAGACGGGTCGCCTTCGGTCAGGTGAATTACCACTGTTTCCTCCCCCGGAGTTCCTGACTTCAGAGCATTTTCTCTCGGATCCAACGAGGTTGGGGGGGGGGGGGGGGAACGTCGGGTGAATCTTGAGCTATCTCCATGACGGGTGTCGCTTGAGCCTTCTTTCGATCTTGGAGGGCTATCTGGTAGCAAGACCGTGCCTCCTGTTGACTTCCTCGCACGACCCCGATACCATTTGGGGTAGGAAATTTAACACACAGATATGAAGGGTGTAAGGCTGCCCCAATCTTAGTTAGAGACGGCCACCCCAAAATGGCTTTATATGCTGATTTTCGGTCCACCACGAGGAAGTTCACGAAGACGGTGGTCTTCGCTGGACTTTCTCCAAAAGTAACTGGGAGATTGATGCTCCCTTCAGGTGTTACTACCTCTCCTCCAAAGCCGACGAGGGGGGTCGATACTGGCTTGAGGAGGTTTCTGGCAAGAGCCATTTTATTGAAAGCCTCTAAATATAAAATGTCGGCTGAGCTACCTGTATCCACCATAATTCGATGAGTTAGATAATTCGATACCTTTAATGTGACTACGATGGAGTCTTCATGAGGGAAGTGAATTCCTGCTGCATCTTCGAGGGTGAAAGAAATTGGAGGATGGTTTGCTTTCGATGAGCTGGATGTCTGTTCCAGCCAATAGATTTGCTGGGGTTCTTTGGACGCCTTTCGAGCGTATGCCTTTCTTGAAGCTTGAGAGTCGCCCCCGCAAGCTGGTCCCCCGACGATAGTGCGAATTTCTCCTGTGGGCTCAGCGTCCTCTTGGTCGGTTTGATGATGAGGCGGTTCCTTTTGGCGAGATGAGGTCTTCGCCCTTTCTGGTGATCGATTTTTACGAGCAACATAATCCTGGAGATGGCCTTTTCGAATAAGGGCTTCGATATGGTCTCGTAGAGAGATGCAATCCTGGGTTCTATGCCCGTGATCTTTGTGGAAGTAACAGAACTTGCTCTTGTCCCTCTTCTGGGGATCGAATTTGATCTTTGCAGGCCACTTCACATATGGCTTGTGTTTAATCTCCATTAGAACCTTTTCATGATACCGATTAAGAGGAGTGTAGTTATGATATTTACCAGAGTAAGGCTTCTTGGGAGAACGATCGCGCTGATCACGACGATATTTCTTATCTGTAGAAGAGGTTCCTTCTGGCTTGCGTTTCTTACTTTGTACTCCATGGCGTGTCAATGCGATTTCTTCTGCATTGATATATTTCTGAGCTTTGGCTTGGAACTTTGCCATAGTTTTCGGAGGGCTTTTATCTAAGGCAAACCTGAATTTCTCGCTCGTTATTCCGGCAATGAGAGCTGTAAGACCCTTTTCTTCAGTGCAACCCTCAGTTTGGACGGCTTCGGCAGTGAACCGTACTGTGAACTCCTTTATTGTCTCCCCATGCTGCTGTCTCAGATTCATCAGATGGGAGGCTGGCTTCTTAATGCGAATGCTTCCCATGAACTGAGAAAGGAATATCTCCGATAACTGGGAAAAGGAACTGATGGAACGAGGCTTTAACCCCCGGAACCACGTACGAGCTGCTTCCTTCAATGTTAAGGGAAAAGCCCTACACATGATTTCTGAACCATGTCCCTCCAACTCCATGAGGGACCTGTATGTTTCCAGATGTTCAAGAGGGTCGCCAATACCTGTGTACGGGGTGATAACAGGCGTTCGATACTTTCTAGGTAATGGGGCTTCCATAACCTCGCTGGTGAAGGGGGACTCGGATTGATGTATCGCCGCCATGACGGCAGATGGCCGATTTGCCTGGTATCGCTGTTCCATGACATCAAAACGATCATGGATTCTTTTGAGATCTCCTTCCCATAGTAGGGTATAGCTCGATGTTTCAGCAGTGGAGCCCTGCGGTTGAGGTTGTCGAGACGAACTAGAATGTATAGAATGTGGAGACGGTACAGGGGGATGGCTGCCAAGTGGTGGGACCTGTGGTTCGTCCATAGAATGTCTAGATGCCACTGGTATGGGCTGCGGTGGTAACCCTTCGGAGGCTTGTCTCTGAGGTTCGGGAAAATGCTGATCAAGCCGATTTGACAGCGCTTGAACTCCGGCATTTAGAGTCAGAAGGGTGTTTCCGAGGAAACGTAAGACATCGTCTTGATTTCCAGAAGCCTCCAGTAATGGGTTTGTTGACTGCATATTCGGGGCTCCTTGAGGGATATTCGTCGGATCAGGTGGAAGGGCAGGTACAGATTCCGTCTCATCGGGCGGAGGTGGTGGCTGCCTTGAAGTTGAAGGATGAACGGCCTTTTTAGGAGGCATCGCCGAAGGATTTTGATCGGTGGAACGATTGATTTTGACGATCAAGCCGTTCCCACAGACGGCGCCAAACTGTTAACGTCAGATTTTGTAGTTGGATCCTCCAAATGTTCACCCTCTCTTCACCAGAGATTTCCCTCCGCCAAACCTGAAAGAAGGCAGACAGCGACTAAGGGTGGCTGGGGACCAGCCGTTAGCCCTCCGATGCTTAAGTCAGGCCAAAGCAAGAAGAAGAGTAGCCAAGCAAAACGGGACAGAGATTGAATGTTGTGTGTACCTTTCTCTTAATGGAGTCATCCCTTTATATAGATCCGAAGCGATTCAATCTGTTATACAAGATATCGAGATCCCGCTGATCTCGAGTACGATACGAGATTCTGCTGATTTCGTGGGATAAGATCCTTATCCTTAGTGACGAGATCTAACCAAATTACTTACTTCGGCAATCACGTCTCTTGATAGCAATCCCTTGAGATCCGGAATCAGCGGGGAAGATAAGCCCAAAATCACCCTATACAGGCTGCTGGTAAGCGTAATAGTAGCGCTGATCACTCATGGAAACCGTAGTTGGAGTGATAACCGGCGAAAAGGAAGGAGACGCTGACGGGACGGAAACTACCGAACTGGGTGTAGCCCTGCTTAGTGTCGCAGAGGGATTAGACAAGCTGCTCGACGGGAATCGGGTGCTGGTACTGAAGGCTAAGAGATGTTGCCGCAAGAAAGCTGCTCGCATGTTGGAATATGGTCGCGAGTCCAAGTGCTCGCTCATTTAGACATAACGTCTTTCAACGACTTGTGAGAAGGTCTGCTCGCGGATCGAGCTTTGCCGTATTTTACTATCGGTTATGAGAACTCGAGACTTGCGAATAGCTGCTCCGTATTTTTCAATCTGCGACTCTCGATTAGGTGAGCTCGAGAGTCGAGTGGGTGTCCCACACTTATCCAATCTGCGACTCTTGATCAGATGATCTCGAGAGTCAAATGGGTACTTCTGCGTGAAATCTTATCTCCACCATTTTGCCTATAACAGACCCCATTGTTGTTTTGTTGGGACTCTTCTTCTTCCTTTTTTAACAATTCTTCCATGGGATCCACCATCACCCCCCTCCAATTGCATTTTTTGGCATATGGTCACTATCAACTTCTCCGGCGTACGAGCACTACCAACAACTTCTCTAACCCTAAAAACGAGTGTTGTTTTTGCTTCGACGATCACATTTCTTAAATATGGAAACCATTGATGGTTAAAGACATTTTGAATGGATTTTTTATTTTACTTTTCGCGAAATAACATTTTCTTGGAGATGGAAGCCCTTTTGGTTGTGGGTAGAGAGGGGTGGTCGTGGAGAGAAGTGATTGTCGTGAAGAGAAGTGATTGTCAGAAGGGATTTTAGGTGGAGAGGGATAGTTGTGGTCGTCATGTGGGAGACAATGAAGGATATATAATCTGAATTTTATAATTTATTTCCTTAGATGAACAGTCATGTAAACCTCGCCCCTTAACATATGTCAACCAGGGTCAAGGTTGTCATATGTTAAGGGTTTGAGTTGCCATGTGGTAAAGGTTGAGGTTGTCATGTGTAAAGGGTAAGGGTCATGGTTAGGCCTGGCAAAATTCCACATGACCCGCTAAACCGCACGAAACTTGCATGAAAAAACCAGTGTTCGGGTCTAGCCTTATCATGTCGGGTCACTAACGGGTTGACCCGTTAAGACCCGTTAACATAACGGGTCGGGTCAATGTTTCACCCGCAAACCCGTTTAACCCATTAACATAATGGTCTAGATCACCAAACCATGGCCCACCTATGAACCTTGTCACTTCATACGTAATATTGCAATGTACAGGTGATTCCTCCTCGTCTCACGAGTGAATCCTATTGTTTTTTGTGATAGAATGGGCCCACTAGGTGGACCACAACTGTATGTTGGGTCAAATTGTCAGTTGTCCTCATCAACTGTGTGACCATCTGATGAGTAGACTGGCCTAACGAGTTAAACAGGTCGGGTTACAGGTAACCCATTAAATTAACGAATGGGTTTGGGTTTCTAGATTTCGACCCGTTAGTTAACAGGCTGGGTTTGGGTGAGCAAATTTTTGGCATGACACGACACAAACACGGTTCAACACGACTCATTGCTAGGCCTAGTCATGGTTGCCATGTGTTAAGGGCCTGGGTTGTTATGTGTTAAAGGTCTGAGTTGTCATGTGTTAAGGGTTGTGGTTGTTATATGTTAGAAGTTATGGGGCCCACTTTGGAGTATGTGTCAAATCCACTCCATCCATTGGATTTAGAATTTAATTTAATGCCATGGGCCAAAGAATGAGTTACATCCACAGACAAAGTAGACCCCACCACAAGGAAACAATTGGGAGTGAACAACCATTGTTATCAATTGTTGTGGGTCATAAAGAACTCGTATCTACTTGAAATTAGTGTCTTTTGGCCAAAATGTGGGCCACAAAGAGAATAAACAGATTGGATCTCTCTTCAAGTAGGTCCAATCACCATGCGATGGCTAACAGATGCATTGGGATTGGGGCTACAAAGTTTCACCTGCAAGCAAAAGCAAGTATAGGGGCACCTCATAAAGGCAAAGGCATTTTGGTCTTGTAAAAAATAAAAAAGATGAGGGTTAAATAAAAAAAAATGAAAAGAGACTTTTCTTAAAACGGCCATACCTTGAGGCCATTTTAGTAAAAAATTGAATGCTTGAAGAAGGAGCCCAACCGTTTCCTTATGGTGTGTGGTCCACAACATTGATGGATGTGGGTCATTCTTTGAACTATGACATTTCATTAAATTTTGACTTCAATGGACGAAATGGATTTAAGACCTACCCCACGATGGGCCTTAAAGACGTCATCCGAAGATCCTTTATGTAGGGTCGAGGCCATTCGAGGACCCCATTGTTGTTTTGTTGGGACTCTTCTTCTTCCTTTTTTAACAATTCTTCCATGGGATCCACCATCACCCCCCTCCGATTGCATTTTTTGGCATACGGTCACTATCAACTTCTCCGACGTACGAGCACTACCAACAACTTCTCTAATCTTAAAAACAAGTCTTGTTTTTGCTTCGACGATCACATTTCTTAAATATGGAAACCATTGATAGTGAAAGACATTTTGAATGGACTTTTTATTTTACTTTTTGTGAAATAACATTTTCTTGGAGATGGAAGCCCTTTTGGTTGTGGATAGAGAGGGTTGGTCGTGGAGAGAAGTGATTGTCAGAGGGGATTTGAAGTGGAGAGGGATAGTTGTGGTTGTCATGTGGGAGACAATGAAGGAGATATAATCTGAATTTTGTAATTTATTTCCTTGGATGAACAGTTACGTAAACCTCGCCCCTTAACATATGTCAACCAAGGTCGAGGTTGTCATATGTTAAGGGTTTGAGTTGCCATGTGGTAAAGGTTAAGGTTGTCATGTATAAAGGGTCAGGGTCATGATTAGGCCTGGCAAAATTCCACATGACCCGCTAACCCGCACAACCTGGATGAAAAATCAGTGTTCGGTTCTAGCCTTATCGTGTTGGGTCACTAACGGGTTGACCCATTAACATAACGGGTCGGGTCAGTGTTTCACCCGCGAACCCGTTTAACCCATTAACATAATGGTCTAGATCACCAAACCATGGCCCACCTATGAACCTTGTCACTCCATCATATGCAATATTGCAACGTAAGGTGATTCCTCCTCGTCTCACGAGTGAATCCTATTGTTTTCGGTGATAGAATGAGCCTACTAGGTGGACCACAACTGTATGTTGGGTCAAACTGTCAGTTGTCCTCATCAATGGTGTGACCATTTGATGAGTAGACTGGCCTAACGGGTTAAACGGGTCGGGTTACGGGTAACCCATTAAATTAACGAATGGGTTTGGGTTTCTAGATTTCGACCCTGTTAGTTGATGGGCCAGGTTTGGGTGAGCAAATTTTTGGCATGACACGACACAAACACAGGTTCAACACGACTCATTGCTAGGCCTAGTCATGGTTGTCATGTGTTAAGGGCCTGGGTTGTTATGTGTTAAAGGTCTGAGTTGTCATGTGTTAAGGGTTGTGGTTGTTATATGCTAGGAGTTATGGGGCCCACTGTGGAGTATGTGTCGAATCCACTCCATCCATTGGATTCATAATTTAATTTAATGCCATGGGCCAAAGAATGAGTTACATCCACAGATAAAGTAGACCCCACCACAAGGAAACAATTGGGAGTGAACAACCACCGTTATCGATTGTTGTGGGTTATAGA
This sequence comes from Liriodendron chinense, assembly GCA_003013855.2. Lineage (NCBI taxonomy): Eukaryota > Viridiplantae > Streptophyta > Magnoliopsida > Magnoliales > Magnoliaceae > Liriodendron > Liriodendron chinense. The sequence goes on from ML058484.1 coordinate 13,955,233, forward strand.
GAACTCGTATCTACCTAAAATTAGTGTCTTTTGGCCAAAATGGTCGGCCACAAAGAGAATGAAGAGATTGGATCTCTCTTCAAGTAGGTCCAATCACCACGCTGATGGCTAACAGATGCATTGAGATTGGGGCTACAAAGTTTCACCTGCAAGCAAAAGCAAGTATAGGGGCACCTCATAAAGGTAAGGGCATTTTGATCTCGTAAAAAATAAAAGAGATGAGGATTCAAAAAAGAAGAAGAAAAGAGACTATTTTCTTAGAACGACCATACCTTGAGGCCATTTTAGTAAAAAATTGAATGCTTGAAGAAGGAGCCCACTTGGCTGCGATTGGACCCACCCTGATGTATTCATTATATACTATGTTCATCTGTTTTTCCAGCTTATTCTAGGGGGGCATAGTAACAAAAATTAGGGCATGGTACAAAAAAAGAAGCTAATAAAATTTGAAGTGCATGTCACCATTCAAAACTTCATAGGGTCCACCGTAATGTTTATCTACCATCCAAACTGCTGATAAGGTCACACAAACTCAGCTGAAAGGAAAAAATAATATAATAATAACAAATATTAGCTTGATCTAAAAATTTTGTGGCCCACAAAAGATTTTTAATGGTCAATAACCATTGTTTCACATGGTGTGGTCCACCTGAATTTTGTTTTCTTTCATTTTCGAGACTGTCCTAAAATAAATTGGAAAAAACATATGGAAAGTGTGTATATAGAATGCATACATCAAGGTGAGCCTGTGGTCAGGATCCCACCCCCATTGCGCCATTGCGGGATCCGGGTGGCGGTGAAGTGGCGCTAAAAAACGGAGAGCGGTAGGTGCACTTGACCTCACTCAAGACAGTGCGCCCATTACTGTAGGGCCCACCTTGATGCATGTATTCTATATCTACGCCATCCATCTGTTTTTCCGGATCATTTTAGGGCATTAGCCCAAAAGTGAAGCCGAATCAGATCCAAATCTCAGGTGGACCATACCGTAGGAAATAGTGGTGATTGAATGGCCTTCCATTGAAAACTTTCTACGGCCCACCGTAATTTTTATTTGCCATCTAACCTGTTGATAAGATGACACAAAACTTGATGAAAGAAAAAAAAATAAAAAGCTTGATCCGATACCTGACGCATGAGAAGTTTTTAATGGCCGATCACCTTGGTTTCCTATGGTATGGTCCACCTGGAATTTGTACATGCTTTGTTTTTGAGCTCATGCCCTAAAATGATCTTGAAAAAATTCGATAAACAACATGAATTTAAAATACATACACTATAGTGGGCTCCACAACAAAAGTTACATTATCTTGGGTGAGGCGGGGAGCCCACCTAATCCGCTCCCTAAAAAAGATGGGAGCGGATTAGGTGTTACCCGGGTAACCCTTAAGATGGGGCCCACCTTAATGATGTGTTATATGTCCACATCGTACATCCGTTTTTCTAGCAGGAAGTGTTCCAAAAAAATAAGTAGATCCAAATCTTAGGTGGACCACACCACAAGCAAATATTGCTGATTGAACTCCCACCATAATGTTTATTTTCCATCCAACCCGTGGATATAAGGTGAAACAGATCTTGATGAAGGGAAAAATATAAAAATCAGCTTGATCTAAAACTTTTGTGGCCCACAAAAAAAAGCTTTTAATGATCATTCACCACTGTTTCCAGTGTCATGGTCCACCTGAAATTTGGATCCACTTAAGTTTTGGGATCACATTCTAAAATGATACGAGAAAATGGGTTGACGGCATAGATAAAAAAATAATAATAATAAAATAAAATAAAAATCATCAAAGTGGGCCCCACAAGGTAAGAGTAACAACCCGAGTAACCCGTAATTGGGTCTCCAAAAGATGGGAGTTTCAGTCACGCAAATTTGCTGCAACACTTGTATTTGCAGGGTGTAGGTGTGACAAAAAGATTTGTGGGACCCAGCGTGATTCATATGTCATGTCACACCAATTGACGATCAAACGTGAGCCCCCCACATAAAAAAATCAGATCGATCTGCAACTCAGGTGGGCCACACCACAAGGGACGATTTAGATAGGACGCCCACCTTGATTTTGACGTTCCATCTAACTTGTTCATAAGGTGGGTCCCACTGTAATCAAAGGAAAACCAAATATCAGCTTCATCTAAAGATTCGGTGGATCCTGAGAATGTTTCAATGGTCAGCATCCTATCTCCCCTTTTCCCTGTGGTGTGGCACACTCGGATGGGACTAATTTTTAGGGAGAGAATTAGCTGTTAGTGGGTGTTGCCCTAACCGTGTGGGGCCTACCTTGATGTATTTGTTGTATATCCACGCCGTCCATCTGTTTTTTCATCTCATTTTAGGACGCTATTCCAAATCATAAGAAGATCCAAATCTCAGGTGGGTCATACCAATAGAAACAGTGATGAATAACCATTAAAAACTGTTTGCGGTCAACAAAAGTTTTGAATTAATCTGATATTTCTAATTTCCCTTCAACCAGATATTCTTGACATTATCAACAGGTTGGATTGCAAATAAACATTAAGAAAACGTTATGATGGGCCCTTTAGAATTTTTAATAGTGAGACACTCAATCACCACTATTTCGTGTAGTGTGGTCCACCTGAGATTTGGATCTGCATAAAGGTTGGTACCCTCATTCTAGAATTATCTGTAGAAACGGATGGACGGCGTGGATATACAGCAAATCATCAAGGTGGGCCCCACGGTAGGGGTAACACCCACTAAGCTGTTACCCGGGTAACACTCAATTCGTGCTCTCATTTTTAAGCTTGCTTACCAACATAAGCAGGTGTGAATGATGAACAGAGTACATCATGGTGGGGCCCACATTGCTTTTGCTACCAGGGCTACCTGCAATGACTTTGCATGACCACGACTTCACATGCAGGATTCCCTTAATCTTTCGGACCGTGATCCTGTTCAACACTTGTACGCACCACGTACAGAACCGAGCTCTATGGACCCATCTTGTTGTGTATGTGTGACATCCACTCCCTCTATCATGTGTGTCTACCAGTTTTAGTCTATGGGGTGAAAATTCAGCTCAGTATGCAAGGGTGGTGGGCCACACAACAGGGAACAATGGGGGAGGGAATGCCAACCTTGGGTTTGAGCCTAGCATGGTATGTTCACTTCATCCAACCCATTTATTACGTGTGGCTCATCACGGTGATTTTAGGCATGATTTTACATAGTTTCACGTGATATGGATCAACTGGGTTTTGGATAGGCATGATTTTTGGACTGCATGGTGAAATAAGAAAGCCCACCTAATGGATGGAGTGGATTTTACGTTCACAAACATTTGTTGATGAGGATTCGTAAATATCTCTGGCCGCTTATGTGCTTATGGGACCTGTACCCTCCACCCTACTGGTTGTAGGCAGGGGCCCGTGACTCACTGTGCTCTTCCTGTGACATCTCTCCTCCCATTGGATGATTTTTGTAATTGTTTACACATTACCTATCACAGAGTAGGATGAGACAGATTATGTACTTTCCCGTCTGTCCCGAGCTGGGGACAAGCTAGGGCTGTGAGGGTCCGTGATGTATGGATTGTTGAAAAAAGTTGTTTTAAAAACAATTTTAAAAGAAAAAATAGGCGTTTGGTTTTTGTCCTATATCGGATGGGAGAAAGAATTTTTACCTCTTTATAAGTAGGGTGTTGTGCACCTTACTTATTTATGGTGGAAGAGAGGGAGAATGGTGGCTTGTTCGCACTGGAACACTGTGCACGCGCACGCGCACAGGCTCGGTCTAGGGCACGGGCACGGGCTCGGACTAGGTGCGAGGGCGTGGGCACGTGAGGCAGTGTGGCTGTAGAGGCGCTAGTGGCGCACTTGGCATTATGGATCTGGACCAAAACTGCCAGCCACCCTTGCCTATATAAACCGGACAGGTCTGGTTCATTCCAACACAACAACAGCAATCACAACCATCACTACTGAACCAGCACCCATCTAAGACTATTAGCCTCTCGGTTTGGTTGATTCAAACCAAGCCACTTAGACCAGCATAGTGGTCTACTGCTACAAGAAGAAGACCTCCATTCTTGTTCTCTCTTTCTTTTCTTTATCTGCCAGAGTGTGTTACTGAGTTCCATAGTGGTTTCTTCATTTTTTGTTGAACGCAGAATCACATAAGGCTCGTCGTATCCTGGAAGCAATCCGCCTGCAACCTATCAGCAGACTCAAAATACTTTGAGTAGGGGCGAATTACGCTTTAAGGACAGCGTGTTTTTTTACGTGCTTCAGCCTATCCTTATTTCTCGGTTTTTTCCAATTAATTTATTTTTAAGATCAGAAATTTCTCAACAATCTTAAAGCGTAATTTTTCTGATATGGAAACCGAAGGGGTATCATCAATCAAACTGATGAACCAGGATCTGATTCGTCTGGATCGGTTCGATGGAACCAATTTCACCAGATGGCAAGATAAGATAAAGTTCCTGCTTACGGCATTGAAGATATTCTATATCTTAGACCTGAACTTGAAGCAGCTTCCTCCAGCTACTGATACAGACACGACTGAGCAGATCAACGCACGCATCAAGAGAGAAGAAGATAATCTGCTGTGTCAAGGACACATTCTGAACACACTATCTGATCGTCTGTATGATCAATACACAAGAACTGAATCTGCCAAAGAAATTTGGACCGCTCTCGAGTTTAAATTCAAGACCGAAGAAGAAGGTACGAACAAATATCTAATAGCTAGCTATTTCGACTACATCATGGTAGATAACAAATCGCTGTTAGCCCAAATCGAAGAACTACAACTAATTGTTGGCAAAATTAGTGCCCTAAAAATTGATATCCCTGAAGCTTTCCAAGTCGGGGCTATTATCGCAAAATTGCCCCCGAGTTGGACAGAATACAGGAAGAAACTGCTACATAAAATCGAGGATTATTCACTGGAGCAAATCCAGAAACATATCCGAATAGAGGAAGAATCCCGAAACCGTGAAAAGAAAAATAGAAATGGAAATTCCCCATCCAAGGTGAAAGCAGTAGAAAGTACACAAAACAAGAATCCAGAGAAGAACGATTCCCTGAAACCCAATAAAGGGAAATTCAAGAAATCACAGAAGAAGAACGGAAAGTTCAAAGGCCCTTGCCATGTCTGTGGGAAAACCGGGCATTATGCTCGAGTATGCCGTCTTCGAAAATCGAAGAATGAGGCAAGTGCAGTTGAAGAAGACATAGTTGCCATGATTACTGAGGTAAACATGATCCAAGGCAAAGTACCCAGTTGGTGGTATGATACAGCAGCCACAGTCCATGTAAGCTATGACAGATCAGCCTTTAAAACTTATGAAGACGTGACCGATGGTTAAGAGGTCCAAATAGGTAATGAAGTCCGATCGAAGGTCGTAGGTAAAGGAACCGTGGAACTAGTCTTTACCTCTGGAAAGAAAGTGATCCTAACTAATGTACTGCATGTCCCTGACATGAGACGAAACTTAGTTTCTGGAGATCTTCTGGAAAAACCTGGAATACGGGTAGTATTTGAGTCAGGAAAACTGATTCTATCTAAGAACAGGAATTTCGTTGGTAAGGGATATGCTTGTAATGGGATGATAAAATTTTTCTTGAATGAAAGTAGCCCTTCTGCGTATATGATTGAATCTGTAGCATTGTGGCATGGTAGATTAGCACACATAGGTTATAGTACCTTAAAATTCATGTCTAAGAATGGCTTAATCTCATACACAGATAGTTAAAATGACAAATGTGAAGTGTGCATAAGGTCCAAATTTACAAAGAAACATTTTCCTAGTGTTGAGAGATCATCTCAAATATTGGACCCAATACACACTGATATCTGTGAGTTAAATGGTATTCTTACACATGGAGGAAGAAGATACTTTATAACCTTTATCGATGATTGCTCCAGATATGTACATGTATATCTTCTAAAGAACAAAGATGAAGCACTCAGCATGTTCAAGATATATAAAGCAGAAGTGGAAAATCAACTAAACAAGAAAATAAAAGTTCTTCGTAGGGACAGAGGAGGAGAGTATTTTTTAAATGAATTCTCTAACTTCTGTGAAGAACATGGCATAATACACCAATGCACTGCGCCGTACACACCGCAACAGAACGGTATAGCTGAACGGAACAATAGAACCTTAGTAGAAATGGTCAACTCAATGCTAATACAAGCAAAGTTGCCACTAGGACTTTGGGGAGAAGCACTTCTCGCAGCGTGCCATATCCTAAATAGGATTCCTTCTAAGAAATTTAACATTTCACCATATGAGGTATGGAAAGGTAGAAAACCTAATCTAGGATATCTTAAAGTGTGGGGGTGCCTCGCATATTGTAGAATGCCTGATCCCAAAAGAACTAAATTAGGATCCAAAGCTATTAAGTGCGCCTTTATAGGGTATGCACAAAATAGCAAAGCATATAGACTCCTAGACTTAGAGTCTAATACAATCATAGAGTCTAGAGACGTTGAGTTCTTTGAAAACTCACTATCCTTAGAGTCAAAGGATAATAAAATCCAAACTCCGACAGAGAAACCTCGTAGGAGCTCAACATGAAGTTGAAGCTCCAATAGAACCACGTAGGAGTCAAAGGGTAAGAGTAGAAAAGAGTCTTGATCCTGAACAGATAGACTCTCAACGTATCTCTTTTCATCTCTGTAGACACCCCACCTTCGGCTACATTGTTGGTAGAGATAGCTGGGTGAATGGAGGACCATACCCCCAAATTCCATGTCCAAACTCAGCCAAAATTACCCTTGTAAGCCCAATCCATAGCCCAACTCGCCCCTAAACATCAGCCTGAAAACCCCCCATAAGAAAAACCAGTAAAAAAATCCTTAAAAAGTCAAACTCGCTGAGTCAACCCACTGAGTCAAAACACTGAGTCAACTCGCTGAGTCAACCCGTCGAGTCAAAACACCGAGTCAACCCGCCGAGTCAAATCACCGAGTCAACCCGTTGAGTCAACTCACCGAGTCAACCCACTGAGTCAAAACACTAGCCCCGAGACATGACCGTACCACGCGCTGGAAACCGAGGAGCGTTCGTACCGGCGGCCCCCTGGGGGCCGCCCAAACTTATTTACAAGAACTGCCACTGCCCTCTGCTATAAATACTCCTCCCCTTCTCATTTTAGCACACGACCAAGCCCAGAGAGATCCTGTCCGTCCGAGTCCTCCTCCACCTTTTTAGCCCATTTTTCCACTAAGGAGAGCCTAGCCCTGGTCCAGCCCAGCCTGACCTCTGGTCTAAGTCTCCCAAGCCATCCAAGTCTTGATCCAGCCACTCGAAGCCAATCCTTGCGACACCTCCGTCCATCTAGCTACTCTTTTCCAGCATAATCTCATTTGCATCTAGCATAAGTGCAACATTTACTTTTCTTCCAACCCCCCTGCTTCACTACAAGCACTTTGATTATTCAAGCACATGACATGCATCCCGCATAAAGCACTTGTCAGTTTGAGCGTATGCTCTGGGCTTGCCTGTTAATGGAAACCTGCCCATCAGAAACTCTTACTGTTCAGACCTGCATTCATGTACATGCCACTACAAGCACTTTGATTATTCAAACACATCGCATGCATCTCGCATAAAGCACCTATCAGTTCGAGCGTATGCTCTGGGCTTGCCTGTTAATGGAAACCTGCCCATCAGAAACTCTTACTGTTAAGACCTGCATTCATGCATCATGTCATCTATGAGAATGCACGATGATTAAATCAGACTTTCAAGTATTAGTTCGATTCTGTAAAGTAGAGACCGTACTTTGATACGGGCAGTGTGTGGGGTGCTTAACCTCTTCCCACCCTGTAACCGTGATCCCTTACCTCGAATCTCTGGCCGCAGATCAAAAGGAGTCATTTTAGAGGAAGGAATCTTTGGATCCCCTTCTCTAACATTTCTACGGGGTCTAGCCGACTGTAGATTCGAAGCAACTGGCTAGTGGCGACTCTGGTCTTATATAAACTCATCTAAACACATACGGCTTAACACGACAACCAAACAAAGCCCTCGAGAACGAGGCAAGCCAGTGGCACAAACGGCGATTTGCACCCACGCATCCTCTTCTTCTTTTTCAGAAAGGAAAGGGAGAACGTCGTCGGGAGCGCGAAACGGCGAGGGTCCACAGAATGGCGACTCCACTGGGGATAAGCTAGTACCACTAGTCGTGATCCGACTTGAAAAACAGAATCCTTCCCGTACTTGAAAGTCCTTAGTCCTCATATAATCTCATCTGCATAGCATTCTACCCACAAAAAAAAAATTCCAAAACCCAAAAAAGAGTAGAGTATAGTCCTCACCATTGCGCCTCCTCGGGCTCAACGTGTTCGGAAACAACTTCCCTTCCGCAGCATAATCTGCACTCGGGCACAAGAAACCATGTCTGACCACGAAGAGGAAACTCACCTCTTCCCCGCTCTTGAAATGACCGAAGCGCAACCTCCAGCGCAACAACCAATTGAGAATACGCCAATCATATAAGAATTGGCACAAGGAATGAGAGCAATGCAAGAAATGCTCTTGCAATTCATGCAAGCACAAGCCACCGCAGCAGCCAACAATCAGGTTGGCCCAGTTCAGCAATCTCAACAGCCATGCCGGGTCCCTCCGGCCTCCAGTTCAAATCAAGCACAACCATCGGAGTCTGCCCAAGACTACTGACAGCAGCCATCTCAGCCCTTCGCTATGGGGCATCCTCCTCAGTACCTTCCCGCGACTACAAGGCCGCCTCAGAGCACTCCTGTCGCAGGAAATTCCAGTCAGCTTCCAGTCAATCTTGCAAACAACAGTCTCAGTAGATCTCAGCATGTCCCCGTCGATGGGACTCCTTTCCTTCCTCAGCATGTTCCCGCCGATGGGACCCCTTTTCAATTTCAGCACATCCCCACCGATGGGATTTCAATTCAATTTCCAGCAACAGGAATAGCACTGGCGAATGCCCACAATGGGGGTCAGTGTCAAGCCCACATCAATCAGCGGACAGTGGCGAATACCCAACAAGGGGGTCACTTCCCAGCATCTTAGCCTCCTGCAAACAGGAGCACTTTTCAATTTCAGCACATCCCCGCCAATGGGATTCCAGTTAATTTTCAGCAATCTTCAATTCAGCAAACTCCAGTTAATTTCCAGCAATCTTCAATTCAGCAATCTTCAGTTAATTTCCAGCAAGTTCCAGTTCAACCTTCAGTACGGTCTTCAGTTCAGTTATAATCATTTCAAGCACAAGTTCATCAGAATCCAGTTCAATCATCAAATCAATTGCAGCAACCCGCGGTTGCTTTTCAGCAAACCCATAGCGTCGAAGACATCGACCACTATGCCGAAGAAGAACGTGCCTTACTCCAAGAGGTACCAGTCGCTCGAACGGATCACTCAGGACTGGACGAGTTGCGGGAGCAGTTCCAGATCTTGCAAAATCAGCTTCAGCGACAACAAGGAATCGATCTACCTTCGACCAAGTTTAGAGACTTGTGTCCTTTCTCAGATGCTCAAGTACCTCAAAACTTTGAGGTACCAAAATTCAAAAGATACGATGGCAGCGGTTGTCCCACAGCACATCTCAAGGCCTTCTGTGGAGAGCTGAGTGCAATCTCAGGAAATGAAGGGGCCCTCATTCGTTTGTTCCAAAAATCTCTAAAGGGCGATGCCTTAGATTGGTACACCGTCATTGGACTACCACCGCATTAGGACGTGGGAACAACTTTCCCAGGCTTTTGTCAACAGATTCGCATACAATCTCAACATGGCACCCAGAAGAGCTGACCTCACGGCTCTCAGGCAAAGGAGTGACGAAACACTATCAGCTTATGTGGGACGTTGGCGGGCTATGGCAGCCAGAATGCGAACACCTATCGACGACAAAGAACAAATCTCCATAATTGTTCATTCAACATATCCTGGCATATCTGGATATCTCATCTCGCATCCATATGCGAATTTCTCACAGTTGATCCATGCTCGAGAGCAAGTCGAAGCAGGAATCCGTGCCAGGACAATCTCCCCATGGCCTCATCAAGCCACTCCAGTCAAGAGGAACAGAGTGGAGGGAAGACCCATCGGATATGGGAACGAAAATCATAGCGGTTCTCCTCCCCGCCCGACAGAGGTAAACAACATCAACACCACTGCTCAGGGTAATCAATATGCTCCCCCACAGGGACATCAATAGCATCAGCAGAATCAGGTTCAGCACCAACCTCAGTGATATCAGCCACGACCAAATCCTCAACCACAGCCACAACCACCTCGATAACAGCAGCAGTTCAGAGGGAACGGCCAATACTCATACCAGAATAGGCAGAATTACAGGGAGCTCAGGAAATTCACTCCACTCACTCAACCACTTAGTCAAGTCATGACTATGCTGGTACAAAAGTAGTTACTCACTCTAATGACACCCAGGCCTCCTTCAAATCCTCTACCTCCAAACTACCGAGAAAATGAATATTGTGCCTACCATCAAGGACGTGGCCACACCACTGATCGATGCTTTACTTTGAAGAACGCCATACAAGATCTGATCGACGACCGAAAAATCGTCATCTCAGTCCTCGGAACTCCTGTAGCAGCTTCCACCAACATTCTTCAGAATCCTCTGCCTCAACATCCGACGGATCCCAGTTCATCTCGTGGCCCCACCGTCGACAGCATAGAAGAAGGAGAGCGCCTCGATCGATTCTTCTCTCCTATCCATTCCATTCGTGCCTACACTTATGGGCCAACAAATCCTCCTCCGATCATGCAAGGGGCAAGTCCCTTTCCTCCTTCAGTCTCCGAGCCAGTAGTACTCGAAGGAACAATTCCATATGATGTGCCAGTTGTGCAAGGGGCATCTTACAGCCCTTCATGTTGGGAGCCAGTCATTCTGGAAGGAGCACAATCATACATCGAGCCCACATACGAACCTGTCATCTTACAAGGGGCAATTTCAGCACAAGAACAATACAATTTGCCATGGAGAAACCATACTCATCAGCAGCAAGAACCCATTGTCTTGGAAGGAGCTCCTTCAGTTGAGCCAGTCATATTGCAAGGGGCAAATCCCGGAGGCGTGTCAATCACACTACGACAGCTGGGACGAACAGAGAAACCTCCTGCCATATCAAGAGGACCAGTATTCATTCCATGGGAGCCTCCTGCTCCAGGAACGGTCAAGCCAGGACCGTGACCTTATGTGATCTATGAGGACAAGCCTCGATATTACCCCTTCAGCACAGGCAACAATATAGTCCTCAAGGCAAAAGCTCCATACGAGGAAGATCTCGTACCCACACCAGCACCGTTACAAGAACCAGTGGTCCTAGAAGGCAAAGGTGAGGAAAATTATAAAGAGGTCCCATGGCACTATCCAGAATGTGCTGAAGTAGGGAATATGAATCCCAATGGGCGTTGCATTCGAAGAGATAATCAGAACAGAGGAGATCCCAAAGGCGCTCTCTCAGGCCTCGGCAACAAAAATGAAGCCGCATATGATGTGGCGACTCAGCTCAAGTCAATCCCTGCCCAAATCTTAGTATGGGAGCTACTCTGCACGTCTCGCATACACCGAGAAATGTTTGTCAAAACCTTGAGCGATGCTCACATCCCCTTCGACATGGCACCAGAGATGATAGCATTGATGATTGGACAACTCTTGGCTTCACGCGCCATCACCTTCACCGATAATGAGCTGCCTCCGGAAGGACGCGATCATGGGCGATCCCTCAACATAGCATTGCAATACAAAGACCTATGTGTCCCGCTGGTCCTTATCGATAATGGCTCAAGCTTAAACGTCTGCCCACTTAAGACTGCAGAACGTCTGGGAATCAGTCCCTCTTCATTTCGACCCAGCGCCATGTGTCAGAGCATTTGACAACACCCGCCGATCAGTGGAAGGGGAGGTCGACATAGAGGTACAGATAGGTCCGGAAGTCTTCACCATCACATTTCAAATCTTGGATATATCAGCCTCTTTCAACATGTTGCTCGGACGACCTTGGCTGCACAAGGTTAGAGCTGTGCCATCAACCCTGCATCAACGAGTGAAATACATCTGTGGAAATCAAGTGATATCTATCCATGCAGAGAAGGAGCTCATCATTCCTTCCAATGTTGCTGCCACTGAACCAGACATCCCGGTCATCGATATCCAGCATTCTGAAGAGGACATCCCGTTTCATAGTTTCGAATTCGAGACTGTGAACTCTATTGCTAATCCGGAACCAGTAAGGGTGGATCATGTCTTTTCACCAGCAGAACATCTGGGCCTCAAATACCGAATGAAGATTCATTTCAAGTCCAGAAAGATACCGCTGGTATATAACCAACGTAAATGGGGACTCGGATACATGGCAATCTTCATGGACAAAAGAAGGAAGAAAGTTCAGTGCTCACCCATCCAATTCGTCAAGTCAGGAGAACCTTGTAAAGATCCAGGAGGGAATCAACCGACTGCACTACACAAAGGCCTCCCAATGAGCCTAGCTTGGGCCACGTGGCCCCCCATTCGATGGGACCAGATTCTCGAACCGTCTAAGCCTCCAGAAGAAGAAGAAAGGGATGAAGATGAAGAAGAACGTCAAATACAACAGCTTCAAGACCAGGGTACTCTAATACCTGCTCCCAACCAGGGGCACAACCTGCCCACTCCAGCATCAATCAACCAGGGGCACAACCTGCCCGCTTTAATTCCGGCCAGCCAGGGGCACAACTTGCCCATCTCAGCATCAATCAGCAAGGGGCACGGCCCGCCCATCTCTGCAGAATCAACATCACTAATCATCAGCCAAGGGCAGAAGCAGCCCATCCATTGGACCAAGAAAGGGAAATGGCCAGCCCTGAACTGGTCTGATGTCCAAATCCCAAATATGTGTCTCACCGTGGAACCAGACGAACTACAGTGCGAGGTAAGCGATCCGGGAGGGACTGAGTACGACTCAGATCTCGAACCTGACCAGCAAGAAATCATGGTCATTGGGCCAGACCGTGACTCTTCGCCCGAATCATCAACCCCCACCTCTTCAGGGGAGGAAGTGTGGGGTCCTGAATGGTCATCCGTTCTCCTAACTTTTGAATAAGCCAAAGAGCCATCTGAGGGCTCTGGCTTAAAAAAACGCCTGTTTAAGCAGCGATTGGAACTTTGGAACAAGCTGGGATCAATCATGGTCTGCAATGCCCGCTTGTTCAAAGTCCCATGAATTTCAAAATTTTAAAAAAATAAAAAACTTTCAAAAGCCAAAAACATCAAGCATTTCCATTTCAGAAAATTTTCAAAAACCAAAAAACATTTCTTTTCCTGCATTCAATAGTGTGCCAAGTTCGTCTAAAGAGTTACATGAGTTTGAAGTCAAATCATATGACTTTGACATCGAATTAGACTTCGAGCTCATGGGTCTGGACGAAGCTCGGGATGAGGAAGATGATGATCCGGCTCCCGAACTAGAGGATCTCCTCAAAAAGTTCGAATCTAAAGCCAATGTTGTAGCCGATGATTTTGAGATAGTAAACTTGGGGACACCTGAGATCCCTAGGGAAGTACGCATTGAAAAATCATTGCCACCAGTGATGAAACAGAGAATGATAGAGTTCCTAGCTCCAAGACTGTCCAACTTCGCGTTCTCATATGAAGACATGCCGGGGCTCGAAGAAGAGCTCGTTGTACACCATTTGCCAACAAAGGCAGATATGAAGCCAGTAAAGCGGAAACTTCGAAGAATGAAGCCAAAATGGACTCTGAAAGTCCGAGATGAAGTCATCAAGCAGTACAATGCGGGATTCTTGGTAGTCTCCAACTACCCTGAATGGCTCGCCAACATCGTACCAGTACCAAAGAAGGATGGCAAGTTCGAATGTGCATCAACTTCCGAGATCTCAACAAAGCCAGTCCTAAAGACGACTTCCCTTTGCCACATATCGACACTCTGGTTGACAACACTGCTGGGTACAAAGTCTTCTCATTCATGGACGGGTTCTCAGGTTACAATCAGATCAAGATGGCCGTCGAGGATCGCGAGAAGACATCGTTTATCACTCCCTGGGGAACCTTCTATTACAGGGTAATGCCGTTCGGTCTGAAGAATGCAGGAGCAACATATCAGCGAGCAATGACAGCACTATTCCACGACATGATGAACAAAGAGCTTGAAGTATATGTGGACGATATGATCGTCAAATCTCGCACAATTGAAGGACACTTTGAAGATCTGAAGAAGTTATTCAACAGATTAGAAAAGTACAAGCTCCGCCTCAACCCTCAGAAATGTGTCTTCGGTGTAATGGGAGGTAAGCTCCTTAGCTTTATGGTGAACGATGATGGCATCAGGGTCGACGAGACCAAAACAAGAGCAATCATCGAGATGCCCCCTCCTAGAACAGAGAAAGAAATTCATGGCTTCCTCGGCAGAATTCAATACATCAGTCGCTTCATCGCACAGCTCACACCTATTTGTGAGCCCATTTTCAAGCTCCTTCGGAAAAACGTTCCAAAAGAATGGAATGATGATTGCCAAGTCACCTTCGACCGCATCAAGAAATATCTCATGAATCCTCCAGTTCTAGTGCCACCCACTCCCGAACGACCACTATTGTTATACATCTCGGTAGCAGCGGAAGCCATCGGCTGTGTCCTTGGCCAGCACGACGAGACTGGAAAGAAGGAACAAGCAATATATTATTTGAGTCGAAAGTTCACTGACTACGAGACCAGGTATTCCCCGATCGAGAAGACTTGCCTCGCCCTAGTCTGGGCAACTCAACGACTCCGTCAATACATGATTGCGTTCCCTATTCTCCTACTTACTCACATGGATCCGCTCAAGTACCTGTTCGAGAAGCTGACACTCACTGGGAGGATAGCTAAATGGCAACTACTCTTGTCTGAATTCGACATCACCTATGTCACTCAAAAGGCAATCAAGGGACAGGCCCTCGCCGATCATCTTGCAGCTCACTCTCTCCTGAATTATCAACCGCTCAAGACATTCTTCCCTGATGAAGATCTCTTACTTATCGAAAGTGAAGAAAAGAAGAAAAAAGATGAATGGACATTATTCTTCGACGGCGCAGCAAATTCTAAAGGGAGTGGTATCGGAGCGATCCTCTACTCTCCAGATGATGTCCCTATTCCTATCTCAAGGCGCATACCATTCGAGTGCACCAACAACATGGCAAAGTACGAAGCATGCATTGCTGGCTTAAGGGAAGCCATAATCTTAGGCGTCAAAAAGCTACGAGTATTTGGAGACTCACAGCTTATCATCAATCAGACCAATGGCGAATGGAAAACCAAGGACGAGAAGTTGATACCATATCATGTGTATCTTGAAAATCTGATTGAAGAATTCAAAGAAGTCACCTTCTCATACATGCCCAGAGCCAAGAATCAGTTTGCAGATGCTCTCGCCACACTTGCGTCAATGCTCGAGATCCCGAAAGGAGCTTTAGAATGGGAGCTCACAGTCGAAATTCAAGATGAACCTGCTTTCTGCCTGCAAATAGAAGAAGCCGAAGCTGTCCCTGACAAACCCTGGTATGCCGACATCAAGCAATATCTCGAAACCCAGGAGTATCCGGAGTCAGCAACAGCAACAGATCGCCGAACCATCCAGCGTTTGGCAGGCCAGTTCACCATCAGTGGCGAAGTTCTTTACAAGCGATCCTATAATCACATCGTCCTTCGATGTGTCAATGAAACAGAAGCTGCAAAGATCATGAAAGAAATACAAGAACGAATCTGTGGCCCACACATGAACGGGCACATGATGGAAAAGAAGATTCTACGACTCGGCTACTATTGGCTCACCATGGAGACAGACTGCTGCCAGCACATCAGAAAATGCTTCAAGTGTCAGGAGCATGCGAATCAAATCCATGCCCCCTCATTAGAATTATACAACCTGACCACCCCCTGGCCCTTCTCCATGTGGGGACTCGACATCATCGGCAAGATTAGTCCCAAAGCATCAAACGGTCATGAGTACATACTTGTGGCAATCGACTACTTCACTAAGTGGGTAGAAATAGCCTCCTACACCACGATTGCGGCATCTCAGGTGATCAAATTCATGAAGAATAACATCATATGCCGGTATGGAATCCCCAATGCTATCATCACAGATAATGGGACCCCGTTCGTCAACAAGAAGATGGATGACTTCATCAGCAAATTCAAGATCCAACGTCATCGATCAAGCCCCTACTGTCCCCAGATGAATGGCGGGGTTGAAGCCGCAAACAAGACAATCGTTAGGATACTCGAGAAGATGGTCGTGACCTATCGAGATTGGTCAGATATGCTCCCATATGCACTTTGGACCTATCGAACGTCTTTACGGTCTGCTACGGGCGTTACTCCTTTCGAGCTTACTTATGGAATGAAAGTAGTTCTGCCAGTCGAGGTGGAAATACCATCACTACGGGTATTATTAGAAAGCGGAGTTGAAGAAGGAGAATGGCAACGGGCCAGACTCGATCAGTTGCAGCTAGCAGATGAGAAGCGCATGCGTGCGCTAAGTCATTCACAGTGCTATCAGAAAAGGATCGCTCGGGCTTATAACAAGAGAGTCCGAAAAAGAAGTTTCAAGGTAGGCGACATGGTCATGAAGAAGATCCTACCGTTGCACCTTCCGGATCCCAAAGGAAAGTTCAAACCCTCGTGGGACGAGCCACTGATCATCAGAGAAGTACTTGTCGGAGGCGCCCTCAGACTCACCAGCATGAGAGGGGTGGATCTTTCTGAGCCAATCAACGCCGACAAAGTGAAGATCTTTCACGGGTAAGTCATTCTGACTTTATCAAGAGTTACTTTAATAGAGCTGAAGTCAAGAGGTCGAAGCTAAAACCTCTGAGAAATCATTTCCGTCCACCAACAAGTGTTTCAAATAAGGGGATTCAAAAGGAAAAAGAAAAAAGAATACAAAAAAAAGAGAAGAAAAAAAATACAAAAGAAAAAAAAGAGAAAGAAAAAGGGAAGCCAAAGCAAGGCACCCGAGAAAACTCAACCTAAGAAGAAACACAGTCATCCATCTATTCATCTCAGAAGGGTCTTTAGCTAAGACCAACAGCTCTATCATCGTAACTTAGGATAAGGGCTGAAAGACTGCCATCGGCCGGCAACGACGGATTCCCGACCTCTAGCCGCCGCAGTTATCCAAAGATTCAGAGAAAGAAAAAAGAGAAAGAAAATGTGTGCCTAAACAAAGAGGGCGGAGTGAAAACCCGAAAGGGCGCTCCGAGTAAAAACAGTGGGCATACAGCGGACTTGGTAAAAACTCGAAAGGGCACCGAGGATAAAAACAGCATAGCTGCCAAGGGGTAGGCAAGATCAAACACCCGGGATGTGGTGAAAACCCGAAAGGGCGCCACGGGAAAAAATGACGGGAAAAGGCCGGCTATAGTGAAAACTCGAAAGAGCGCTGCAGGCAAAAATGGCTCGAATAGAAAAATAAAAATGAAAAGTGCAGGTACCAAGAAATCAGACGGTCCAAATCGGTTCAAGCAGTTACAGTTCAAGAACAAGAAGAAGTGCAGTCAGGAGCGAAGAGCTCTACAAATTCTGACAATCTCAGGAGGGAACAGTTTCCGTTGCCTACACCTCTAGGTAACCAAAGGATCACACAAGTCAAATCTCGAGACATCAGTCAAAGCATTAGCCGAGCCTCAGTTCTGATTCCTATATCCCTACACAAGATCTAGACACACTCACAAGACAACTCATGGCACAATAGATTCTCAGGAAAAGTTTTCTTCTTTTTCATTAAAAGCATCATATTTCTTTTACACATATCATGTCATCTTTTTCAAAAAATACAAAAAAATGCATATCATCAATCATATATGCAAAAAAGAATGTGCAGGTGGCCAATACAATCAATCCTTACCCTCCTCCTCGGCCATATCAGGTAAGTCCCCTGACTCATAATGAAATAGTCTCACTCTCAACCTGCTCACCTCTATACGCAGGTAATGCACCTCATCGCGCTCAAGGGTACGAATCACGGCCTCCTCATCAGATAACCTCTGATCGGCAACCAATCTCCTCGACATCATCTCACAATGATACCGAAGTGCAGAAATCTCAGACAGCAAATGACCATGAGTGGCCAAAAGGAAACCAGGATCAATGAACGGGCGCTCCTCAAAGGGTTCATATGAACCAGATGAAGAGCCGGCTTCTCCAAGGATATTCTGCTCATCCTCATCAGCAGTCTGGTGCCAGCAAGGGATACGTCGATACAAGGACTGCTTAGCAACCCAATACTGATATGGGACGGTCGCCATCGGAAAAGCCCGCAGCTCAAAACCAAGCAAATCGGCAGTCAAGTGACTCGCCCAAGAACCATCGACCCGAGTCCTAAAGTCAGAAGCTCTAGATGGAAGCGCTCGACGCCTAATACCCGTGAAAGCAAAAGGAGGAACATCCTGCTCATACCCAAACTGCCGCAGGAATCGAATAGGGTGGTAAGAAAGTAAGATCGAAAGCCTACCAGCATCAGAGGAAGGCGGTGCGCATCACAAAGCACTAGAGGAAGTGAAAGCCAAGATGACTCCCAACGAACATTCCAGTCACGAAGATCAACGAACATCCTGCGATACAGGGGCTCACTCATCCTAGCCGTATGAGGAAGAAATTCCATGATGTGTCGCATAAGGTCTGGGCGACGGGTGTCAGGAAATGGTACAGGAACAGTCAGCGAAAGACGCTCCCATAGCCAGACCTGATCACAAGAAGAAAAGAAGTTCAGCTAGAGCAAAGCAATTCTCAAAAAGCAAGAAGAAAAATGTGCAGAAAAGATACCTGAAGAAAGGCACAGCAGCCGCAAAGGACACGAGTGCGGCCCAAGGCACAGTCAGTCAGCCCATTAAACAACTCGGCCAGGATGAGAGAAATGATCCCCTGCCGTCGAGTAGCTCAGCCCATCACCTCAAAAAGCAAAGGAGTGTGGGACCTGCGCCATCCCGAGAATAACACCTCAGCTATCAAGCAGAACATCAGTGCGTTCCGAGCAAGAACAGATCCGGCCACACTCAGAGGATCCGAAAAAAGATCATACAGCAAGTCCAAGGAGAACACTACAGCATCCTGGCCGGCAGCTGCAGGCTGAACAAGATAGGGGATCCCGAACCAGTTCTGCGGTGTGGCAGTCTTCGGCAATGTCTTCGGCGAGAAATACTGAGTATAATCCCAAGGTAGGCCTGTCAAGCGTGCAAGCTCCTCCAAAGAGGGTCCCATCTCCATGTCGTTGAACGCGAACAAGTTCAACGAAGGGACCCAGTCAATCAATGCAGCTCCGAGCATCCTCCAGTCAATGTCAACTCTAGCCATATGGATCAGACTGCCGAAGCCATAAGACTCCAAATCCTGAATCTCATAAGCCGACAAACTGTCAAGCCAAGTAAGCAGCCGTGGTGAGCAAGAAGGACTGAGGAAGCAGCTGACAAGTCCTCACGGGTACCCCCTCCAGAACAAAAGGCCCAGAAATTAATGACAGCTCATCAAGGATTGGAAGATCAACAGGCAAAGGAGAAGGAAAAGCTGGAACCTCTGCAGACTCGACAGCCCCTGACCTGCCCTCAGTAACGGCTATGTCTGATATAGTCGCATCACTGTCTGAAACTGTCACGACCTCAGCCGCATGAGAAGACTCGCCCACCTCATGAATAGAGTGCGCAAAAGATTGACGATCAGGAGAAGGACGATACTCTCCATCAAAAGGGCTATCAGCGAAGATCACACCACACATCGTGGCATCCTGACCAATCTGATCGTCAAAGAATGCATCTGAACCATCAAGAAGGGTCCCGGCAACCCCGATCGAAGAATCAATGGTCAGATCTGGACCTGCGGCCCTCTCCAACAGGAAATCATGAGTCCAGTCATCATCCTGGCCAATCAAAGGTATCATCGAGGCATCCACACCATCCATCATCAAGGGGACATCATCAATGATCACATCAAGTCTACCCAAACAAGTATGCCGCACATCTCGGCCATCATCAAGAGCATCCAAATCATCAAAGGTATCATCTGAACCATCCATACCATCCAGACATGAGATCAGCCCATCTATGTCCATCATAGCCCCATCACCTCCATTAATCACATCATCCAGGTGGCCCACAGTCAAGGGATGCATAGCCTCACCTATGTCCCATCCTCCCATCTCATCCATGCCATCCATCTCTCCCATAATGAGGGCCCCATTCAAATATGAAATTTCAGCATGGCTGCCATTAATGGGGCCATTTAAAGCTCCACCAACCACCATCCCTAGCCTCTCATCAATGCACCATCTCCACCATCCATTAAAGAAATCCCTCCATCATTAAAGCCTTCAACACTTTCTGAAGTGTGGGACCCACCATGGACAGCCCCCACAACCCCTAAACCTCCACCATCCATTGCGCAAGAAAGGACAAAGCAAGATGAGGACAAGATGAGGAGAAAAGACAAAGAGGAAAAAAGATTCATGGCTGAAATCGGATGGTCCAGTACAGAGAATGTGGGGACAAGAGCAGGGGACATAAGAGAATGTCTGAGCACGAGCCAGCCCAGGCCGCACAAGAGGCGAGTCCTGGACGGCCCGCTCTGGGCCTCCCGTACGGACGCGCTCCCTCTCTCTCCGCGGGATTGGCTCCATGGTTGTTGGTAGGTGAGGCTGACAGTCCACATCAGCAGATGGCACCCTGAGGGCCGCCCAAGGCTCCAATCCATTCCAGATTTCAATTGAGATTGATCAGAATCATTTGAAAGGTACCCCACCTGTCTAATCACGAAGTATTACAGCCAACATGGGCCTGATCGAGTCAAAGAGAAGAAAAAATGATCAAGAGAGGCCTACAAGCAATCTGAGCCATTCAAAGACTAGATCATCATGATCTAAACCATGGAAGAGTTCACATGAGTCATAAAATAGCTAAATCAAAGGTTTAATCGTCAAGAAAGAAGATCAGAATCCAAGATCTGATAATCAAGTGGGCCCACATGGCTGAAAAGAGCAATCTAAACCGTTCAAGTCATCATTCGCACCATGAAAAGCCTTCTTAGCCTCACAAAACATCAAGAAAAGGTGCTCCAAAGTAAAACTGAAGCCTGAAAAGGGCCCACATGGCCCACTCAAGCAATCCAGACCATTCGAATCATAATCAGCCCTATCAAAAGCTAAACAAAGCAAGGTAAGTATGCCCAACCCCAAAAACTTGGTCCGAAGACCTTAAACTACGTCAGGATCAACATCCTGAGCGATTTTCAATAAAAATCGGCATCGGTCTTCATCAAGATCTGATGGCTCCAGACATTTTCTAAAAAAAATGTGATTTCCAGCATCACTTGTACATATTTTTGGTCCAAAGACCTTAAACTACGTCGGGATCGACATCATGAGAGATTTTCAATAAAAATCGGCATCGGTCTTGTTTGCACACATCAAGATCAGATGACTTCAGACATTTTTCAAAAAATAAAAAAATGTGTTTGCCCTGTTTTGTACAGTTTTGTGGTCCGAAGACCTTAAACTACGTCGGAATCAATATCCCGAGGGATTTTAATAAAAACCAACATCGATCCCAGCCGTTCAGGCCAAGATCTGATGACTTGGATCATTTCGAAAAAATCACAAAAAAGAATGTATGTTCAGCTTGTACAAAAAAGTTGGGTCCGAAGACCTTAAACTACCGTCGGGATCAAAATCCCGAGAGATTTTCAATAAAAACTAGTGTTAATCTTGATCGTTCAAATTGAGATTTAACAGCCTGGAACATTTCAAAAAAAAAAATCACAAAAGAATGTATTTTCAGTATGTATATATTTTGGTTCGAAGACCTTAAACTACACTGGGATTAATTTCTTGGGGGATCTTTTCCTGCTTTCAACTAAAAATCGGCATCGGCCTCAACCGCTGGGATCAAGGTTCGATAATCCGGATCATTTTCAAAAATACCAAAAAGATTTTGAGCTTTTCCTAAAAACCAGTATCAATCTCAATCACTTGAGTTGAAGTCTGGAACCTTTTAAAAATTAAAAAAAATAAAAAGAAAGAAAGAAAGAAAAAAAATTTCACCATCAATTTCAACTGCACAAATTCATCCCCAGCGGTCCGAAGACCTAAAACTACACTGGGATTAACTTCTCGAGGGCTTTCTTTTTCAACCTGGTCCGGACATGGCTGACAGTTGATCGTACGGGTGACCGGAATCTTTTAAACAGGTAAAGGCTAAGGCGGGTAGAACCCTGCAATCCTGTTCGTGTTGAACGCACCGTGATAGACAATCTTGATTTGGAAGTCGCTGTTGAATCTGACGGATGTTCCCTATTCCTAAAACTCATGAAGGGGATTAAGGCTGTTGGGAGGTGGAGCGCAACCTCACGGAATTGTGAGCAACGTAAGGCCCCAAACTGGATTGACTAAGGAAAATGTGAGGATGTGACTCATTTTGTGGCCGAAGGAGTCCATCGGACGATACGTGGTCTATGTGCATTGCACATGAGGAACAGGCGACTTTGTGGGTGTGTTGACTGGAAAAGCTCAAAATCCCCTCATTTGAAGATGTAAAACTACGACACTTAACTGTGTGAGACTCGTCTTGCTCGCTGACGTAAAATGGATCGGGTGCCTTACCAGTAGTAGAAGCTGGAAGTGGATGAAAATTCCACACATTTCCTTGCATTTAAGAAAAATCGTAAAATACCAAAACATTGCAAAATCACCTTTTCAAAAATCACAAAATATTTCCCTTGCTTTTAAATCAAATATTTTCAAAACCACAAAAAATATTTCCCTTGCTTTCAAATCAAATATTTGCAAAAATCACAAAAATTGTCACTATCCCCCAGCACTACACTTCAGGAGTCTCGAACTCCGCTCTCTTCACAATTTGGGATGACGGATCCGATCGCCCGCAAATCGGAATCTTGACCAAAACCGGCGAGCAAGCACCGTCTCAATCGCATTTATGCCCAGAAGAACATCTTGAAGTCGGATAACATCCTCGTACATTCTCATTAGCAAAGAAACAGCATCTTGGGACGATGGACCTGATCGACCACGGGTCGAGATCTTGACCAACCCGCTGACCAAACGCCTGTATAAAAAAAGAAAAAACCCAGGGAAGCACAACCCTGCAAGCAATAAGCTCAAAATTCTCTGCATCTCCAGCAAAAGCAAAATCATCAAACTGAAAGAGAATGAGCCAAACCATGCATTCATCATGCATCCCCATGCATCAGCATCCATCGCATCAATCATCATGTTTACCTGCTTTCAAAATAAAGTCGGTTAGCCAAAGACCCCACGGGCATCCCTAGTGGAGGCACGTGCAGACCAGCTTTCCATTTCAAAAGATAAAAAAATATTTTTATTTGCAAATAAAAACTCCACGGAGTATCACTCCCCAGAGTGGGTATCTTTTCAAAAATCCAAAAATATTTTCCCAGTAGAGCGTTCTGCCTCCAAAACACCAGGAGATCTTCCATATCTCTGGGTAGGAACCGACGCAAAAATCAAATAAGATCCGATGTCTCGCGGTTTCCCCGGAGATCATCGGATCCAATGCACTCAAAGTACGGTCGAACTGAACTCCAGTGTCAGTGCGGTCGTACCACATGCCAAGATACGAAAAGATGAAAGCCAAAAGGCTCGGTCAAAGAAACCATTTGAACAGGTGGAAACGATGAATTGTAACCCAAGTATCAAAATCAGTGGATTGGGTAGAAAGAGTTCACCCGCACATACCTAGGCGTGGATGCCTGAAGTACCTTGACTGAGTCCAAGTCGGCGTAGTAGAATCCCGTAAGACTACATGACGCAGGGCATCTAACCACTTTGACAGTCAAGCGAAACAAGTACTCCTGGAGTGATCCTGGAAAACATCAAACATCACACCATCAATCTCAGGGTCAGCAACCTCGTAAGACTAGCGACACAGAGGCTTTGCTGTACCTTTCCGATGTTAGTACCGATCAAGAATGGAAGGGTTGCTATTGGGTATCCAGGTTGCAGCGCATGTAGGGATAATCGCAACGTTTTCTCCAAACTCCCGCGGTATGTGCGAGTTATCAATCTCCAAACAATCAACTGACTCAGATACAAAGGACAACAAAGATTCCAGACCACAATCTAGAAAAGAATGAATTGCAAACCAAGCATCAAAACCAGCGGATCGGGTGGAAAAAGCCCACCCGCACATACCTAGGCGTGGATGCCTGAAGTACCTCGATTGAGTCCAAGTCGGCGTAGTAGAATCTCGTAAGACTACATGACGCAGGGCATCTAACCACTTTGACAGTCAAGCGAAACAAGTACTCCTGGAGTGATCTGGGAAAACATCAAACATCACAATCAACCTCAGGGTTAGCAACCTCCTAAGACTAGCGACGCAGAGGCTCTCCTGTACCTTTCCGATGTTAGTACCGATCGAGAATGGAAGGGTTGCGATTAGGTACCTAGGTTGCAGCGCATGCAGGGACAATTGCAACGTTTTCTCCAAACTCCCGCGGTATGTGCGAGTGATCGATTTCCAGATGATCAACTGGCACAGATGCAAAGGCAAGCAAAGATTTTAGACCATGATCTATGAGTGATTGGGTCAGAAGTGGGGTGTCCACTCGCTTTGGCATTCGGTTGCACGCAACCTCTGCAAAGAGGGGCATCTGTAGACACCCCACCTTCGGCTACACTGTTGGTAGAGATAGCTGGGTGAATGGAGGACCATATCCCCTAAATCCCATGTCTAAACTCAGCCAAAATCACCCCTGTAAGCCCCAATCCATAGCCCAACTCGAGCCTGAACCCAGTTAACTCGCCCCTAAACATCAACCTGAAAAACTCCCCATAAGAAAAACCAGTAAAAAAATCCTAAAAAAGTCAAACTCGCTGAGTCAACCCACTAAGTCAAAACCCCGAGTCAACCCTGCTGAGTCTACCCGTCGAGTCAAAACACCGAGTCAACCCGCCGAGTCAACCCGCTGAGTCAACTCACCGAGTCAACCCACTGAGTCAAAACACCAGCCCCGAGACATGACCGTACCACGCACTGGAAACCGAGGAGCGTCCGTAATGGCAACTTATTTATGAGAACTGCCACTGCCCTCTGCTATAAATACTCCTCTCCCCTTCTCATTTCAGCACACGACCAAGCCCAAAGAGATCCTGTCCGTCCGAGTCCTCCTCCACCTTTTTAGCCCATTTTTCCACCAAGGAGAGCCCGAGTGAGGAGAGCCTAGCCTTGGTCCAGCCCAGCCTAACCTCTGGTCTAAGTCTCCCAAGCCATCCAAGTCTTGATCCAACCACTCGAAGCCAATCCTTGCGACACCTCCGTCCATCTCTACTCTTTTCCAGCATCATCTCATTTGCATCTAGCATAAGTGCAACATTTACTTTTCTTCCAACCCCCCTGCTTCACTACAAGCACTTTGATTATTCAAGCACACGACATGCATCCCGCATAAAGCACCTGTCAGTTCTAGTGTATGCTCTGGGCTTGCCTGTTAATGGAAACCTGCCCATCACAAAACTCTTACTGTTTAGACCTGCATTCATGTACATGCCACTACAAGAACTTTGATTATTCAAACACACCGCATGCATCTCGCATAAAGCACCTGTCAGTTCGAGCGTATGCTCTGGGCTTGCCTGTTAATGGAAACCTGCCCATCAGAAACTCTTACTGTTCAGACCTGCATTCATGCATCATGTCATCTATGAGAATGCATGAGGATTAAATCAGACTTTCAAGTATTAGTTCGATTCTGTGAAGTAGAGACCGTACTTCGGTACGGGCAGTGTGTGGGGTGCTTAACCTCTTCCTACCCTGTAACCGTGATCCCTTACCTCGAATCTCTGGCCGCAGATCAAAAGGAGTCATTTTAGAGGAAGGAATCTTCGGATCTCCTTCTCTAACGTTTCTACGGGGTCTAGCCGACTGTAGATTCGAAGCAACTGGCTAGTGGCGACTCTGGTTTTATATAAACTCATCTAAACACATCCAGCTTAACACGACAACCAAACAAAGCCCTCGAGAACGAGGCAAGCTAGTGGCACAAACGGTGATTTGCACCCACGTATCCTCTTCTTCTTTTTCCAAAAGGAAAGGGAGAACGTCAGTCGGGAGCACGAAACGGCGAGGGTCCACAATCTCGTAGAAGGAGATAGAGAGAATGTTATTAGAAAGATACCTATAGTTATGACTATAGAAGATGATCCAACAACCTATAGAGAAGCTGTAACTTCTAGAGATTCAGCTTTTTGGAAAGAAGCTATCAATGATGAAATGGACTCGATTATGTCAAACCAAACCTGGAAACTGGTAGGATCTACCTTTAGCTTCTAAACCCATAGGGTGTAAGTGGGTATTTAGAAAGAAATATCACATTGATGGAACTATTCAAGCCTTTAAAGCTAGACTAGTAGCTAAAGGGTTTAGACAAAAAGAAGGAATAGATTATTTTGACACATACTCACCTATGGCAAGAATAACATCTATTAGAATTATGTTTGCTTTATGTTAGACCTAAAAAAATCAACCGCTCGTCGGCAGTCTTTTTCCGGATGTATTGTTGTTCTGGGGTTCTGAGTAATAGAGATATTCATAGACAATCACAAGCATTCACAAAAGGTACACAAGAAGAGATATCGCAAGGCGAATTTTATTCCAGAGATTCTGAGATCTTGTACATTCCAGGCCTGTGATCTGGCACGAGCCCTTAATTACATCGAATGGATCGATCACCCTTGATTAAAAGACAAAAGTAAATGAATACGCCTCGGAGACAAATAAAATAAGGCAAATAAGGAAGCATAAATATAAACCATGCACGCCACAAAGAACACAGAGATTTTTTACGTGGAAACCCTTGCGGGAGAAAACCACGGCACAAAGCGACAAAAATCCACTATGAATTAGAAATTGTACATGAGGTAGAGTATTCAGGAAAAAGCCCAAATCGATGGGCAGAAGACTAAGTCATCAAGGACTATGGCCTTAGAGTTCGTGGTCGTAGAGACCTGTATTTTTGTGTGGTCGTAGAGACCTGTGTTTGTATGGTCGCGGAGACCTGTATTTGTTGTGTTTTGTTATGGACTGATCCATCTTTGTACGAGTCAGATGTCTATGTCCCATGTTTTGACCGGAGGTTCGGGCTGAGACTGTCAGGGTTTTTAACCGAGGGGTGCGACTTTGGGCCTGCGCCCGTCATTTGTGACGGGTGACCGCGGGAAGACCGATCTGCAGTTGTATGTACCTGAGCAGCTCAACCAGCGGATGCCGTTTGGATGGGTAGGGCATCGACTGTTCTTGAAGTGCCAGTCTTTAACAAATTGTGTGTGATAGTTTTAGAACTCTCTTGGTATGGTTTATCGTGTTAACCATAGTCCCATTTGGTTAGTCCAAGAGCATTAATCTGGGCTAAGACATATTTGTACAATGAATACAGTAAATATGAAGTTTCTGCAAGCAGTCGTCGAATCGTGTTGGAGTCTGGTGATTCGTCTTCGGGCGCGTTCTGGCTTCTGTTCACTTGCTGATAGTTGATATGCAATAGAAGCTTGGTTTGAGGTCTGCTTGTATACACAAATATGCGGGACATTGCAAACAAAGTGAGATAGTCTTTAGTACATGCCAAATATCATAGAGTGAATGTTAGATTAAGCGGAATGAGACATAGTGCATGTTAGATTACGTAGAGAGAATGCTAGATTAGATGGGGTTATGCATAATGAGTATGTAACTAAGCCACATCATGTTGGGTGCATGTGCAATTAAGTTAAACTAGGCTGAGTGCAGTCTAGGCACACTTCAACTGAGACAAATCAAGTTAAGCGCATGGCAGCTGGTGCTGAGTGCATGCTCATTGGTCAGGGGTAGATATGTTTGGAGAGGGGCGGATGCATTCCAGCCAAGGACACATGTCATTTTAGAGGGAGCACATGCCACTAAGGACCGGCAGCGTATGATAGTATGGGCTGGCAGCGCATGGCCTTTTTATAGGCGGCGTATGGTGATAAGGGCTGACAGCGCATGGCTTTATTTGAAGAGCTAGCGCGTCCCCGCTTCAAACCTTAGTGCATGCCCACTTTTAGAGCCAGCGCGTGATGAAAATCACTCCATGTCCAGCGCGTGATAAAAGTCACCCCATGCTACAAAGGGTAGCGCATCGCTCCATTTGAAGGGCTAGCGCGTCATAAAAAAATCGCCCCTTCTCATACTCTCTCCTTCTCTCTTCTACTCTCTCCCTCTCTTCTACTTCTTCTTCTTCTCTTCTCCTTGAATGCCATTCGCGCAACCCCTTTATATAGTTGTTGGTTTGGGAGTTGTAACGGTTCATATATATCCTCTTATGGTGTAGTCCACTTGAAACTTGGATCAGGTTAATCTTGTGTACTCTGGCACGTGTGGACCACACTAATCTTGTGAACAGGTCAGATTCTCCAAATCACTCAGATGGTGGGCTCTTGGAGGCGCTGGACGCTGGTTAATGTTGACAATACGTATGTACCATGAGTTTGCATGGTTAGTACGTCTTTTGGAAAACTTGTTAGTGGGTCTCCTTTGTAGTTCGTGGGCCCCAAATCTGAGCGGTTCATTAGTTTAGGGTCGTCATTCTAGGAGGTGGCCTCAAGTTTCACCTAAATTCGAGTTCCAGGTGGGCCATACGAGAGGAAACAGTTCCACCGTTCAATCACCGTTGAAGACTTATGTGGAGCCATAGAAGTATCAGATCAAGCTAGCATTTATGCATATAACACGTGTGGGCATTTGTGATTCTCTGAATGTTTCAGATGTTTCAAAGGGCATCATGGTGGCCCCACACGTCTTCAACCAGTAACTGATTCTCAATCAGCGCTTGGGCGCATGTCTTTACGATAGTGGCTTTTTCCATGTTTGCATGCTTCCACGTGTTTGGCAAACTTTTAGGTGGGTCCCATTTATAGGGCATGGGTTTAAGATTAAAACCGTTCATCAGCTCGGGAGTGCTATTCCAGGAGGTGGTCCCAAGTTTGGGGCAAATCAGATGTTCAGGTGGGCCATACCAAAGAAAATAGTGTCACCGTTGTTTTGCCGTTGAATGATATTTGGGAGTGCTCATGACGAGGGTGGTCATATCCGGGAGTGCTCATATTCGGGAGTGCTCATATTCAGGAGTGCTCATGACGAGAGTGGTCATATCCGGGAGTGCTCATATCCGGGAGTGCTCATATTCGGGAGTGCTCATATTCAGGAGTGCTCATGACGGGAGTGCTCATGACGAGTGGTCATATCCGGGAGTGCTCATGACGGGAGTGCTCATATCCGGGAGTGCTCATGACGGGAGTGGTCATGACGAGTGGTCATATTCGGGAGTGCTCATATTCAAGAGTGCTCATATTCAGGAGTGCTCATGACGAGAGTGCTCACGAGTTGAACTGCTCGCATGTTCGGGATGCGACCCCTTTTAACGAGCACGAGCCAAGCTGCTCACATGTTCGGGATGCGACCTCTTTTAACGAGCACGAGCCGAGCTGCTCACATGTTCGGGATGCGACCTCTTTTAACGAGCACGAGCCGAGCTGCTCACATGTTCGGGATGCGACCTCTTTAACGAGCACGAGCCGAGCTGCTCACATATATAGGCTACTGGTACTATGAGCTGAGGGACGTCCTCACCATGACCAGAGACCAGAGACCAGGGCTGCTCGCATGACTAGCGACCAGAGACCAGGGCTGCTCGCATGACCAGAGACCAGAGACCAGAGCTGCTCGCATGACCAGAGACCAGAGACCAGAGCTGCTCGCATGACCAGAGACCAGAGACCAGAGACCAGGGCTGCTCGCATGACTAGAGACCAGAGACCAGGGCTGCTCGCATGACTAGCGACCAGAGACCAGGGCTGCTCGCATGACCAGAGACCAGAGACCAGAGCTGCTCGCAGGATCAGGACGTCATGATGATATACGATCACCGCTATTTCGACTAACACTGAATTTCATGATGCGCTTGGGCACTTTAGTGACGCGCTGACCTACTCGTGTTTTGTAAAATTTGAGTTTTGCGAAATGGAGGGCTTGCGGGGCCCGCTTTGCGATGGATGTCGATGCACTGGCTCTATTTCTAATCAGGTGATGATTTGGGCACTCATAATCATTGTTTCGAAGACCTTGACTTTTGGGACCCCAACACTTTAGCATCCATACATCAGCTGTATATACATTAGATAGATGTAAAGACTGCTTTCCTGAATGGAGACCTCGACGAGGAGGTATACATGGAACAACCTGAAGGGTTCGTTTTGCCAGGAAATGAGAAGAAAGTCTGTAAACTAATTAAATCATTGTATGGACTAAAACAAGCACCTAAACAGTGGCATGAGAAGTTTGATTCTAAAATACTTTCTCATGGTTTCATGCATAATGTAGCAGACAAATGCATATATTCCAAAACAAGTAGTAACTATATAATTGTTATTTGTTTATACGCTGATGACCTGTTAATAATAAGTAACAAGATGGAAGGTGTAACTGAAACAAAGAAGTTTCTGTCTTCCGTATTTAAAATGAAGGATCTTGGACAAGTTGATACCATTTTAGGTATTAAAGTTAAAACTCATAGTGGGGGTTATGCGCTATGCCAATCTCATTATATTGAGAAAATAATAAACAAGTTTAAACACCTGAATATTAAAGAAGCGAAAACCCCATTCGATCCAAGTATCAAGTTAAATGAAAATACTGGAAGAACAGTTGCACAATTAGAGTATGCGAGTGTTATAGGAAGTCTAATGTATGCAATGCAATACACTAGACCAGACATCACATATGCTGTGAGTAAACTAAGTAGGTTTATTAGTAATCTCAGTGTAGAACACTGGAAGGCAATAGGAAGAGTACTTGGTTATTTAAAAGCAACCAAAGACTTAGGGTTATTTTACTCAGAATTTCCAGCTGTACTGGAAGGATATACCGATGCAAGTTGGATATCGAGTGCAGGTGACAACAAATCCACTACTGGATGGGTTTTCACCTTAGGAGGTGCAACTGTATCTTGGGGATCCAAGAAACAAACCTGTATAACTCACTCAACTATGGAGTCTGAGTTCATAGCCCTTGCTGCAACAGGTAAAGAGGCTGAGTGGCTTAGGGATCTTCTTTTAGAAATTCCATTCTATGCAAAGCCGATACCTGCTGTTTTGCTACATTGCGATAGTGAAGCGACATTAGCTAGAGCCTACAGCGGCACGTATAATGGGAAATCCAGACATATAAGTCTGGGACATGACTATGTAAGACAACTGATTCAAGATGGAATCATTGCAATATCTTATATAAAGTCAAGTAATAACTTAGCTGATCCTTTTACTAAACAGTGGGGGATTGTAGTGCTGGCCATTATATAAGTCTGGGACATGACTATGTAAGTCAAGTAATATCTTATATATTTTATATATATATATATATATATATATATACCTCATCCAGGATTATAGTGCTGGCCATTACAGACAGAGGGTTGAGTCTTAGAAACTCTTAATGCAGTCCAGTCTTAAGGACAAGTGTCTGAAAGTAACGAAGACACTGGAAGGACTTCACCTAAATGAATGTAGAGGTGGTGCCGCCTCTCATGAGAATGAGAGTTTTCTCGGGATCGTTCATGAAACAGGATAAGCACAAGGCCATTAAATGTGCTGAGCAAGAACTGTGGGAACTCTAATAACACTTAGAAAGTATGTGTGTGGTATTTTCGATCCTGTTATATAAAAATAACTGGTTTAAAGCTGCAGCTACCAGTAATTTTGATAGGTCTTTGAAATACTTACACTAAGGAAGGATTCAAATCGAAAGATATCTTTCTTTATGCATATAATCTTTTATACTCTGGCAGACATCGTTTTTTCTGTTTTAAATTATTTTAAAAACAAGTGGGGGATTGTTGAAAAAAGTTGTTTTAAAAGAAAAAATAGGCGTTTGGTTTTTGTCTCATATCGGATGGGAGAAAGAATTTTTACCTCTTTATAAGTAGGGTGTTGTGCACCTTACTTATTTATGGTGGAAGAGAGGGAGAATGGTGCGCACGCGCATGGGCACGGGCTCGGTCTCGGTCTCGGACTCGGTCTCGGGCACGGGCACGGGCTCGGGCTCCGGCTAGGTGCGAGGGCGTGGGCACGTGAGGCAGTGTGGCTGTAGAGGCGCTAGTGGCTGCACTTGGCACTTCGCACGTACGCATCGTGTCACAAATGGGTTGCGACCTCATGGACCGAAGCGAGACTGGTGCGAGTCGCGGTGTGACAGAGGCTAGGTAATAGGTCAGGTGGCTGGGTTCGGAACAGAGAAGGTGCTGTGGGTGGGAGGTCTGACAGAGAGACCTCTTTACTTTTTATAGAGAGCTGCAGGGCTAATTAGAGGGACCTGTGTAACTGCTCATGCAGTAACGGTCCATACCATGCAGTAACAGCTGCATGTGGCTAGCCCAACAGTCAGAAACGGCTAGCCATTGAGTCTAAACAGCCAGCATGCAGGTGCATAACTCCCACATGCACAACAGTCAGAAATTGCCATAAACGGCTAGTTTCTCACAACAGCCAGAAAACGACTAGTGCCATTATGGCTCTGGACCAAAACTGCCAGCCACCCTTGCCTATATAAACCGGACAGGTCTGGTTCATTCCAACACAACAACAACAATCACAACCATCACTACTGAACCAGCACCCATCTGAGACTATTAGCCTCAGATTCCTTCAGTTTTTGTTTATTCAAACCAAGCCACTTAGACCAGCGTAGTGGTCTACTGCTACAAGAAGAAGACCTCCATTCTTGTTCTCTCTTTCTTTTCTTTATCTGCCAGAGTGTGTTACTGAGTTCCATAGTGGTTCTTTCGTTTTTTGCTGAACGCAGAACCACATAAGGCTCGTCGTATCTTGGAAGCAATCCGCCTGCAACCTATCAGCAGACTCAAAATAATTTGAGTAGGGGCGAATTACGCTTTAAGGACAGCGTGTTTTTTCACGTGCTTTAGCCTGTCCTTATTTCTCGATTTTTTCCAATTAATTTATTTTTAAGATCAGAAATTTCTCAACTTGGATTGTATCCACACCGTCCATGCATTTTTTTTCATGTCATTTTAGGTCAATGGCCCAAAAGTGGGGCAGATCCAAGCTCAACTGGACCACGAAATGGGGATTAAAGTATGACCGTTGAAAACTTCTTAGGTGCCACAAGGAAGTTTTTGATCCAGCTGATATTTATGTTTTCCCTTCATCCAGGTCTCTATGATCTTATGAATAGGTTTGATGGAAAATAAACATCACAATGGGCCCTAGGAAGGTTTCAATGGTAGGCGTCATTAGCACCGCTGCTTCCTGTGGTGTGGCCCACTTGAACCTTGGATCTGACTCATGTTTGGGTCTATATCCTAAAATGATATGGACTGTGTGGATACAATCCATACATCAGGGTGGCCCTCAGAGCCCTACCTTGTCCCGAGCTTAGGGCAGGGGGAGTACCCAATCCGCACCTCACACCAAGTTAGAAAAAAACTCGTGGAGTGGAGAAGAGGTAGTGAGGGTCTAAGATACACCTCTGTAAATGATGCATGTCACAGCAAAAATGCTAATGAGACCCAAAGACATATGTATGATTAAAACTCTAGAGGCGATCATCATCCCGCTAATGCATGGTAGGAATACAAATGTTGCACAAATGCAAAGCGTCAAGAGTGCATGCATAACTTAGCACAATACAAAATCGGTAATATCCAGTGATACGTGACCAGATTTATTTAGCCATACATAGCTGTAGACTTTAAGCAGTGTGCTAAGAGAAAAAAGTTGTTTAAATCAGAAACACGACCACATATGGCACCGTAATGTTTGACTAACCTCATCTAAAAATAGATGCGTGCCAAGCCAAAGCTCCTAATCGGTTAAAATGTCAATTTCGAAAGTCAAGAGACAATTTGCAAGGCCACTGCCTAACCCAAGTCTATAAAAGTAACACAAAATGAAGAGCTCTGAAGAACTCCGGGCCCTTGCTAATCCAAACACAACAAATCTCTTTTCAGGTCAACGTTATCTATCAATCTTTCATCCGACATGTACATTTATCTTATCTTAATTTAGCCTCTTCATTTTTGTCCAGCACCATGTTGTAATAAATCTAGATCAATTAACGTAGGTTAGTTTAGTTTCTCTATTTTCGCCTAACGCATCACTATAGCAAGTTGAATTTAGTTTAGATAACCATCCATGAGCTTGTCGTTAAATCCCTCAAATCCCCAAGTCCTTAGTGATCTCCTCGATCACAACCTATTGACTAAACCACGATCGTCCAAGTTTTGAAGACCGTTTCATGACTATCCAGGTTCGAAAGACTATCATTCATCCACAGCCGTCTTGCCCATTCAATCGCCATCAATAATTTTCTGCTTTATTTTATTTATCTCCAATTAAATTAATAAAATCGGTACTTCGCCTTATACTTCATATTTTCTTTCTAAGCATTTATTTTATCGACAAATATACCAAGCTATCATCATCGTGATAAAAGTTTCCGTCTTCAAGGTAGAAAAAACTCGCATGAAGGAATAACCCTCCCTTTCACAAATTGTCTAACTTCTTATCAATCGATGGCTAAGAAGTCAGGCAAATCTTCATAGATTTGGTCATAATCTGACTATTTTAGCACCAAGGGTCACAAGACGTTCAATTCAATTCGATTCGAATACAACTCTGGCATGCCTGACATATACATACTTACACATACAATTAAAATTGAGTCATTCACTACACGTGCGGTCGTGTGTTTGAATTGAATACCAACACTAATATTCTCGGTGTGTGTTAAAATTTGACCAATACAACTGTAGTGGGCCACAACATAGGAAACGACGTAAAATCACACCTATAACTTCTAAGCTGTTGCATGGTGTTGGATAGCGGGAAGTAGTACGCAATGAGGAAAGAAGGAATTGAAGACGAAAATGTCATATTTTATGGGTTCAAGTCTTGACTTGAACAATCAGTGTTTCAATATAGCTTTATTGTCCTTTTCTAGATGTTCCAACAAGTGTAAAAAATGAAAATGACAGATTCTCTTCAGATTACAATGAACTTATAAATTCAAAATTCAACACGAAAGTTTCTACCTTTAAAGCGTTAAATAAATTCTCCAGTTTAGACACTACTTTCACAAAAAAAAAGTTTTAAAGTAGTAATTACAATAGTGTAAAAATGAGTGTATAAGACTTTAGATTGCTTAATTTGGTTATTTTTTGTGGAATCTGAAGGGACATGAATCCTTCTTAGAGAGACAATATATGGATGCTGGATCGCGGACAGGTCGCGCTCATGGGGCCTTTTATAAGGCTTTCTTGTGTAATTGTGACTCAAGGTGTTGTATATTTGACTTGGAGTCACCACTAGCTAGTTACTCAGATTTCCACAGTTGGCTAGACCCTGTAGAAATTTTAAGCCAGAGAATCATAGGATTCCCTGCCTGAAAATAACTCCTGATTTGTAACCTGAGATTCTTGATAAGGGACCACAGTGATAAAGGAGGAAGGTGTTAGGCACACTCTTTGCTCGTACAAATGTACGATTTCTACTTACAGGACTCAACGAAATACAATGGATTAGATTAACTCTTATGCACAAATGATACAATGCAATATGTGGAATGCAATGTGGGGATGTAGTGCTTACTTTAAGTGATGGATCAAGAAAAACTTCTATACCCGGACTCACTTACTTGGAGAAGCGGTTGAAATCCAGTTAATTGGAGTTTTTGATGGGCAGGATTGGGTATTCCAACAAGCCGCAGAGCATACACTTGAATTGACTAAATGAGTAAGGTGGTTGAGAGTGGAGATGATGATGCAAGTATGAATAAAGCTGATCAGAGTTGGGTGAGTGGGTGAAGAGGTTGTCATAATGATTGATTAGAGTGGATTAGATTGTCCTTTTGGTGGCTCAAGTGGCTAAGACTTAGACTTGACTAGGCTGACCCAAGGTTAGAAGGCTTCTCTCATTCACTTTTTTTCTTTTCTTAGTGGGTGGATGGGCTAGATCCACTTATCCTTTCTTACTCTTCTCCTCCTTAAGGCTTCTTCGTAATGGTGAGTGATGATAGATATGAAGCGGGATGGGGTATTTATAGGTGTCAAAGGTGACGTTTGGTGATTTCTAAGAAGTTTAGGGGCGAAAGAATGCTCTAAGTGTTGTGATTGGTTGTTGGGGTAGATGTGCCACATGGCCCATCATGGTTGTTGGGAGAAACCTAGGGCTAGACGGGTCATTTTACGTTGAGTGGGACTCCTGAAGCACATGTTGCTTTTTCCACTCCTCGCCTAACTAACGATAAAATATTGCGAGATTCCACTTGGCAGACAACACATCATGCTCCAGTTGCCACATGCATGGGCCCTGATTTCAGCAGGGAGCCCAGATGATGTCTTGGTTCCCCTCTGGTCTGGTCCCCTCATCTTTATTGTGGTCCTAAAGCTAAATGGGCTTACGTTTAGTTTAAGCCTTGGACTGAGGTCTTGGTTCCCCTCCAGCTAATCCCCTTTGCTTTATTGTGGTCCTAAAGCTAAATAGGCTTGGGTTTAGTTTAAGTCTCAAATTGGGTTTGAACTTGAGTTTAAGTTTGGGATATGTTTTATGGGTTCCACAATGGTCAGATCATCTTGTCAGCCCTTAAGTGGGGTGTTTACAAACTTTTGTGCCTCTTCAGAATAAACACACGCATTTCTCTTATGTCTCTTAAGAACGAACACATACTCGTTCAATGCACACACTTATTCGCAACAAACAATAGTAAAAATTATTGCCACATACATAGCAACACATGTAACTACCACCCGAATGTCGTTACATATACAACATGTGCCACTAATGCCACAGGTACACCCATGTGTCAAGCACACTCAACCAATACTATAGCTAAAATCTTAGATATTAGTGGATTAAACCTCTAGGTAGACCTTGGTTCACTCCTTAAGTACACAATGGCTCAGATGGGCTTGAACCACGTTCTACTGCCCTCGCCCAAGTAACCCTGAGTGCTTCCAGAGATTTGAACGCAAAGATTTGAACCCAGGTTCTCGTGACAAAAATCTCTCATCTTACTGCTGTAGACACCCCACCGCAGGCTGACAAGTTGACTAAGATTGGACGGATTAAATGGATGATCAAACCCTAATCCTATTCCAAACCCTAAACCTTGCCCAAACCCGAATCCTATCCTAAACCTCAAACCTGTTCCTAACCCTACCTTGAACCAATCCTTGACCTAGCCTAAACTGAGTCAAAACATCAACCCAAACCCTAACCTAAAACCCTGAAACTTTAAAACCCAAAACCCTAGGAGTCCCGAAACCCGACTTGTTGAGTCAACTCGCTAAGTCTTACTAAGTTAACTCGCTGGTCAAAACCCAGCCAGCCCACTTAGTCAAGCTAAAGCCCAGGCTTACCCAAAAGCAAGTCTAAAAGCCAACCCCATAGGCCCACCAGAGGTCTGTAGGGGAGACAACAAACAACACAGCCTAAAGTTGGAACTCCCACATGTATGTGGGAGACACCCTGCTAAAGCAGGGAGAGCCAGGTGGCTCGGGCGGTGGGTCACCTGCCACTTGACATGTGACACTCCTTGTCCTTCGGCAGAGTGCCTCCCAAACTTGCAAGGCTCTGCTTTTTCCTCTCTAAAACATGTGGCACTGCGAAAAGTCTCTCGTGGTAATCTGAAATTGCGCCACGTGGTAATTTGAAATTTCAGCAATTGCACCCTATTTTAACCCTGAATTTTGAGGGAATTACCAAAAAACCAGGCTAGGGGGCTATAAATACCCCCCTCCTCTTCCCATTTCAAAAACCAATCCCTTCTCATTTTCCACACCCCCATCATTTACAAATCCCTTAGCCTAACTTTCATCCCTCCGCCAAGGTGAAGTAAGAGTAGGAAGAAAGCCCGAGTACAACTAAGCCTAGCCTGGTACCTAGCCTTTTAAGCCATCCAAGTTCAAATCCAAGCCGCTCAATCCAGCCTTTATGACACTATTGTCATCCCAAACCGTCTAGTTCTTGAATCAACCTCGTCCACTCCCAGCATTAGCATTGTGCAACATTTACTCCCTTTTCAAACCCCTTGCTTAGATCATTGTATCGCATCAATCAACTAGTCGAATTGGGTGTATGCTCTGTGGCCTGCTGATATAATCGGATTCTTCCCATCAGAAACCCAGTCGATTAGCCTATAAATTGTCGTCAGCATTAAATTATATACATTATATTCATACTCAACACCCTGTTAGTTTAAGCGTATGCTCTAAGCTTGTTGATCTACTCGGACACTGCCTATCAGAAACTTTGATAAATCAGATACACTTTCTTATAATTACGTCATACATGCACATATTATTCCATTAAATAGCGTGCAAGAACTAATCATGACCTTCAAGAATTAGTCTAATCATGTGAAGTAGAGACGGTACATTTGTACGGGCAGAGTGAGTGCCTAACACCTTCCCTCTCTGTAACCGCGGTCCCTTACTCCGAATCTGTAGTTGCAGATCAATGAGTCATTTTAGGATTAAGAATCTTTGAATATTTTTTCCTAACATTTTTATAGGATCTAGCAGACTATAGAGGCAGGGTAATTGACTAGTGGTGACTTGAATCAAATATCACGTTATCTAACCCCCCATACTATACACAAGAGTAAAAGCCCTCAAAAGAGGCAAACTCGCATGGAAAAGCAGCACGAGCCAGCGTCCATAATGGCTATTTCAATTAGAATTTTTTTAGAAAGTTTTCATATATAATAAAAATTATTTACCTTTTAAAAATAAACATTTATTTTTCTTATAAAAACACAATACATAGTTCATCCTGCGTGTGGGCCACTTATAACCGTTTAGCACAAAGATGTTTGCCATTATGAAAGCCATCCATTCATGATGTCAAGATGGCTAAGTATTGGTTGTAGATTACGTAGAGCCAATGTCTTTGTACTTGCACACCACACTTGCAAATTACACGCACGAGCAACATCCAATCCACCGTTGATTTCAATAATACAAATTCATACTTAATTTTGAGGCTGATCAAATTAACGATGGACCACACTTACATTTTCAATTTGGAACCCTCTTAAAGCAATGCCTAATGTGAAAAAATCTTGTAAAACCATAAACGACACAAATGCCATTAATTTTCGTGGCCCACTCTTCTACATTCCACCCACCAAATGGTGGACTTACCTGATAATTGTGACAAGTGATGTTCATGGTGGGCCCACCTATCTAATCGTTTGATGGCATTCGGCATGTTAGTAAGTGAAGATCTGTTTGTTCAGAATTCAACTCAAAAGATTCGGAGAAATATTTGTGGTAATGATTTCCCTACATAGATGGGCCCTTCTAATTGCCGACAGAAATTTTCACCATAAAGGTGAGAAGAGACGAATTAATGGACCGTTCAGCTTGAAATCACCTTAGATGAATGTGACAGTCTTTGCTTTTACTGTTACATCAGGTAAAAACGTCTATATACGTTAGTTCATGAGGAATGCTCAAGTGCTCACCATTGCTTTCAAATATGTGGACACTCAATATTGATTTAGACAGTTCGTTAGGTTATAACCATTATAATTTTGATGGCATTGAGATGCAAGTATGTAAGTGGGCCCCACAATTATACAAATCATTTATATAATTATCTTGCTTTCATGAGTGTTTTGTCATGTATGTTTTTTAACGGTTGAACATTATTTTCATTATTTTATTGCAAAGAGGGAGCATCATTATTATATTTGTCCTAAATATAAGGGTATGTTTAGTTGCACCAAATTTCATGAAATGTTATATAAAATTGTTAATCAACCATCAAATATCTTAATAAGATGAGGAAAACTAGGCTCATATCGTTTTATCATGTGCAATGGAGACTAAGAACTGCATCGATTAGAAGGATTGAGCTGGTGTGAGTTGAATTGGAGGCTCTAAAATGACAAGTAGAGGCCCAAAAAGACATGAGTAGGTAATTATAAAAGACCTGATTACGTATTGTCTAATGAAGTTATGACCGTCGGTAGAGTGACACCCTGATCCATAGCTCAAGTGGTCGATTGAGTGAAGATAACCTCGTTTCAACATTGAAGCCTGGGTATCAATTTTGAAGTGGGGGTGGCTAATATTGTGGTGTGACTAACAGTGAAGGTGGGTGCAGTAACAATGGGGTGTGTTTACTAACCCAAAAACTAAAAAATAAAAAGACCTTCCATAGAGTAGGCCAACAAAACAAAATTCATGTAGCCAATCCTAATTACTTGGGATAAGGCTTAGATGATTATGATGAACCATGAAATATCATGATTTTTTGTGCAATTGAACCTACCATGAAAGTAAGGGGGTATTTCCAAAAATTAATAAAAATTAGGTGCTACGATGCAAAAATAAGATGGTAGTTTTTTACTATTTTCCCTTGCTTCCGCTTCGTCTCCCTTCCTTCGCTCTCGAGGGTTAGGATTGATGGGTTAGTCATGTGTATGATAAGGGCTTTCGCTTCAACCAAAATCTAGAAGGAGGAGGGTTTAGGCACTGTCGGGAGGAGAGATCGACGGAGAGGGGCAATATCTACTTCCTAGTTGAATTGGGACTCTTAGACAATCCAATCCATTGATCTAAACCATTCATTAGGTCCAAGGCACATTTCATGTGCTACCAATGCCCATCACACCCATCTGACAAATAGTAACCATTTTATTGATGTACTTTTATATGGAATAAGATGGTTTAAACAAAAACAGGTCCAATCAAACGTTTTAATCCATTCATTTGTTAGATACCATCATAGATTACTTATTCTTCTAATTAATTACTTTTTAAGTAATGAGGAGTTGAAGGATAGGAATAGATAAGATTCATTTCAGATACAATATAAAGAAAATCGGATCCTTTTTCATTTCTGAATTTCATATTTTCTTTCATATTTTATTTCTTCACTTTCTATTTCTTTAGTCCCTCCTATGTGACTTTTTGGGGCCATCTAAATGATGTGTGTGGTACAAAGTTTATGGTGCAAAACTCCATTTGTTTTTTTAATTCATCCTATTAACTCTACTCACCGGAAATAGATATCTTCCAAATTGGGGAATATTAATGAAGTCCCTTTCTTTTATTAGCCCATTCGTAATATGGATGAGAGTCCGGTTACTCTGTTTCATTTAGAATGTAAAAAGACTCCTTGAATACCTGGAGTAGTAGAAGTAAAGATGAGTTTCTTATCATTCAGTAAACATCTTCTATTTCATAGAACTTGGGGTTCCCATCCATGGCTTGAAAAACAATTGCTACAGAAAATAAGATCAGATCAAGGATAGATTGGATCTTCTTAGCAGTGCAATTTTTGCATGATAGACTTTGAAATGTGTTATTTAATGGACGGCTCAGATCTATCAATTGGACTGTCCAAGTAAACCAATGCAAACCCTATAAACTGTTGGTACCCACCTCCAAAAAAAAAAAACTAGAATGCAAGTGGTCCATGCAAGCAAAAACATCTCAGTGTACCTGCCAGTATGTACCTAGCATTCGTGCCTACAATTATGTGAATGCAATCAATCCCGACCATCAGATGCGCAACTCTTTTCTTCTTCTTCCTTGGTTGTTGCATTGATCACAAAAATATGGAAGATCAAAAGCTTAGGTGGCCGATATTATAGGTTATATGAATGAAATGGTCTAAAGTTGTACATTAAAACTCTAAATTTCATGTTTAATGGCCCACCTGATTTTTGAAATAGTGTGAATTTTGGTGCCTTACTTCATCTTCATTAGGGGCATCATTGGATGACGTGTATAAACACTGCGGTGAGCCCCACACAAAACCAATGGTGGGTGTTTCTATCGCAAGTGTTTCCTGTAGTGTCGCCTGCCTGATTATTGGTTGGGCCTGATTTTTGGGTTACACGGTGAATATGAGGCAACGAACCTGATGGACCGTTTGGATCTAACTCTTGTTCTCTTCATGGAGTCAGTTAGTGTTAGGTAAGTCAGCCGTGCACCTACGCGAGCTAGGCCAGCGCAGTTCTCATGCAAAAACCTGGCTCCGAACGGGATTTTACTGCAATAGACCTGCGCTGTGGCTATTTTTTTGAAAATTTATGGTCGAAAATGCCCCTCCTACCGATTCCCCCTTGCTACTATGGATTCCCCCCATGGGGCACGGTGGATTCCCCTTGAGCACATGGTGGTCAGAGGGGCATTCTTTACTGTAAAATTTTTAATTTCTCGCCAAAAGGGCAAATAAGAAAAGCCGGACGAGAAATTGAACATTTAGTAAAAATAGCCACAACTCAGGGCTATTGCAGTAAAATTCCCGCTCCAAAGTTGGAAGGGATGCGGATTAGGTGCGACCCAGGACTCACCTAAGACTGTGCGGTCCTTACCGTAGGGTCCACCTTAATGCATATATTCTGTATCCACTCCATCCCTCCGTTTCTACAGATCCTTTTAGGGTATAATACCAAAAATGAAACAGATCCAATTATCAGGTGGGACCATACCATGGAAAATAGGGGTGATTGAAGGGCCTACCATTAAAACCTTCTTAGGGCGTACCTTAATTTTTTTAGTTTTATTTTTTCCATCCAATTTGTTGATAAGGTCGCGGAAGCCTGGATGAAGAGAAAAAATAAATATCAGCTTGATCTAAAACTTTTGTGGCCCATTAATGATCAATCACTACTTTTCCTATGGTATGGTCCACCTGATAATTGGATCTGTTTCATTTTTTGAACAATGCACTTAAAAGAACTTAGAAAAACAGATGGACGGCGTGGATGCAGAATACATACGTCAAGGTGGGCCCCATTCTAAGGGCCGCAACGTCTTTGAGTGAGTCCGGGGTCTCACCTAATCCGCTCCCGATTAGGTAAGGGGAAACAGCTTAGTGGGTGAGGCCCTGACCATGGGCCCCACCTCAATGTATATGTTGTATAT
Source organism: Liriodendron chinense (assembly GCA_003013855.2). Classification (NCBI taxonomy): domain Eukaryota; kingdom Viridiplantae; phylum Streptophyta; class Magnoliopsida; order Magnoliales; family Magnoliaceae; genus Liriodendron; species Liriodendron chinense. Next base: position 13,998,175 of record ML058484.1, read on the forward strand.
CCACGCCTTTCATCCATTTTTCCACATCAGTTTAGGGTATGGTCCGAAAAATGAGGTGGATTCAAGTCTCAGGTGGACCACACAGGAGGGGATTGAATTCCCACCATTAAAGACTTCTTGGGGCCATGTAAGTTTTGAATCAAGCTGCTATTTGTGTTCTCTCATCATCCGGGTCCCTGTGACCTTTTCAACAGGTTGGATGGAAAATAAACATTACAGTAAGCTCTAGGAAGCTTTAATAGTGGGCCTTCAATTACCACTGTTTTCCTGTGGCGTGTCCCACCTAAGATTTGGATCTGCCTCATTTTGGGGACCATGCCCTAAAATGAGCTGGCAAAACAGATGGACAGCATTGATATACAATATATGCATCGAGGTGGGCCCCACAGTCAGGGCCTTACCCACTAAGCTGTTACCCCTGCCTCGCCTAATCCGCGCTGGAAGATCCTGTACATTCACTGTCATTTCTCAGTTTAGTTTAACGGTCCATGTATTTCTTCCCTTGCAATCGTCTATTTCAGGGCCACCAATCTAAGGGCCCGTTTGGATTGTAAGTTACTTAAGATAAGCTACTTATCAAATAAGTTACTTATGTTGGTTTTTACTTATTAAGCAGATAAGTATGTTTGGTAAACAACATACTTATCTGCGAATAAGTAAATAAGCAGGTTTGGTAATAACACATTGACAAGTAACCCTGCGGTAGAAAATTTCAAATCTACATATAATAAGCAACATATCTAAGTGTTGAGGCAGTTTTCCTAGCCGAATGAGCTTTTCCAATCCCACTTGTGTGCAATAAAGGTCATGTACATGCTATGCATGTACTAGCATAGCACGATTGGTCCCAGACACATTCCATCCATCAAAACGGGACCACTATATGGATGCCCTAGCACAAGAATCAGATTGATCCACTGGTCAGGTGGGCCACAGTCTGCAAAACAAATGTACATCGCTGGAAGACTTGGCTGGAGTTTTCTAACCCATTCACTTTTTTCAAATAGCCGGTCTACATGGTCAGTGGATTAGAACCATTTTTGGGAAAGATGTAGAAGATTAAATCAACCTGATTGGTGGATTGGATCTTGCACTAATTAATGTAGGGCCCATCTTTGATGTGGGTCATCCACTGTGCGAGCCCCACCTTTGATGGGACAGTCCATCATGTGGGGCCTCCTTTGATATGGACGGTATTAGAGAGCAATACTTAGGTGAACCATGAGAGAGAACTTAGATATATAGCGTGACCTGAGAGAGATAGGTAGAAAAGTCAAATTGGAGGTTAGTTAATTAACATTCGAGGGTGACTAACAGTGTGGGTGTGTACTAACTCACAAAAAATAATAAATAAATAAATAAAGGAGAGCAAAAGCATGACATCAGATAGATAAGTAGAAAAGTCAAAAGTCAAGAAGCTATTAAAATAAGTAGTTTTTAAGAGGTAAGTTACATTTCAATTATACTTACCAAACCAACTAAGTGCCAAAAAGTAACTTAACGTCTTAAGTTCAGGCGAAAGTAACTTATTTGGTTGTATCCAAACGGGCCCTAAGAGTCCTGAAAGTCCCTAAGTCCAAGAGATTATGGGTTGGGTCATGGTCCATTCGTTTTGGGTCCATCATATCAACGCTCTGGATCTTTGAACCATGGCCCACTTCTACAGGCTCGAAGACAAAGTCTGGTTGGGCTTGGATCATGTAATTCAACGGCACCCAGAGATGGTGGGGTAGGAGAGGGGTGAAACCAATATGGTTGAGCCTAACCTCCACCGTACATGTGGCAGCTCTGCCTACTGATGGGTCCTACCATGAATGGGCACGGTCCTAGGGACGCGGATAGGCTACTGATGCTGTCAGTAGCTACTTGTCGGTGATCCGTGGGGCCCACTATGATATGTGTATTTTATCCACACTGTCCATCCATTTTTCCAAATCATTTTAGGTCTTTATCCCAAAAGATAAGATAGATCTAAACCTCAGGTGGACCACATCACTGGAAAACAAAGAATCATTGAATGTCCACCATTAAAAACCTCCTAGGGCCTACTGTAATGTTTATTTGACATTCTACCTGTTGATTAGATCATACAGACATGGATGAAGGGATTAAAAAAAAAAAAACAAATATCAGCTTGATCCAAAACTTTTGTAGCCCTATAAAAGTTTTGATGGCGGGTGTTTGATCAACACTGTTTTCTCTGATGTGGTCCACTTGAGATTTGGATCTACCTCATTTTTAGGATCATGCCATAAAATGATATGCAAAAATGGATGAATGAAGTGGATGAAACACATACATCATGGTGGGGCACATAGAGCACCGGCCAGTAGCCAATGTCGTCCAGTCCCCTAGGTAGGCACTGGGATGGAGGGGGATCCATGGCAGCGTCTACAAGATGGACGGTCCACATTCACACGTAATTTGTCTCGTAACTTAGATTAGGTGCGACCCAAGATCGAGCCAGGTGGGTGCGACCCTGGCTGTTGGGCCCACCAATGTATGCTTTGTATATCCACACCATATATTAGTTTTGCATGCTTACTATATTGCAAGGTCCTAAAAAATGGAGCAGATAAAATCACAGGTGGAACACACCACAGAAACAACGGTCATTGAAGACCCACCATTAAAAGCCTCCTAAGGTCCATCGTAATGTTATTTTCCATCATCCTATAGATAAAGTCACACATGCATTGACGAAGCAAAGGCACAAATATCAGCATATGGTGTGGTCCAATTGAGCTTTGGATTTAAATTTTGGGTACATGCCTTAAAATGAGAGATGGACGGTGTAGATGCTCAATCTAAAAATCAGGCAGATCCAAAACTCATGTAAGCCACACCAAATGAAGTAGTAGAAACAGAAATGTCCACCATTGAAACCTTCCTAGAGCCGACGATGTTGTTTATATACAATCCAAACCGTTCGTAGTGTTATTTACCACTGATGGACGGAGTGGATTTACCTATTTTTAGATTCCTGTCCTCCTGTGGTCTTTCAAAACTGATGGACGGAGTGGATTTGTCACGCGCATCTCTCTGGGCCACACGCATCTTCCCGGTACAGGAACTTACTGTACCCGGGCAACCCACGAGTTTCCATCACAGGTTTTAGCCGCTCGGAAATTATTTCATACTCTGGCTACGTACCATGCTTCATATGCAGGCACTTAGAATGGTACACGTGGCATATATTAACTCAAAGTAGACCGACTAGATTGTGGAATCCACAGCCACTAAGTTGCGGAATCAGATTGGTAGAATAATCATGACCTCTGATCCGTGGACACTTGTTTGTTGAAATAAGACCAATGGATATTCTCATTTCAACCGTCCAATAAATGTCCACCAATTTGATTGTAAGATAACCAATTAGTGGAATTTTGGTTCTTGAATTAATTGGACGCCATGCATATTTTTAAGTAATTTCTAACTGCCTGCGTATCATCCATCACACTCAGCCAGAGTTTTATTTGATGCTCTGGCAGAGTGTACTGGTCCTCAGTCTGACTTTCAGCCTTTTAGGCCTACTTTAGGTAAATGATCTTGGCCTTTCTATTGTGTATAGGCTGGATATGGATTCTCATTTTAGGTCCGACCGACTTATTTAGCATTAGAGGGCTGAGATCAAAAGTGGACCGTTGACATCTTTGTTTTTTATTAACCATCCATTTGAAGGTAGCTCATCAGATGGATAGGATTGACCAAACGAGATAATATTTTTATACATTTGCCCTTTGACTGCATGGATGTTAGTTGGACGGTCCAACATGTAACAAGTGGACCCCATCCGTACCCATGTAGCTGTTGCACCGACAATTGATATCCAATCAATAGGTTGCCTCTTCGACCATCCATGGCTCAAGAACCACTAAATAAACAATCTTGCAATGAGCTAGTGGGTCCCACCTTGATATGTGTTGTAAATCCATACCGTCCATCAGTTTTTCCAGCTCATTTTAGGGCTTGGTCCCAGGAATGAAGCAGACCCAAATCTCAAGTGGACCACACCACAGAAAATAACGATGATTGAATGCGGCCATTAAAAGCCTCTTAGGGCCCACCCTAATATTTATCTGCCATCCAACGTGTTAATAAGGTTAAAGACCTGTAAGAAGTAAAAACAAAAATATCAGCTTGATCCAAAGATTTTGTGGGCCCAAGAAGCTTTTAATGGTGGGCATTCAATCTCTACTGTGTGGTCCACTCGAGATTTGGGTGAGCTTCATTTTTAAGAACATGCCCTAAAATGAGATGAAAAAAATGATGGACGGTGTGGATATATAACATATACATCAAGGTGAGCCCCACGGTCAAGGAAACACCTCCCCATGTGTTTGATCATGGGCATTGACACAATCCTTTCAAGCTAAAACTATGACATTGATGGAAGTTAAGGGACGCGGATTGCCTGCGAAAGCCTTTCAAAGGCATCGCCTGCGCAAGGAATCCGGGTGGGGCCTACCGTGAGGTTTGTGAGGAATCTACACTGTCCAACCATTTTTTGAGATCATTTTAAGGGTTGCGACCAAAATTGAACGGGATCCAAGACTTAAGTGGGCCGAAAACATGACGATTGAACTTCCACAGTTGAAATATTCGTGGGGCCACAGAAGTTTCGAATCAGGATAATATTTGTGTTTTTAGTTCATCTCAGTAGGAATCAGGATAATATTTGTGTTTTCAGTTCATCTCAGTAGGAATGACATTATGAACGGTATGAAAGGCATATAAACATCACTGTGGACAACATAGAGGTTTCAACAGTAAGAATTTCTCTACACACCTTTTGCTTTAGTGCGGCCCACTTGAGCTTTGGATCCCGTTCATTTTTGGTCCCAACACTTAAAATGATCTCACAAAACGGTTGGACGGCGTAGATTTCTCACAAACCTCACGGTGGGCCCCACCCAAATTCCTTGCGCAGGAGATGCCTGCGAAAGGCTTTCGCAGGCAATCCGCGTCCGAAGTTAAGAACGTTTTGATGGTATCCCATAGGTGGCCCATTAATGGACGGTATTGATCTATCGACCCTACACTTATAGAGCTGGGAGAAACTTCATCTATCAAGTTCCAATGAACAGTCATTTCACACCCAGCTTTTCTAATGTACATGTCCTTTTCTACTCTTGGTATAGTAATAATGCAAAAGATGTATTCCACCCAGTCCAACATGATGTGCTGTCACCCGGTCTGGTTTGGGTCGGCTTTGAACGTACCGGTCATCATGCTGGGTCCAGTACCATATTTGAGGTGCTGGACCCGGATCCAGTTCGACTCCGGTCTCCAGCAGATACCCATGAGATCTCATGACCTTCTTTGTAGTTGTGGTTTTTGAAATAGAGGTCTCAAGTCCAACCGGTTGGCCCACGTGTTATGGTCTACCGAGCAGATAATTTCTAACTTGCTAAGTGCATGGGACATCCAACCCGTTCTGTAGATGGAGCCCACCATGAGAAGCATTTCATACAAAAATCAGCCCCATCCGTTGATCTAGTGGACCGCATTTGTATTTTTGCATTTCTCAATGGCTATACACTGCTTTCTATGGTGTGGCTCACGTGATGATTGGATAGGGCTGGTAATCCTCATGATGGGCCAACCTATTAGGAAGATTGGATTTCACAAGCACTGGACAGTTGGGAAGTAATCCATTGGGTGGACCGTAAACTGTAGTCCAACTGGTTGGACCACAGGTTATCGTCCTCTCAGTGGATAATTTCTAATTTACCAGATGCATGGGACATCCAACCCGATCAATAGGTGGGCCCCTCCATGAGGAAAATTTCATGTTAAAATCAGCTCCATCCATTGATCCAGTGGACCACATTTGCATTTTTATATTTATCAATGGCTAGACACTATTTTCTATGATGTGGCTCTCTTGATGATTGGATATGGCTGCTTTTTTGCACTAAGTGATCCTCATGGTGGGGCGAACCTATTAGGAGGATTGGATTTCACAAGCACCGAACAGGTTGGAAGTTATCCACTGAGTGGACTATACACTGTAGTGCAACCAATTCGACTTGAGACCTCTTTTAAAATATGGGCCATTCATAGAGATTGGACCCATTAGGTAGACCATCCCTGTTGACACGTTAACTGCAATGTGTGTTGGAGGGATATTACTCTTCCATATTTAAGTAGATAATTCAATCTCATATGAACGGTTAAAATTGGGTCCTTACTCATGGCTTAGTGGTGGACTCACAAGAGTTTCAACCCCCAAGAGTTTCAACACCAAGATCATTGGTTCGAGTACCCATTGTGGTGTGTGAAAAAAAATGAACCGTTAGAATTGAGGTACACCAATATATATTGACCATACATAAACAAGATCAGCCCAATAAAAACTCAAATGGGCCACACCAACCCTAGAGTTAAAAATGGGAGGGACTCAACCTAACTCAGCTTATCTACGGTGCAGCGCACCTAAGTTGCCTATTGGTTGATTTTTTTGCCTCAGGGCTTACCATTGAGGAGCACACTTGTTGTTGGAATGAATATGACATAGACAATGTGGTCAGCCTACAAAGGATGGGTGTTTTACCTTAGAAAAATTGGAGTGACTCTGCTTAACTCGTCCAATGAATCCGACTCATTCAGGTGGACTCAAGTCAGGACCATGGTAGGGGATCGGAGCCTTGCCTAGTTGGTAGACTCTGCAGAGTTTCAACAAGGGGTTTTGGTTTCAAAACCCAACCATAGTGAAAATCCACACTGCTGACAGCACCAGTGGGTACCTGTTGCATGACTGACTGGGTGGGTGGGTTGCATGACTGACAAAAAAAAAAAAAACCTTTAAGTGTGTGTTACTCTTACCATGGGCCTAACTTAATAATCGTGTTGTATATCCACGCTATCCAACCGTTTTTCTAGCCTGGATTAGGACGTGTGCCAAAAAATTAAGAATATCTAAATATGTGGTCGACCACACCAAAGGGAACATAGGTGACTAAATGCCCATCATTAAAAACTCCATAGTGCCCACTGTAATGCCCACAATAATGTTTTGTTTCCATCCAACCCTTTTATAAGGTCAACTAGACTTGGAAGAACGTAAAATATAAAGATTAGATCGATCCAAAACTTTTGTGGTCCACAAAAAGCTTCTAATGGTCATTCTCCACTTCTTCAAGTGGTGTGGTCCACCTAAGATTTGGATCTGCTTAATTTTTGGGACCAAGTCCTAAAATAATATGGAAAAAATGGATGGGTGGCATGGATATACAAAAAAATCATCAAGGTGGACCCCACACAATAAGGGTAAAACCCATTAAGGTGTTATCCACTTAACATCTAATCTACTCCCATGTTTAAGATCCGGTTGCCTAGTGGGCCGAATTTGTTTAACAAAAAATACTATGTATGCAAAAATGATAGTAGAATTACAACGTCTATCAGTTTTGGCAGGGCGGAGCCGCGTAGGGCTAGGGGGGCATTTGAGCATTCCATCTCAAATTTTCAACAGTAAGAGTTCAATCTCGACTGGTTTATGTGGTGTGGTCCAGTCCAGCTGAGCCTTCAATCTGCCTCCTTTTGCGGTTGAAGCCCTAAAATGATTTTTCAAAATATATGGATGGCGTAGATAAAACATATAGATCACGGTGGGCCCCACAGAGCCCCTGACAGTATCGTCCATCTTTACCAAGGTCCAAGTGCGATGTGGATTTTCTACTGAAGGGTTTCTACGGAAGTTCATCTGCAAGGAAGTTATGTGGGACCCACATTGATGATTTTTATCAATCCACCCGTTTTATCTACCCCATTTTATCTGCTTATTTTTTGACATGAGACAAAAAATGAAGCAGATCCAAAACTTGAGTGGGCCGACGAGAGGAAACAATGGGGATTAACTGCCATTGAAACATTGGCATGGCTATAGAAGTTTAATATTAGGCAAGTTTTTGGTTTTTTGCAGTTCATCCCAGGAGAAATGACCTTGTAAACTGTTTGGATGGCATATAAACATCAATGTGGACCCAAGAAGGTTTCAACGGTGGTAATTTCTTTTCATACTTTTCCCACTAGTGTGAATTTTAGATTTGCCTCATTTTTTGTCTCCAGTTCTAAAATATGCATGCAAAACGGATGGACGATGTGGATTGATCGCAAGCATTATGGTGGCCCCACGTAACTTCTTATAGTAGGAATGCTAACGGCTTTAGTAGGAAATTGGTTCGCAGGAAATTTCGAACACGGATTAGTCACCAAGTTCTATGGGTCCACCATGATATATGTGTTGTATCCACACTGTCCAACCATTCGGAGATATCATTTTATGGCCCCACTTGGAAGAAAATCCTGGCTCCACCCCTGATTTTTGGCCCAACCACCACAGACTCAATGTTAGTTTACATTCAACTAAAATAGTTTTCCCAAGACATCTTTCTTTACAAATTTTTGGGATATGTTCCGTCTAATGGTAGTGGACAACTAAGGTGTTACTACTAACTCACTACCATTTTATTGGTGTGCAGAAGCTGCCAGAGAGGGGTTGTGGGAGTGGATTTAATTTTTTGGTAAGTCATGCAATGCACCCACCCAGTCAGTCGTGCAACACACCCACCCAGTCAGCAGCGTGGATTTTCACCACTAATAGCTTTGTGGTGTTACCCTTGCTGTACGGGGCCCACCTAGATGAATAGGTTTCATATCCCTGCCGCCCTTCCGTTTTTTCAACTCATTTAAGGATGAGCATATCTGAATCTCTGGTTGACCACACCACTAAAAAAAGCGGTGAATGACCATCAAAAGCTTTTTGTAGGTCACAAGAGTTTTGTATTAAACTAATCTTTGTATTTTTCCTTCATCTAGATCTAGTTGACCTTATCGACCAGTTAGATAAGAAATAAATATTACAAATCTGCTTACAGTGGGCCTTGTAAAGTTTTTAACAGTGAACATTAAATCATCACTATTTCTTGTAGTGTGGTCCACCTGAGATCTAGATATGCTTGATATTTGGGACCTGCGTCCTAAAATAGGCTGGAAATATAGAAGGAAAGAGTGGATATACAACAAATCATTAAGTTGGGCCCTACGGTAAGGGTAACACCCACTAATCTGCTCTAGAGGGACTGTCAGCTTTCACAAGTTGAGCACAGGGCGTTTCTCAGACAGGCATATGAGCACCAATAATATGGTGCCACATCAGAGTAACATCTTAGTAGGTGTCACCTAATCTGCTCCCCCATAAAATGTAACAACTACCAAAAAAACAAAAACATTTACCCTACTTGTCAGAATTGGGAACCCAATTATATGGGAGCGGATTTGGCGAAACTCGAGAAACACGGAGTTCGGTGAGGTGGTCACCTGCCCTGTTAGGCCGGACAAAATTAATGTTTCCCCGAACTCACGGAATCCTAAATGATACATTGCAACCAACATCGATTGTGTACTGTCCGGGCTATGTGGGGCCACCATGATGAATGTGTTCTATTCATGTTGTCCTTCTATTTTGACAAGTCAATTTCACTAATGAACCAAAATTTGACTCTTTGGAGGGCGGCTGCATAAGTTTAGATCAAGCTAATATTTATGTTTTTCCATCATTCGTCGATGTGACTTTACAAACCTTATGAGCAGGTTGGATGGCAAATAAACATCACGGAGGGCCCAAGAAAGATTTCATCAGTAAGGGTTGTTGTCACCACTATTGTCCACTAATGCCTTCCATCTGCCTCTTTTTTAAGGGTGTGGCTTCCGAGGAATTCCGAACCATGGAGATGGGTGGATAACTAACCATGGGGCCCACCATGATGTATTTTCCTTACATCCAAGCTGTCTATACGTTTTGAAAACTGATTTTAGGGCATCATCCTAAAAATGAAGCAGATCCAAATCTCAAATGGACCATAATACAGAAAACAATGGTAATCAACCATTAGAAAGTTTCCGTGGGCCGCAAAAGTTTTGGATGAAGCTGAAATTCGTGTGGTATCTTCATCCAGGTCTTTGTGACCTTTTCAACAGGTTGGATGGAAAATAAACATTCCTCTAGCTGCCATGAAGTTTTTAATGGTGGGGATTCAATCAAGATTGTTTTCTGTGGTGTGGTCCACCTAAGATTTGGATCTACTCTATTTTTTTGGATCATTCCCTAAAATGAGCTGTAAAAATGGATGGACAGTGTGGATGTAAGGAACATACATCACAATGGGCCCCACAAGGATCCAGTCAAATTGTGCTGGTGCTGTCAGACAGCGTGGAATTTCACCACTAATGGGTTTCGAGACCAAGACCTAGGGCTCTCAATGGAGTGGGTCAGATCCGAGATCCGATTCGCTCCGAATCTGTGTAATGCAGATTTGGATCTTAAAATAGGTCCGATTAGTTAAATGGACCGGATTTGGATCTTAAAATAGGTCTGATTACTTAAATGGACTGGATATGGATTCACAAGAACATATCCGAGTTCGATCCGAATCCGATTAAGATCCAACTCATTGTCACCTTCCTGTATATGTTATATTCACGCTGGCCATCCGATTTACAAATTATTGCAGGCCATGTCGACCATACCATAGTAAATAGTGGGATTTGCATCATTTTTCTACTAAATTAAATATATTATATTATATATTTTATATCATATATTTTTTTAGATTTGTAATGGGGGTGGATTCGGACCTAGATCCGACCCGAATCCAATGGTTACATGGATTTTGGACCAGAAATGGATCTAACAATTGATAAATGTATCAGATATGGATATCACCTTTTGGATCGGAGTTGGATCTGAATCCGATCCGAATCCGTCTACAAATATACGGACTTGGAGATGGATCCAGATCCGACCCATTGAGAGCCCTACCAAGACCCGTTGTTGAAACTCCGCAGAGTCTACCAGTGAGGCAAGGCCCCGAACCCCTAAAAATGATCTGTTAAAATAGATGGACAGCCTGGATAAAAACACATACATCACATAGGCCCCCAAAGGCCCTGATAGGAATCCCCATCTCTAGCCAGAAGGGGGAATTAGGTGAGACCTCAACCTCACCCAAGACGGTGCAGCCCCTTACTGTGAGGCCCACCTTGATAAATATATTCTGTATCAATGCCGTCCATCCGTTTTTTCTTTTTCTTTTTTTCCAGATTACACCCAGCTTTTCTAATGTACATGTCCCTTTCTACTCTTGGTATTGTAATAATGCAAAACGTGTATTCCACCCAGCCCAACATGATGTGCTGTCACTTGGTCTGGTTTGAGTCGGCTTTGGACACACCGGTCATCATGCTGGGTCCAGTACCATACTTGACGTACTGGACCCGGATTTAGTTGGACTTGGGTTTCCACCAGACACCCATGAGATCTCATGACCTTCTTTGTAGTTGTGGTTTTTAAAATGAAGAAGGTCTAAAGTCCAACCAGTCGGCCCACATATTATGGTCCACCGAGCAGATAATTTTTAACTTGCTAAGTGCATGGGACATCCAATCCGTTCAGTAGATGGACCCCACCATGAGAAGCATTTCACGCAAAAATATACTTTCTTAATTTTAACAGGATCTTCATTTAGATCAGCCCATGTTTACACACACTTTCTAACCGTACCTGAAATAAATCCACCGTTACTGATCTCACAACATAAGGAGTCTCTCCCAAATTCATGGTGGCTCTATGCGGGCCATCATGTAGCATATGTGAAATCCACTCCACTAATATATATTAAGAGGAATGCTCACCTGCCAACCATCTCTCACGAGAACTCGTGAGAGATTTTTGAGGACTCATCACACATGATGTATCCCCAAAATTTGAGCCGTCCACGTGATGCAACACCCCAAAAAACTCCTAGGGCCCAACTTTCACCCTCATATTAACCATACATAAACAAGATCAACCCAATACAAACTCAAATGGGCCACACCAATTGGAACAACATAAATTATACCATCTAAGTTAGGTATGGTTGAGTTTTGAATAAGGTTGATGTTTATATCTTACCTTCATTCTTGTGAGCCATACTTGGTAAATGGATTTGTTAAAAAGTACATTCTCTAGTAGCCCCAATTGCAAACCTATTGTTGGCGTAACATCTCCATTGTTGCCCATGGTGTGGCACACCTAAGTTATCTATCTGATTTATTTTTTGCCCCAAGGCCTGTCATTAAGGAGCATACCCGATGATGAATAGAACATATACAACATGGCAGACCTATGGTGCACGGGTGTTTAACCCTAGATTTAAAAATAGGAGTGTCTCGCAAGCTAGCCCAGCTGGAAGATGCTTAGGTATTTCAATAGCAGGTCTTAAGTTTGAAACTCTAAGGAGACACACTAACCCCACCGGTGGGTGGGTGCATCGTGTGACTAATGGTGTGGGTGCGTTGCCCAGCTAATAGGGTGGGTGTGTTGCATGACTAACTAAAAAAAAAAAAACTCATCTATGGTGCTGCCACCTAAGTTGTCTAGTGGTTGATTTTTTTTGCCTTGGGGCTTAACATTAAGGAGCACACTTTGGTTTTCCAATTCTATTGGATAAGTATAAGTAAATGGGTAATAATTACCATTTACACATGTATAGCAGAAATTATCATTTCTTCTTCGAAATGTTGTTTGAAAAGGATAATTTAAATTTGTGAGCCCCATTGTAAGGTCTGTGATATATCCATGCCATCCATCCATTTTACAAGAACCATTTAGAGAATGAACGAAAAAATGAGGTAGATTCGAAGCTCAAGTAGCCCACACCATAGGAAATTGTGGCCAGAAAAGGTTTTTAATGCTAGGCGCTCAACTTATTTTTTCGTGTGTTGTGGTCCACTCGAGCTTTGGATTTCTGTCAATTTTGGGCCAATGCCCTAAAATTAGCCTGCAAAATGGATTGACGATGTGGAATAGCCACGCCACATATATCACAATGGGCCCTATATGAAATTTGAACAATCTTCGATTTTAGTGTCTAAAAAGTAAGCCGTCATTGTTAACATGAAAAATTTATACAAGGAATTAAAAAACAAATACCCAATAGTGTATGGAATAAATGTGACATAGACAACATGGTCAGCCTATAAAGCATTGGTGTTTTACCTTAGAAAAATAGGAGTGACCTAGCATATATAACTCATCCAATGAATCCAACTCATCCAAGTGGACTCAAGTTTGGTCCAAGACGTGGAGTCGTTCTAACCCTAGTTGGAGAAAATTCATATCCTTTTATTTGAATATTTATTGCGTTCCATTTTCCATTCCTCCTTGGTGTCAAAGCAACACTAAGACAACATGTCTTCATGGATTGGAGCACTCATTTGGTGAGGTCCACTTTAATATCTTGGCTAAGGGGAGGGGAGTGGGTGTTGCCCTTACCATGGGCCCATGTTAATGGCATGTTGTATATCCATGCCTTCCATCTGTTTTTTCCAACCTAGCTTAGGTCGTGCTCCAAAAAATTAAGAATATCCAAATCTCAGGTGGACCATACTAAAGGAAATAGTGGTGACTGAACACCCACCATTAAAAACTTCATATGGCCCACGGCAATGTTTTATTTCCATCCAACTCATTGATAAGGTCAACTGGACCTGCAAGAATGTAAAATTTAAAGATCAGATTGATCAAAAACTTTTGTGGCCCACAAAAAGCTTTTATGATCATTCACCACTTCTTCTGGTGGCATGGTTCACCTAAGATTTTGATCTACTTAATTTTTGGGATCATGTCCTAAAATAATATTGAAAAACAAATGGATGGCATAGATATATAAAAAAATCATCAAGGTGGCCCCCACACAATAGGGGTAAAACCCACTTAGGTGTTACCCGGGTAACACCTAATCCACTCCCAAGTTTAAGATCCGGTTGCCAAGTGGGCTTAAATTGTTTAATAAAAAATAACACCAAAGCAAAAATGATAGCAAAATTACAAATGTCTATCATTTTTGGCCCACTAATGACAGACGCAATGTTAGTTTACATTCAACTAAAATAGTTTTCTTTACAGATTTTTGGGATATGTTCCATCCAATGGGAGTGGACCACTTGCCGCCATTTTATTGGTGTTCAGAAGCTGCTGGAGAGGAGCTGTGGGAGTGGATTAGTTGTTAGTTGTTACCCGGGTAACAGCTTAGTGGGTGTTACCCGTACGGGGACCACCTCGATGAATATGTTTCATATCCATGCCGTCGGTCCGTTTTTTCAGCTCATTCAAGGATATCCAAATCTCTGGTGGACCACACCACAGGGAAAAGTGGTGAATGATCATTAAAAGCTTTCTGTAGGCCACAAAAGATTTAGATCAAGCTAATCTTTGTATTTTCCCATCATCCATTTCTGGTTGACCTCATCAATGGGGATAGACAGGAAATAAACATTATAGATCTGCTTTCAGTGGACCTTGTGAAGCTTTTAATGGTGGGCATTCAATCGTTATTGTTTCTTGTGGTGTGGTCCATTTGAGATCTATTTATGCTTAATATTTGGGACCGCGTCCTAAAATAGGCTGGAAATATAGTTGGAAAGAGTGGACATACAACAAATCATTAAAGTGGGCCCTATGGTAAGGGTAACACCCACTAAGCTGTTACCCCGGTAACACTTAACCTATTCTAGAGGGGCTGTCAGCTTTCACAGGCATATGAACACCAATAATATGGCGCCACATCAGAGTAACATCTTAGTAGGTGTCACCTAATCTGCTCCCCAAAATGTAATACACGGTGGAACAACTACAAAATTACAAAAACATGTGTCCCACTTGTTAGAATTGAGAAACCAATTATATGGAGCGGATTTGGTGAACTTGGGGAAACACGGAGTTTGGCGAGGCCCTCACATGCCATGTTAGGCCAGACAAAATTAATGTTTCCCAAGCCTCACGGAACCCTAAAAATGATACATTGCAATCAACACGGATTGTGTACTGCCTAGGCTCTGTGGGGGCCACCATGATGTATGTGTTTTATTCATGTTGTCCATCTAGTTTGTCAAGTCATTTTCAGTAATGAGCCAAAATTTGAACCTCTTGCGGGTCACAAAAGTTTGGATCTAGCTGATATTTACGCTTTCCCGTCTTTCCAGGTCCATGTGGCCTTATGAAGCTTATGAATAAGTTGGTAAATAAATATCATGGTTGGCCCTAGAAAGGTTTCAACAGTAAGGGGCGTTGTCACCACCGCTTCCTACCGTGTAGTCCACTTAAGCCTTCAACCTGCCCCTTTTTAAGGCTCATGCCTTAAAATGATGTATCAAAATGGATGGACAGCACATACATCACAGCACCCTCCAAAGGCCCTGACAGGAATGCCCTCTAGCCAGGTCTTGGCAGGGATAATGCCTAATCCACCAAGCAGTAAGAGGCAGGTACTGGCATACAAAGTCATTGCTAAAAAGCTTTTTTCATATTTTTCCCCTTTGGATTTTATGATATCCCATGGCATGCAAGAGTGCGGATTGGGTGAAACCGGGGCCTCACCCAAGATGATATGGCCCTTACCGTGAGGCCCACCCTGATGCATGTATTCTGTATCCATGCCATCCATTCGTTTTTTCATATCATTTTAGAGCATTATCTAAAAAATTGAAGCAGATCCAATTATCAGGTGGGCCATACCATAGGAAATAGTGCTGATTGACCATTAATAGGCCGTAGAAGTTCTGGATCAAGCTAATATTTGTTTTTCCCTTCATCCAAGCTTATGTGACCGTATTAACAGATTTGATGGCAAATAAACACTAGGAAAACATTAAGGTGCACCCTAAGAAGTTTTTAATGGTAGAGCGTTCAATCACCGGTGCTTCCTATGATATGGCTCACCTTATTACTGGATCTACTTCATTTTTATGGAATAATGCCTTAAAATGATTTGATAAAAAACATACAGATAACATAGATACAGAATACATACGTCAAGGTGGGCCCCACTATAAGGGCCGCACCAACTTGGGTGAGGCCAGGTCTCCCAAAGTGGATTAGATGAGAACCGACCTCACCTAATACGGTGCTGCCCTTACCATGGGTTTACGGTGGGGCCCACCTTGATGCATGAATGCTGTCCATCCGTTTTCGCATATCATTTTATAACATTATTAAAAAATTGAAACAAATCTAATTATCAGGTGGGCCATGGCACAGGAAACAGTGTTGATTGGACCATTAATGGGACACAAAAGTTTTGAATAAAGTTGATATTTTTGTTCCTTTTATTCAGGCTTATGTGATCTTATCAACAGACTGGATGGTAAATAAACACTATGGAAATATTAACGTGCGCCCTAGAGGTTTTTAATGATGGGACGGTCAATCACCATTGTTTCTTATGTTATGGTCCACCTGATAATTGGAACTGTTTTATTTTTGACATAATGCCCAAAAACAATATGAAAAAGTGGATGGACAGCATTGATACATAATACATACATCAAGGTGGGCCCCACAGTAAGGGCCGCACGGCCTTGGGTGAGGCCGGGGTCTCACCTAATAGGCTCTCACAGCAGTGGGTGGCTTACCTTGTACCATACTTTAATAGATGCTCGCGCAGGGATGGTACAAAACGGAAAGCTAGTGTGCAAACGTGTTGCATTAAACTCCTCAAGGTGCATGTGTCAACCGGCAAGCATCTGAGATTGGGACTGTTGATCTAGTGGTCCACCTATGTGTATGAGCTAAATATCAGTGACTGGACAACTCTAAATATCCAACTCTTGCGAGTTTTAATGCTTCAATGTGGACCACTGATCTAACCGTTCCTTCTGCAGATCACTTATTAGATAGAAAAGATTGTTCATCAAGGCTATTTTTAATATATGTACTATTCACATGTCATGGACCACCATATCAACTGCTCGATGAACACACATTTTCCATGTGTTACGATGAGAGAGGTACTGAGTACAGGGGCACCGCTTCGGTGTATCCCCATATCCAGTGAGGTAGGTGGATCAATTAGGGCCCACCTTGATTTATGTACCTTATATCCATGCTGTCCATCTGTTTTTACATCTCATTTTAGGAAGTGATACAAAAAATGTATCAGATCCAAGTCTTAAGTGGACCACAGCATAGGTAACATTGGTAATTGAATGCCCACCATTAAAAACATTTTGTGGGCCACCTGAATGTTTATTTTCCATCCAAACTTTTGCTAAGGTCCCAAAGATCTGGATGAAGGGACCACTTAAATATCAGCTTGATTCAAAACTTTTGTGGCCCACAAGAAGTTTTTAATGGTCCACTTGAGTTTGGATCTACTATATTTTTGGGTTCATGCCTTAAAATGCAACATGAAAACGGATAGACCACGTGGATGAAAGGCATATACATCAAGGTGGGCCCATAATCAGGGATACATCCACCTTGATGGATCCGTGGATCCACCGAAGCCGCCCCCTACCGTACGTACAAGCTTTGTGTAGCACGCGCTGCACGCTAGCTTTAGTCATCGTACATTTCTTTCTGTGGTAGTTCACTGCCATTTTAAAAATGCTGGTGACGCAGTCCTAACGCGTGGCACCCATGTACAGCTATCCAGGCCATGGAAATTGTGGAATAACTTGTGGACAGTGAGGGAGCCGATTAGGTACTTCCCCTGCCCGTCCCGAGCTGCTAGGGCTTTGAGGGCAATCGTAATGTATGAATTTTAACCACACCGTCCATATATTTTTTCATGTCATTTGAGGTTATAGTCTTAAATGGGGCATATCCAAGGTTCAACTGGGCCACATTACAAGAAGCAGTGGTGCTAATGATGCCTACCATTGAAACCTTCCTAAGGCCCGTCGTGATGTTTATTTTCCATCAAACTCCATCAAACTTATTTGTGAGATCAAGAGACCTAGATGAAAGGAAAAGGCAAATGTCAGCTTGATCCAAAAACTTCCCCTAGCACCCAAGAAGTTTTCAACGATCAAAGTTTAATCCCCATTTTATGGTCCACTTGAGCTTGAATTTTCCCCATTTTTTGTAACATAACCTAAAATGACATGGAGAAATGCATGAGTGGTGTGGATTAAACACATACATCATGATGGCCCTCAAAGCCCTAGCCTGTCCTAAGCTCGGGGACAAGCAAGTAACGAGCAAGGGCTCCGAGTTGCCATCGTGATGTATAGGTTTTATCTGCCCTGTCTAGCCATTTCTACGTGGGATTTTATGGAAGAGGATCAAGATTTAGGAAGCAATAGTGATAATGTAGCTCACCATTAAAACTTTCCTAAGGCTCACCATGATATTTATTTGACATATAACCAATAACTAGATGAAGGGAAAATACAAATATTAGTTAGATCTCCACAGCTTTCGCGGAACCTGAGAAGTTTTCAATGATAAGAATTTAAGTTGATATGGCTTGTATCTTCTTCAGTTTTGGTCCCCTTCCATAAAATTCCACTTAGAAATGAATGGACAATGTGGATAAAACCCATATACATCACAGTGGCCACTCAAAGTCCCTACCTGTTCTCAGCTGGAGAGGGGCGGGGTCCAATGCCTGTATAAAAAATCAAAATGATCTTGAGAACCTAACCATCCAATTGATGGCTATCATATGAAATGTTAAAAAGGAAAAAAAGAAGAAGAAGAAGAAAAAAAAGACTTGGTTCAAATTTGAAGTAAAAATCAAAAGGATACCATCATCTTTGTTAAGTTGTAAAAATTCCTTATATATATTGCACTGAGAGAATGGTCTTCAGAGATACAACCTATATTTAGTAATCTCCTAGTCCAAGATTAGTTGTATAAAACAAATTACAATTTAATAAGCTTATCCACTTTGGTGAACCATAAGCATTGGAATCACAAACACATGACTCACCAACATTTTTTAACCATTGGTTTGCATGGCAAATGTTTGGACTGTTCAATGCTTCCATTAATCTCATTTTAGTGATATATTGATAATTTGATTATTTTAAAGTATTATTGACATATATGTGTATAATGGATTAATAGCCCAGCAATACCGTTATTACTATTCTACCTTATAGCCTATTTGGTAGGCCCACTCAGGTGGGGTTAGGTGAGATGGAATTGCATTTGGTCTATGCAAAGTACTAATAGTGTGGTTGTGTACTAAAAAAAAACAAAGAATTTATTTTACATATTTTACATATTTTACAATTTAATAAGCTTCTCCACTTTGGTGAACTACATGCATGGAATCACAAACACATGACTCACCAACATTTTCTAACCATGGGTTCACATGGCCAATGTTTGGACCGTTCAATGCTTCCATTAATATCATTTTAGTGATATAGTTAACAATTTGATTATTTTAAAGTATTATTGCCATATATGTGTATAATGGATTAGTAGATTAGCAACATCTTTATTACTCTTCAACCTTAGGGCATACTTGGTATGCCCACTTATGTGGGATTAGGTGAGATGGAATTGCATTTGGTCCCGTGCAAATTACGTCCGATGTTTGCAGATGACGCAAAGGATTGGGATAAAGTGGGGTGGTACTTTATTTGGTTGCATGTAGGATGTTTAGTGGATTTTGAAATCCACTACAAAGGTAGGCCCTAAATCAATTTTGATTTGCATGTGTGTGCAAATGACTAACATCAGTTGTGAATCTAGTTCATTGCTTATGTTTCCATGGTCCACCAAACACAAGTTTTGCTTAAGAGAGTGTTTTCCAAGGGAAGAATGTTTTGCTTTTTTTAAATCAAATTCCACCTCTCAACTTACAACAAACAGCCTTAATATTTATTAAGCTTTTACTACCTTTTGTGAATAACTACACCCAAAAGAAGAGCAAATAATGGACATTTCATTCTAAATTACAACAAAGGAAAGAGATTTCAAAGCATGTTACAACTATCTATTCGAATACCCCTAATTTCTCAAATCTGTGCCGCCAAATGACTCTTAAGTTGGAAGAGTTACCCAGTAAGAGACAAACCATTTAGAGTTTATTTTGAATCCGTTGCCACTTAAGATGTAAGCGTGTGTTTTCGACCAATGGGGCGCACATGCTAAGTAACCCAATGATCGGAGCCGTCCATTTTGCGGAATGTTTTCTATAAAGGACATCTTGAATAAAGTACGCTGAATGCATGTCTTTTTTAACATCAATATATGCATATGAATTTGGAACAATGAAAAAAAAATTCAACGGCTCGAATTCAACTCCAAAAACCAAAGGATAGAATCACCCATTATCAAAGAATATGATAAAATAGCTTATTAATAGTATTAAACAGAAAATGGAGGATTAAAATCAGTGGACCATCTCAGCTAGTGGGCCATGGAGACACACGATGAAACATGAGTCGCGACAGAGGGAAAGCAAACGAGAGAGAAGCCGAGTAGGAAGAGAAAAAGTCGGCGATCTTTTTCAGTTAAAACGGATTTTCTTCGGGGACTCAGCTGCCGCGTCGATAACATCAGCGCTCTCTTTCTCGCGCGCAAGAGACGAAAACTAACCATGATTAACTGCCAACGCCTAACCATGGTTTAATGCCGCCACCTGCGTACGACGCTGTGGCAGCTGCCTACACCAGAAGCCACGCAGAGAGAGAGAGAGAGAGAGAGAGAGAGAGGAACAGAGAACAATGCAGAGCAGAGAGAGAGAGCAGTCCCTAAAAAGTGGAGGTCCTAATGGCATGAAATACTGAAAGATGGCAAGGACTAATCTATATTTCGCATTCAAATAAAATTACAATTCTCTCTCCCTGTCTGTCTGTTTTCTTCTTCTTCTCCTACTTCTATTTGTATTGGGTTTTTTCGTTTTTGGGTTTTGTCTGTTTGTATTGCATTTGCAGTTTTGTCTCTTAAAAATTACATGGTTTTTTGAATTTTCTCTTCTTTTTTGGAGAAAAGGAGAATTGGGTTTTGTTGGGAAGGGTTGGTGAGTGCAAAATAGAGATGGGTTCTTCTGGGGATGGCCTGAATTTGAAGGGTATGTGTTCTAATGTTAAGGTCTCTGGCAACTTCACAGAGGATACGTTTTCTTGCAATAACCAAGGTGAGAAGAAATAAAAAAGAAAAAGAAAAAAACAGAGAGAGAGATAGAGAGTTTTCTTTGAAAGAAATAACATCCTTTTAATCATTCACTCTCTCCCTCTCTCTGTTTTTTTTCTTTGTTTTTTCTTTTTTTTTTGGAAACTTGTATGTTGTTTATAATATTATTTTATATTTTGGGTTCTGTTCGTCTTTTTATTTTTTATTTTTCCTTATGTTTGTTTAGTAAAGAAGGTTGCATTTATATACAGGCATTTTTGTTGTTGTTGTTGTTGTTGTTGTTGTTTTTGTTGTTTTTGGATTTTTATCTATCACATTAAAAGATCACTCGGGAATTAGACATTTTTGGTTTTTTGTTTTTATTATTTTTAAACGGGAATTTTCATTTCTTTGAAAAATAAACGAAAATACCCATTTTCCTGATAGACACATGCACTTATATATGTGTTTCTGGTAGTGCATTTTGTTGTTGTTTTTTCATGAAATGGCATCTTAATGTAGGACACATTTGGGTTATTTCCTCTTCAAAGACTGAACTAAAATATCCATTTTCCTACATCCATTGCATGTATGTATGTACGAACGAATGTGTAGATTTGGCACTGTAGGTGGTGTTGGACACATTGGGGTTATTTCTCTCTTCAAAGACTCAACCAATCCCTTTTTGTTGCATACATGCGTGCATGTGTCATGTATGCATGTATAATTGTGGCATTGTATGTTTTCCCTTTTCATACAGTGATGTCCTAATGTGGGACATTTAGCCAGCCTGCATGCATGTATGTATGTTTGTATTGTATCTTTTGCTTTTTCATACAATGGTGTTCTAATCTAGAATATTTTTGGGTTATTTCTATCTTGGGAAGGGCATTTTGTGTGTTCTTTCACAAAGAGTTGCCCTTATTTTAGATCAGTCTGGAGAGTCATGGATCTTCTTTTGGAGGGGCCTCTTTTTTCAGCATCAATTTCATTTTCTTATGTTTAACAAGATTCATAGACGTATTAAAATGTTATAGCTCTCTGATTTCAGATGAAAATGATGATCTATACGCCGAGCTTTGGCATGCATGTGCCGGCCCCTTTGTTACTGTTCCTCGCGTTGGCGAGAAGGTCTTCTACTTCCCTCAAGGCCACTTGGAACAGGCATGAATCCCCCTTTGCTTATCATTTGTTGAAATGAAATGGGCATTTGGAGAATCCTTCTGTTTTTTTTTTTTTTTTTTTTTTGGTATTTTAATTTTTAGTATTCTGTTATTTCGTGTCTGTGTTTTTGTGTAGGTCGAGGCATATACAAACCAAGGTGTTAATCGGCAAATGCCTGTTTATGATTTGCCTTCTAAGATCCTTTGTGGGGTTGTATGTGTTCAGCTAAAGGTCTCTGTCTCTCGCTCTCTTGTCTCTTAGTTGACAATTTGATTTGGGTTTTACTAAAGGTATTATTCAATGATTGAGGAGAAGTTCACCGGTTGGATGGCTATGATTGTCTGTTAGGGGAGATCATTGGCAGCATTGCTAATCCATGGTGAGACCTGCCAGATCAATGGTCTTGATCACTCAAATGTGGGCCCCACCTATGTGGGGTGCTGTCCAGAGTATGAATAGCCAAGATTTTCCTGAAGGGGAGTCATTGTGGCATTTGTCATGCCTGGTGAGACCCATGAGATGAATGGTCTGGATTGGTGAAAGGCGGAAGCTGCCTGAATAGCCCCACCTGTGTGGGGTGCTGTCCAGAGTATGAATAGCCAAGATTTTCCTGAAGGGGAGTCATTGTGGCATTTGTCATGCCTGGTGAGACCCACGAGATGAATGGTCTGGATTGGTGAAAGGCGGAAGCTGCCTGAATGCAATGGTGGCCAGTGAAATGCAAGTAGCTTGGGCCGATCTTTGCGCATTTCCTCTTTTGCTGATGTGCCATTATCATGATTTCGGGTGGCAGTTTGATTTGCACTGTGACACTGTTCATTTTTCTTGAATGTGGTTTTGTAGGCCGAGCGTGATACAGATGAGGTGTTTGCTCAATTAACATTGCTTCCGGAAGAAAAGGTTTGCTACTTGTTCAAGCCATGTAATCTCTTTTAAATGGGCTAGACTACAACACTAGACACATATCTAACTTAGCAATCTTTCAAAAAAGGAAGAAAGGAAACTCTTACTCAGCAAGAACTCTCTATGTAGATGGGGTAAACCTGGAAAAGGTCTGGACCGTTCATGTGTTGGCCACTACTATCGATGGGCTATTCCCTGAAAATCATAGCAGTCAGAGACTCAGACGATCCTAGCTGCCAGTTGGAAGACTTCTTGGTTGGACTATTTCGAAACCATTCATTCGTGATTCTCAGAAGTTGTCCAATTGGTGACCAAGATCATCCCATGACTTTTGGACCATGTTATGGCCCGGCGAATGAATGGTCTTGGTACAGGTGCGTCACGTATGGAGATAGAGTGCTTTATAACTAACTTAGATACAAGTGAAAACACCACAATTTATTAAGGAGATGGAAGGTTGTATGTATGGCTGAGTGGGATGGTGTTGTGCTGCAACCACAATGATGCAGGTTAACTTATTTTGCCTACGAATAAAAGCTGCTATGCTGTATTTGGGTTATTTAATTGCACTATTGCATTGCATCCTTGCAGGAAGATGAAACTAGCTCTGAAAAGGAAACCGAAAGATCTCTGCCTCCAAGACCGCGTGTCTACACTTTCTGCAAGACGCTTACTGCTTCCGACACCAGCACACATGGTGGATTTTCTGTTCTGAAGCGACATGCTGATGAATGCCTTCCTGCTTTGGTTAGTTGATTTCCCGTTTCATTATCTCCGAATTTGAATTGAGCTTGTTTGTTTCTACGTACTGGTAAAATTTTCGAGGGAAGTTGGGAATCATCATCAAAGTTAAACTCACATTATCCTTTCGGTATTATACCAAGAAGTTCATAGCATTATATTAATGGCATTTGGCTAACATGATTAGGGGTGCAACTCGGGCAGGTCGGGTCGGGTTGAGGGTCAACCTGAGCCCAACCTGACCTCAAGAGGACCCAACCTGCAACCCAACCTGACAGAAATTCCAACCTGAAGTCCTCTATACTCGACCCGACTCGACCTGACCTAACCTGACCCAAATTTTCTCAACCTGAACCCAAGCTGAATCTAAATTGGGTTAGCATTTTCCAACCCGAGGACCTTGACAAATCAACCAAACCTGACCTGAACTTGGGTTGGATTAGTTGACCTGAACCCACGTTGCAGCCCTAAACATGATAGCACTTGTCTAATCTTGGAATGTCTCACTTTTACTGTAGAATTTTAGCTACATTTAGGCTGTTATATTTTTGGTGATCTAAGAAATTCAACACTATTGAATTGAAATGGGTTTAGTAGTATATTAAAGTGGAAGTAACCAAACTAGGATTACCTTCCATAGCATTAGCATCAGCGCTCCGAGGTCCGGGCTCCATTATCTCAAATACATGATATTCAAGTTGGGCCTGGAAACATAACTACAATCTGAGGGTTATTTCCTCATCATGAATTTGGGAACTTCATTAGCTTTTACCATTTCCTCTTAACTAAACTGAATGCTGGCATCTCTGTTCTCTTGTTCATACCAGTTGATTGTAACTAAGCCAGTTAAGATTTATTTATCTGTTTACCTTCTTTATAGTTGAATCTCTCATTTGTTGTTGCAGGACATGTCACAGCAACCTCCAACACAAGAGCTGATGGCAAAGGACTTGCATGGGGTAGAGTGGCGCTTTCGTCATATCTTCCGTGGTGAGTTTCATGTGAATTCATTACTAAGTATAGTGGAATCTGGATCGTGAGTTCTAAATGCCAGTTTTGGAGTGATTTGGCCAGGGACCAATTTGCAGTTCGAACTCTTGGCTGGTAATTGAAGTATGGTGGAATTTGGGTCATGGTTCTAAATATAGGTTTTCAAGCGACTCGCCTGGGGACTGAGGCATATCTAGTTCTGACTTGATCAGATGTGTTTCAGTGGGTGCAAGCAAACTGTTTCGTTGTCCACTGAAACCAGTTTCATCCGATTTTAACACCATGATTTGGATTTGTTTTCACTTTAATGCATGGATTCCTATCTGCAGACATAACTGCATATGCATCTTAGAATTGATTTGCCATGTTCTTTGAATCCAGTTTATTTATATGCTCATCTGCGTGCGATAGGTTTCAACACACACACACACGTATATGAGAAATTAACATTTAGCATGGTTTGAGCAGCTAAACATAAAATGAAACTTGTTATTGATTTCTTGTTTGTTTTTGTGGTCTCGATTATGATTTTCTCCAATTCAAGATCGGGTATCATTTTACCCTTCAAAAAAAGAAAAAAAGAAAAAAAGATTGGGATTTATTTACATAGTCGTTGCAGTGCTTTATTTTTCTTCCTTGTCAAAATATTGTTTACAATAATCTTGATTTTCTATAAACATATTTCATAATGCTAGGTCAGCCAAAGCGGCACTTGCTTACAAGCGGATGGAGTGCTTTTGTAAGCTCAAAAAGGCTTGTTGCAGGTGATGCTTTTATTTTCCTCAGGTACTCTCTCTCTCTCTCTCTCTCTCTCTCTCTCTCTCTCTCTCTCTCTCACACACACACACACACACACACACACACACACACACACACACGCAGAGTAAAAGAAAAGGAGGGATGATCACATATAACTTGATAGTACCATATGCCTATTTTATGACTAGTTTTATTGGTTACATGGACAGTCCAATAAAAGATCTGGACTGTTCATTCATTCAGTCAAATTATTGTAACCATTTGATACCCATCCATTTTGCAAGCCATAGATGTGATGGTTAGCCTCATTATTTCCAAGGCTGTCTTTTAGAATCATAATTCATAAGCAATCCAAGGTGGGGTGCACAAAATTGGATACATGGACAGTCCCATAAAAATCTGGACTGTTCATTCATTCGGCCAAATGACCATTACCATCAGGTGGGATTATCATACACATCCATTTTCTAAGCCATAAATCCGATGGTTAGCCTCATGATGGCCAAAGCTATCTTTTATAATCATAAGCAGTCAAAGGTGGGGTGCTCAGTATGGATGCTTCAAGATGATTAATTG
The DNA here is from genome assembly GCA_003013855.2 of Liriodendron chinense. Classification (NCBI taxonomy): domain Eukaryota; kingdom Viridiplantae; phylum Streptophyta; class Magnoliopsida; order Magnoliales; family Magnoliaceae; genus Liriodendron; species Liriodendron chinense. The sequence goes on from ML058484.1 coordinate 14,024,207, forward strand.
ATTCTTTGAACAAGCTTGACCATAAATTGCATGCTATTAATCGGCCTTTTAGGATTTTCTGACCAGTGTGATCTTGTATCATGGCATGAAAACAGTAGATTGGAATGAATGGATGGTCCGGATTATTGCTTGGACTATCCACATGTCCAATGAAATGGATGCCCATGGTACAGCTAGTTGCATATGTCCTTCCTGAAAGGAAAAATAGTAAAATACCTAAGAAACAAAAAAATGTAAGTTGAAGAAAGACGTTTGAACCGTTCGGTATCATCTCCCAACCAAAAATAGGAAATAGAGCCGTCAACACAACCAGTCTGGAAATAGTTTGGGCCTGGATCTTGTACTCGTCGGGTCAGCCCTATTCAAAGATCTGATTACCATTGAAAGCCATAGTAGGAAGTCTCAAGTTGGGTCTTGCGGCCTTGGTTGAAATAATTAGCTTTAACATTTAGATGGTCTGCATTTCACTGTTTATTGATTTAGATTGGATTAGGAATTTTCTGTTTCTTATGGCCATTAAAAAATATTCTGTTATGTATGGATGAAAATTTTCCGTTGCAGAGGTGAAAATGGGGAACTTCGTGTTGGGGTTCGTCGTGCCATGAGGCAGCAGAATAATGTATCGGCATCTGTTATATCTAGCCACAGCATGCAACTTGGCGTACTTGCAACTGCATCTCATGCTATTTCTACTGGAACTATGTTCAGTGTCTATTACCGACCAAGGTAAGCAATTAAAGACTGTAAATGTTATCCTTGTCGACTGTCTGTTGGTTTTATTTCCTATAAACTGCCATTCATTTTTGTAAATAAAAATCCAATGAAAGCCAAAAGCTCATCTGCTTATAACGAGTACATATGGTTTTGCTAACGTTCCTATCTTTGCGGGGACGTTAGCAACGTTCTCTAACCTTTTGAATGCTGCGTGGGACATCCAATCATCAATCAGGATGGTTCATTCAATACTACCATTGGGAGCAAGCCATGGTACAAGAATCATGCCAATTGGATGATCCTGACCCCTTTGAACAGAGCCAATTTTTTAGAATTGTCCATTGTTTAAGAGCCATAGATCCCATGGTTAGAATCATCGAACCAAAGTGCTACTCTGGAATCATAAGCAGTGCAAAGTGGGATCTATTGAATAGATGTTTCAAAGTGATGATTGGAACTATTTTGTTTTTTCTCTCATTCTTGACTGTCCATTTTCTATGCTATTGATCGGATGGTTGGGATTATCCGATTGGCATATTTTTTGCACCATGGCTTTTTCCTAGTTGTACGAAAGAGTGGACAGTTCAGATTGATGATTAGCATCCTATGTGTCAATTAAAACCCTTGGGGCCAGTGCTGATTCCGCCATGAAGGTGCTGATGTCCCCATGAAAGGGGAAAGGTTAGCAAATCCCGTGTTTGTGTGTGTTGTTAGTCCTTTTTTTTCTTTTTCTTTTTCTATTTGTTTGTTTTCTTCTATTTGTTGCTGTTGAATACTACTACTTCGATCTGTGAATGTCAAAGAATTCTGCAATATACATCCCACACAGAGAAGCATCACTGTTGTACATGTGGTACTTGCATGTGGCAATCGGGGCCATTGATTTGGTGGGGCACCATGTGGATCAAGGGTATTGGACTCACGCAGCCATTCAGTGTGGCTAGAGGAAGAAATGGCTCGATCAAACCAGAGGAGAAGTCCACATTCAACAAGAAAACCTGGCAGGTGGATGGTTCTATTTGTTTAGTCACTGATTTTTGGCCTATGCACCATCAACATTGTGGCCTACTAGATCAACTGTCCTCATCACCGTATGGTTGCCACATGTGCATGAGTAACTGCATAAGACTTTTTTTCCAGGTGCAAAATCCACATCCAGCAGGCAAAACTCTTGGCTGGATTGTTTGATTTGTTCTATCACTGTGATTTTTTTTAAAAACTAACAAAGATTTATTAGAAGAAAGCAAAACTACAAAAGGAGCCAGGCCGCGGAGATGGTAGACCAACTAGCCACTAGAAAAGAAACATCACAACCCTTAAACATGTCGTCATTGGCTGCCCATTCTACCACAAGATCTCTGCTTCTATGAGCTACAGACTCTGCACCCTTGCATTCCCCACGGAAGCATCTCCCATTCCTTTTATCCCCCACACACCACGACACTGCCAGAATAGCCAATCTCTATAAGCCCGTCATTTGCTTACCCAACTTCACTCCATGCCAGGCTTGTAACAAATTGATGTGGTTTTCCTCCTCAAGTGGGTGTTCAGAAAGAAGAATGAGCAGAAGAATTCATAAACGAGGTTCAAGGCTAGGCTAGTAGTGAAAGGGTTTGGTTAGAGAAAAGGTATAGACTTTGAGGAGATATTCTCACCAATGGTGAAGATGACATCCATACGGGTGTTGCTTGTGTTGGCAGCTAGCATGGATCTGGAGATAGAGCAGTTAGTTGTTAAAACTGTCTTTCTCCATGGTGACCTGGAAGAAGAGATCTACATGCACCAATCAGAGGGGTTCGAAGTCAAGGGCAAAGAGCATATGCTGTGTAGGCTTAGGAAGAGCTTGTATGGGCTGAAACAAGCTCCGAAGCAATAGTACAAGAAGTTTGACTCGTTCATGTTAAAGCATGGATATGATAGAACGGAGTCGAACCACTATGTGTTCACGCGCAAGTTCTCAGATGGTGATTTCTTAGTTTTGCTATTGTTCGTTGATGACATGCTCATCATGGGAAAAAACATAAAAAAGATTGACAGGCTGAAACAGGAGTTGGGCAAGTCATTTGCAATGAAAGAATTGGGCCCGGCAAAACAGATCCTAGGAATGGAGATAACCCGTGACAGAGCAGCAGGAAGCTTTGGCTGTCGCAAGAGCGGTATATTGAGAAAGTCCTACAGCGGTTCAATATGAATACAGCGAAGCCAGTCAGTACTCTACTGGATGGTCACTTCAAATTGAGTGACAAGTAGTGCCCCAAGACGAAGGCAGAAGTGGAAGAGATGTGGAAGATACCCTACGCGTCAGCGGTATGAAGTTTGATGTATGTTATGGTGTGTACGTGCCCAGACATAGGCAGTTGGTGTTGTCAGCCAGTATCTTGCCAATCTTGGCAAAGAACATTGGGAAATGGTGAAGTGGATACTACGGTATCTGAGAGGCTTATCTAGGTTGAGCCTATGCTATGATGACGGAAAACCTGTGTTAGAAAGTTACGCAGATGCAAATATGGTAGGTGACATATACTCTAGGAAGTCTACATCGGGGTTCATATTCACGTTTGCAGGGGGAGCGGTCTCTTGGAAGAGCAAGCTACAGAAGGTCGTAGCGTTGTCGACGACAGAGGCTGAGTACATTGCGATCACGAAGGCATGTAAAGAGATGCTTTGGATGAAGAGGTTCCTACAGGAACTCAACATGAAGCAGGAGCAGCACGTAGTCTATTGCGATAGCCAAAGTGCTATTCACTTGAGCAAGAATCCAAGTCAGCACTCCAAGTCGAAGCACATAGAGATTCGATATCACTGGATCAGGGATACTTTGGAACAGAAGGTGCTACAGCTTGAGAAGGTCTACACGGGCGATAATGGGTCAGACATGATGACTAAGGCATTGCTCAAGGGCAAGTTTGAGGTTTGTAGAAACCTGGCAGGCTTGAAGAATGTGAATTCCTCCTGAGTCGGAAAGGGGGAGATTTGATGGGGTTTTCCTTCTCAGTATAGAGGAGAGAGAAGTGCAGCCTGGGTGTGGTCGGGCGCCTGGACCAACCTAGTCGGGCGTCCGAAATTCACCCAGATGGGTAGCTAGTTGCTGGACTGTTTGCATAACAGTCGGGCGCCCGATGGTCAGGTGACCAGGCGCCCGGTGCCCAGGGCGGGCACCCGACCATGCTGGTTCGAGCGCTCGATATTCAGGATTCTTTTTCTCTATGCATGCTGGACTGTTTTTGGGTTGGGTGGGCGCCCGATGGTCCATTGACCGGGCGCCCGACCCTACACGGACTGCTTATATGCAATTTCCTATTCGGGTTCTAATTCCTCTGGTTCTCTACTTGAGGGGTTCCAAATCGGGATTAGGATATTCCATTAAGGTGTTTTCATGTCCAAGGAGAGAGAGAGAGAGAGAGAGAGAGAGAGAGAGAGAGAGAGAGAGAGAGCTTGTAGAAGGGAGAAATTGGTTGAAGAAGTGATCTTCGGTGCAATCGTCATCTCAGCGCTCTACGTCGTCGTGATCGGTGAGATCTTTCCGTTTTTCGTTATTCTCTTATTGTTTATCCACTCCTACGTGAGTGAAGGAGGTTTTGATTCAAATGGTGTGTGCTTGTGATCGGTTGTAACGTTCTACTTCATAGTGAATTGTTGCTCTGGACTAGGTGTTAGAACTAGAAAAATGAACTCCAAAAGGACACATTTTTCTTGAAATGTGTGGTGTTTTGTTGCTCTGGGGTTCTGAATAATGGAAACATTCATAGACAATCACAAACATTCATAAAAGTACACAAGGAGAGATATCGCAAAGCGAATTTTATTCCAGAGATCCTGAGATCTTGTACATTCCAGGCCGTGATCTGGCACGAGCCCTTAATTACATCGAATGATCGATGACCCTTGATTAAAAGGCAAAAGACTAGTCAGCAGGGACTATGGTCTGAGAGTTTGTGGTCATAGAGACCTGTATTTGTTTTGTTATGGACCGAACCATCTTTGTATTAGTCAGATGTCTTTGTCCCATGTTTTGGCCGGAGATCCGGGCTGAGACTATCAGGGTTTATGACTGAGAAGGACGACTCTGGGCCTGTGCCTGTCAATGTATGGACAGGTGACCTCGGGAAGTCCACTCTGCAGTTGTGTATACCTGCGTAGCCCAACCGACGGATGCCGTTTTTAATGGGTAGGGCATCGACTGTTGTGTTGTGGCAGTTCATAACAATTATTTTGTAGTGAATTGAAACTCTTTAGTATGGTTTATCGTAATAACCATAGTCCCGTTTGTCTAGTTTTCGACTCAAATCGGATCACATCTTTACAGTAAATATAAATGATGACATGTTTGCATAGTTCTGGATGCTGGCGGCGTCTCTTTCGAGAAGTCGTTTCGTTCATCGTGTCGAATCAGATTGAACTTTGAAGATGCGAAATTCTGCTCACTTAGAGATCCTGAAACGTCCATTTGACCATTCCATTGCGTCCGGAACGCTCGAAATACCCAAAATAGGCTCAAGTGGCACTTGAAAACACTTAAAATTGAGTCCGGTGCACCCATGAACATGTTCAGGAATTGGCTGATTTTTTGGGTGCGTGGGACATAATTTATGGGTGCGTGGGAGTCCAACGCACCTTGAAAATACATGTCTGAATTATGTTGATTTTACGGATGCGTGGGGTAATTTTCAGGTGCGTTGTAGTCTAATGCACCCTAAAAATACAAATCCGCTTTTTGTTGAATTTTCGGGTGCACCGGACTATTTTCGGGTGCGTTGGAGTCCAATGCACCCTGAAAATACATGTCCGCTTTTTGTTGAATTTTCGGGTGCGCCGGGCTATTTTCGGGTGCGTGCTCATACTTGTGATTTTTTTATAATCCGGACCTGCGGTGGTGTTGGTCGGAGTGACCTTCCGGTGGAAGATGCCAGCGACTGGAAAAGAATTCCGGTCACCGGGAAAGTTTTCCGGCTGTCGAAAAGGGATTCCGGCGAGGGTTTCCGGCGACAAATCCCAGATACTCAGGGGATAATAGCTCTCTCTCTCTCTCTCTCTTTCTTAATCTGTCCCAATCTGTCTAAATGAACAGTAGGAGGGGTATTTATACCCGAAAATACCGGACAGTGACCAATGAGGGCCTGCCACGTATGGCGCATCCCATAAAGTCTTTGACGCACCCCCAAATAGGCACGTGGGAGCTCCGACGCACCCAAAAATGATATTTTGAAAAGTGCTGATTTTATGGGTGCGTCGAGCTATTTTTGGCTGCGTTGAAGTCCAATGCATCCAAAAAATACCATGCTGGTTTTGGTGATTTTATGGGTGCGTTGGGCTATTTTAGGGTGCGTTGGGGTCCAATGCACCCTGAAATTGCACTTCCTTATTTTCTGATTTTATGGACGCGTCGAAGGTATTTTTAGGGTGCGTCAAGCCATTTTTTGGATGCGTCAGAGGTGAAATACATCCTAAACCACTTGTCGAATTTTCATGAATTTAAGGGTGCGTCAGCTGAATAAATGGGTGCGCTTGACGTACCCGTGTCTTGCAAAATTGGGTTTTGCGAAACGGAGGGCTTGTGGGGCCCGTTTCTCGGCGAATCGCCATGCACTGCTTATCATAATTCATGAAGGATGCCTCTGCTTGATTCTGGTCGGTTTTGATCACGGTGATCCGTTGGGTCCACCAAAAAAAATGGCTAAGTACTGGATCCTTTGCAAATCTGGGTACTTGGGTGCGTCGGGTAGTATTTTGTGGAATTTTCTCGAAGCACGTGCCCAGTTGATTTGTTTTAGAGGGTACTGACTTTTGGGACCCCAACAGATGCCCCTCCGGTGCGTTGCGATGGACTTACAACCGTTCATCGCGACGCATCGGATTCCCGGGTCCACACTATAAATAGGTAAGATAGCTTGATTTCACTTCATTCTGCGTTTTTCACTGTTCATTTGCTCTGCCGTCGACGCACCCAAATATTCGCCAACGCACCCATTTAATATCGCCAGCGCACCCAAAAAAGGTCTAGCGCATCCTTAAATTTCAAATATTTGGATTTTTGGGGTGCGTCAAGCGTGACGCACCCAGCTGATGACTTGGTGGAATTCTTATGTTTAAGGGTGCGTTGAGCTCAACGCACCCAAGTATTCGGACTTGGCCGAATTTTGAGATTTTTTAAGGGTGCATTGCTCTCAACGCACCCAAGTATTCGAACTTGGTAAAATTTCAAGAATTTTTTAAGGTGCGTTGCGGTCAACGCACCCCTCGTCACAAGGTAAAACCCTTAAATTTTTTAAGGGTGCGTCACGCTTGACGCACCCAAATATTTTTGATTGGTGAAAATGGCGGAGTTTCACGGTGCGTTGTGCGTGACGCACCTACATTTTGAACTTAGGCTGATCATGACGTTCTTAGGGTGCGTTGGGTCCGACGCACCCAGATATTCAGTCAAGACATTTTGGGCATTTCGGGGTGCGTTGGGCCTGACGCACCCAGTTTTCAAGACTTGGAATTTTTTGCAAAATTTGGATTATTTTAAGGGTGCGTTAGGCTTGGCACACCCAGTTTTCAAGACTTAGAATTTTCTCGTTTCTGGGGCTCTTTCATGTGTAGATCTATCCCAACACTGCCTACCATATCCACATTTTGGTGGACACGGCTATTCCCGTGGTGACAGGGATCATTACTTTAAAGGATATGGGGCCCTGCACTTCCGTCATAAATTTTCATGTGCATTCATTGTTATCCGGAAGCTGCGTCGGGTCTCATATACTTTAAGTCTTGGGCTATGCCTGACCAAAAATGACATTTTCTGGAAATTATCATGATTAATTTAGATAGGGTTTAGATGTACCTGCGCATGCCTCCATTGACTTTGGATCTGATGTAAATAATCTTCATATGCTTCCTCTCTTTACTCCTTTTGTCGAATTGCCGCGGTTCTCAAATCGGGTTGTTAGTCTTGTTTTTTTTTTAGCAGACAATGGTTGCGACTCGTGCTTCCTTACGCGCAGCTCGTGATTGCTTGCGACGGCTCTTTGACTCCCTTGGTCGTCTGGAAGCTTGGTCATCCCTCCATTCTCAATATGATGAGGTGTCTGAGGCTTTATCCAGGCTTGGTGCAGATTCTCGTCCCATATTACAGGCTATCCGGAATATTTCGCTTATGGCCTCCACTCTTGATGAGCATAGGGAAGCCATCCTTGGTTTCATTGGCGACTCCTCGTTCCCAGAAGAGCTGGCACTTCTTGAGGCGGCGGAGCCTCCCTTGGTTGATTCTTTCTTGGCCTTATGGAGCCAGCTTAACTCTCTAAAGAGGGAGAAAAGGGCGAAAAAAACGATACCTGGCTTGGGCTGTCCCACTGGCGGAGGCCGAGTTCCCTGATCGTCGCGCCAGCATCTGGAGAAGAATCAGAGAGGTCTTGAATGAATATGACGATCTGGCGATCGATGTCTCCATAATGAGGAACTGGGCCAATGCTGAATACGTGCACTTCGACCTCGTGCAGCAGTGCATCTCCCACCTAATGGACCTGACTTCTAAGGAAGTGCGGGTCCAAACGAAGGTGGACGAATTGAAGGCTCGGCTTCTTCCTCTGCTGCAAGATTGAGATCATTTTCTATCCGCGAGAAGGGGATCTCGCAATTTTGTGTTGTCTTATGACAAATTCTAACTTTAACATTTGAACAATTGACATGACAGTCTGAACATTTTGGGCCTATTTCAGTCAATGGATGATGATTATGTTGTTTTTTTTTCTTTCTTATCCGTCCTTGTTTGTATGTGACGATGATGTCGTGGTTGTGAATGCTGTCGTGCTATTTCCTTCTTTGCTAGTTCAAATACATTTTTCTATGACCTTGATTCGCTTATCGGTGCTCATGTCGTCTTTGCATACTACTTTGCATCCTCTTGAACTCTGAGAGCGTTGATTTCTTTTGTGCATCTGCTTTGAGCTATATCTAAGCTTTCCGTATGCCGTTTGCAGATTGTGATGGCTAGCGACCCTTCTGAGGCTGGTCCTTCAGGTCCTCCATTGACTTCTTCAAAGCGCAAGCGGGCGGTTTTGAGGGATGTCGTTCGCCCATCCGATCAGAATCCCCAATGGTTTCTCCCCCCGGAGACTTTTAATTTCTACGAACGTATATTGACGTTACCCAAAGACATGCAAAAGAAAATTCTGTGTGACCGGATTGTACCACCTCCCCCAGACAGGGGTACACAGGAACAATGGGACTCCTGGTTTGCTCCTTTGCGGGGCTTCCGAAGTGACGGGACGACAGGTTCCGAAGAAGGGGAGGCGAGCCCGTTGGCTCCTGCCCAATCTGCCAGACGCGGTCGCCCAAAGAGGGCTGGCAAGGGCGCGAAACAAGTATACCTGGAGAAACAGGCCAGGTCCAAATCTGACAAAATGAAGATCATTTGGTCAACCGTAAAGTTAGTCACTTCTCCTCTCGCCATCCGGAACCCTTATACACGAGGGTATATTAGATCCACTAGAAGCTTCCAACGGCATCGCTCTCTCCCCAGTATCGAGCCCGCAGATGTGTGCCGCGCAAACTCGTTTTTTAGTGTGGAGACGTGGACATCTATTCCCGGGCCTTTTCTCAACTGTTCCCTGTCTGAGAATGGCAGGCGTCAAGCTGTCCTGGACCCAAAGCTTATGATATTTTTAGAGCCGAATCAAAACCCCCATCGGCCTTTCCCAACACATTACTTTGAAACTCTCCGGCAAAGATTTCATCACCTGGGCGATACAGAGATCTGGTTGTCGGGCGCCTTCCGGACCCGCGGTCATTTGATTGCTCATCCCGGGTATGAGGCATGGGCGAATCGGATATTGGAATGCCATAAGGAGACCTTGAAGGCGGTGGGCCTCTTTAAGGCTATTGCAGCCACCTCGAGTTACTTCTGCCGCGAACCGTGGGTTTACAAGGGGTTCTTGAACCATTGGTGCTCTATTACCAACACATTTCATTTGCCATATGGAGAAATGAGCATCTCGCTATGGGACCTGAACCGCATCGCTGGTCTCCCCATCCGCGGGAGGATATATGATGAGTGGGTTCCTAGTGATGAGGAGCTGTCTCGGAAGAAAAAGGGGGTGAACGAAGGCTTCTTCTCCCCGGCTTGTTATGAGTTATTTGCGGAGCTTCCGCAATTCTGAGCTTTCAAGGATAAACTTCCCTTCGAAGACTGGCTGGTCTATTTCAGCCATGGCTTAGAGTAAGCACTTAATTGCGAGTCGTATGTCATTGTTTCGTCTTTTTCTCTACCATTAATACTTTATCTTCTTCATTTCAGTCTGGATTATGCGGCTTATAACGAAGACCGTGACGACAAGGCCTTTTTGGAGGATCGAATGAAGGAAAATTTCCCCCGTCCAAACAAACTATCTCCGACCTGTGAGCTCGCCGGCTTCCTAGCTTACTGGTTGAGCTGCGTGGTCTTACCGAGCTCGAAGCAGGCCGACAGTGTGAGGGTGTCCTGTTTTGCTGTCGCAGGGGCCTTGGCGAATGGCCACCGTTATGCAATAGCTCCTGCCGTACTATGCTCTCTTTATCGGGCTTTCGGTTATGTTATCAGCAATAAAGACCGGGCTGCCTTCGGCATGAACTCGGCTTACTGTGGATGGCATTTCTTATCCGGATGGCTCGGGGTGTATTTTCCTTGGGTGTATGGTATCGAGTCTGGAGATTATATTCAGCGAGGGGTGGTCCCGTTGTACTTTTTTCAAAAACGGAAGATGGTGGGGCAAAATTTGAACACCGTCAGGGAGAGGATTGCTAAATACGACGATATCCACTTTTTCCACTTCTCGGGCACCCAGGGCAAAGATTCCATATTGTGCACGGATGATGAGAGCATTGACCATAACGAACGCTCGTTCCTGATAGCCATCCGCCCATCCTCACTTCCTCTTCGTGAGGGACTAGAGTTCTGAAGAGAGCCGTACTACCCCAACCGCTTTGCTCGTCAATTTGGATATGATCAAGGAGTACCTGCCACATTGGAGCCGGTGACTCGTGAGCAGCGAGCATATGGCATCGGGCCTATCCATTGGAAATGGATGTGGCGGCAGCTTCTGTTGACTGGGACTGGTTGCTCTTTTGCTATCCCTGGGACGGGGAGTGTCACTGGCGCATCTTTCGGGTGGATGAGATGGTGGGTTCATCAGTATACGTTGATTCGGAATGGTCATCATGTTACTGATCCCGTCTTTGTTACGCCTCCGATTGTTAGCCCAGCTCCTGCCGACGGATTGGGATACGTGGCGGAGCATCTTCACCAGCCTGCTGTACCGGGTACTCTGAGACTAATGACTTCGATGAATGTGGTAATTGATCACGAGAAGCCCGAGCACACCCTAGAAGGTTGGGTTGCTTATGGGGAAAGAAACATCGTGCAGGCGGGCCCCGAGTTCCCGTCTCTCGGGCCCATCGATGAGGTGCATCAAGGAGATGATATTCCCAGGGACAATGATGACCAAAATGATGGGGACGATGATGATGATAATGACAGTGGGGGAGGTGATGATGGCGGTGCTGGTGGTGGTGATGACGACGGCGATGATGGTGGCGATGATGAGACGCCACTTGAGCGGACTGGTCCTCGGGTGAAGACTGCTCATCGTATTTCGGTGGTCGACGGAGGGAAGAATATTGCCAAGATGCGTAAGCAGTACGATGAAGAGAGGTTACAGAAACAACTTTCTGAGGCCGCCGGTGGCACTCCGCCCGGTGACGTGGGTGTAGCCAGGGAAGAGGGTGAGCTGAGTCTTCAGGAGAATTTGAGCGGCGATCGTCATACTGGAGGAGGCGATGACGATGAACCGATGTATGATCCAGCCTGTCCCTGAGGCGGATGTTGGAGCGATTTTCATGGAATTGGATGACGAGGCACCCGATGACACTATTCTCATCTCTGATATCCCCATAGCTGAACCTGCAGAGGACCAGGGCCTCGCTCATGAAATGACGACCGCTGCCGTTGCGGAGGTTACACCTCCCCTGACCCTTTCCCGTGTTGAAGATATTGAGGTCGGGGATGTTGATTTAGCTTCTCGAGGCGCTCCGATTTCTGTCGCTGGGTCGAGTGTACTTGAACCTACCTTGGAAGTATCTCCGACTGTTGAACCTCCATCCGCTGAGCCTATTGTGGAAGCTGTTCCCCTTGTTGGACCGTCATCAGTTGAACCTATCAGGGAGGCTTCCCATAGTCGTTGAGGTTTCTAGGTATAGGAACAAGTGTATCGGAATGTGCTGTGCAAACCCCTCCTATTGTTGTACCGTCGTCAGTTGAACCCGCTGTGGAACCCCTTTTTGTTACCATGCCAGCATCTGACACCAGCGTTCCTGAGGTCGTAGTGCTATCCTCTCCGGAGCTACCTGAGCCGTCGACCAAGGGGATCGCTGAACCTGCCCCAGCATTGCCTACGCACACTGCCTCGGCTGACGCGCCTGCCGTTGACGTTCTTGAAGCCACTGGTATATTATTTGTTTTCACCATTTCGACTATCTTTTTTTTTACTGAGGCCTCTTTTTACTAACTTTACCATTTCTTTTATCAGTGACCACTCCCGTTTATGCTTTGGCCCCTGTTGCCTTGCCCGAGGCATTCATTTCTTCTCTCCGAGGGTTGTCAAAGGTGAAGGTGGACCTTTTGAAGAGTCTTCTAATGAACATCACCGCCTCTCTGAAGAATATGGATGAATGGTCCATCTTAGATGAGGGGCTGCAGGCGCTTGAATGTAATGCTGCGTGGCTCGGGATTGACGTCTCTTTAATGATCAACCATATAGTCCTGTTCAGGGAAGGCATGGCACAACTCAACGAGGCGAGACATTTCAGAGTCGATCCTTCTGTTGAAGAGAGGCGCGGTCATTTGCAGTCCCTCCTGCCAAAGCTTGAGCTGTGCGAGGCAGATGTAACCGCGATGAGGCGCGATTGGCAAGATGCCGCCGTTGGGCATCAGGGAGCCACAGATCGGCTGGCGGAGATAGATGATGAGATAGCACGGTTGCAAGCTGAACGCTCCGTTGTTCATCTCAATCTCTCAAAATTTGGCAATCAAATGGCTCGTCTGCAATTGTCTATCGAAAAGCGCGAGGCCGAACGTAACGCTATACGAAATCAGGTTGAAGAACTGAGAGAGTCCCTTCAAAGCGTCCCTGATCCTGCACAAGTCTTAGCCGCGGCGAAGGCAACACAGAGGGCGACCCAGGAGTCTGCAATTCATTTGCTAGAACAATGTTTAAGAAATCTGAACGGTTAGGCTCTATAATTGTTTTATTCTGTAATTTTGCGGAGATATGTTGTGACAGTAATGTTGTAATGATATGTATACTATTCACATGATCGTGCTTATATGTTTTATCCACTTGATATTTCTTTCATTTGCATTTAGATTCGAATATAACGTAGGTTATTTTGGAAGGAATGTCCCCCTGTCAGGACTCAAACCTATATTGATGCGGAATGGGTGTGCCCGAGCCTTGACTTTAAGGTCCATCTTTTCATTCCGATTCTCGACAACTTTGGATAAAGCGAGGTAACGACGCCTGATACGTCTCGGGTTTCAATAATTCTCCTGATACCTGTATAAACACACGGAATAAAGGATTAGTATCTGTAATTGTAAGCATTGATCATCGTATGGTGTCATTTCTCTTGATATTTGTCTATTACATTTTCCCTCTAACGGGGTGTTTACAAATCACAGCAGTATTCTATGTCAAGTATAATATCTTTTTAAGAATCGTCCATTCACCAACGAGCTGATGCCTTGCCCCTTGCAATCGATCACTCGATATGCTCCATTGGAGTATACTTCATCGACGATGCACACTGGGTCCCACTTCGTGTCGAATTTGCTTTTCGGGCCTTGAGCCAGCGCCGGGCATTTCATCATTAATACCAGATCGCCTCTTTTGAATGACCTGCCGCGGACTTGTTTGTCATATGAGGCTGAGATCTGTTTCTGATACATTTCGAGCCTTTGCTGGGCGACCAGTCTCTTTTCATCCAGATCATCTAGCTCGGTCATTCTGATCTCAGCATTGCGTTCGGTTGTCAAGGAATAACGAAGCGCAACCCGTAACGACTCAACCTGTATCTCCATCGGGACCACCGCCTCCGTACCGTATACCAACGAGTAGGGTGTAGCTCGCGTAGCTGTGCGGTGTGTGGTTCGATATGCCCACAATGCTTTAGGCAGTCGTCTGTCCCAGTCCTTATTTTCTGCCACTGTCTTTTTCAAAATCTTCACGATAGTCTTATTGAACGCCTCGGCCAACCCATTCGCAGGGGGGTAATAAGGTGATGAATAACAATGCTTGATCTTGAACTTTGCGCATAGCTTATCAATAGTAGCGTTCTTGAAGGGTGTTCCGTTGTCCGTGGTGATTTTCTCGGGAATACCATGTCGGTATAATATGGCGTGGCGGATGAAACTTTCAACATGTTTTGCCTTCACGCTCCTAAGCGCGACTGCCTCGGCCCACTTGGAAAAGTAATCTGTCGCGGCTAAGATGTATTGGTGTCCCTGGGAAGAGGGCGGGCTGATTGGCCCGATCACGTCCATGCCCCAGGCTGCGAAAGGCCAGGACATCACTGACTGATGTAATTCTTCTGGTGGCGAGTGTATGATATCTGCATGGATTTGGCACTGATGACATTTCTTGACAAATTCTATTGCATCTTTCGCCATTGTGGGCCAATAATACCCCATGTGTCGGACACGGTGATGTAGGTTCTTGCCTCCTTGGTGGGCACCGCATTCTCCTCCGTGGGCTTCCTTCAATGTGGCGTATGCTTCCTTCTGGTCCAAGCAGCGTAGCAACATTCCCTCGTACGAGCGCTTGTAAAGGACGTCATTCTGTAGTATAAACGACCCAGCACGTCTCCTAACCTGTGTGCGCATCTTAAGCTCTTCCGGTAAGAACCCATACTTCAAGTAATCGATGAATGGTCTTTTCCAGTCATTATCTTCTGTGATCTCGAAGCAACAGATGGGGTTTACGCTTGCTTCGTTACCACACAGTACGGCCGTCGGTAGGATCCTCCTTTCTTCGATCGTTACCTGAAGTGGGCTGCCTCCGGGGTTAGCCAGAGTAGCGGCTAGACTGGCCAATGCATCGGCCTGTACATTTTCCTGTCTCGGTATATGTGAAATGCTGCTGTCACGAAACTGGTCGAACAGTGATCGCACTTGGCTGCAGAAAGGCGACAACTCAGGTTTGCGGACCTCATATTCTGTCGTCAACTGTCCGATGACTAGTCTGGAGTTGCCATAGATCTGTATTGCCTTGATTCGCATTTCTAATGCGAGCCGTAGCCCAATGATGAGGGCTTGATACTCGGCTTCGTTGTTAGTGCAGGCTGGCACGATTGTAAACGAGTAGGGCAACAAATCTCCCTGTGGGCTGATAAAGATAACCCCCGCTCCTGCCCCTGTCGACCTAGAGGCTCCGTCAAAGTACATCTGCCATAACCGTGGTCTTTCGATCATCATAACCTGATCATCCGGGAGGTCACATTCCATTTCTTCGCTGCTTGGGACTGGATGCGCAGCGAGAAAATTCGCGATCGCTTGTCCTTTAATAGCCCGGGCTGGGATGTATGTGATGTCGAATTCGGAGAGGAGAAGGGCCCATTTAGCTAAACGCCCAGACAGCATAGGCCGGTTCATAAGGAACTTGATCGGATCCGCCTTGGATATCAACGTTATTTGGTGCGAGAGGCAGTAATGCCTCAGTTTCTTTACAGCAAAAATGAGAGCAAGGCATGTCTTTTCAATTGCTGAATAGTTGAATTCAGCCCCTACCAGCGTGCGGCTTAGGTAATATAGTGCATTCTCCTTCTCTTCTTCGTTCTTCTGTGCCAGGAGTGCCCCCAGTGAGTTATCACCTACTGCGATGTACAGAATCAGTGGCTTTCCTTTGATTGGGGCAGCAAGGACTGGCGAATTCCCAAGCATCTCTTTTAGAGAGTCGAAGGCCTTCTGACAAGCGTCGTCCCATTCAAACTTAACATCTTTCTTGTTGAGGCGGGAGAACGGTTGACAACGACCAGCCAAGTTCGAGATGAATCTCCTCAAATATGCTACGCGGCCTTGAAAACTCTTCAATTGCTTCAGGTTCTTCGGAGGCGGCATTTCTATGATGGCCTTGATCTTTGCGGGATCGATTTCTATGCCCCTGTGTCTGACCACGAAGCCTAGAAATTTGCCAGACGCGACTCCGAATGCGCATTTTAGTGGATTCATACGGAGACTTTTCTTGCGCAACCGTTGGAACACTTGCCTTAGGTGCTCTCTGTGCTGCTCGTGATTGGCCGACCTTACGACCAGGTCATCTACATAGCATTCGACGTGTTTATGTATCATATCCTGAAATATAACGTGCATTGCGCGCTGGTATGTTGCCCCTGCGTTCTTTAATCCGAAGGGCATTACGCGATAACAGTAGATGCCGAGGGTTGTACGGAAGGCCGTAGCTTCTTCATCTTCCGGGGCCATGCGAATCTGATTGTATCCCGAGTACCCGTCCATGAAGGGCATTACTGCATATCCCGTTGTGCTGTCAATCAATAATTCTGGAATTGGCAAAGGAAAATCATCTTTCGGGCAGGCTTCATTAAGATTCCGGAAGTCAACGCAAACTCGGATCTGTCCGCTCTTCTTCTTGACTGGCACAATGTTTGAAATCCATCGGGGGTACTTCACCTCTCGAACGAATCCAGCCTGAATTAGTTTTTTGATTTCTTCTTCAATCTTAGGTACAACATCAGGATGGAACCGTCGTTGCGGCTGCTTCACTGGCTTCTTCTCTTTCATGATGCTTAGCTTATGCATGGCGATTGCCGGACTGAGCCCGGGCATTTCTGAGTATGTCCAGGCAAAGATGTCTTTATTCTCCTTTAATAATTGTATGTATTTCTCTCTTTCATTTTCTGGGACGTTCTTGCTCAAATATGTATTCCTGGGTTCTTCAATGGTGCCCAAATTCACCTCTTCGAGTTCATCAATCGTTGGTTGTCCACCGTCTTCTAGTTGCACGGGTGCGACACTTGGCTGGATTATGTTGATAGAATCTTGCGACTGGATTCCTTCTACCGGGACAATGGTTACCATGTTTACGCTCGCCTTCGCTCCTAGACCTTCTCCGTTCCTGTATACTTGCTTATATTCTTCGAATGGAGCTAGCAGTCTTTTCTTTGTGTCTGAGCCTTGACTGGAGAATCCCATGTTCCTCATAATCTTCCGGCTGGCTTTGCTATATCTCTTCTCTTCTATTGGTCGAGATTGGGCAGACCCTCTTCCTCCTTCTTTCCCTTCTGGTGGTACTGGCTGGCTTGGCCCTGAATGGAACTTGATATCTTTCTGGGTGGCATCTCTTGATGGCACGATGAATTGGCTTGGAGCTTTTGGAAATGGCTTGGTTCTTCCTATCTTGGGTATAGGCATATTGAAGCTGGATTTGAGTACACTCATGTGTTGATCTGAAATTAGTTTTAACACGGACTGCCCCAGCTGACGCAGATGCTGTGGTACCACATAGAATTTCTTCGTGATCGGCTGAGGTTGGTTTTTCTACTGACATTGAGATCTTCCCTGAGTGATGAGCTGAGGTTTACCTTCCTGTACACACTTCTCAACTCGAGGTTCTGCCCCTTGTCCTTTCTTCTTTATGTCGGACTTTTTGCTGGTTTTATTGCTTTCGGACGGGTCATAATATTTCGCATCAGCCAAAAATGACTCGGCTATCGTGTATGGCTTCGGATCTGCTGCTATCCTGTATTGGACACCATTTCTGTTATATTTGAAACACTGGTGATATGTCGAAGGGATTATCCGATTCTGATGGAGCCAGGGCCTTCCTAAAAGGAGGTTGTATGTTGTCACTGCGTCGATCACCTGACACGCTACTTTCGTCGTCAATTCTTCGATCTCTAACATCACCGTGATTGATCCCAGTGTGCGTTGACTGTCTTGATTGAACCCTTGAATCATCATGAGACTCGGGCGTAGTGCCGATTGCCGATAACCCAGCTTCTGTAATGTCTTCAATGGCATAATATTCACGGCAGACCCGTCGTCCAACATGCACCTCTTGATCTCGGTGTCCCTGATTGTACCTGTGACCATCAACGGACGGTTGTGGTCTATTAATTCGATCGTGCGGTCTTCTTCTGAAAAAGTGATTGTTGAGGGATGATTGACATGCATGACTTGTGATACTGGCGTATACCCCTCCTAAAATTTGTCTGTATTATTCATTTCTTCTTCTATCTCTATCATCATGATTTCCCTGACTTCACTGTCAAGTAGGGCATTAATTAACATTTCTCTGTACACTTTCGAGAGACACAAAGCATCGTATATACTTAGCCGGGCGGGAACCTTTCGTAAGTGCGCCACAACATCATATACTACTGGTCTCGGGCTTGGCTGACTAGTCGTGGCTTCACCAACTTTCTCTTTCAGCTTTTGCACGTGAGGTCTCCCTTGCGTCCTGTCGTGGACACCATCTTCTTGCATTGGGTCATCTGGTCTCGGAGGGGTACGGTCAGGCATTTGCCTTCCTGATCGTAAGATGACCGCATTAACTTCTCCCTCGACTGTTTGTGAGGTTTCTTCGGCCGGTACTTGTTCGGTGAACGACACCATTTCGCAATATGCCATGCTCATCAGGGGTCGCTTCTGTAGTATTTCTCTCCTTCTTCTCCCCCTGTTCCCTCTTTGGTTAACGAGCCTTCGTCGGTTCTCGAGTCTTTTCTTGCTACTGACTAGAGTCCACGGCTCCTGTGGCTCGGGGAATGAGGTCGTTAGGTGACTGCTACCTTCTTCTATTGGAATTGCTGAAATTGTCCCGGCCGTCTCCCTTGCTGTCTCGGGTACCTTCATGCTGATAACCCCTTGATTGATCAACCCTTGTATCCTTCCTTTCAAGGAGAAGCAATCTTCTGTCTTGTGGCTAACAAATTGGTGATATCTGCAATATTTGGGGTCGTTTACCCGTCCAACTTCATGGGGACGGACGGGCTCCGGTAAACGCATTAAGCCTTCCTCGACCAATTGTTCCATGATTGGGACTAGATCGGCCATATCGAATGTATATGGGCCATTAGCCCTTTCTCTTTCGGCTATCGATACGCGTTTGGGTATGTAGGGTCTTTTACCCTTATCTTGTGTGACTGCTGTCTTCATTTCCGTCCTATGATCGACAGCGGGACGTTTTCGATCTTTCTGTTCCTTGATCTTGTCGACCTGGTGGGTTTCTACCACTCTTCCTGCCTCTCTCTTCTGTCTCTCGGGTCTAAAGTTTACCCGGGAAGCTGCTTCTTCCACCAGATGGGCTTTCGTTGCTAGTTCGCGAAAGGAGCTGAAGGTGTTACCTGACAGTCCGTACGAGATCATGGGGTCTAGAGCCCTCAGGCACATCTTCATCTGCTCGCCTTCACTGGGTAGTTCACGACATTGAGCTGCCGTAGTTCCCCATCGGTCAATGAATTTCTCGACTGGTTCACCATTCCTCTGCCTGACCAATGCTAAGTCCGTCAATGAGATCTCCCTCTCGGTTGCAAAGAATTTGGAGATGAAAGCGTCCTGCATTTGCTCCCATGTCCTTATAGAGCCGGCCGGTAACGACATGTACCATTGAAAGGCCTTCCCTGTCAGGGTAGATCCGAACAACCGCATGCAATACTGCGGGACTGCGGACCAATTTCCTAACGTAGTCAAGAAGTGGGTGATGTGCTCTTCTGGCGATCCTCTGCCGTCAAATTTTCCGAAGTCGGGGCATCTGAAATTGGCTGGGAACGGTACCTCTTCCACCTCTGGTGGGTACGGGACCCGATATTTATAGTTGCCCCTCTTTTCTTTCTCTTTTTCTTGCTGCATCATATGGGCTATCGTCTGGGATAACTCTTCTCGCGATACGTGAGATGTGGAAAGTGGTGCGCGCTCCATTGGCGTGACCCGACATTGGGCAGGCGGTTCATGCTCAGTTGGGCCTTCTGCTGCCCCTTGGGATTCCTCTGCCGACTGACGGGTGGGCGGCGCGATACTTCTGGTGGCATTCTGTGCTATTAGGGTGGCCAAGGCTTCCTGAATAGCTCTCATCCGATCATTTGTCTCGCGGTTAGCCTCTACCAATCTATCGATCTGGTCTTGGAGTGGAGGCGATTCTTCTGCTTCATATGGTCCTTCTTCTTCTCCTTCAGGCACTTGGACCATCACCACTTGTGCTAACGGGATTTCCTGAGGTGACCTCTGCTTCGATTCAAGGGTCGTCGTGGGCTCGGCTTTCTTCACATGTGCGGACCTGATGGGTTTCCGAGAGGTGCAGGCGACCTTGGATAACAGCGGAAACTGCTCGGCTGTCATTTTAGGTATTGCGGGTTTGGTTAATATGACCTGGCCATCGATAGGGATCTTCTGCCCCTGCTTCGGCTGCCACTGTTTCTTGACCACGGGGCGAGAGTTCGCAACACTCGCCTTTCTATATGCAGCTAGGATGGCAACTTTCTTCTGTTCTTTCTTCTGTCTCCGGGTCTCAACCAACTGTCATTCTGAGCCTGGGCTAGTAGTTGTGGTTGCGGTGAAACGAGGGAAGTTGAAACCTCCGTTGGCAAGGAAGATGCACGAACTTGTCATCGAGTATGCCATCTCTTCTGTCTGCGTTACTATCTTGCTAATTCTGCGGTGTCATAAAAAATCTTTAGAACAGTTCACAAGTGCGGTCGGGAGTATGAGCCCATTGATCGCAGTGCATAAACCGACAAAAATAAGCAAGAAGGGGACAAGTACGTGTAGTTGTGGAAGTTTGTGGTTTTGAAAACCCTTGATTTACCGTCTATTGCCTTAAAGATGAAGGGAATAACGTTCCTGTTGAGAGTCGCCAGTTTGGCACCCGAGGGCGCCGAAACATTATGCCTCGCGGTAACTTTCCTATGTGTAAATTCATGTTTGTGAGTAATTGATCTTAGAGCGTTTCCATATTCAGATATAACCAGAGATTCTGGGTTCGATCCCCAGCAGAGTCGCCAGTTTGTTAGAACTAGAAAAATAAACTCCAAAAGGACACATTTTTCTTAAAATGTGTGGTGTTTTGTTGCTCTGGGGTTCTGAATAATGGAAACATTCATAGACAATCACAAACATTCATAAAAGTACACAAGGAGAGATATCGCAAAGCGAATTTTATTCCAGAGATCCTGAGATCTTGTACATTCCAGGCCGTGATCTGGCACGAGCCCTTAATTACATCGAATGATCGATGACCCTTGATTAAAAGGCAAAAGACTAGTCAGCAGGGACTATGGTCTGAGAGTTTGTAGTCATAGAGACCTGTATTTGTTTTGTTATGGACCGAACCATCTTTGTATTAGTCAGATGTCTATGTCCCATGTTTTGGCCGGAGATCCGGGCTGAGACTATCAGGGTTTATGACTGAGAAGGACGACTCTGGGCCTGCGCCTGTCAATGTATGGACAGGTGACCTCGGGAAGTCCACTCTGCAGTTGTGTATACCTGCGTAGCCCAACCAACGGATGCCGTTTTTAATGGGTAGGGCATCGACTGTTGTGTTGTGGCAGTTCATAACAATTATTTTGTAGTGAATTGAAACTCTTTAGTATGGTTTATCGTAATAACCATAGTCCCGTTTGTCTAGCTTTCGACTCAAATCAGATCACATCTTTACAGTAAATATAAATGATGACATGTTTGCATAGTTCTGGATGCTGGCGGCGTCTCTTTCGAGAAGTCGTTTCGTTCATCGTGTCGAATCAGATTGAACTTTGAAGATGCGAAATTTTGCTCACTTAGAGATCCTGAAACGTCCATTTGACCATTCCATTGCGTCCGGAACGCTCGAAATACCCAAAATAGGCTCAAGTGGCACTTGAAAACACTTAAAATTGAGTCCGGTGCACCCATGAACATGTTCGGGAATTGGCTGATTTTTTGGGTGCGTGGGACATAATTTATGGGTGCGTGGGAGTCCAACGCACCTTGAAAATACATGTTTGAATTATGTTGATTTTACGGATGCATGGGGTAATTTTCAGGTGCGTTGTAGTCCAATGCACCCTAAAAATACAAATCCGCTTTTTGTTGAATTTTCGGGTGCGCCGGACTATTTTCGGGTGCGTGGGAGTCCAATGCACCCTGAAAATACATGTCCGCTTTTTGTTGAATTTTCGGGTGCGCCGGGCTATTTTCGGGTGCGTGCTCATACTTGTGATTTTTTTATAATCCGGACCTGCGGTGGTGTTGGTCGGAGTGACCTTCCGGTGGAAGATGCCAGCAACTGGAAAAGAATTCCGGTCACCGGGAAAGTTTTCCGGCTGTCGGAAAGGGATTCCGGCGAGGGTTTCCGGTGACAAATCCCAGATACTCAGGGGATAATAGCTCTCTCTCTCTCTCTCTCTCTCTCTCTCTCTTTTAATCTGTCCCAATCTGTCTAAATGAACAGTAGAAGGGGTATTTATACCCGAAAATACCGGACAGTGACCAATGAGGGCCTGCCACGTATGGCGCATCCCATAAAGTCTTTGACGCACCCCCAAATAGGCACGTGGGAGCTCCGACGCACCCAAAAATGATATTTTGAAAAGTGCTGATTTTATGGGTGCGTCGAGCTATTTTTGGGTGCGTTGAAGTCCAATGCATCCAAAAAATACCATGCTGGTTTTGGTGACTTTATGGGTGCGTTGGGCTATTTTAGGGTGCGTTGGGGTCCAATGCACCCTGAAATTGCACTTCCGTATTTTCTGATTTTATGGACGCGTCGAAGGTATTTTTAGGGTGCATCAAGCCATTTTTTGGATGCGTCAGAGGTGAAATACATCCTAAACCACTTGTCGAATTTTCATGAATTTAAGGGTGCATCAGGCTGAATAAATGGGTGCGCTTGACGTACCCGTGTCTTGCAAAATTGGGTTTTGCGAAACGGAGGGCTTGTGGGGCCCGTTTCTCGGCGAATCGCCATGCACTGCTTATCATAATTCATGAAGGATGCCTCTGCTTAATTCTGGTCGGTTTTGATCACGGTGATCCGTGGGGTCCACCAAAAAAAATGGCTAAGTACTGGATCCTTTGCAAATCTGGGTACTTGGGTGCGTTGGGTAGTATTTTGTGGAATTTTCTCGAAGCACGTGCCCAGTTGATTTGTTTTAGAGGGTACTGACTTTTGGGACCCCAACACTAGGTCCCGTGGTTTTTACCTCTTCGAGGGTT
Organism: Liriodendron chinense; assembly: GCA_003013855.2. Classification (NCBI taxonomy): domain Eukaryota; kingdom Viridiplantae; phylum Streptophyta; class Magnoliopsida; order Magnoliales; family Magnoliaceae; genus Liriodendron; species Liriodendron chinense. Next base: position 14,047,137 of record ML058484.1, read on the forward strand.
TTCCACGTAAAAACTCCTTGTGTCGTGTGATTGATACTTTACTTTTGATTATTGCATTATCATATCCCATAATTCTGGTGTTTTGGGGGGCGAAGATCCTAAGGTTTTTTGTGCAACGCACCCAACACAAATCGCCAACTGCTGCAGGAAGAGGTCAGATCACCTGGAACCGAGAAAAAATATCTGTCCAAATCTGATTGATAAATTTGCAATGGACGAAGAGATAGTCTGCCGTTTCTTCGTTCCTCATACAGCACAAACATATGTTCGGAATACACATTCCCCTTTTTCGCAGCTTGTCAATCATAAGAACCTTCTGCTTACCTACCAGCCACCGAAAGGCAACACACTTGGGCAGGGCTTTATACTTCCAAACGTGCTCCGTTGCTGCCTCTTCCCTCGCCGTATTATCCTTGATTAAAACGCCGTAAAATGATTTAACTGAGAAATCCCTTGATTTGTCAAACCTCCAACATAAACTATCCATTGATAGAGCGTTCGGCCGACACAAATGGATGCGATTTAGGAGGGCCACATACTCTTCAACCTTTTTGTCCTGTAGAAATCTTCTACAGGGAGGTTCCCAAATCACCTCTCCCCCAACCTTTGAGAAACAGTCAGAGATCATGACATGTGGGTTCGGAGCAAGCCGATAAATTCTCTAAAAATCTTCTTTTAACGGCCCTCTCGCCCATGTGTCTTCCCAGAATCGGATACGCTCATCGTTTCCCATCAAGAGACTAACGCCTTTCAGAATTTCCATCTTGATGGATATCACGCCCTTCCAAAGAGCTGAAGATTTGTAAATGGAGGAGTCCTTGGTCCACCAACTGCCCTCCGATCTTCCATACTTAGATTTAATAATTTTGTTCTACAAAACACCGTCCTCTACCCCTAATCTCCAAATCCACTTGCCTAGCAACGCCTAATTCATGGTCTTTAGATCTTTTATGCCAGCCCCTCCTTTAAAATGCTTGCACACTTCCTTCTAATCCACCCGATGAAATTTCTTTTTCCCTTCCAAATCGTGCCATAAGTCTTGCCTAAGCTTCTCAATTTTGTCAAGAGCCGGAGTTGGACATTTGAATACTGACATGAAGTAGAGAGGAAGGTTCGACAAAGCTGCTTTTATGAGAATGATATGGCCACCTAGAGAGAAATATCTACACTTCCATCTTGTCAGATACTTCTCGAATCTATTAATCACCTTGTCTCACATTTCCTTTGTGGGCTTTCCGATGCATAGAGGAAGGCCCACAAAAGAGGTCGGAAGAGAGCCGGAGGCACAACCGAATTCTCCTGCAAAAATCGCGACCTCGTCTTCCTCCATATTCACCTCGAACATCTTACTTTTTTCTAAATTCACTCTTAATCCCGACACTACTTCGAAGCATCGGACAATTGTTCTCAAATTAGCCACTTTTTCTAGCTCAACATCACAAAATAGAAGCATGTCGTCTGCAAATTGAACATGAGATAACTGACTGTCCATCGCTTCCATTGTAAAACCAGCTATTAGACCTTCATCTTGACCTTTACTCAACATTGTAGATAAAGCCTCCCCCATTATTAGGAAAAGAAATGGAGATAGCAGATCCCCTTGCCTCAACCCCCTAGAACTTTTGAAAAAATCTTTAGGAGATCCGTTAAGAAAAATCGAGAAGTGCGTCGAACCGTACATTCTTTCATCCATCTTTTCCACTTGTCACCAAATCCCAACTTCTGGAGCATATACTGGAGGAAACCTGATGTGGACATTAAACCCTTTAGGGTTTATCAGCATAGGACGTGAGCGACGCCTACATTTCTTTGGCTCGATGACGGGCCTAGATCATTCGTGACGACATGAGGAGCATTGAAGGCCTACACATGTGGTTGGCACGTAGAAGACCCCACAATGGGAAGACACGTGTGTAGGAAAAACCTAGAAAGAGCATAGAGCATGAGTAAAAGAAGACCCGACCGTTGGTCATCGGGCGCCCGAAATTCATCTGATTTATTAGTTTTGTTGCTGGACTGTTTGGGCTATCATTGGGCACCCGACGACCGTGCGAGTTTTTTTTTTTTAAGTTCGTTTTCTTAAGTATTAGGGGTAAGTTGGTCTTTTCCTTTCTTAGTTAATGTTTATTTAAGGGGTTAAGCCCTAAATATGAATTTCTTAGTTGATGATTAATAAGAAAGGCTTGGTGGCTCCTCCTCTTCACCTCTTTCTCTGTGGATCTTCTTCTTCTTCCCCAACCTTCTTCTTCTTTCTTCTTCCTCTCCTTCTTCCAACTTTCTTCAAGGTAACTTCATATCTTCCCCTCTTTCTTCTAAACTTAGTTCTTGTCAATTCCCACAACCCTAAATATGAGATTTGATCCAAAACCCTAATTTTTCAGATTTTGATCCTCTAATCCTAAAAATCATTGGATTCCCCGGATTGGTGAATCTCATTACACATTTGGATTGTAACCATGCAAGATTAGGAAGTTTCATCCCTCCGGATCCTATCCACGCAATACTTGAAATTCTTACTATGTGGTTGTGATGTTGACCCACATTATTGCATGTCCTTTTTAATTTTCTTAACTATGATGGTGAATGTTGAATGTTTTACTATTATTGTTCATGTTATTCCACTGAATTATTCATGATCACATGCATATATTATAATTAGGTTGTCATGCATCAAAACCCCAGTCCACATGATCATACGTCTTGTCCGAGTCAAGTTTACAAAGAATACCTTTAGAAGCCGATCTATGCCTCGAGTGTAAACATTCATGAGCGATTAACGCACTATCGGTGATTTGTCGTCCGAAAATGAAAGCACTCTGATTTTCTGAAATAATACTTCCAAGAACATTCTTCAAGCGGGTTTCTAGAACTTTAGCCAAAATTTTGTACGGGCTACTGATCAGCCTAAAATCTTTGAGGGACTCCGCTCCAGTAATCTTCGGAATAATAAAGGATGCCCCAGTGCCTTTTGAAATGTGACTTCTTTTAAAAAGAAAATTGAAAATGAACTCCATCATGTCACTCTTGATGACACCCCAAAAGCGTTGGAAAAAAAGATCGGAAAACCATCCGGTCCCGGGGATTTGTCTCCTCCCAAAGCCTCCACCGCTATCTTGACTTCCTCCTCAGAGAAAGGAATTTCCAGCGAACTTGCCTCCTCAATGTAACGCCTTGGATTTTCGAGATTTATTTGATAATTTTTAAAATTTTATTTTGATTTTGTTTATTTAATATCATACGTTTACCTTGTTTTGAAAATAATAGACCATCCGCAGGAGATCCGATAGGGGACCCTTTACAAAAGTCGCTTAGAATAATCCCATAAACGTCGTAGAAAGATCGGATTTTGAAAATCACGCAGTTTTTAGATAATTACGACAGTGCCAGTAGTTAAACTTAAGTTTAATTGCCACTTTTAAGTATTATAGTTTCTAACGATCACTTTCACGCAAAACTTCATATATAAGCTTTGGGGCACATTTTAGCCGTACACGTCGAATTTCAACCCTCCCATCATCCTACAAATTCCTTAATCAGAAATTGGGCCATAAGTGGGCCATCGTAACTCGGATCTGCATCATTTTTTCTTGTTAGCGGTTATTTTCATGCTACCCATCGGTTAATCGGAGCAGACGACCCTGATCCACCATAGTGGATCCCACCTGTTGAGCTGTGCGTGAACCACAGCTTTGTACACGTAAAAAAAAAAAGGTTTTTCTTTACTTCTTCTCTGCACCTGCTGTAACAACGACTTTCGCTGCCAACCGGGGCATTCCACGCCGTTCTCTAGGTGGGCCCCATATTGTGGATCCAAGCCGTCCATCTGTCTCCCCCTCCTCATGTCCATCATCTTTCAAATATTTTCACCAAACGTTGCTTGTATGGCCCACTTTGAATCGTCGTTTCTAGCCAAAGAAAACAAGAAAATCAAGATCCGGCTCGTCACACTGCATGGACTTCCCAGATCTCGCATGTAAGGTCGTGTGGACCCCACCTATCACCCCAATGGACCCCATACCCATGAACCCTCTAGATACAAATCACTTCTCTCTCCAACTCAAACGGGATCCGACTCCCTACCGCAACCATCCACCTAGAAACCGACTCTAGGAGTCTACATAAGGGCTCCTCAAACGTCCTTGCCCCCTAACGCAAACTCTAAGAGAGAGAGAGAGAGAGAGAGAGAGAGAGAGAACGGGTTGAGAGAGAGAGAGAGAGAGAGAGAGAGAGAGAGAGAGGGAGGGAGGGAGGGAGTTTCGCGTGAGAAGCTTTCGCTGTTGCTGCCGCTGGAGCTCCGTTCTAGGCTGGAGGGGAGAAGAGAACAAGGAAAAAGAGAAAGAAAGAAGAAGAAGAAGAAGAGAGAGAGAGAGAGAGAGAGAGAGAGAGAGAGAGAGAAGAAGAAGAAGAAGAAGAAGAGCCGAGATTGGTTGAGTTGACGTGGCTGAGTTTTCTTAGTTGCGCCAATATTGTGAGAGGTAAGTCGCATAAACCTTGACCTAAAACCCTAAATCTAGCCCCAATGCAAACCCTAGGTGTAGATCTAACCTTAGATGTTCGTGGTAATGAAAATCGTCTCGATCTCCACCTTAATCTCATGTTTTTCATTAAACAACGTTGGTTTGGATGTAAGCTTGGTTTCACGACGCTAACAACGTCCCGAATCATTCACTCCAAGGTGAAGGTTTCTTCTAAACCTAGTTACAATAATATTATTAAATTTTATGATGATTGGATGCATAGAGACTTAGGGTTGGTTGTTGACATCCTTGAGACCCATGTTGTGTAAATTGATAAGTTGTATGGAATTCATTGATGTGTTTTACGTTGAAATTTTGATTTATATGGACCATGAACCTTGTTAAATGCTTGGGAAAGAAACCATGCTTGTCTATATGTTTATGTGAGAACCAGGTGAAATATATGCGTAGTTTTATGGCTCTTATATGCTTGTGATGAGTGATTGGATGCATAGAAACTTAGGGTTGGTTGTTGACATCCTTGAGACCCATTTTGTGTGAATTGGTAAGTTGTATGGAATTCATTGACGTGTTTTACGCTGAAATTTTGATTTATATGGACCATGAACCTTGTTAAATGCTTGGGAAAGAAACCATACTTGTATACATGTTTATGTGAGAACCGTGTGAAATATATGCATAGTTTTATGGCTCTTATATGCTTATGATGAGTATGATGTGTATCGTGTGTTGTGTTACAAGATTATTTATGTGGATGTTAGATTAATGTACACCCCTTGTCCCCATATCAATAAACCTGCTTGATGTAAAGAGATGGAGCCGTGAGAGGTGTTTATGATGAGAAATAAATCTTGGCGTGATCATGAGACGTAGTTAGATGTTAGCCCAAGGATCCTTGTGATTATATACTATTTGGGATGGATCCGTATGCTATACGTGTATGATTGTTTAGTTGGCCTCTTTAGAAGGTAATAGTTACTTTGGGACATGATTGAATTATAACATGGGGCAATGAGTGGACGTTATTCGTACTTATTATCTCATGAGCCGGGGTTGGTGATATGGAAATTAAGCCCGAGCTGTCGGCCTATGCTAGGTTGCTTGCGATCCCTATAGTGACATTTGAGTTTCTTTAAATTGGCTGGATGCTAAACTTACCTGACTAAAGGTGAAACAAATCATGCATTCACTGGACCCGACTTGGTGGGTCAGCCTCGCTGGTGTCACGGTGGAGGTTGATGGGTTACCCCGCCTCTTACCATACGCTAACTAATGGAGATTGATGGGTTTTCCCGTTTCTATTGGTTGGGTTTCCAGGATATGAAGTTGGGATTTTCCGCTTCATCGTGGACTTTGGTGACTAGTGGCGAGCGCATGTGTAATAGGGGTGTCTCAAGCTTGGGCTTCCCACATTCATCTAGTCAGGGTGCCTTGGCCAGAGCATGCATATCATACGTTGCATTAAACTAAGATTTTCCATTGATGTTTTGATTGGGTATGATTATTATGTTTGGATATTATTGTGCTAATCTTAGGGGTTAACCCTCATTGAGTTGATCACAAGCAACTCACGTCCTCCTGGGACGGTGTTTTAAAACACCACTTAGATTATTGTAGGTAACGATCCAATAGGTGAACCGGAATTGTAATATGAAGGAAATAAAGTTTCATGGCGGCCAATGACGGACGATGAAATCATATCAGCTTAAAGATAAATTATGTTTATTTTTTTCATTTTCATAGAATAGATTTATTTTCATGTAAATCGAATTAAGTCTCACAGGGAGACAGAAAGTGGAATATTATATATTTTTTATGAATTAAGGACATTATGTTGATAATGTAGAGTAGGAAAACATGGAATAGGAACCTTGAATTACATGTGCTATGAATGCCATGAATGTGGGAAATAAAGATGAATGTTTGGAAATATGTCCGTAACACATTCTAGTTAACGCTCGGTAACTCGGCCCATCGTGTTGTCAACGAGAGCCGAAATTTCGGGGCATTACAGTTGGTATCAGAACATAAACGGGACCTATGGGCGTGAAGCCCAACCCATCGCATAATGAATTCACCCTAGGACTTAAGCCCCTGAAACTAGTAATAAATTAACCTAAGAACGACCATGAATGGTTGTATGTAATGCTATGAACATAGAAACTCATACTTAGGCCCCCTTGAGATGTTAAGGTAGCCGATAAACGTAGAAATCTGAAAATTTTAGGATTTTTGATAAGAATATTCCCACTTTTACTTGTAGATTGGGGCTCTCATCCATTCCTCATATTTAGTTTAGAAAGTCATTGAATTATGTGATTTATCTCCCTCAAATTATATGGCTAGCTATTTTATTTTGAATTTTCACGGTTAGGCCAGATTTCTTGAACCAGTAGTAGTCCCACCATTAGAAATCATACTTTCAGACTTGGAAAATTTTCGTGAATTTTTATAGAGACTCCTAACTTATTCTCCAGCACCCCCATAAAATTTCAGACAAATCTGATGGATGGATAAGTTAGGAAATTTCCGACGGTAGAGAAAATCCTACATAAAATCCTGCTGACCTGCTGTATTTTTTGGACTTGATTGGGGCCAAAACATATGTTATCCTTGGAATTTTGACCTGAGAAAAATCAGGGTTATTTACACCTAACCTACAATTTACCTACCAAATTTCAGGAGAAACCGATGGCCAGTTTAAGAGAGAGAATTTCGGGAGCGCTTAAAGGTCCTGCACTCTAGATTCGACACCACCCTAGTTACCTTAGCCTTGAAACCCCGAGGACCCTTTAATTAGGATTAGTTTTCGCAAGCCCACACTCTTAGAAGTGTTCCTTGATATCCTATTATATGTCCCTAAGATTTTTTGGCCCAACTCAGTTACCTTAGGTAGGATAACATGAATATAGATTGCCACCTACTAACCTCACTTAGACCGTTAGTATGATTGGCGACGGAAGTAATAGAACATCGTAAGGTTGTATTGTTTTGTATTAATGGATTTTATTTTGAGTGAACTTTGTTGATGTTTTCTTTGTGGAAGAATACATGAAGGTTCCCACGATGATTAGACTAATCGGCCACACGGAAGGACGGAACCGTACCTGATACGTTGTGTAAACGATTGAATCCCAGTTCAAATCCCGATGGTCGACACTTGGAGTTTCGAATGGATACTAATGAACTCAATGTTCAATGTGAGTAGAAGATCTAAGTATCGGACCCAAATCTACTTGAACCATTCGCCGTGGTGCCAACATTATATTAACCACACCCTGTGGCTTAGCTTGAGGATAATGTGCATGCTCTTGAAATGTGTGTATGTGTATTTTTTTTTTTTTTTTTTTGATGACTAGAGCGAAGTAGGTGTATAAGCCATAATAGGTTATAGAAAATAGGCCGTCTAGACCTTAACATGAGTTAAACTACGGTACCCCTAATCTCGTCTTACATCGTACCTTTAGCTGTTCAACGACCATCGAAGACATCTCATTCGCTTAGCCACGCGCTCATCTATCTACTCTTTCACTTGACCATTCGATCATGCCGACCTAATCTGCTTAGATCTATCCTATGAAACTCTCGATCAATCGTCCCATTAGTGATCAAACATCTCTGATAATTATCTAACCTAATCATCCTCCTAGTCTTTTATTTATTTATTTATTTTTAATCACTCCCAAACCCGAGAAGTATTTAGGCATTAGATGACCAACTAGTTTAAAGGACCTAACAATATGTAGAGAATCATCTACGAATCAGAGTACGCAGTGGAAGCATGCTAGGCAGGAACTTAGGAAATCAACCTCAAGGACAGAACCTTATTTTAAGGGGGGTGGAGCGTGATCGCTACTAACTCGGAATAGTACCAAGATACTTAGAGTCGCAGAAAAACAGAGGGAGAATGTCCACAATCGATACCCTAGGAAACTTCAGGGATGAAGTTTGTTTTTAAGGGGGGTGGATTGTAGTGCCCTGGATTTTTGGGATTTATTTAGGAATTTTTAAAATTTTATTTTGATTTTTTTTATTTAATATCATACGTTTGTTTTGAAAACATCGGACCATCCGTAGGAGATCTGATAGGGGACCCTTTACAAAAGTCACTTAGAATAATTCCATAAACGTCGTAGAAAGATCGGATTTTGAAAATCATGCAGTTTTCAGATAATTACGAAAATGCCATTTTTAAGTATTATAGTTTCTAACGATCACTTTCACGCAAAACTTCATATATAAGCTTTGGGGCACATTTTAGTCTTACATGTCGAATTTCAGCCTTCCTATCATCCTACAAATACCCTAATTAGAAATTGGGCCATAGGTGGGCCACCGTAACTCGGATCTGCCTCATTTTTTCTTGTCAGCGGTTATTTTCATGCTGTCCACCGGTTGATCGGAGCAGACAACCTGATCCACCATAGTGGACCCCACCTGTTGAACTGTGCATGAACCACCGCTCTGTACACGTAAAAAAAAAGGTTTTTCTTTACTTCTCTGCATCTACTATAGCAGCGACTTCTGCTACCAACCGGGGCGTTCCATGCCGTCCTCTAGGTGGGCCCCATATTGTGGATCCAAGCCGTCCATCTGTCTCCCCATCCTCATGTCTGTCATCCTTTCAAATATTTTCACCAAATGTTGCTTGTATGGCCCACTTCAAATCGTCGTTTTTAGCCGAAGAAAACAAGAAAATCAAGATCCGGCCCTTCACTTTGCATGGACTTCCCAGATCTCGCATGTAGGGTCGTGTGGACCCCACCTATCACCCCAACGGACCCCATACCCATGAACCCTCTAGATACAAATCACTTCTCTCTCCAACTCAAACGGGATCTGACTCCCTACCGCAACCAGCCACCTAGAAACCGACTCTGGGAGTCTACATAAGGGCTCCTCAAATGTCCCTGCCCCCTAACGCAAACTCTAAGAGAGAGAGAGAACGGGTTGAGAGAGAGAGAGAGAGAGAGAGAGAGAGAGAGAGAACGGGTTGAGAGAGAGAGAGAGGGGGGGAGAGAGGGAGTACTGCATGAGAAGCTTTCGCTGGTGTTGCTGTTGGAGCTCCGTTCTAGGCTGGAGGGGAGGAGAAGGAAAAAGAGAAAGAAAGAAGAAGAGGGAGGAAGAAAGGAGAGAGAGAGAGAGAGAGAGAGAGAGAGAAGAAGAGCCGAGATGGGTTGAGTCAACGTGGCTGAGTTTTCTGAGTTGCGCCAATATTGTGAGAGGTAAGTCGCATAAACCCTGACCTAAAACCCTAAATCTAGCTGCAATCCTAACCTTAGGTGTAGATCTAACCTTAGATGTTCGTGGTAACGAAAACCGTCTTGATCTCCACCCTAATCTCACGTTTTCATTAAACAACGTAAGTTTGGATGTAAGCTTGGTTTCACGACGCAAACAATGTTCCGAATCATTCACTCCAAGGTGAAGGTTTCTTCTAAACCTAGTTACAATAATATTATTAAATTTTATGATGATTGGATGCCTAGAAACTTGGGGTTGGTTGTTGACATCCTTGAGACCCATGTTGTGTGAATTGATAAGTTGTATGGAATTCATTGACGTGTTTTATGCTGAAATTTTAATTTATATGGACCATGAACCTTGTTAAGTGCTTGGGAAAGAAACCATGTTTGTATACATGTTTATGTGAGAACCATGTGAAAGATATGCATAGTTTTATGACTCGTATATGCTTATAATGAGTATGATGTGTATCGTGTGTTGTGTTACAAGATTATTTATGCGGATGTTAGATTAATGTACACCCCTTGTCCCCATATCGATAGATTTGCTTGATGTAAAGAGATGGAGTCGTGAGAGGTGTCTATGATGAGAAGTAAGTCTTGGCGTGACCATAAGAATGAGTTAGATGTTAGCCAAATGATCCTTGTGATTATATACTATTTGGGATGGATCTGTATGCTATACGTGTATGATTGTTTGGTTGGCCTCTTTGGAAGGCGATAGTTACTTTGGGACATGATTGAATTATAGCATGAGGCAAGGAGTGGACATTATTCCTACTTGTTATCTCATGAGCCGTGGTTGGTGATATGGACACTAAGCCCGAGCTGTCGGCCTATGCTGGGTTGCTTGTGACTCCCTATAGTGACCTTTGAGTTTCTTTAAATTGGCTGGATGCTAAACTTACCTAACTAAAGGCGAAACAAATCATGCATTCACTGGACCCGACTTGGTGGGTCAGCCCCGCTGGTGTCACGGTGGAGGTTGATGGGTTACCCCGCCTCTTACCGTACACTAACTAATGGAGATTGATGGGTTTCGCCGTTTCTATTGGTTGGGTTTCCAGGATATGAAGTTGGGATTTTCCGCTTCATCGTGGACTCTGGTGACTAGTGGCTAGCGCATGTGTAATAGGGGTGTCTCAAGCTTGGGCTTCCCGCATTCATCTAGTCAGGGTGCCTTAGCCAGAGCATGCATATCATACGTTGCATTAAACTAAGATTTTCCATTGATGTTTTAATTGGGTATGATTATTATGTTTGGATATTATTGTGCTAATCTTAGGGGTTAACCCTCACTGAGTTGATCACGAACAACTCACGTCCTCCTGGGACGGTGTTTTAAAACACCACTTAGATTGTTGTAGGTGACGATCCAATAGGTGAACCGGAATTATAATATGAAGGAAATAAAGTTTCATGGCGGCCAATGATGGACGATGAAATCATATCAGCTTAAAGATAAATTATGTTTATTGTTTTCATTTTCATAGAATAGATTTATTTTCATGTAAATTGAATAAGTCTCACAGGGAGACGGAAAGTGGAATATTATATATTTCATATGATTTAAGGACATTATGTTGATAACGTAGAGTAGAAAAACATGGAATAAGAACCTTGAATTTCGTCATTGTGCTATGAATGCCATGAATGTAGGAAATAAAGATGAATGTGTAGAAATATATCCCTAACACATTCTAGTTAACACCCGGAAACATGGCCCATCGTGTTGTCCACAAGAGCTGAAATTTCAAGACGTTACACTCAATTGAGAGCCTTTTGAAATGCAGCTGATCCAATTGGGGCCTATTCTAGTTTTCTCCCTTGAGGGTCGCTAAAGTAATGGATAACCTCCTTTAAGATTCTTTGTTTGTTGTCTATTCTATTCCCTTCCACCAAGATGCTACTGATCTTATTCATTCTAGCACGAGCACTCGCCAGACTTTGGAAGAATTTAGTATTTTTATCTCCTCAATCCACTTACTCCTTGACCTCTGTCTCCATTTTGTCTCATCTTCTGTCACCCTTGCCATATAACTTTGAATGAGCTGAACTTTCCTAATCTTTTCTCCCATATTCAGAGGTTCAGTCTCAGCCTTCGCCTCCAAGGATTGTAACTCTGCCAACAAACCAACTGTCTTAGATTCCCTCTTCTCCAAAACAATCGCTTTCCAATTCCTTAGGTTATCTTTGAGGAGTTTCAATTTTCGACAGAGTTTGAACCCCGCAAATCCTTCCACCCTCGAATCCTTCCCGCCAATTTTTAATAAGCTGAGAAAATCCTTCAACCTTCAGCCAAGAGATTTCAAATCTAAATGGCTTTGGACCCCAGTTGTCTTCGTCAACCGCCAAAAGCACGGGATTGTGATCAGAGGTTGGTTTTGGCAAAACACTCTGAGACACAAGAGGAAACTTCTCTAACCATTCGGTCGAAACTAGGAATCTGTCCAGCCTAGACATCGACGGGTTCATCCTTCCGTTGGACCAGGTAAATCTTGATCCCAGCAACGGAAGATCCACTAATTCCTGACTCTCTATACATTCAGAAAACATACGCATCGCATTCGTAACCCTTAAAACATGAGATCTTTCTTTTGCATAACGCATAACGTTGAAATCTCCCACTATGCAGCACGGGCCATTAAATTTTTCTTTGTTAGTAGACAGTTCCTCCCAACATTCACCCCTTCTATCATCAGCATTTGGACCATAGACTGAAGAGAACAGGCAACAGAATCCTGAGGAAATGTTTTTGAGAACCACCGATAACAAAAACAGACCCTTCCAAGAATCTACCATTTCCCAAACTGAAGCTTTCCACACTATCAATATGCCACCCGAGGAACCCACTGCATCTAGCGCCACCCACTTCACATCCCTGGCTTTCCACAGCGTTCCCAGAAGCTTGCCACTGAATTTTTGAACTTTTGTTTCTTGCAAACAGATCGCCTTTACCTTGCTTCGGTCGCAGACATCCTGAATTAACCTTCTTTTAAGCTCAGATCCCACACCCCTAACATTCCAAGATAAAGTCTTCATTTGGGAACAAATTTGCCCCGTCTACCCTGTGCTTCACCCTCTGGTTTATTCCTAGTACAAAAAGAGGAGATTGGGTGGAGACTCTGCAGTTCCCTATTGCCACCAGAAGATGAAAGGGTCTTTCTTGGTGATCTAGAAGCCAACAGAGGACGCCCGCTTGCCTCAACACACTAGAACGGTGCTACATAATCTTCTGGTTGATCTCCAAAAGATAGCTCGATAATCCTGCCCACATGCCCCATCACGTCTTTGATCCACTTCTTCTTCTAAATCAACTGGATTAGATTAGCCTTTTGATTTCCCCCCTCTATCAGCGTGTTCCTATCATCATCATCGTTTGACAACCTCCTCGTCAAGATCTGCAAAGGCTCTGCTTCTATGATCTCCTCTCCTGCTTCCTCCTGGAAAAGAGACACTAGAGCTAGCTCCGGAGCCTTATCCTTGCTTCTAGCTGTAGTGGGGGAGTCGCGCTCTGAGTGGTCAGCGTAGTCGGATTTCCAGGAAAAAATATCTTCCTCTTTGTTGAAGAAACCCTCTACATCGGGTGCGACAGGGAAGGTGCTAAATCGCAAAGCGTTAGATTGATATCGACATCACTCGTGTGGTTAAAAGAGGACCGGTCCACATGAACTGGGACTTGACTAGTCTTTGCACACCCCTCCGCTTCCTCCATGTGTCTCTCTCGGTTCATACGATCGGAGCTGTGACCCACATGGCACATGGTCACGCGAGATCACATCTTCTCGTTCCCTCTCACTCCCCTTCTGACAGTTTGGACACATGTCCGAATCGCTTGCACTCTCAGGTACTCCGGCTGATGTAGAGTCCGCATGTAAAGGAGGGTCCAGATACACCTCTTGCTGGGTCTCGGCATCCAAGCCATCCACACCTCTCCTCGATCTAATATCGCCTTGGAAATCATGCCCCCGCGCTTCACCCACTGTACACCCCTCCAAAGAGTTGGAGCCACGTGTCTGTGACAGATGCACATTATCTTTCAAGGCTATTCGTAGGCTCGAAAACTGCAAAAAAGCCTCCTCCGTCCACGTGACAGCGTCAAAAAGACATGTCTCCTCCATCTCTCCTCTCGATGCTTCCACGACCTGTACGGTCCCACACGTTGCTGTTTCCTTTGCTCTCCCTTCACCCTCACCTCTGCCTTCAATGGGATTACTCCACGTCGTTGTGCTTATCTGCAGTACTCCTCTGGAGCATGCGATCGATGCTCCCACAACCTTAGCCATGATTGCCTGAGAATCGCATGACCACATCTCCTCCTTCAGACTCCATACCTCTCCCCATCGAAGAGGGGGAGCGTCCGTCTTCTCCATCTGGACTGGCAGATCAACCCTTCTCTACCCCTGCTAGGACAGCAATGTGCGACGCAGCTCTTCTTCCTTACTTCTCCTAATTCGAGCTCTGATCACCCCCATTTCTTCACCAAGCTTTGTCTTGGGGTCTATCTCCAGGATCTTGTCCAGACAAGAAGCTACAGCTATAAAGAAATCCCCGTTCCACAATTCCAGTGGCACTCCCCATATTAAGACCCATAGGTCCTCATGGCCAAAGGACGAGAAATCCTCCCACCTCAAAATTTTTGAAATTGGGCCTTCACGGAAATCCGCCCCCACCAGCTTTTCTAAGTTGATGTCAGCTGCTGGAGAGAACCGAATCCAAAGATCCATGGGACCAATTGCCTTGACACAGTACATATCCGGAGGGATTTTTCATGATGTAGATAGCCAATTTCTGACTTGAGAGATAGAGGCTCCTTCTTTGGTCGTAATAACCACCGTTCCCATCATCTCCTTAAACCCCTTGGATACTGACTCCTCGTTGATGCACACTACCGATTTCCCCTCTTTCTTCGCCACCCTAACCCTGTTTTCCTTCTCCCTCACTCCATTCTTTTCAATGTCCATTCCGTCGCTTCCTTGGCCCTCTAAATCAGATTCTGGACATCCATCATCTCGGTCAGCTCCCATAGGATGTTTCTGTTTTGGTCCTACTAGCACTTCCAGAAACGATGCAGTACCCATAGACCCTGGCCGTCGCTTCTTAGCACCTTGCTGGCCGATGGCTGACTCTATCTTCTGCTGGATTAGGATCTTCTTCTCCCTCATCTCTCCTCCCCCTTTCTTGTATCTGAGCTCAGGACCATATCTAGCTCGCTGAATGAAAAGCTTGACACCCCCAAAGCTCTCTCCATGGAGCATCTCCACAGCCCTGCTAAGCTCGTCCTCCGAGCTCATTCGTACAAAAGGGAAACCCCGTCTATCCTCTACGTTCTTGTTCTTCGGCAGCAGCACGTCCATAACTGCTCCTGCACGGCCAGAAACCCGTGAGAAATTGATCGGCAACCATCCTTCTGGGAGTCCCTGAACAAATAGCGTCGGATAGTGCGAAACGTCTATTTCCTCTCTTCGAATGGTTGCTGCAACTTGATTTTTCCAACCTATTTCCTTCCACGGTCCCCCGCCCTCGTCATCGGCATTCCCTCATCCATCTTCGTCGCTGGATTGAACATTGGCTGCTAGCCCATTGGCTGATTGAGCATTGGCTGTATTCTTCATCTCTCCAGATCTTGGCTACTTTCGTTCTATCACTGTGATTTTAGGCATATAACCCATCCACATGGTCAACCACCAGACCAACGGCCCTGATCACCCAGCATTTTCCCATTTGCGGTGAGGGCAGGATTGCATAGAACTTGTATTGCAAAACCATAGTTCGAAAACCCAAAAACTCGACTCAACTTGATGTTCAGCCAAGTCGAGTTGGCTCGAAGACTCAAACCGACTTGACTCTATATTTTTTAATTATAAATTCAAAAAAATTAGGGATAGGAGTAGATATATTAACACAGTTAAGTAATTTAAAATGCAAAATATTGTCATCAAGCCGCTCGACAGTGTGCTGGTTAAGTTCATCTTTTCTCTAGCAGAGATTGTGGGTTCGACTCCCTCCCTCCCCATGTACAGTTTATTAATGTCCACACTCTGACTGGCCAAGTGATTCAGTTCGAGTCACTGCAAGTCGTGTCCGGTCAACTGAGTGGTCGAGTCAACTCGATGAGTCATCCCGAGTTTGGGTCTAGTCAGACCCCGGACAGAGTTTCCCTGCGACTTGGCTCAAAATCTCACCAGGTTGAGCTGGCTCGACCGAGTTTCGAGTCAACCCAGTGAGTTTTAGAACTATGGACACAACAAAGGCATAAATAATAGCATCTTCTTTGTGTTGTTTTATGCACATCACTGCACAAATTGATCTTGGAAAGTAAAGGGTACTTACTATAACTTACACTCATCAGGTTCTAGTAATTATATTGATAGATTGTTTTCATTTCAGTTGGGACCGTATTCTAAATCCTACTACTCTCTCAAAAGAAAAGCTACTTAATCTTCTTATTGTTTATATTAGCTTCATTTCTATATATTTCTTTCCACAGGACAAGTCCTTCAGAATTTATAGTTCCGTACAATCAATACATGGAGTCAGTCAGATACGACTATTCAGTCGGAATGAGGTTTAGGATGAGATTTGAAGGTGAAGAAGGATCGGAACAAAGGTAGGTGAATATATCTTTTCTTGATTTTCAGATGCGTCTTGTGCAAGCCTTCTTTTGTGTATGCGGCTGTGGTTTCTCTTATAACAACCTCTTGTTGTTGCCTGGCCAGATTTACAGGGACCATAATTGGTCTTGAAGATGTGGAGCCGGTTAGGTGGCCGGGATCAAACTGGAGATATTTGAAGGTTTGAGATGAAAACCGGCTGTCTTGCTTCTCTCTTTTGCTTGTTCCTTCAATTTTTATTGCTGAAGATGAATTTTGTTGCCATTTATTCATTTAAGGTGCAATGGGATGAAACTTCTAACATTCCGCGCCCCGATAGAGTTTCTCCATGGAAAATTGAACCACTTGCAGCTGCCACTTCACTTCTACCCAAAACCAAGAAGGCCCGTGCTAATCAACGGCCATCATCTCCTGAATTACCTGCTCTTAGCAGGGAGGGTCTGTAAATCCTCATGCCTGAAAATGTTTCTTATGAGAACCCCATCATCTATCATTGAGAAGTGATCACCTACCACTGGTTGTATGGAATGGCCCCTTTTTTAGGCCTTGCAAGTTTTTCTTTCCACTTTCACCATTTTGAAGGGCAAAGCGCCTCTAAAAATGGTCGTAGATAAAGTAAATGTACAACTGGTTGCAGGTGGTCAGTTCTTGTTTCTTGTTAAGAGTAATGCTACTTGCAAGTTCCCATCAGAGCACAAGCACCCCACATGTGCCAATGTGGCATACATGTGAGATCCAGGCCGTTCATTGGGCAAGCCCTGTGGTAACTTGCCCAAAAGGCAGGCCAGTGCACTCATCAGGTGGGTCAGAATGTATGCTGAACATGCATCATCGATTATCCTTTTATAATAATCCATTTCTTTGTACACATCTGGGTCATGTGATGTGCGGACCGCCCTGAATTTTTGGTCTAGGGACGACCTGGATCTCATACACAGGCGTCACATTTTTTTGGGTTGACAGATGGGTGCTTGCTAGTACCAATCTTTGATTGATCCTCTCCTGTGGTTTGATCTATTCTTGTATAGCTTCATACAAATTTCTGATGTTATGTAGTTAAACTAATCTGCTTGGATTGTTTATGTTGTCAAGGTATGTACGAGCCAACACCATATAGAAATCCGGGGGTCTTGCAAGGTCAAGAAATCGTGGCCCTGGGACCACCTTCCAATGGCATCGAGCCAGGAAATGCACAGAAGCTACTGCCATCGCATTGGGTTCCTCCACCAGGCAGAGACACCTGTTGGGAAAGGAACAGTGAGATCCTTGATTCACAGAGACGAGTGAGGTTAGAGAATTGGCCGGGCCTTCTGAGGCAAGGACCAGCTTACTGGGACCCACATTCGGGTGACATCTCGTCCTTTCCTAATAGACTCCCAGAGGATTACTGGTTGCCAGCATTCTCCACTCACGTTAGTGGAGGGGACATAAGATTGGCTGAAAGTCGGTGCATCCTGGGTGTTGATTCAAGCATTTGTGGTTTTGAGGAATGGAAGGCTCTCAAACCCAATGAAATTGTAGAGAGACCAGTGACTCGACCAGTTGAAGGCGGCATGTGTAAGGTCTTTGGCGTTAATCTGGTTGAGAATCTGATGGAACCCATATCCCCACATTTCGCAACATCAGGTGAGGCCCGGCACTCGTGCCGCGTGCTTCCGGCAGCATCTCAATCAACGGTCTTGGAGTTCGATCAGCTTTCTGAGCCATCAAAGAATTCAAAAACATCTGATTCTAGTGGCTCTGGCAGTGGTCCAGAGAAATCGCGCAAGGCCCAGTTTGTCACTAGGAGTTGCACCAAGGTAATGTTCAAAGAGGAATGACCTTTCTTTCAAAGAGAAATTACTTGGTATGTTTGATCCAAGCCATCCAAATTATGGGCCCCACTTAGTGAGTCATAACCCCAAAATTGCATCCGATGGATGATTCTAACTTACCTACTTCTAGCCACAAAGTTGTCGGTTAAAATGAAAAATAGTTGAGGATCCAAATTCTACATATAAATGGCCATCTGGTCTGGGGCTATGCCCCGCCGAAAATGTGGCTGTGATTTGGAACCATTTGGATTGAGGCTTTGGATATGCATGATCTGGGCCAATCATCAGGTGGGGACCACTGTGAATGTGCCCTGTCCAAAAGTTCAAGCTGGTCCACTCTTGTCAGGTACACTTACAAATTGAATAGGAACTGTCAATTTTTCTCACATGGATAACCACCCGATGTTTTGACTGACCTGATCTTTTGACCAGCACTTGTTTGTGGTGGGGTCCACCTGATGAATGGTCCAATTCTTGCATTCAAATGCCATTTTAGCACGTGTACCACAAATCACTTCTTCAATCTCTTGAAGGGCAAGTGATCTCTTTATTACATAAGTCATTATAGAAATCCTGCTTCTGCAAGAAAATCAGTCCCTCTGCTTGCATCTTGAAGAACATGACTGAAATCAACTCGTGATGAATTTGAAATATCCATCCAATGACTGCAGAATCTTCAGTTCTCAAAGAATAGATTTTGCCTTCAATTTCATTCAAAGCTTAACAGACCCTTCACTAATCTGGTTTTGGACTCTTTCTGGCATCTTTTCTGAGAGATATGGTGTGTTCTGGTTTCAGGTGCATAAGCAGGGCACCGCTCTAGGGAGATCAGTCGACCTCACGAAATTCGACGGGTACGAAGAACTTGTTCTTGAGCTCGATCGGATGTTTGATTTTGAAGGGGCCTTGTTGGACCCCAGCAAGGGGTGGCGGATCATATATACAGATCATGAAGGGGACATTATGCTGGTTGGAGATTATCCATGGCCGTAAGTAGACAACTTCAGCCATGCTAAAAAAAATGAACTGTTTTTTGTTTTTGGTCAGTTGATAAGCAATGGTTTTAAGTTGCCTAGCCATGCAGGTTTACACACTTAGACGATCCAAGCCACTTATTAGGGAGGCTTCCTGTGTGGATTACCAGCCTAAAGATCAGGCTTGTCCAACTCATGAGATGGGCCCCACATGTTTAAAGAAGTGGAATGTAAAATTAAATAAATGAGAGACCAAATCTCCATAGTCAATAGCGTTCTATCAATGGTTTTAAGTTTGCCTTGCCTTGCAGGTTTACATGCCAACACAGACAATCCCAGCCACTCATTAGGGAGGCCTCCTGTGTGGATGGCCAGCCTAATGATCAGGCTTGTACAAGTCATGAGGTGGGCCCCATGTGTTTAAAGAAGTGGAATGTAAAATGAAATAAATAAAGGACCAAATCTCCATAGTCAATAGTGTATGTATAGAAAGGAAAAAAAAGTGTGTGTATAGGGATCGCCTGATGAGTGGACCTGTCTGGTCATCCACACATTGGGACCGTCCTCTTATTTTACCAGCCACGTTTTCCTTACTTGTGGGGCCCACCTACAGAGTGGACCTTCCCTGTTTTGTGGGCTATCATTGATGTGGCCAGACAGACCCCACCCAATGAGCTTTTGGAATACCGTATGTCTGCGCATCTGCATGGTGGGGCTCGACTGCATGATCTCCCAGCATCTGTTTCATTGACCTGTTTGTGCTGGTGCATTGTGTGAAGCAGGGACTTCTGTTCGATGGTGCGGAAGATGTTCATATACCCACGAGAAGAGGTCGACAAGATCAAGCCAAACTCTCTGAACCCAAAGCCATGCAAATGCTCAAATGAACTCATGGTTGCGGACCCTGCTTCTGAGCTAGAGTCTGCTTAAGTTGTAGTGTTCTTGGTATCTATTCCTAATTTCTAGTTTTCTACACCTTTGGGACAGTGGTAGACTGTCTTGCTATCGATTCCCAATGTGGGGATGGCTAACATTGCAGGGTGACTAACAGTGTGGGCATGTGTACTAACAGTGGGATGTGTGTACTAACCCCCCCCCCAAAAAAAATAATGTATATGGACATAAATATAGTATTTGAATACAAATATATGTTCTCTTCTTTTCTTTCTTCTGTTTTTGGGAAAAGGAAATTTTCATTGACGACTGATTGAATGCTTCTGTCTTTTAGGAGGTTTAAATGATACCGTGAGTGCACCCCAAAAAATCCCTTTGATTGGACGATCCTAGCCTTTCAATTTGTGGCCTGCAAATGGATGGTCAGAAGGATTATATAGCAATTGTCCTTGCTGCTGATAGAAGGTCCCGAATTTGATTGGCTAGGATCTTTGCATCTGGGGGATTTTTGGGACATGGTCCATCCATTGGTGGTACGATCGCAGAACCATGGGCCACTTGTATCACTAGTTTCCCCACCGGGCTGCACTTGGGGCTGGACCAATGTTTCAAAAAAACAGACAAGAACCAGGTTGGATTGGAAAGAGCATTCACCCTCGTAAATGCTAGTCTGTACTAAACTAGTGAGGAATGATCATGCATCTTGAAATTACCATGTGTTCGAGCTGTGTGGGTCCCATTCTGATGTATGAGTACCATCCGCCCACACATTTTATGCAACCCTCTGTCTCAAAATCCATCCTGATCCATAACTTCCGTGGGCCACGCCGGGTGGCGCCAGGTGGAATAATGGGAGGACGTTAGGGAGGGGGACACCCAGAAACTTACAAATGGAATGTGGGGTCCTTTGTTGTTAACTTGTAATTCAACCAGGCCATCGGGTGCGCCCCACCGGATGGTGGGACACCAAAAGATCATGATATTACATAACTTAGGTGGTCCACAGTGACTATAGAGGTATTAGGTTGGATAGTACACTGCATCCTGTGTTGTATCCCAGCTGAGTTTTGGGTCTGGATGATTCTTCGAATGCATGGTGATCATGGGATGATCACCAGATGCATGGTTTGGATTACACATACATATCATGGGGCCCATTTTTGGAGGTATGTGATCCTTTCACTGTTTATTTCTACTCTGTTTTTTATTATTTATTTATTGGAGAACTGTACTTAAAAATCATTCCTTTAGCACTGCAGGTGGGCCAGCATCCAAAGCATATGGATGGCTAGAGAAATTTGTTTAAGCAGTCCATTTTTTGTACACTGGCCTTCCTAAGGAGTGAAATGGCCCAATGGGCCATGTTGGTGTGATCACAGGTGTACAACCCTGGCCCAATCATTCGATTAAAATTCGTGATCACAGGGTTACAACACCCGAGTGATCGAACGAATAAAATTCGACGTATTTCAAAAGATAGGCAGAGGATCTGAATTTTTTGAGATTAGAAAGTGAAATATTTTAGCAGAAGACATTGATTTATGTGAGAATTATATGAGTCCATCCTTGTGGAGTTGTGTTATTGCCCGTTGGAAAAATGGCCCAGTTTTGTAGCCAGGCTATCTGAACAGTGGTCCACCATTGGATGATTGGATCTGTGTGCTTCCTGGGGGCTTAAGCAAACCTCATCGAACTATCGGTGTGGTGTGCATTTTTTGAGCTCCTATGAATATTGGATATGAAGCTAAAGAACATGAATCAAATAGTTCATCAGGTGGGTGCCACTGTTAGCAGATAAAATTACTCCCCAACCATTCGTTTTGGTCTGATCATAAACGGTTGATGTTGAATTGGAAAGGTCCACCTTTGGACGGCTGTGATAAGAGGAGAGAAATTGGAATGAAATTCTCTTCCATTTCATTGAGGGAAAACCCTTTATATGGAAATTATACAATCTTATCTTAAGGGATGGCTAATCTATGATTATGATAAATTTAGAAAAATCCTAGTTGTAGAAAGATCTAGCTATACAATGCTAATACTCTCCCTTAAGTTGGAGAGTGAGGATTACGAACACCCAACTTGGAGCTTAACATTGGAACGAGTCTTTGCCCAAATGTTTGGTAAATAAGTTCGCTAATTGCAATTTTGGTAAAACATAGGAAGGAAGAATCAAGTCGGATTGAACCTTCTCATGAATGAGGTGGCAGCCAATCTCAATATGTTTGGTATATTTTTGAAAGACAGGATTGGTAGTAATGTGTAAAAACTACTTAGGCTACTTGATTATTACAAAATTAGAGGGCATGCTAAAGATTGCATACTTGAAGGTCATGGTGAAGAGAAATGAGCTAAGTGAGTTTATAACTTGTAGCAACAATGGAGTGATATTCGGCCTTTTCAGATAAACGTGAGATAATAGTTTTCTTTTTTGTCTTTCATGATATGAAAAAAAGAAAAAAAATGCAAAACTACAATATAGAGATTTAAGTCATTATCTTTCGGAACGTCAATGGATTTACACAAATCCATTATGTTCAAAGGCAAAAATAAAAAAAAAATGAATGAACAAGTAGCTCTCAATACAATGCTAGTTCTCTCTCTCTCTCTCTCTCACACACACACACGACACACAATAGAATACCGTAAACAAATTAGGGTTTACATAAAAGTCCATGTAAAATTATGAAATAGTTGGCCGGTTGAAGAATACATCTCTAATGATCAAAGTCCATAAGTCCTAACAATATTTAGTAGTGAAAGGTTATCGTGTTAGCAAAAAAATACCCAATTTGAATTACAATAGCCTTTTAGAATGAGAGGGATTGAAGAGGATAGAAATAAAATTTCACGCGATGATACCTTTAGAAAATGAAGTACACGAAGGGGCGTAGTGGTTTCTTGGTTTGCTCATAAATTGATTTGAGGGTTTGAAATACAAAATATCTGGCCATGTACTAATAGATTAATAAAATGGCCAACCAATGGACAACATCAAGTTGGATCCGTGGGAACATCTATCATTAAGTTTGAAATTTTGGTCCATAGGCAGTTCTCTTACAAGCTCCAATGAAATTCTTTCATTGAAGAGAGAAAAACCTTTATATAAAAAGCATGCAATCTTAGGAGATGACTAATTTAGGATTATGCTTGTTGATGCTGGAAATTAGTCAACAGATGAGAAGGGAGATCCTTCAATCTTGACGGTTGGATGATATTGATCTCCTCCTTGAGAGCAGCCTGGATCTGAACCGAAGATTTCCTGGATCTTGTAGAACACAAAGGAAAGGCTAAAGGGAGGTGGCTGGGGTCCAGCTGTTGGCCCTCCGATGCCTAAGTT
The DNA here is from genome assembly GCA_003013855.2 of Liriodendron chinense. Lineage (NCBI taxonomy): Eukaryota > Viridiplantae > Streptophyta > Magnoliopsida > Magnoliales > Magnoliaceae > Liriodendron > Liriodendron chinense. Next base: position 14,070,497 of record ML058484.1, read on the forward strand.
AGTTGATTTTTTTATAATTGAATATCTCTATTTTGATCAGTATTTTTTCATACCTTGACAATGGAGAGAACATACTCATTTATAGGCTTAGGTAGTAAGACCATTTTCCTTTTGGAGAGTCATAATTCTTGCAGGTTGCCAACTGGGTTTCCGAGATCTCCGAATTTTTCCATAACAAATAAAGATCTTGATCCCTATTCACTGGGAATGACGATCTTTCCTCCTGATATCTCGGCGTAGGCCTAAGATCACAGATTCACAATTCAGCTCGTTTGAGGTCAACCCCAAGAACCTTTTGCCGAGACGATCTTTATCATGTCGGATTAAGCCGACCAACTTTTATCGGGTCAGTACGACCTGACTTGTATCCGGAGCCTGAAACGGATCGGCTCGGCCTCTCCAAGTCGGTACAATCTTTACTCTTCAGGTCGGCTCTTTACCCACAACAATGCTAATTTTAGAAGAAAAAAAACCCAGTTATACAACGATCTAATAGAAGAAAAAAAAAAAAAAAAAAAAAAATCCGCCTGGTGTGCGGCCCACCAGTGAATGGTCCAGATTATAGATCGCCATGCCACGTGTCAAAATTATTGCAAAATATGGGAATTGAAGCCTTTTAATCAGATGGGTATGGGAAATTAGATCGGGACCCATTAAGGTCGGGTCGGGTCGGGTCGGGTCTATGAGGCATCGATTGACAGCCCACCACATCAGCGGAGTCGGATTTGGCAGTGACCCCTCCGGTACCGAGGTCTCGGTACTTGTTGGTGTTGTGGGCTCTACAATGATTTTTTTTGTTTCACCCATGCCGTCCACGATGATCATTTTATGGCATGAACCAAAAAACGAGATAGATCCAAATCTCAAGTGGATCACACAAACCAAGGCCCACCATTGGAAACTCCCTAAGGCCCATTGTAATGTTTATTTTCCATCCAACCCGTTGATTAAATCACATAGACCTGGATTAAGGGAAAAAAAAATATCAGCTCGATCAAAAACTTTTGTGGGCCTCAAGAATTTTAATGGTGAGTATTCAATGACCACTGTTTCCTGTGGTGTGGTCCACCTGAGATTTAGATATGCCTAATTTTTTTGTATATTTCCCTAAAATGAGCTTCCAAAATGGATGGACGGCATGGATGAAGTAAATACATCATGGTGGGGCCCATAGTAACGAGGGGTCACTACCGAAATCGAGTCCTCCACCACACCCGTATCTAACTCTTTCCGCAAAATTCCCAAACAACACAGCTTCAACGCCTAACCGAACACCCCCAAACATGGAAATGGGAATCCTTCCCCTTCCTATCTCTTCCTTCCGAAAATGCCCCTACATAATTACAAGGATGCCCCTAACCCTTCCCTCTCCTCTCCCTTTTAGGGCATTCTCCTGCCCTACAACACGCCCCTTTAGCCTCCAAACCATCCTCAGACCCGACCATCCCTGCAATGCTCAACCCTCAGAAAAGTGGGACCCACAACCCCTCGTTGAGGACCTTAGGGTACCGGACCATTGGTTGCAACCTTCCAGGGCACTTCAGGTAATTTTATTTTATTTTATTTTACCCCTGCCACTTCATTTTTTTACGTTTTCTACCCGCCGGGAGTTATTTGATACGCTGGATGCGTATGACACTTGATACGCATGCACTTAGAAATTGTACTTGTGGAATGTATTAACTGAAATTAAACCATCTAACTTGATGAACCTACTCTTGCTAAGTCGTGGTCCCAAAATCAGATTGGTTGAGCAATCCTAACCTCTGATTCGTGGATTCTTGTTTGTTGAATCTAACACCATTGGATTTTTTTTCATTTTTAACCGTCCAATAAATGTCCCTCAATCTGATATTCAGGTAACCAAATAACTGTAATTTTTTTGTTAATGATACATTTAAACAGGAACCCATGTTTGGACGGTTTAATTTGAATTACTTATATGACACGTGCTCAATTTATTTTTAAATAATTTCGAAGAAGAAGGTTTCAGTCCAACCGTTTGGACTACTAACTTACTGTCCACCCAGTGGGTTACTTTCAACCTTTTATGTGTGGGCTACATCCAACCTGTCTGATAGGTTGGTCCGATCATGAGGATCATCTTGTGTAAAAATCTATAATATTCATTCATCAAGTGGACCATGCTTTATTTTGCTATTTATCAATGGTTACGGATTGTTTTCCTGGTGTGGCCCACATGATGAGTAGATAGGGCTGGTTTTTGCCATGGGTGATCCTCATGGTGGGGCAGACCTATTGGAAGGGTTAGATTTCATATATGCTTAACAGGTTGGAAGTTGTCTGCTATGTGGACCGTACCTTATGGTCCAACCTGTTGGACTGAGATGACCTCATTTCTGTGTATCACCCATCACACTCTAGCAGTTGGGCGATGTGAATGAATGATCAGAACGGTTCATGGGGTAGGCCCACCATGAATAGGGCCATGGGTGAAGTATGATTTTCCACTAATGATCCTAAGGGGTCTGTTGGCACCTTGGATTTGGATTTGGATTTTAACTTGAGAATCCAGATCCAGGATTTCCAGTCCCTTATATTTTCATTCTATCAGTTGTGTTTAGCAGCTTGGATTTTCAATCCTATGGAATTTAGAAACTATAGTCAATAACCTGGATTTTCTAAAAGCCCCACTTCATAGAGATGTGGAGAGAGCAGTTATGACAGTTATCCTTGGCAACCCACATTTTAGAGAAGAAATAAAAGGTGGTTTATTTTAGTATTTTCAATCATGTTCGATTTGACATCCACTCAAAAGAAAATCTTTGTATTTGGATTTCAAATTCACAACTACCCAATGGATAGAAAAATTATAGAATGATCATCATCTTACATTCATATCAATTTGTTGAACGGTTAGGATCATCTTTACAAAAGGAGAGCATTGCATTGTCTATTTTATTTCACGGCGGGCATAAAGCAGGTCTTACACTTATCTACACAGCCAATCATTGTACTACGATTCCACTTCAATGGTCCAGATTACCTACTTTTTATCGGCGCTGTCAATGGGCGGGGTCCAGGTCCAGTCCTAAAGACCCGCCCAAGCCATTGACACCACTCAACGGATTAATGTCTCACATTGACACCACTCACATGCCAGCACAAGCTCAAGCCACTCACAGGGCAGATATCCCAACAAGCAAGCCAAAGCCAGGCAAAACCGCTAAGCACAAAGCACCCACATCACTTTCAATGGATCATAACCCAAAGATTACAATAAAAATGTGATCCTAGCTAACATCTGAGGAGGGTAAAACATATAGTGAGTGATCCAAATTTAACAAACAGATGCCCATAAATCAGAGGCTAGGATTGTTTGATCAATCTGACTTTCGAGAAAATGGCCACACTAAATTGGGTCCACTATTTGGTTAGTGCAGATTGAGGTGCATGCGATGCATACAGTAGGGGAGGCTCGCCACGCCAACATTGTAGTAGCGGTTGTCATTGTCGTTGTAGCGGTTGTCTACTGTCATTTCCCACAAGTGTCCCATCCCCATATCATGTTAACCTGGAGTTAACATCCTCCAACCTGCATAATCTCCTCATTATTATCAATCTCGTCATCCTTGAGGTTTCTCCTTAAGGCTTTCTTCAGCTCTTGGCCATTTTAGGAGTGGATAAAAAAAAAATTGTGATTTTGGAATATATTCTTAGTAGAATATTTAAAAATTTGCAAAATGGGGCTCTTTATGGGCATTGGAAAGATCAAACTCTTTTATATCCATACAAGTATCGTTCATCATCTTTTGATCTTCTAGTAAGAGTAGAAATCTCAAAAGTTGCGAAGTATTTTTCTCATGGCCCGAGCAAAATGAAGTCCAAACCTAGATCATAAAATATTTTACTCATAATCCTTCTAAAATCTTCTTTTACCAACACCTCATTACTATTCTGTAGAGGCAATCATGCAACACCAAAGGCCACCTCCACTTTCCTCCCAAAACCGAACCCTTTTCCCCCCAAAACCCACCCTAAATGTAATGTATTTCCCAAACTATGTCTCAACCTTATAAAATTCCACACACCTATACCTCTATGTTTAGAAGCTTTACAATTCTTTAAAAAAAAAAAACTAATTTCGAAATAATATATATTACCTTCAAGAAAAATTATTACGTTAAAAAAAATTACACGTCTCCTTTTCTTTCAATCTCTTGCTCTCTTCCAATGTGTTTACATTTGCTACATTTTGAAAGAAACACCTCATGTTTCCCTACCACTTTGTTTAACCAAGGATCGATCCCGGAACTCCATAACATTTCCTTAATAGAGGTATATCTCTAAGTCTAACCATGGTTGGAAACTGATTGTATTGCCCGATATGTATTGGATTCAGTGCCCAACTATGTGTCAGTCACACGATGAATTTCCCTATTCACTTATTATAATCCCATATTTTAGGCAGAAAAGTATTTAGAAATGTTTATTAACATGTTTCAATGCATTTTGTGTGGTTTTGTGACTGTTTTTTTTCCACAACTTGTAAGATACAACGTGTATATCTCCAATGCATATTGTGTTTCAGTCCCTATGATTCCCGATACGCCCATTTTAATCTATGATTCTAATATTCACAATTTAGGAACCACATTTCTCTCATTGGAAGGATCTATACATCTGCCATTTCTTGACACATTTCTTTATATAAAAGGATCCCTGGTTTCACTCTGATAGTATCATAGATCAGGATCGATGCAAAGGAAATGAATGGATTTCTTGTTCCTGGTATTTAAGAAGTCCCTTTGATGTCTTTCATGTTTATTTGAATCTGAGATGGAAGCAAAAGGTCTATCTTTAGGCTAAAAGGGTTTCATTTCATAAGAATGATTCTTCCACTCAAAATCTATATTACCTTCTCCATGTTGACACTGCGCTACTTGCCATATCAAGAACCAGGCTCCACATGGTCCAGTGCAAATTCCAAAACCTAACGGAGACGAAGATAATTCAATCCTACAAAAGAACCATTATCTTTTGGAGCACTTCAATAAGAAGTATAATCTTTTGTTTTGCTCGATGGAATCCCTACAAAAGACGAGTATCATCCAATGAATGATGGTGAGAAGAAATTTGGGCTTTACAAGCCTTCAATCCATCCAAATTGTGGGGCACAAAATCTCTACTTGTTGGGTCCATCTTTCCAGTTCCTCAATGACCATTGATTCTTCGATAACATTTGGTAGTATTTATGTAAGAATCATTAGCTTTTGATAAAAAAATGATTAATGGGGTTTGAAGAATACTTTGGTATGTGTGATCATGAATTGAATAACATTCGGTTTCCTAGGCCATTAGTTTATAGTGTAGGGAAGATCACATGACAAGTATCAATACCTTGGAAGTGAAGGTTTTTCATAGAAATCTATCTTTTCTATAGACGTGTTGAACCGATTGAACTCAAATGCCGGCTTGCTTTGTGCCATATCAATTTCTATCATTTGTGGATGGTTTCTCTCGGTGCACAAAATAAAATAAAATAAAAGTTAGGTTTGGAAATTGTTTTCCATTTCCAAAGTTTTGCTCAAGAATTGTGGATATCAATATCTTTAACAAAAAGCTGTTAAATGTTGATGAGGACACAAGACCATTTAAAGTCTATCAGCGAAGAAAGCGCACGCCACAAGTATTTTCCATGTGGTTAAGCGATCATTGAGGAGCATTGAAGCCCCTACATATGTGGGTTGACACATAGAAGGCCCTACATTGGGAGGACACGTGTGTAGGATGAAAATGATGAAAAGGATGAAAAGAAGAGAAGACTTGCTGGACAAAACCACAACCTTCGGGCGCCCGAAACTCACTGGAGATTTTCGGCCTACTTCGAGCGACCGATCGGGTGCCTGACCGGGCACCCGACCTTTTGCGTAGATTAAATTTTTTTATTCCACTTTTTGCTTAGTTTTAGGGGTATTTTAATACTTTTATGTTTTCTTATTGCTTATTTAAGTGGGCTAAGCCCTAAAAACGAGATTAGTTGTTGATTGATGAAAAAAGAGCAAACCCTTTGGTTGCTTTCTTCCTCCCCCTCTCATGGTGTTTTTTCCTTTTCCTTGATCTCTTTCTTCTCTATTCTTCTTGTGCCCCTCCAACTTCTTCTAGGTATTTTATCTTCTATTCTTATCCTTCTAAACCTTTGTTTTGTTTATTCCCCACGATTTAAATCTGAGAATTGATCCCAAACCCTAATTCTCCAGATTTTCAAATCCCTAATCCGAGAAACTCTTTGATTCCTCGGACTAGTGATCCCCATTGATCGATTGGGTTATGACCATGCAATATTGGGAGGTTCCATCCCTCGCCAGATCCAACCGTAGCAATAATTGAGTTTCATACTTCATGATTGTGATGAATGGCCCGCTCCGTTGCATGTCTCCTTGTGATTTTCTTAGTTCATGATGATTGATGCTAGATTTTATATTATTATTGTCTTTTATTTCCGCTGGATTATATGAGTTCATGAGCATGCATCATAATTAGGGCATCCTACATCAAATGTACATTTCCAAAGTCCTGAGAGACCTCTCACCATTTGATGAATGACCATTTGACATTTCTATGGAAGACTGCATAAACCAATGGGCAAATTTGCTGTTAGGGGTCGTTTGGATGCTTGTAAATGATTTGAGTTGTAAATGATTTGTAGGTGTAAATCATTTACAGCCTGTCCTGTTTGGCTTTAAGCTGTAAATGATTTATAGGTAAATTATTCTCTGCGTTTGGATAGCTTGTAAAATTGTTCAAGTCCTATAGATGTAGAGCCAATCTTTCCATTTATAGCCTAGCCTGTAAGGGCCTGTTTGATTTTCATATTTACAGGTAAATAGATAGTTCATTATTACTTTTTACCCTAGTTTGGTTTTCGGAGTAATTACTTCATAAAAAATCGTGTCAATTTCAAATGAATTCCATGTGTTTTTATACATACAAAAATATGGAGCCCATCGTGATGAATATGTTATATCCATACCGTTCATCCATTCCATGAGCTCATTTCAAGGCATGCCTTAAAAAATGAGGCAAATCCACAATTCAAATGGACCACACCACATGAAACAGTGGTCCTAACGGACATCATCCGTTGAAAGTCAATACCTTTGTAGGACCTATACTAATGTTTATTTGTCATCCAACCTGTTCATAAGACCATGCAGATATGGATAGAGGGAAAACATAAAAATCAGCTTGATCCAAAATTTCTGTGGCCCCCAAGAAATTATCAAAGATAGGCGTTCAATTCCCACTGTTTAATGCGCTGCGGTTCACTTGAGCTTTAGATCTGCCTCATTTTTTGGGCTCATGCACTAGAATGAGATGGCAGAATGGATGGATGATATGGATATGACCTATACATCACTGTGGGCCCCACAGTTTTTGCATCCAAAATTATTCCTGGCTTTGTTTTGCACAAGAACATTTTTGCTCTCAATGTCAGCTTCGATCCAAGAGACGGAAATACAAGGGGAAGTAATGATGACTGATTTACAATGCATTTGCATTGTAATTTGGAAATCAAACAGGCCCTAAATGAAATCCAAACTTTTTGCCTCTAAATAAGATGGGAGGTAAATGTTGTAAATTATTTACAGCCTGTAAATCATTTATATGCAAAAAAGGCCATCCGAACGCAGAGTGTAAATGATTTAGAGGTAAATCATTTACAACTTGGCCCATTTACAGGCATCCAAATTCCAAAGGACCCCTTAGAATCCATAGTTCAAAAATACAAAAACTCTGACTCGATGTTCAACTGAGTTGGGTTGTGTTTTAGACTCGACTCAGTGTATAATTATTATAAATCGAAAACATTATGAAAGTAATAAAAAGGTGAAACAAAACAACATCATATAGCATATATGCCTCCATGGTTAAGATTGTTACTTTGTTTAGTTGAGGTTGAGGGTTTGAATTGCACACCAACTGTTTTTTTAAAAATACATTCCTCCCTTCATAACCACGAGAGTCATGCCCAGTACCGAGTTTATATCTCATCAAGTCGAGTTGAGTCAGCGAGTTTTATAGCTACGTTACAATCCAAAGTTTTCCATTTCCTAAGGAAGTCCATGTTTTAGATTTTGTCCATACAAACACTGGGAAGTATTCATTAAAAGGAAATGATCCTCAAATGACTTGAAATTGATAGTAACCTAATTGTAATTTTAGGCGAACTATGATTTGGTTTTATTTCTGTTTCTAGTACTAACAATTGCAATTCAGTTTGATAGTGCATCCAAATGCGCATCTAATGTTTACCTTCTCTTAACTTCTTGCACAGGAATCTGAGTGGCTTAGAATAACTCTCCACAAATGGTTGGATGATGAGTACTGCCCGGAGCCTACCAATGTAGAAATTAGCAAGCTAGCGGCCCGCTCATATTATGAATCTTTGATGGTGAAACGAGTGGACCTTGGCGAGATTTTATTGAAGATGGTGCGAGATTTGGAATCAATCTCATACCAGGAAAGCTTTCATGGAGCTTTCTCATCAGCGAATGCGGCCGCACATCTAATAGCTCTAAGGATAGCGTCCGACGAGGAGAAGTAGATGCTCGGGGTTTAAGAAATACACCTAATTGGGTGTATATGCTAGGAAATTAGTCCTCTTTTCTTTTCTTTTTTTCACCATGCCTCTTGTTATCATTGAGCTGATTTTCAAAAATGGCGTGGCTTGAATATACAGAAAGTGTGCACTGAGAGTTGGTGCTCACATTACATCTCACCATTTAAAGATGGTTGGCAGGAATCTAGCAGTGTTTTAAATTATTATTTTTTTAAATGCATTTTGAAATAGCTGTTTGAGATCTCCATTCTCCATCTATATTTGGATGATTTGGAGATTACCCGCGTTATGATTCTTGGTGTTCTTGGTGCACGCTGCTACGCCCACGAAAGCTTCCATTTTTTAAAGGCCTGGTACAATACAGAGGTCTGTGTGGTGTGTGTAGGTGTGTCTAAGTACGTCAAAGTGGCTAAATTCAGTTTGGAAGTGGGTTTAAGTTCATCCAAATGCATTACGTAGATGCACTAAAATGCACTTAAACACTTGTATGAGATGCACGTTCTACACTTGCAAGGCTTTGTATTGGATCTGGCTCTTTCAAAATACGCATGTTATTTTAAAGCTTTTAGTGGCAATCAATCAAGCTGAACTGGGCTTAAGTGCACCCTCAACACCAGGCCCAGCCCAATTGATGAATTGGACCTAAAAATAAGCCTAGTTCCAACCACACAGGCACTTTGGCCTCAATCCAACGACTCATAAAACTGGCCCAAGCCACACCCACTTCAGTACATCATTGGCCATTGAACTATGGTCCATGCAATTTTACAGTATGTTGCTAGAAAGTGGGGCAATGCTGTCATTTAGATGTAAGGTCTGGCTCTTCACATCAAGTCCTTGGAGCCCATCTGAACTTTGGTCTTGTAATGGAGAGGCAATGGGTCAGGTTTGGGTCAGCAGAGGCCTGATGCTTTTGCTTAGTGGGTGAGAAACCGACCCGTGACTCATTATCCAAAGGCCCAACGTGACCCACTTAATATTCATTAAGCCCAAGGCCAACCCAACATGAGCCATTGAGTTTTAACCGTTTGGGCTCGATCTGGCATGACTCGAAAATCCTAACTATCGAGATTTTTTTGGAGCCAGGTCCTATTTATCCACTAAGGATGCAATAGGCCAATGGTTAGGATTCCTAAACCATGGGCCTCACTTGTCCAACTTAATGTGATCAGAGCATAAGCATCAAAGCGCTTGAGTGGGCCCAAGAATCAGAACTCTATATCGATACTTGGTTTTGGATTTCTCGGGTCATCTGGCTCAGCAGCCCATTGTAACTTACATGATTCGATCGGGTCAGGTAAAGCGACTCATATTTGGTTTTGGGGTTTGGGTCTAGCAGGTCATCTGTGGGGTTATTAGTGAGCCAGGTTGGCCCGTTGGACTTTTGGGCTTGGGTGCTTTACTTGGATAGAAATATCAAGCCAATGGGGTTGGTGGGCCTATAATTTAAGCCCATCTTGTAATCAGCTGGGCTTCAGCTATATCTAAGAGCCCATCAGCCCAGCCCATTCATGGTTTTAAAGGCACTTTTGTCACATATCATGCATGACAGGGCAGACTTAAGGGCCCGTTTGGATTGTAAGTTACTTATGCTAAGAGTAGGTTATCTTAGTTTCTACTTATTAAGAATATAAGTATGTTTGCTAAGTAAGTACTTACTAGCTTTTCCTCTCTTTCGTCTCCTCTATTCCTCTCCTCAAAAACTCATGAAAAATAGAAAAGCTAAAAAAAATTACTAAAGTGATTATATACTTTTAAGTAAAAAAAGTTACTTATTATTAACCATAAACCAAACTTACTTATTTGAAATAAGTTACTTATCCACTGCTATAAGTAGAAAATGTAACTTATTTGGTGGTATCCAAACGGGCCCTTATGGATTACAAGTTACTTAAGATAAGCTACTTATTAGATAAGTTACTTATCTTGGTTTTTACTTGTTAAGCAGATAAGTATGTTTGGTAAACAACATACCTATCAGCCAATAAGTATGTTTGGTAATAACACGTTGATAAGTTACCTTTCGAAAGAAAATTTCAAATCTAGATATAATAAGCAACATATTGACATGAAAAGAAAAAGCTAAGCGTTGAGGCAGTTTTCCTAACAGAATGAGCTTTTCTAATCCCGCGTGCGTGCAATAAAGCTCATGTACATGCCATGCATGTGCTAGCATAGCACGATTGGTCCGAGATACATTCCATCCATCAGAATGGGACAACTATATGGATGCCCCGGCACAAGAATCAGGTTGATCCACTGGTCAGGTGGGCCACAGTCTGCAAAACAAATGTACGGCTCTGGAAGACTTGGCTGAAGTTTTCTAACCCATTCGCTTGTTTCCAATAGTCGGTCCACATGGTGAGTGGACTAGAACCATTTTTGGGAAAAATGTAGAAGATCAGATCAACCTGTTTGGTCGATTGGATCTTGCACTAATTAATGTAGGGCCCATCTTTGATGTGGGCCGTCCACTGTGTGGCCCCACCTTTGATGGTACAGCCCATCATGTGGGGCCTCCTTTGATATGGACGGTATGAGAGAGCAGTAATTGAGTGAACCATGAGAGAGAACTTTGACATGGAGCGTGACCTGAGAGAGATAAGTAGAAAAGCCAAATTGGAAGGTGGTTAATTAACATTGCAGCCCCCCCCCTGCCAAGAGCAAAAGCGCGACATGAGAGAGATAGTCAAAAGTCAAAAAGTTAAAAAAATTTAGTTATTAAGATAAGTAATTTTTAAGAGATAAGTTACTTTTCAATTATACTTACCAAACGAACTTAAGTGCCAAAAGTAACTTAACATCTTAAGTTCAATGGAAATGTAACTTATTTGGTAGTATGCAAACAGGCCCTTAATGAACAGCTCAGATCTTTCACAAAAGTAGGTGCCTAGGGTCAGACTTGGGTTGGGTATGAACATATGGCTGAGATGGGCCGGGCATCAACACCTTACTTCATCTGCCTTAGCCCATTAGAAACTATATCATTTTATGTCCTGCCATCCAAGAAATATTTTGGTCATTTCATTGACCTACTATCTAATAAGGTGAGCACAAGGGAGTGTGTTCATCTACCCCAAAATTGTGGCCAGACCTGGCTCCATTGTAAGTGGGCCATTTACAGTGATCAGAGATGTACCTATTGGATGGTCCTTAGTATCTTGAGCCGTGGATAGAAATGGATGGTCCAAGAAACAAGATTGCTGGATCTTTGACAGAAGTCCATTTGCAGGCCTTGGATCCGAATCTTTTGTACCCTGGTGACTTGAGGTCATCCAGGGGCCCTCCTGGAAGACCATGCTGGTACAATCTCTGGTAGTTTAGGTGGCTAGCTTTAAATGATTATTTGAATGGGCCCCACTACCAAGTTGCTGTGTGTGGGGTGGCACTGGCCTGATTGGATTTTTTTTAGTGGTTTTTGAGATATAGAACCCTGCCTTTTGGACCAAAAAAAAAAACTCCCTTATGCATTTTTTGTCAAATATAGCCAAAAAGTACACTGACATTAATTTTTTGAACAAAAAGAAATCATGATTATGTTAGCAAAATCTTTTTTAAAATGAAAATATTATCCCTCTCTCGAATCCACAAAACCCCAACTTAACACCAACATCTCTTCTCACTTTTGCTAAACCTAAACCCTAACCCTACCCCTACCCTCTCCCAAACTAGCCTTTGATCAACAATTAACAACAACCACTATGACATGCTTCTGGGACGTCTTGCTCATGGGTGTTAACCACATGGTGTTTTTTTACCAAATATGGAAAAAGGGAAAGTATCATTTGAAAAAAACAAAAAAGGAAAGATATTATTTTGTCTTTGAGCTAAAGGGAGGTTGCAATTATCCAAAAACCACCTCTTTACATATTTTATCTTTTTACTAACCAGTTTCGTTATAGGGGGATTTGGGACAAGAAAAAATAAATAAATAAATAATTAAATAATTAAAAAAAATTGATAATAATTGGATTATTTCAACCCTTTGGTAATTTGACTCTTTTGCTTTGAACATGAACAATCATTATAACCTTTGTATAATTAGATGGTTAAAATATTAAATTTAAGAGGTTCTTTTATCTCTCATCCCAAGGGAGCCCTATCAAATAAATGGTTTGATTGGATCATTGAAAAAAAGTTAAATTCAATGGTTAGACTCTTGATGCATTTTTTGTGATGCATCTTTTAGCAAAACTGCAAAAAAAAATTACAATTCTCTTAGAGGAAGACTTGTTAGAATGCTTCAGACGCGCCAAGAAACATTGGACTTGGAGAGCCCATACAACAAAAAAAGCTTTGCAGGTCCACTATGGGGCGTGGACCAAAATATTAAGCTAATCCAAAGCTCACCATTGGAGCCTCTATGAAGGTTATAAGCCATCGAACACATTCATAAGGTTAGTCCCACCAAGATAAATGGAAAAACTAAATATCAGCTTGATCCGAAACTTCAGTGCACCCCAAGTAGGTTTCAGTGGGCCCCTCTCTTAAGCTTTTGATTGGCCTGATTTTTTTGTTATTTCCTGGCATGAGCTCCCTCAAATGATGGATGGAGTGGGTGTCACAGTGGGCATGAAATAGTTTTTTTTATTACAAAGTTTTATACGCGTACCAACAATGATACCACCTAAGTTCGGATTCAATGAGGACCCCTCATGTAAGGGGTGTGCAAATTGTTAAGATCATCAAAATGTAGCAAAATATTAAAGTTTTCAATATCCAGATTTTATATTATCAACCATATGAATTCCTGTTTAGATATTATCAAGTTTGTAAAAACTAAAAACAAAAATCCTATGATTAGAATTTGTAGACACCCCACCTTCGGCTACACTGTTGGTAGAGATAGCTGGTTGAACGGAGGACCATACCCCCAAATCCCAAGTCCAAACTCAGCCAAACTCACCCTTGTAAGCCCCATTCCATAGCCCAGTTCAAGCCTGAACCCAGTCAACCCAGTCCTAAAAACCACCCTGAAAAACCCCCCATAAAAAAGTCCAGTCAAAAAATCCCAAAAAAGTCAAACTCACTGAGTCAACTCGCTGAGTTAACCCGCTGAGTTAACCCGCTGAGTCAACCCGTCGAGTCAACCCGTCGAGTCAAAACACCGAGTCAACCCGTCGAGTCAAACCACCGAGTCGACCCGCTGAGTCAACTCACTGAGTCAACCAGCGAGTCCAACAGCAGCCCCGAGGGAACGGCCGTACTCGCTGGAAACCGAGGAGCGGCCGTACGGGCGGCCCATGGCAGGCCGCCTGGAAAAAATTACGAGAATGCCCCTCTCGCTGCTATAAATACCCCCCTCCCCTTCTCATTTGAAGAGACACTCGGCCAGAGAGAGCCCGTCCGTCTGAGTCACCCTCCTTCATCCTTTAGCCCATTCCTTCACCAAGGAGAGCCCGAGTGAGGAGAGCCTAGCCCTGGTCCAGCCCAGCCTGACCACTGGTCCGAGCCTCCCAAGCCACCCAAGTTTTGATCCAGCCATTCGAAGCTAACCCTTGCGACACCTCCGTCCATCCAGCTACTCTATTCCAGCATCATCTCATTTGCATCTAGCATAAGTGCAACATTTACTTTTCTTCCAACCCCCCCTGCTTCACTACAAGCACCTTGATTACTCAAGCACACATGCATATGTCTTTATATTAAGCACCTGTCAGTTCGAGCGTATGCTCTGGGCTTGCCCGTTGTTGGAACCTGCCCATCAGAAACTCTTACTGTTCAGACCTGCATTCATGCTTCACCATAAAACACCTTGATCATTCAAGCACACTGCATACGTCTTATATTAAGCACCTGTCAGTTCGAGCGTATGCTCTGGGCTTGCCCGTTGTTGGAACCTGCTCATCAGAAACTCTTACTGTTCAGACCCGCATTCATGCATCATGTCATCCATGAGAATATACGAGGATTAAATTAGACTTTCAAGTATTCGATCGATTCTGTGAAGTAGAGATCGTACTTCGGTACGGGCAGTGTGTGGGGTGCTTAACCTCTTCCCACCCTGTAACCGTGATCCCTTACCTTGAATCTCTGACCGCAGATCAACAGGAGTCATTTTAGAGGAAGGAATCTTCGGATTCCCTTCTCTAACATTTCTACGGGGTCTAGCCGACTGTAGATTCGAAGTAACTGGCTAGTGGCGACTCTGGTCTTATATAAATTCATTTAAGCACATCCAGCTCAATACGACAACCAAACAAAGCCCTCGAGAACGAGGCAAGCCAGTGGCACAAACGGCGATTTCGCACTCACGCACCTCTTCTTCTTCTTCTTCCGAAAGGAAAGGGAGAACGACGTCGTGTGGAAGCGCGGAGAAATCGGCGAGGGTCCACAGAATGGCGACTCCGCTGGGGATAAGCTAGTCCCACTAGTCGTGATCCGACTTGAAAAACAGAATCCTTCCCGTACTTGAAAGTCACTAATCCTCATACAATCTCATCTGCATAGCATTCTACCCAAACCCCAAAACAAAAAAAAAAATAGAAAATTCCAAAACAAAAAAAAAAATAGAAAATTCCAAAACAAAAAAAATAGAAAATCCCAAAACCCAAAAAGAGTAGAGTACAGTCCTCACCATTGCGCCTCCTCGGGCTCAACGTACGCGGAGACAACTTCCCTTCCGCAGCATAATCCGCACTCGGGCTCAGCAAGCCATGTCCGACCACGAAGAAGAAACTCATCACTTCCCTGCTCTCGAAATAGCCGAAGCGCAACCTCCAGCGCAACAGCCCGTTGACAATACGCCAATCATACAAGAATTGGCACAAGGAATGAGAGCAATGCAAGAAATGCTCTTGCAATTCATGCAAGCACAAACCACCGCAGCAGCCAACAATCAGGTTGGCCCAGTTCAGCAATCTCAACAACCATGCCGGGTCCTCCCGGCCTCCAGTTCAAATCAAGCACAACCATTGGAGTCTGCCCAAGACTACCGACAACATCCATCTCAGCCCTTCGCTATGGGGCATCCTTCTCAATATCTTCCTGCGACGACAAGGCCATCTCAGAGCACCTCCGTTGCAGGAACATCCAGTCAGCTTCCAGTCAATCTTGCAAACAACAATCTCAGTAGATCTCAGCATGTCCCCGCCGATGGGACACCTTTTCAATTCCAGCACATCCCCGCCGATGGGATTTCAATTCAATTTCCAGCAACAGGGACAGCACTGGCGAATGCCCACAATGGGGGTCAGTGTCAAGCCCACATCGATCAGCGGACAGTGGCGAATACCCAACAAGGGGGTCACTTCCCAGCATCTCAGCCTCCTGCAAACAGGAGCACTTTTCAATTCCAGCACATCCCCGCCGATGGGATTCCAGTTAATTTTCAGCAATCTTCAATTCAGCAAAATCCAGTTAATTTCCAGCAATCTTCAATTCAGCAAAATCCAGTTAATTTCCAGCAAGTTCCAGTTCAACCTTCAGTACAGTCTCCAGTTCAGTTACCATCAGTTCAAGCTCAAGTTCATCAGAATCCAGTTCAATCATCAAACCAATTTCAGCAACCCGCGGTTGCTTTTCAGCAAGCCCATAGGGTCGAAGACATCGACCACTATGCCGAAGAAGAACGTGCCTTACTCCAGGAGGCACCAGTCGCTCGAACAGATCACTCAGGACTGGACGAGTTGCGGGAGCAGTTCCAGATCTTGCAAAATCAGCTTCAGCGACAGCAAGGAATCGACTTACCCTCGACCAAGTTCAGAGACTTGTGTCCTTTCCCAGATGCTCGGGTACCTCAAAACTTTGAGGTTCCAAAGTTCAAAAGATACGACGGCAGCGGTTGTCCCACAGCACATCTCAAGGCCTTCTGTGGAGAGCTGAGTGCAATCTCAGGAAACGAAGGGGCCCTCATTCGATTGTTCCAAAAATCTCTGAAGGGCGATGCCCTAGATTGGTACACTTCATTGGATTGCCACCGCATCAGGACATGGGAACAGCTTTCCCAGGCTTTCGTCGACAGATTCGCATACAATCTCAACATGGCACCCAGAAGAGCCGACCTCGCAGCACTCAGGCAAAGGAGTGATGAAACACTATCAGCTTATGTGGGACGTTGGCGAGCTATAGCAGCCAGAATGCGGACACCCATCGACGATGAAGAACAAATCTCCATGATTGTTCATTCAACATACCCAGGCATATCTGGGTATTTCATCTCGCATCCATATGCGAATTTCTCACAATTGATCCGTGCTGGAGAGCAAGTTGAAGCAGGAATCCGGGCCGGGACGATCTCCCCATGGCCTCATCAAGCCACTCCAGTCAAGAGGAACAGAGTGGAAGGAAGACCTATCGGGCACGGGAATGGAAACCGCAATGGTTCTCCTCCCCGCCCAACAGAGGTAAACAACATCAACACCGCTGCTCAAGGAAATCAACGTGCTCCCCCACAGGGACGTCAACAGTATCAGCAGAATCAAGTTCAGCATCAGCCTCAGCGATACCAGCCACAACCGAATCCTCAGCCACAGCCACCTCGACAACAGCAGCAGTTCAGGGGAAATGGCCAATACTCATACCAGAACAGGCAGAATTACAGGGAGTTCAGGAAGTTCACTCCACTCAGTCAACCACTTAGTCAAATCATGACTACGCTGGTACAAAAGCAGTTACTCACTCTGATGACACCTAGGCCTCCGCCTCATCCTCTGCCTCCAAATTACCGAGAAAATGAGTACTGTGCCTACCATCAAGGACGTGGCCACGCCACTGACCGATGCTATACTTTGAAGAATGCCATACAAGACCTGATTGATGACCGCAAGATCGTCATCTCGGTCCCTGGAGCTTCTCCAGCAGCTTCCACCAACATCCTTCAGAATCCTCTGCCTCAGCATCCAACGGACCCCAGTTCGTCTCGTGGCCCTGCCGTCAATAGTATAGAAGAAGGGGACCATATCGATCGCTTCTTCTCCCCTATTCAGTCCATTCATGCCTACACCTATGAGCCAACAAATCCTCCTCCAGTCTTGCAAGGGGCAAGTCCCTTTCTTCCTTCAATCTCCGAGCCAGTAGTGCTTGAAGGAACACCTCCATATGATATACCAGTTGTTCAAGGGGCACCTTACAACCATTCAAGCTGGGAACCAGTCGTCCTGGAAGGAGCACAATCATACATTGAGCCCACATACGAACCTGTCATCTTGCAAGGGGCAACTCCAGAACAATCCAATCCGCAATGGAAGGATTACACTCATCAGCAGCAAGAGCCCGTTGTCTTGGAAGGATCTCTTCCAGTCAAGCCTGTCATATTGCAAGGGGCAAGTCCCGGAGGCATATCAATCACGCTACGGCAGCTCGGACGAACAGAGAAACCTCCTGCCATATCCAGAGGACCAGCATTCATTCCATGGGAGCCTCCTGCCCCAGGAACAGTCAAGCCAGGACCACGACCTTATGTGGTCTATGAAGACAAGCCTCGATACTACCCCTTCAGCACAGGCAACAATGTAGTCCTCAAGGCAAAAGCTCCATATGAGGAAGATCTGGTACCCACAACAGCACCGTTGCAAGAACCGGTGGTCCTAGAAGGCAAAAGGGAGGAAAACTACAAAGAGGTTCCATGGCACTATCCAGAATGTGCGGAAGTGGGAAACATGAATCCCAACGGGCGTTGCATCCGAAGAGATAATCAAAACAGAGGAGATCCCAAAGGCGTCCTCTCAGGCCTCGGCAGCAAAAATGAAGCCGCATACGATGTGGCAACTCAGCTCAAGTCAATCCCTGCACAAATCTCAGTATGGGAGCTACTCTGCACATCTCGCATACACCGAGAAATGTTTGCCAAGACCTTGAATGATGCTCATGTCTCCTCCGATACGGCACCAGAGATGATTGCATTGATGATTGGACAGCTACTGGCTCCGCGCGCCATCACCTTCACCGATAATGAGTTGCCACCAGAGGGACGAGATCATGGGCGATCCCTCAACATAGCCTTACGATACAAAGACCTCTGTGTTCCGCTGGTCCTTATCGATAATGGCTCAAGCTTAAATGTCTGCCCACTCAAGACCGCGGAACGCCTGGGAATCAGTCCTTCTTCATTCCGACCCAGCACCATATGCGTCAGAGCATTTGACAACACCCGCCGATCAGTGGAAGGGGAGGTCGACATAGAGGTACAGATAGGTCCAGAAGTTTCTACCATCACATTCCAAATCCTGGATATATCAGCCTCTTTCAACATGCTGCTCGGACGACCGTGGCTGCACAAGGTTGGAGCTGTGCCATCAACCCTGCATCAACGAGTGAAGTATATCTGTGGAAATCAAGTGATCTCTATCCATGCAGAGAAGGAGCTCATCATTCCTTCCAATGCTACTGCCACTGAACCAGACATCCCGGTCATCGATATCCAGCACTCTGAAGAAGACATCCCGTTTCACAGTTTCGAATTCGAGACTGTGAACTCTATCGCCAATCCAGAACCGATAAGGGTGGACCGTGTCTTTTCACCGGCAGAGCGTCTGAGCCTCAAATACCGAATGAAGAATCACTTCAAGTCCAGAAAGGTATCGCTAGTACATAACCAACGCAAGTGGGGACTCGGATACAGGGCAACCTTCATAGACAAGAGAAGGAAGAAATTTCGGTGCTCACCCATCCAATTCGTCAAGCCAGGAGAACCTTGCAAAGATCCAGGAGGGAATCAACCGACTGCACTACACAAAGGCCTCCCGATGAGCCTAGTTTGGGCTACGTGGCCCCCCATTCGATGGGATCAGATTCTCGAACCCTCTAAGCCTCCAGAAGAAGGAGGAAATGATGAAGACGAAGAAGGAAGACAAATACAGCAGCTTCAGGACCAGGTTACTCTGACACCTGCTCCCAACCAGGGGCACAACTTGCCCACTTCTCTCAACCAGGGGCACAACCTGCCCACTTCAATCAACCAGGGGCACAACCTGCCCACTTCAAACAGCCAGGGGCACAACCTGCCCACTTCAATCAGCAAGGGGCACGACTCGCCCATCTCATCACCAATTAGCAAGGGGCACGACTTGCCCATCTCTGCAAAGTCAACATCATCAATCATCAGCCAGGGGCAGAAGCAGCCCATCCATTGGACCAAGAAAGGGAAGTGGCCAGCCCTAGATTGGTCTGATGTCCAGGTTCCAAACTTGTGTCTCACTGTGGAACCAGACGAACTGCAATGCGAAGTAAATGATCCGGGAGGGACTGAGTACGACTCAGATCCCGAACCCGACCAGCGAGAAGTCATGGTCATTGGGCCAGACCGTGACTCTTCGCCCAAATCATCAACCCCCACCTCTTCAGGGGAGGAAGTGTGGGGTCCTGAATGGTCATCTGTTCCCCTAACTTTTGAATCAGCCAAAGAGCCACCTGAGGGCTCTGGCTTCCAAAAAAAACGCCTGTTTAAGCAGCGACCGGAACTTTGGAACAAGTTGGGATCAATCATGGTCTGCAATGCCCGCTTGTTCAAAGTCCCATGAATTTCGAAAATCCAAAAAAATCAAAAACTTTCAAAAGCCAGAAACATCTAGTATTTCCATTTCAGAAAAATCTCAAAAACCAAAAAATATTTCTTTTCCTGCATTCAATAGTGTGCCAAGTTCGTCTAAAGAGTCGCATGAGTTTGAAGTCGAATCATATGATTTCGACATCGAATTAGACTTCGAGCTCATGGGTCTGGACGAAGCTCGGGATGAGGAAGATGATGATCCTGCTCCCGAACTTGAGGATCTCCTCAAAAAGTTCGAATCTAAAGCCAATGTTGTAGCCGATGATTTCGAGATAGTAAACTTGGGGACACCTGAGATCCCTAGGGAAGTACGCATTGGAAAATCGTTGCCACCTGAGATGAAACAGAAAATGATAGAGTTCCTAGCTCCAAGATTGTCCAACTTCGCGTTCTCATATGAAGACATGCCGGGGCTCGATGAAGAGCTCGTTGTACACCATCTGCCAACCAAGGCAGATATGAAGCCCGTAAAGCAAAAACTTCGAAGAATGAAGCCAGAATGGGCTCTGAAAGTCCGAGATGAAGTCATCAAGCAGTACAACGCGGGATTCTTGGTAGTCTCCAACTACCCTGAATGTCTCGCCAACATCGTACCAGTACCAAAGAAGGACGGCAAGGTTCGAATGTGCATCGACTTCCGAGATCTCAACAAAGCCAGTCCAAAAGATGACTTCCCTTTGCCACATATCGACACTCTAGTCGACAACACTACAGGATACAAGATCTTCTCATTCATGGACGGGTTCTCAGGTTACAATCAGATCAAGATGGCCGTCGAAGATCGCGAGAAGACATCGTTCATCACTCCCTGGGGAACCTTCTGTTACAGGGTAATGCCGTTCGGTCTGAAGAACGCAGGAGCAACATATCAGCGAGCAATGACAGCACTATTCCACGACATGATGAACAAAGAGCTCGAAGTATATGTGGACGACATGATCGTCAAATCTCGCACAATTGAAGGACACTTTGAAGATCTGAAGAAGTTATTCAACAGATTAGAAAAGTACAAGCTTCGCCTCAACCCTCAGAAATGTGTCTTCGGTGCAATGGGAGGTAAGCTCCTCGGCTTTATGGTGAGCGAAGATGGCATCAGGGTCGACGAGACCAAAACCAGAGCAATCATCGAGATGCCCCCTCCTAGAACAGAGAAAGAAATTCGTGGCTTCCTCGGCAGAATTCAATACATCAGTCGCTTCATCGCACAGCTCACACCTATCTGTGAGCCCATATTCAAGCTCCTTCGGAAGAACGTCCCAAAAGAATGGAATGATGATTGCCAAGTCGCCTTCGACCGCATCAAGAAGTATCTCATGAATCCTCCAGTCCTAGTGCCGCCCGCTCCTGGACGACCACTATTGTTATACATCTCGGTAGCAGCAGAAGCCATTGGCTGTGTCCTCGGCCAACACGACGAGACCAGGAAGAAGGAACAAGCAATATACTATTTGAGTCGAAAGTTCGCCGACTACGAGACCAGGTATTCCCCGATCGAGAAGACTTGCCTCGCCCTAGTCTGGGCAACTCAGCGACTCCGTCAATACATGATTGCATTCCCTATTCTCCTCCTCGCTCACATGGATCCGCTCAAGTACCTGTTCGAGAAGCCGGCACTCACTGGAAGGATAGCTAAATGGCAGCTACTCTTGTCTGAGTTTGACATCACCTATGTCACTCAAAAGGCAATCAAGGGACAGGCCCTCGCTGATCATCTTGCGGCTCACTCTCTCCTAGATTATCAACCACTCAAGACGTTCTTTCCTGATGAAGATCTCTTGCTCATTGAAGAGGATGAAAAGAAGAAGAAAGATGAATGGACATTATTCTTCGACGGCGCAGCAAATTCTAAAGGGAGTGGTATTGGAGCAATCATCTACTCTCCAGATGATGTCCCTATTCCTATCTCGAGGCGCATCGCATTCGAGTGCACCAACAACATGGCAGAGTACGAAGCATGCATCGCTGGCTTAAGGGAAGCCATAATCTTGGGCGTCAAGAAGCTACGAGTATTTGGAGACTCACAGCTTATCATCAATCAGACCAATGGCGAATGGAAGACCAAAGACGAGAAGTTGATACCATATCATGTGTATCTTGACAATCTGATCGAAGAATTCAAGGAAATCACCTTCTCATACATGCCCAGAGCCAAGAACCAATTTGCAGATGCTCTCGCCACACTCGCATCAATGCTCGAGATCCCAAAAGGAGCTTCAGAATGGGAGCTCACAGTCGAAATTCAAGAAGAACCTGCTTTTTGCCTGCAAATAGAAGAAGCCGGAGTTGTCCCTGACAAACCCTGGTATGCCGACATCAAGCAATATCTCGAAACCCAGGAGTATCCAGAATCAGCAACAGCAACAGATCGCCGAACCATTCAGCGTTTGGCCGACCAATTCACCATCAGTGGCGAAGTTCTTTACAAGCGATCCTATAATCACATCCTCCTCCGATGCGTCGATGAAACAGAAGCTGCAGAGATCATGAAAGAAATACACGAAGGAATCTGTGGCCCACACATGAATGGGCACATGATGGCAAAGAAGATTCTACGACTCGGCTACTACTGGCTCACCATGGAGACAGACTGTTGCAAGCACGTCAGAAAATGCTTCAAGTGTCAAGAGCATGCGAATCAAATCCATGCCCCATCATCAGAGTTATACAATCTGACCACCCCCTGGCCCTTCTCCATGTGGGGACTCGACATCATCGGCAAGATCAGTCCCAAAGCATCAAATGGTCATGAGTACATACTTGTGGCAGTCGACTACTTCACCAAGTGGGTAGAGGCAGCCTCCTACACCACGATTGCAGCATCTCAAGTGATCAAATTCATGAAGAACAACATCATATGCCGGTATGGAATCCCTAATGCCATCATCACAGATAATGGGACCCCGTTCGTCAACAAGAAGATGGATGACTTCCTCAGCAAGTTCAAGATCCAACGTCATCGATCAAGCCCCTACCGTCCTCAGATGAATGGTGGGGTAGAAGCCGCAAACAAGACAATCGTCAGGATACTCGAGAAGATGGTCGTGACATATCGAGATTGGTCAGATATGCTCCCATATGCACTTTGGGCCTATCGAACGTCTGTACGGTCTGCTACGGGCGTTACTCCTTTCGAGCTTACTTACGGAATGGAAGCAGTCCTACCAGTCGAGGTGGAAATACCATCACTCCGAGTGTTACTCGAAAGCGGAATTGAAGAAGGAGAATGGCAACAGGCCAGATTCGATCAGTTGCAGCTAGCGGATGAAAAGCGCATGCGTGCACTAAGTCATTCACAATGTTATCAGAAAAGGATCGCTCGGGCTTACAACAAGAGAGTCCGAAAAAGGAGCTTCAAGGTAGGCGACATGGTTATGAAGAAGATTCTACCGTCGCACCTTCCAGATCCCAGAGGAAAGTTCAAACCCTCGTGGGACGGGCCGCTGATCGTCAGAGAAGTACTTCCCGGAGGCGCCCTCAGACTCACCAGCATGAGAGGGGTGGATCTTCCTGAGCCAACCAACGCCGACAACGTGAAGATCTTTCACGGGTAAGTTATTCTGACCTTATCAAAGGTTACTTTAATAGAGCTGAAGTCAAGGGGTCAAAGCTAAGATCTCTGAGAAATCATTCCGTCCACCAATAAGTGTTTCAAATAAGGGGATTCCAAAAGAGAAAAATACAAAAAAAAGGGGGGGATTCAAAAAGAAAAGACAAAAAAAAAGAGAGAGAAAAAGAATGCAAAAGAAAAGAAAAGAAGAAAAGAGAAAGAAAAAGGGAAGCCAAAGCAAGGCACCCAAGAAAAAAATCAACCCAAGAAGAAACACAGTCATCCATCCATCCATCCATCTCAGAGGGGTCTTTAGCAAAGACCGAAAGCTCCATTATCGTAACTCAGGATAAGGGCTGAAAGACTGCCATCGGCCGGCAACGACGGATTCCCGACCTCTAGCCGCCGCAGTTATCCAGAGATCCAGAAAAGAAAAAGAAAAAAAAAAGAAAAAGAAAAAGAAAATGTGTGCCTAAACAAAGAGGGCGGAGTGAAAACCCGAAAGGGCGCTCCGAGTAAAAACAGTGGGCATACAGCGGACTTGGTGAAAACCTGAAAGGGCGCCAAGGGTAAAAACAGCACAGCTGCCAAGGGGCAGGCAAGACCAAATACCCGGGACGTGGTGAAAACCCGAAAGGGCGCCACGGGCAAAAATGACGGGAAAAAGCCGGCTGTGGTGAAAACTCGAAAGAGCACTACAGGCAAAAATGGCTCAAAATAAAAAAAAAAAGAAAAAAAAAAAAGTGCAGGTACCAAGAAAGCAGACAGTCCAGATCGGTTCAAGCAGTGAAAGTGCAAGAACAAGAAGAAGCGCAGTCAGGAGCGAAGAACTCTACAGACTCTGACAATCTCAGGAAACGAGAGTTTCCGTTGCCTACATCTCTAGGGAACCAAAGGATCAAGCAAGTCAAATCTTGAGATATCGGTCAAATCATTGACCGAGCCCCAGTTCTGATTCCTATATCCCGACACAAAATCCAGACACACTCACAAGACAACTCATGGCACAGTAGATTTTCAAACAGTTTTTTCTCTTTTCAATTAAATGCATTATATTTCTCTTACACATATCATCTTTTTCAAAAATACAAAAAAATGCATCATCATCAATCATATATGCAAAAATCAGTGTGCAGGTGGCCAACACAATCAATCTCTACCCTCCTCCTCGGCCACATCAGGTGAGTCTTCTGACTCATAAAAAGATAGTCTCGCTCTTAACCTGCTCACCTCCATACGCAGGTAATGCACCTCATCGCGCTCAAGGGTACGGATCGCTATCTCCTCATCAGACAACCTCCGATCGGCAGCCAATCTCCTCGACATCATCTCACAATGATACCGAAGTGCGGAGATCTCAGACAACAAATGGCCATGAGTGGCCAAAAGGAAGCCAGGATCGATAAACGGGCGCTCCTCAAAAGGTTCATATGAACCAGATGAAGAGCCAGCATCTCCAAGAATATCCTGCTCATCCTCATCAGCAGTCTGGTGCCAACAAGGGATACGTCGATACAAAGACTGCTCAGCAACCCAATACTGATATGGGGCGGTCGCCATCGGAAAAGTCCGTAGCTCAAATCCCAACAAATCAGCTGTCAAATAACTCGCCCAAGAACAATCAATCCGGGTCCTAAAGTCAGAGGATCTGGACGGAAGTGCTCGACGCCCGATACCCGCGAAAGCGAAATGAGGAACATCCTGCTCATACCCAAATTGCCGCAGGAACCGGATGGGATGGTAAGAAAAGTAGGATCGAAAGCCTACCAACATCAGAGGATGGCGGTGTGCATCGCAAAGCACTGGAGGAAGTGAAAGCCAAGATGACTCCCAACGAACGTTCCAGTCACGAAGTTCAGCAAACATCCTGCGACACAAGGGCTCGCTCATCCTAGCCGTATGCGGAAGGAACTCGATGATATAACGCATAATGTCAGAGCTAGGGATGCCAGGAAGAGGTACAGGAACGGTCAGAGAAAGACGCTCCCATAGCCAGACCTGATCACAAAAAGGAAAAGAAGTTCAGCTAAAGCAAAGCAATCCCCAACAAAGTAAGAAGAAAAAAAAGGATGCAGAAAAGATACCTGAAGGAAAGCACAACAGCCGCGAAGGACACGAGTGCGGCCCAGGGCACAGTCGGTCAGCCCATCGAATAGCTCGGCCAAGATGAGAGAAATGATCCCCTGCCGACGGACAGCTCGGCTCATCACCTCAAAAAGTAAAGGAGTCTGGGACCTGCGCCATCCCGAGAACAGCACCTCAGCAATCAAACAGAACATCAGTGCGTTCCGAGCAAAGGTGGAACCGGCCGTACCCTGAGGACCCGAAAAAAGATCATACAGCAAGTCCAAAGAGAACACTACAGCATCCTGGCCACTAGCTGCAGGTCGAACAAGATAAGGGATCCCAAACCAGTTCTGCGGTGTAGCAGTCTTCGGCGATGTCTTCGGCGAGAAGTACTGAGTATAATCCAAGGGTAAGCCTGTCAAGCGTGCAAGCTCCTCCAAAGAAGGCCCCATCTCCATATCATTGAACGCAAACAAGTTCAACGAAGGGACCCAGTCAATCAAGGCAGCTCCGAGCATCCTCCAGTCAATGTCAACTCTAGCCATATGAATCAGACTGCCAAAGCCATAGGACTCCAAATCTCGAATCTCATAAACTGACAAGCTGTCAAGCCGAGCAAGCAGTCGTGGCGAGCAAGAAGAACGAGGAAGCAGCTGACAAGTCCTCACCGGTATCCCCTCTAGCACAAAAGGCCCAGAAATCGAGGACAACTCATCGAAGATCGGAAGGTCAACAGGCGAAGGAGAAGGAAAAGCTGGAACCTCTGCAGACTCGACAGCCCCTGACCTGTCCCCAGTAACGGCTATGTCTGATATAGCCGCATCACTGTCGGAAACCGTCACAACCTCAGCCGCATGAGAAGACTCGCCCACCTCGTGAACAGAGTGCGCAAAGGGCCGATGACCAAAGGAAGGACAATGCTCTCCATCAAAAGGACTATCAGTGAAGATCACACCGCACATCGTGACATCCTGGCTAATCTGACCGTCAAAGAATGCATCTGAACCATCCAAAAGGGTCCCGGCTACCCCGATCGAAGAATCAACGGTCAGATCTGGACCTGCGGCCCCCTCCAACAGAAAATCATGTATCCAGTCATCATCCTGGCCGATCAAGGGGATCATCGAGGCATCTACACCGTCCATCATCAAGGGGACATCATCAATGATCACATCAAGTCCACCCAAACAAGTGTGCCGCACATCTCGGCCCTCATCCAGAGCATCCAAACCGTCAAAGGTACCATCTGAACCATCCATCCCATCCAGACATGAGATCAGCCCATCTATGTCCCTCATAGTCCCATCATCACCATCCATCACATCATCCATGGGGCCCACACTCAAGGGATGCATAGCTTCACCCATGTCCCACCTCATCATCCTATCCATACCATCCATTTCTCCCACAACCAAAGGCCCATTCAAATCAGAAATTTCAGCCATCCAACCATTAATGGACCCATTCAAAGCTCCACCAACCACCAAGCTTAAGTCTTCATCAATGCCCCCTCTTAATGCCCCATCTACCCCATCCATTAAAGACATCTCCCCATTATCAAAGCCCAATTGAAAATCTGAAGTGTGGGACCCACCTTGGACAGCCCCCACAGCCCCCAAATCTCTACCCTCCATTGCCCAAGAAAGGACAAACCAAGAAAGAGAAAAAAGGAGAAGGGAAGATGAGACAAGAAGAATATTCATGGCTGGAATCAAACTCGCCCGTGCAAAGCAGATGGAGACAGGGACAGTGGACAGTAGAGGATGTCCGAACCAGAGCCAGCCCAGGCCGCTCAAGAGGCGAGCTCTGGGCGGCCTGCCCTGGGCCGCCCGTACGGACGCAGATCCCCTCTCTCCGCGGGATTGGCTCCGGGGCTTTTGGTAGGTGAGGCTGACAGTCCACGTCAGCAGATGGCGCTCCGTGGGCCACCCAAGGCTCCGGTCCACTCCAGATTTCGATTGAAGATGATCAAGATCATACAAAAGGTGCCCCACTGGTCCAATCATGAAGCAATGTGACCGGAATAGGGCTGATCAAGCCAAAGAGAAGGAAAGGTGATCAAGTGGGGGCCACAAGCAATCCAAGCCATTCAAAGACCAGATCATCATGATCTAAACCATTGAAGAACCTACATGACCCGTCAAACAACAGGATCAAAGGTTTGATCATCACGAGAAGGGCCAGAATCCAAGATCTAATCATCAAGTGGGCCCACAAAGTCAAATCAAGCGATCTGAGGCGTTCAAGCCATCATCCACACCATGAGCAGCCTTCTTAGCCTCACCAGTCATCAGAAGAGTTGCCCCAAAGTAAAGCCAAGGCCTCAAGTGGGCCCACAGGGCCAGATCCATCAATCTGAATTATTCAAGGGCCAAAATCGTCAAGATCCAAACCATTGGAAAGCTTACACAAGTCATGAAGTATCAAGATCGAAAGTCCAATCATCAAAAGAAAGGCCAGAATCTAAGATCTAAACATCAAGTGGGCCCACAAGGCCTAATCAAGCAATCTGAACCATTCAAGTCATCACCCATGCAACTAAGCAGTCTCAAATCATGAAGGAATGAGTCAAGAGTCAAAGCATCCAGACATCACCAAGGAATTTGGGA
The DNA here is from genome assembly GCA_003013855.2 of Liriodendron chinense. Classification (NCBI taxonomy): domain Eukaryota; kingdom Viridiplantae; phylum Streptophyta; class Magnoliopsida; order Magnoliales; family Magnoliaceae; genus Liriodendron; species Liriodendron chinense. The sequence goes on from ML058484.1 coordinate 14,098,792, forward strand.
GAAATTAAAGCCTGTATATTCATCCAAAAGAGCCTGATACAAAAGGGGACAAAAACAAAAGTACAAGGCCATATAAAGCAGAGCCAGCTACAAGTCACCAACATAATCATCATCGCCCCTCCTCGCGTCCCGCTCCCGACGATAAAGATCCATCAAAGGAGCAGTCACTGAACCTCCAGCATACCTGCGACGGCCACCTGGAACGTAAAGCGAAGGAAGCAAAGGCCCCTGGCCAAATAGCAGATACCACTCGTCATAATCACGATCCGGGATCGTGAAACGGAAGCCAGGCTGGCCCACCAGAGCCTCAACTCTCTCATCAGCTGGCATCCGAGCAGCTGGAGGAGGTGCAGAACAGGGGACCCGAGCTACCCCAGTGACTTGCCGAAGCAATCTCTCTCCCAAGTACCATTGGAAGGACTCAGCGTCAGAAAGCATAATGCGGAGACATGAAGCATCATATGCCTCCACGCGCTGGGGTGTGTAGTAGAGAGGGAAACTAGCGTACGGCATCCGGGCAAACTGCAGCAGAAGAGGTTACCACGATCAGTTACAAGTACAATACAAGGACAAAGACAAGCAAGATACTTACATCCTCGACGGTCAGCCCGTCTATATCAGCACGCCAATTGTCCCCGGGAACTCGGGAGTTCCGCTGACGATTCTGCTGATGCCAGTACATGTGGCGATACTGAGCGGGTTCAATGTCATCTCGCATCCTCGGCGCAAGATGCGGAAAATGGTCATAAAAGCAGGTCTGGATGAAAGTACATTTAATGATCAGAGAGAGAAAGGAGGCAAACGGCTCCAAAGAGGATGAAAGAAGAGGTACCTCAACAACAGGCCAGAAGCCTGTGAAGGACCGGCTATGCCGACAGGTCTTGTCCAGACCTTGAAAGAGACGGGTCAGGATGGCCCCATTCCAGTTATAAGGGTGATGAAGATCCTCGACTAAACGAAGAAATTTAGGATCAACTCTCTCATTCGCATGGCAAAAAAGAAAGGATCCAAAAGCATAAGTGATCATGGCCCGCGCCTTGTGGAGGGCCTCTCGCTCGGTGGTAGGGACGACGGAAGCAAAATTATTGTAAAACCATCGCATCTTCACTTGATGGCCTTGGAATTCACCCTCAGGAGGGACGTCACCGACAAGCCGCAGCCAATCAGTGGAAGAGAGGGGAGCTAAAGAGCTAACTTGAGGGACAATTGCCCCATGAAATGGGAAACCTATCTGCATGTAAATGTCCAAAGGGGTTATCCCCCATTCTCCACAAGGAAGCTAGAAGGTGTGGGTCTCATCCCGCCACCTCTCACAAAGGGCCGCAAGCATCATGCGGTTGGCGTCGTTGTTATGGAAGCGTAGGGTGAGGAGGCCAGCAAAAGGAGTACCATCTAGTACTCGCTCAAGCAAGGGCTGTGGCTCCTTCATCCAATTGTCCCAGCGATCCCTGGTACCTCGACCCTTGATGGCAGGAAGAGGTTGATGCTCCATAGCTAGGGAACACATGTGGTCCCCCCGGCGGACAATGAAAGCAGGATCATCCTCGTCAACCACTTAGTGGCCCCTAGTACCATCCGCCATGGAATCCTACAAGCTTGGCAAGGTAAGTCCCTATCCTTTACCCATTAAAATCCAAATTCTCATCCAAGAAACCCATGGGATTGGACTCACATTCAAATGCAAAATCTAAAGTCCAACTCCATGTGTCACTTAGGATATGTGTTGGACCCATTGGAAAAAGTAAGGCCTGCCTTAAAGAAGGTGGCATGGCATGCCTTAGGTAAGAAAAGTCCATTATCCAAGGACACATTTTGGACAACAAATGCGCTCAAGTGCCATGAGATCAACAAAGAACAAGAATCCTACTTCACATGAGAAATCCCTTTTCAAAGTCCACATGTGGCCAAGGATTGACTCACTTTTATGCCAAGGTCATGATTCTCACTTAGGATGTCTCCATCTTTTTACACATATGCATGGACAAGTGGGGAATAGAAAGGAAACGGGCCCCCAAGAGCAACCCAAATGCCTCATCTCAATGGATTGGAGAGAGCACATAGCCCACTTTGGAGAATATGAGAACCCATTCATGGGTTAACCATGGGCAACCTTATGTGCCTCATCTTGATGAAAGTTTTGACCATGAGAATACAACAAGGAGGTCTACCCACAAACATGTGAATCAAAGAAGCTAAGGGTAGAAAGTTGATGCACATAGCCCACATGAAGAATCAAAGTTGAAAATGCCCATGAAAAGGCAAGTTTGGGCAACTTATGTGCACCAACTTTTTCACCAAAAGGGAGACCATTTGAGCACAAAAGAGCATGGCTTGATGAGTCACCCAACCATCATGAAAATGGATAAGAATGGTACACATAGCCCACTTGAATATCAAAATCCAAAATGTCCCAAGGCATGGGACAAAAATGGGCAACCTATGGGTATCATTCTTTCCCACAAATGGAAAGAAAAACCACTCATACTTGAGAATGATAGTGGATGACCCACCAAGTCCCCAAAGAAAAGATCAAGGACCCATGGTTGTATGGGTAGCTCACTTGAGAATCATCCATTTGAGGTTGATAACATCTAAGGGAAACTCTTGAAAACCACAATCCTACCACAAAGAAAACCATTTGAACTTAATGAGATTGTGGGAACAACTCACTCATGGGACTTGTAGATGGTCAAGTAGCTCAAGTCCTCCATCCATTAAAGAAAAGAGCATGAAAATAAAAAATCCACATGGACAAAGTGTAGTGGGGCACACATGGTTCAAAGAAGTGCCCAAGTTTCAATGAAGGCCCAAAAGCCCATCCACATGAAAAACTTCAAGGAACCCACCACACTTTGTACAAGGATGTACATCATAATCAAGAAATAGTGGAAGACTTGGGCTACTTGTCCATATAAGCCCACCTAGGAAAACTAGCCCACTTGAGATCCAAAATGAAGAATGGGCTAGCCACCTTGGTCCATACACATGTAGAGAAAGATGGGGTCACCCAAAAGGAGCCCCATGAGCCCAAAACCTGAGATGGGCCCTACCATGCCCATGGGCCCAAACCTTGAAAAAGATGGAAAAGAAAGAAAGCTCCAAAGGAAAAATGACAAAGGCAAGAAAGCATGAGGGAGCCCAAAATGAAGCATTGGGCCCATCAAATGCACCAAGGGCCATGACTTCACTTTGAGTCCATTTGATACACATGAAAAGAGGCCCAACTCCCATGAAAAAGATAGAGTATTTTGCCATGCACACTTGATGACATGGCAAAATTACTCCTTACATGCACATGGAGGGAGTGTGAAAAAGGAAAAAATGATGAAGTGGAGAGTTTGCAATGTCCTTCTCCAAGCACCACCTTTGAAAGACTTGAGATCTAAGAAAAGATCAAGAATGCTTGGGCCCACCTTCACACCCCTTTTAATAGCTACATGAAAAAGAAAAAGGATCATGAGAAGAGACAATGAAGATGGAAAAGGACAAGAAAGAGAAAGGAAGTGGTCCATACCTTTACCACTCACCAAAGAAGGACCACCTTGCTGTCCCAAGATTTCTCTAAGGCCCACCACTGGAAAAGAGCAAAGGACCACCAAAGAAGAGAGAGGAAACTTGAAGAAAGAAAGAGTATGAGAGAGAGAAGAGAGAGATTGCACGTTTGAGGGGGGGAGGGTGCCCCATGTTATATAGAAAAGGGGAGGGCACCCTTTTACCCAGCCCCCTGAAGAGACCAGGAGGCACAGACCGGTCGGGCGGCCCATGGGAGGCCGTCCTAGCCTTTACCTAGGTGAAACGACCTCCCTCTCCCTCTCCTTGGGAAGAACTCCTCCTTGGGAAGGGTGGTTGCAAGTGAATCTTGTACCTTCATGTAAGAATGAAATGATGGAAGAGAATGGTGAGAAAAAGAGGAAATCTCACCAAAATCTCATCTCATGAGAAATGGGTGAGAAATTGGGTGGATGATGTGGAAAAGTTCCATGGAATTTTCAAGAAAAAGAAAGAAGAATTTGACTTGGTCAAACAATGATCTCAACCATCCAAAGGCATGACCAGATGATCCAAACCATTCCAAGAAGAATCCCAAGAATCTCCGCCCTTGATTACTGTTCACATGTATAAGTTTCTGATCTGAAGACCTTAAACTACGTCGGGATCGACATCCCGAGAGATTTTCAATAAAACCGGCATCAGTCTTCTTCAAGATCTGGTGGCTCCGGACATTTTCAGAAAACCAAAAAAATATATACATCACTTGTACAGTTTCTGGTCCGAAGACCTTAAACTACGTCGGGATCAAGATCCCGAGGGATTTTTAATAAAAATGGGTATCGATCTCGACCATCAAAATCAGAATCGATGACCCAGAATTTTTTCCAAAAAAAAAAAAGAAAACAAAAAATGTCTTTCCTCTTTTAAAGTTTTGGGTCCGAAGACCTTAAACTACGTCGGGATCAACATCCCGAGAGATTTTCAATAAAAACCAGCATCGATCCCAGCCTTTCAGGCCAAGATTTGATGATCTGGATCATTTTGAAAAATAAAAAAATGTGTTTGCCCCCTCTTGTACATGTTTTGGGTCCGAAGACCTTAAACTACGTCGGGATCGACATCCCGAGAGATTTTCAATAAAAGCCGGCGTCGGTCTTGTTTGCTCAAGATCAATGACTCCGGACATTTTCAAAAATCATAAAAATATATTACCAGCCCCGCTTTTAAAGTTTTGGTCCGAAGACCTTAAACTACGTCGGGATCGACATCCCGAGAGATTTTCAATAAAACCGGCATCAGTCTTCTTCAAGATCTGGTGGCTCCGGACATTTTCAGAAAACCAAAAAAAATATATACATCACTTGTACAGTTTCTGGTCCGAAGACCTTAAACTACGTCGGGATCAAGATCCCGAGGGATTTTTAATAAAAATGGGTATCGATCTCGACCATCAAAATCAGAATCGATGACCCAGAATTTTTTCCAAAAAAAAAAAAAGAAAACAAAAAATGTCTTTCCTCTTTTAAAGTTTTGGGTCCGAAGACCTTAAACTACGTCGGGATCAACATCCCGAGAGATTTTCAATAAAAACCAGCATCGATCCCAGCCTTTCAGGCCAAGATTTGATGATCTGGATCATTTCGAAAAATAAAAAAATGTGTTTGCCCCCTCTTGTACATGTTTTGGGTCCGAAGACCTTAAACTACGTCGGGATCGACATCCCGAGAGATTTTCAATAAAAGCCGGCGTCGGTCTTGTTTGCTCAAGATCAATGACTCCGGACATTTTCAAAAATCATAAAAATATATTACCAGCCCCGCTTTTAAAGTTTTGGTCCGAAGACCTTAAACTACGTCGGGATCGACATCCCGAGAGATTTTCAATAAAAACCGGCATCAGTCTGGATTGTCCATCCGCTGACACCGGACATTTTTCCAAAAACAAACAAAAAAAAACATGTTTGCCCCTCTTTTGTACAGTTTCATGGTCCGAAGACTTTAAACTACACTGGGATTAATTTCTCGGGGGACCTTTCTCGCTTTCAACTAAAAACCGGCATCGGCCTCGACCGTTGGGATCATGGTTCGATAACCCGGATCATCTCAAAAATACCAAAAATATTTTAAAGCTTTCCATAAAAACCAGTGTCAATCTCGATTACTCGAGTTGAAGTCTGGAACCTTTTCAAAACAAAAAAATATATATATATACAATATAAAACAAAAAAAAAATTCACCACTAGTTTCAAACGCACCAATTTATCCCCAGCGGTCCGAAGACCTTAAACTACACTGGGATTAACTTCTCGGGGGCTTTCTTTCCTAACCGGTCCCAGACATGGCTGACACTTGATCGTACGGGTGTCTGGAATCTTTTAAACAGGTAAAGGCTGAGGCGGGCAGAACTCCGCAATCCTGTTCGTGTTGAACGCACCGTGATAGACAACCTTGAGTTGGAAGTCGCTGTTGAAGCTGACGGATGTTCCCTGTTCCTAGAACTCATAAAGGGGATTAAGGCTGTTGGGAGGTGGAGCTCACCCTCACGGAATTGTGAGCAACGTAAGACCCCAAACTGGATTGACTAAGGGAAATGTGAGGATGTGGCTCATTTTGTGGCCGAAGGAGTCCGTCGGACGATACGTGGTCTATGTGCATTGCACATGAGGAACAGGCAACTTTGTGGGTGTGTTGACTGAAAACCCTCAAAATCTTCTCATCCGAAGATGTAAAACTACGGCACTTAACTGTGTGAGACTCGTCTTGCTCGCTGACGTAAAATGGATCGGGTGCCTTACTAGCAGTAGAAGCTGGAAGTGGATGGAAATTCCACATCTTTTCCCTGCATTTCAGAAAAATCACAAAATACAAAAAACATTGCAAAATCACCTCTTCAAAAATCACAAAAAATATTTCCATCGCTTTCAAATCAAATATCTGCAAAAATCACAAAAATATTTCCCTTGCTTCCAAATCAGAATATTGTCAAAAATCACAAAAAATATTTCCATCGCTTTCAAATCAAAATATTTTCAAAAACCACAAAAAATATTTCCCTTGCTTTCAATCAAAATATTGTCAAAAATCACAAAAATATTTCCCTTGCTTTCAATCAAAATATTGTCAAAAATCACAAAAATATTTCTCTTGCTTTCATCAGAAAATATTTCGAAAATCACAAAAAATGTTTCCTGTATTTTTAATAACCGATCTCTATCCTGACCACTCAGTTGAAGACTCGGACCACATACTTACAAAAATCACAAAAATTAGCATCCCCAGCACTACAAATCAGGAGTCTTGAACTCCACTCACTTCACAGTATGGGATGACGGATCCAATCGCCCGCAAATTGGAATCTTGACCAAAACGGGCAACCAAACACCATCCCAATCGCATGTATGCCCAGAAGAACATCTTGAAGTCGAATGATATCCTCGTACATTCTCATTAGCAAAGAAACAGCATCTTGGGACGATGGACCTGATCGACCACGGGTCGGGATCTTGACCAATCCGCTGTCCAAATCTCCGTATCAAAAAGAAAAATCCCCAAGGGAAGCACAACCCTACAAGCAATAAGCTCAAAGTTCTCTACACCCATAGCAAAAGCAAAATCATCAAACTGAAAGAGAATGAGCCAAAGCCATGCATTCATCATGCATCTCCATGCATCAGCATCCATCGCATCAATCATCATGTTTACCTGCTTTCAAAATAAAAGTCGGTTAGCTAAAGACCCCACAGGCATCCCTAGTGGAGGCACATGCGAACCAGATTTTCATTTCAAAAAGACAAAAAATATTTCTATTTGCAAATAAAAAACCCACGGAGTATCACTCCCCAGAGTGGGTATCTTTTCAAAAATCCAAAAATATTTTTCCAGTAGAGCGTTCTGCCTCCAACACGCCAGGAGATCTTCCATATCTCTGGGTAGGAGCCAACGCAAAAATCAAATAAGATCCGATGTCTCGCGGTTTCCCCGGAGATCATCGGATCCAATGCACTCAAAGTATGATCGAACTGAACTCCAGTGTCAGTGCGGTCGTGCCACATGCCAAGATACAAAAAGATGAAAGCCAAAAGGCTCGGTCAAAGAAACCATTTGAACAGGTGGAAACGATGAATTGTAACCCAAGTATCAAAATCAGCAGATTGGGTGGAAAGAGTTCACCCGCACATACCTAGGCGTGGATGCCTGAAGTACCTTGACTGAGTCCAAGTCGGCGTAGTAGAATCCCGTAAGACTATCGGACGCAGGGCGTCTAACCACTTTGACAGTCAAGCGAAACAAGTACTCCTGGAGTGATCTGGGAAAACATCAAACATCACACAATCAGTCTCAGGGTCAGCATCCTCGTAAGACTAACGGACGCAGAGGCTCTGCTGTACCTTTCCGATGTTAGTACCGATCGGGAATGGAAGGGTTGCGATTGGGTACCCAGGTTGCAGCAAACTGCAGGGACAATCGCAACGTTTTCTCCAAACTCTCGCGGTATGTGCGAGTTATCAACTTCCAGACAATCAACTGACTCAGATACAAAGGACAACAAAGATTCCAGACCACAATCAAGGAAAGAATGAATTGCAAACCAAGCATCAAAACCAGCAGACCGGGTGGAAAAGCCCACCTGCACATAGCTAGGCGTGGATGCCTGAAGTACCTTGACTGAGTCCAAGTCGGCATAGTAGAATCCCGTAAGACTATCGGACGCAGGGCGTCTAACCACTTTGACAGTCAAGCGAAACAAGTACTCCTGGAGTGATCTGGGAAAACATCAAACATACAATCAATCACAGGGTCAGTAACCTCGTAAGACTGTCGACGCAGAGGCTCTGCTGTACCTTTCCGATGTTAGTACCGGTCGGGAATGGAAGGGTTGCGATTGGGTACCCAGGTTGCAGCAAACTGCAGGGACAATCGCAACGTTTTCTCCAAACTCTCGCGGTATGTGCAAGTGAGCGATCTCCAAACGATCAACTGGCACAGATGCAAAGGCAAGCAAAGATTTCAGAACATGATCTATGAATGAACTGGTCAGAAGTGGGGTGTCCACTCGCTTTGGCATTCGGTTGCACGCAACCTCTGCCAAAGAGGGGCATCTGTAGACACCCCACCTTCGGCTACACTGTTGGTAGAGATAGCTGGTTGAACGGAGGACCATACCCCCAAATCCCAAGTCCAAACTCAGCCAAACTCACCCTTGTAAGCCCCATTCCATAGCCCAGTTCAAGCCTGAACCCAGTCAACCCAGTCCTAAAAACCACCCTGAAAAACCCCCCATAAAAAAGTCCAGTAAAAAAATCTCAAAAAAGTCAAACTCACTGAGTCAACTCGCTGAGTTAACCCGCTGAGTTAACCCGCTGAGTCAACCCGCCGAGTCAACCCGTCGAGTCAAAACACCGAGTCAACCCGTCGAGTCAACCCGTCGAGTCAACCCACCGAGTCGACCCGCTGAGTCAACTCACTGAGTCAACCAGCGAGTCCAACAGCAGCCCCGAGGGAACGGCCGTACTCGCTGGAAACCGAGGAGCGGCCGTACGGGCGGCCCATGGCAGGCCGCCCGAAAAAAATTACGAGAATGCCCCTCTCGCTGCTATAAATACCCCCCTCCCCTTCTCATTTGAAGAGACACTCGGCCAGAGAGAGCCCGTCCGTCTGAGTCACCCTCCTTCATCCTTTAGCCCATTCCTTCACCAAGGAGAGCCCGAGTGAGGAGAGCCTAGCCCTGGTCCAGCCCAGCCTGACCACTGGTCCGAGCCTCCCAAGCCACCCAAGTTTTGATCCAGCCATTCGAAGCTAACCCTTGCGACACCTCCGTCCATCCAGCTACTCTATTCCAGCATCATCTCATTTGCATCTAGCATAAGTGCAACATTTACTTTCCTTCCAACCCCCCCTGCTTCACTACAAGCACCTTGATTACTCAAGCACACATGCATATGTCTTTATATTAAGCACCTGTCAGTTCGAGCGTATGCTCTGGGCTTGCCCGTTGTTGGAACCTGCCCATCAGAAACTCTTACTGTTCAGACCTGCATTCATGCTTCACCATAAAACACCTTGATCATTCAAGCACACTGCATACGTCTTATATTAAGCACCTGTCAGTTCGAGCGTATGCTCTGGGCTTGCCCGTTGTTGGAACCTGCTCATCAGAAACTCTTACTGTTCAGACCCGCATTCATGCATCATGTCATCCATGAGAATATACGAGGATTAAATTAGACTTTCAAGTATTCGATCGATTCTGTGAAGTAGAGACCGTACTTCGGTACGGGCAGTGTGTGGGGTGCTTAACCTCTTCCCACCCTGTAACCGTGATCCCTTACCTTGAATCTCTGACCGCAGATCAACAGGAGTCATTTTAGAGGAAGGAATCTTCGGATTCCCTTCTCTAACGTTTCTACGGGGTCTAGCCGACTGTAGATTCGAAGTAACTGGCTAGTGGCGACTCTGGTCTTATATAAATTCATTTAAGCACATCCAGCTCAATACGACAACCAAACAAAGCCCTCGAGAACGAGGCAAGCCAGTGGCACAAACGGCGATTTCGCACTCACGCACCTCTTCTTCTTCTTCTTCCGAAAGGAAAGGGAGAACGACGTCGTGTGGAAGCGCGGAGAAATCGGCGAGGGTCCACAGAATTACATTAATAAAGCTACAAAGAAACTATTGAATTGTCGATATTGATCCTTCAACTAGAATATCTCTCCCCAATCTATCTCAAATCAAGGAGAAGGTGAGAGTTAACATGACAGCCTTAGAGTAGGACTAGGTAAGGTGCACAAAGCCATTAAGGTATGTCTGGAACGTGTGATGGAATGAGGGAAAAAGAAAAGGTACCCTCTCTCTCTCTCTCTCTCTCTCTCTCTCTCTCTGTAGGTGACATCCAAATGGGTAAGACATCCGAGGCTCTCTTTGTTCTACCCTTTCCCTCTATGATAGAATCTATATATAAAGAGTTAGTATTTCTGGGAGAATCAGTTATGGTACTTTGTCATCTTATAATCTTTTATATCCTCAGCTACATTGAAACCATATAATCCTACCTTAACTATATATTGAATATTTAATCAAATATTTTCATTGTCATGGCCATCTAGCATTGATCCAATACCCAAGCAAATTGAGTGATTAACCTCCAAATATAAACTACTAAAGTATTATCAAGTCCGATTAAAATATTTTTTAATGATTAAAATAAAAGTTTAATAGTTGAAAATATTTATTAAACCTTTTGAGTGATAGGCCTAGTAGAAAAACTACTTGAAAAATATATAATTCCAAGATATAAGCCATAAGATATTTCTTAAGAAACCAATGAATCTTTTGTAAGAGTCTCAGCCGGACCTGGTCCCCTGGATGTATCCATCCAGCTACATCTAATTTTATTGACCACATGATAACCTCATAAAGCTAGCTAAAGCACATACAATTAAGACCTTGAACTCGCACATGTCCTCAAGTCTAAGGACTTATTAGATATAGTACATCCTCGAGTCATCATAGTCCAAGCATAATGGGCCTCTTAGTCTAAAGACTTGATTCAATCCACCAATATAAGTGTTTAATAGGTCCAACACCAGCAGGTTATTCCCATGTCACACTCACACTCCTACGAAGGTAGGGCAAAGGCATCTACATATTGTAGAGCTCAATGGTGGAGACATTCCATCTTGATTTGTCATCAACCTTTCACATAAGATGACAATATAATAATACTCAATAACTATAAGTTTATCCTACAACGTACTAAGTAATCATAAAATAACAAGGTATTAATATCAATGGCCACAACTTACCCTTGGTCAACAAACATTATGCCCAATCTTAAGTTCTAAAGGACAACCAGATAAATTCTTTTTCATTTAACTCAAGTTCATATATGTTTAAGGTAATCCCACATATTAACTACGATATTACAACATGTTCATCCAGGACCCATGGTAATCATGATCTACTAATAAGATTATCGTGACATGACATGTCCATATTATCCATGAACAAGTTTCACATTGGTTTTTAAAAACACAACTCCAAAAATCTCTTCTTGCTCTAAAACCAATCATGCTCAACAATCTTAAGCATATACGTCGAACAAACTTTATAAATAGCAACAACAAAGAGGATTGAGAAGTCATATTAGTACTCTCATAAAAGTTCATAAAGTTTATCTAGTGGTTATTCCCACTGTCTATCATGCACAATCTAACCATAATATGGGACTAAACTGCCAAAACAGTCATTCCATAGTTGTGATTTGTTTAGAATCCTCTTGAACCATGATCATAGGACAACTTCAAGTTCATTTAAGAACTCCGTGTCCATAAGAGAGTAAAACATATGCATCCTGCACAATTGGATCATCATGAAATCAGCTTGCATTTTTATGCTAAATCAAACAGTATTACCATAAAAGTTGTTGGAATAAAACGCCGATAGCGGAAGCAAAAGCTGAACACACACAACAGAATATTGGAATTAAACGAGAAATACAACACAACCAATCACACAAGCATTCAACCACAAAAGAAAATCCGATTTTACATGAAAAAATCCCTCAACGGGTAAAAAACCACGGCACAAAGCGATTCACTATGATTCAAAAGATTACAGAGATTGACAGCCTACAAGCAAGGAAAACCAGAGAAAACAAAGTTCTCTCTCTCTCTCTCTCTCTCTCTCTCTCTCTCTCTCTCTCTTAAAACACTCTCCCCTCTTTGAAAACCTTGGACACCTTAGGATACCATCTAAGTCCGGATACATGCCATATACATAGCAAACAACCCAAAAATAGAAACATCTTACGTAGATCCACGTAACTGTGTAAGAAACCGCGTACACGACCAACCGGTTGGACCGACAAAAAAACAGTCCAGAGGAGAAATACTAAAAACAACACAACTGCTTCAACACTGGCCGACTGGTTGTGACAATCTAGGGACCTGATGGTGCCTCTTCTGTCCAAAAGACGAATTGATCAGACCAGTTAGTGGGCCCAGACAATTTGAAGGCTCTTCCAACAATCTCCATCGAGGCTTCAAACGTCAAATCAAAACATCTTCGCTTTCTTCGTCATCTCAACTTCAATATAACTCCACCACTTCTCATGTCTCGATCAGTCATAACCTTGCACTTTCATGCCCTTTTCCACTCTTCTCATGTGGCCCTTGGGCACTTGCCGCTACCAATCCCGCAGTTCCATCGTAAAACATGCTCCCAATTAACTTGTAAAGATGGTCACACTTTCGTGTCTTCATCCACACGAGTGCCCCCTTCATTACTTTACAACAACAATCGCGGCTGATGAACATGCACCATTTCGCCTCGAGTGCACCAAGAGAGATCACATTCTTCTTCATCTTGCGGACATGTTTCACATCTTCTAGGACTCGTTCGATCCCATCAAACATCCTGATGCGCACTGTACCAATACCCACCTCCTCGTGAGCTTAGCCATCGCCCACAAACACCGATCCACCATCATACACCCTATATGTTATGAATGAACTCCAGTCAGGACAAACGTGACACGAAGCACCTAAATCAAGGATCTACTCTTTACCGTGAGATCCCTTATTAAATACAGTTAAAACTTCAAGCCACCGTCCTTTATGATATTAGCTCCCTCTACGGAAGAATTTTCATGCTTCTCTTGCTTCAACTTGGGATTCTAACAATCCCCTTTCATGTGGCCTTCCTGACCACAATTCCAACAATGCACCTTGGTTTTTCCTTTGCCCTTGGTTTTATATTCTGATTTAGAATATCCCCCACCATGCTCAGAACTTCTTCCCCTCATAATCAGTGCCTTTGAAGAAGAACGAAAACCCACGTCACCGCTTTTCTTTCTCATCGCCTTCGACTGGAGGGCTGAGATAATGGTCTCAATGTTGATGGTCTCCCTCTCTATGCACAAAGAGTCCCTGAATGACTCATATGAATCTGGAAGAGAATTCAACAGGATACATGTTTGATATTCATCCTTCATCGGCTAATCTATCTCCACCAACTTACAAATAGTCGATTGAACGTGCATAAGTGGTCCTCCACATCCGCCCCCTCCGTCATCCTCAAGGTGAACAACTGCATCAACAGATATATGCGGTTCTCTATAGATTTCTTGGCATAGACCTTCTCTAACTTCACTATCATATCAACCGCAGTCTTCTCCTTCATGATGTTATAAAGGACATTATCCGTAAGGCACAACAAGATCGAGGTTTTGGCCTTCTTGTCAAGCTTTGTCCACTCATCCTCTTTCATAGCCTCAGGTCACTTTTAAGAGCTTCATCAAACCCTTGTTAAACTAGGAGGGATTCAATATTCACCTTCCATAGTTCAAAGTTATTTTTGTTGGAGAACTTCTCTACTTCGAACCTCGTGCTTGATCTCATGTTCTCGTCTCAGATCCAAATTCTACTCCACCCCAACTTTATCTCTAATACAACTTGTTGGGAATAGAACGCCGGCAGCGAAAGCGAAAGCCGATCACACACAACAGAATATTGGAATCAAACTAGAAACATAACACAAGCATTCAACCACAAGAGACAATCCGATTTTACGTGGAAAAATCCCTTAATAAGTAAAAAACCATGGCACAAAGCGATCCACTATAATTTGAAGATCACAGAGATTGACAGCCCATAAGCAAGGAAAACCTAGAGAAAACCCAAGCTCTCTCTCTCTCTCAAAACACTCTCCCCTCTTCCTAGCACACTTGGAAATCCTTGGATACCTTACGATACTATTTAAGTCTGGATACATGCCATATATATATCAAACAACCCAAAAATAGAAACATCTTACGCAGATCCCCGTAACTCCATAAGAAACCCCGTACACGGCCGACTGGTCATGACTGGTCGGACCAACAAAAAAATAATGCAGAGAAGAAATACTAAAAACAACACGACTGCCTCAACAATGGCCGACCGGTCGTGACAATCCAGGGACCTGCTGGTGACTCCACTGTCCAAAAGATGGATCGGTCAGACCGGTCGGACCAGTCTGTCAAACCGGTCAGTGGGCCCTAACAGTTTAAAGGCTCTTCCAACAAAAGTGACAAAAGATCCAATATCTGAAACACTACTATTAGCGAGAAGTCACACATCCACATAAGTAGATTTAGAGTTATACTTACACCAAGGTTTATCTTGCATAAATGACTTCTACTATGAGCTCTAAATAAAGTGATTCGGTATGTTATATACTTCCTCCCACTAACCAAGACATCTAGTGTCTCGTTCCATCCAATACATGAGATGCATCAAGGTCTCTTTAGCTTAGGAACAACTATACCTTACATTTTTAAGGATTCTTGTCATGTGGCAATAAAATATCACAATGTGTTAAGAATATGGCTTGTATCATATTATGTTATAACTCCACATCACCACCATCTAGGACATGAATGGTGACTACTATCCTTTCGAAGGATCATGACATACATGGTAATTAAAATCTATTTAGTAAGACAACATCCAAAATACTACGAGGTTGTTTGGCAACATGTATTGGAATGTATTCAAAATCCAAAAGTTGTTTTTCAACATGCATTAGGAGGTATTTGGAATTAGATGTATTTCAAATATGCATTTTTTTTTTATTTTGTAATTTCTCCCTTTTACTATGATTTGGAATCATCTCCATTTTTTGCTTATTTTTAAAGGCAGGAGAGTCGCAGGTGTAATAAAGTGTCATTAGGTTAGTAATTAATTGTATATGTGGCATGCCAATGATACCCCAAAACAATCGAATTATCGATTGCATCATAAAATTTCATTAATAGAATGATCTAAATAGTTTAAACATAAACCATAAATCAACAGCTAAAAGACATTGGTTAATCACTCGTTTGTGATCCTATGCTTATGGCTCACTTGAGACTTGGAATTTCATCATTTTTTGTCAAAGTATATATTTTAATGAGCTTCTTATAATCATTTTGTCAAATATCATATATGTACACTAGTTAAGGATATTAAAGTTCATTTAGTAATCAAAATCTAACTCATATAACTATATTACAAAATTTCAATGCATTTTTTATTTTTGGAATCAATGCATTTTGATTATAAGCTATCAAACACAACTGAGGATTCGAAATCGGAAGTATTTAAAATACAAGCTCTTAAACATGTTTTAATATCATCATCTTAGACATCCCCATGAGGCTAATCACAAGTCTTATCTTAAGACATTTAACCTTGGATATCTTAAGATGGAATTATACAATTAATGCATCGTAGCTCTTCAAAGATAATTTGATGGACTATCAAGCTCAGTCCTTAACACAAGCATCTTAAGGAGAAGGATTCAATCATCATAACATCATTAACATGAATCATAAGATAAGAGTAAAAGCACTGAATTATTAGTGTTGTGTTCCCTTCGAAACCAATTTCTTAATCTTAATAGTTGATTTAATGATCTTATTCATAAATCATAGTGACCATAGGTCCTCTATGGACAAGTTATTTATGTCACAACTAATATACGGGTATATCTAAATCAAACATATATACAAGTTAAAAGAAAAATATTTCTCTAGTTGTCCTTAGAAACTTGAAATTGGGCGCCGTGGTCACTAGTCAAGGGAGAATTGTGCTATATGAATCTCAATACTTTATTGAATCACAACTACCTAGCAGGTTGTTGGACAACATGTGATTGTTATTCTTATATGGTCATCCTGTGTGAGAGAACTAATAACGAATAAGGATGGAAAAGTTTTCACCATTATGTTTAACGATTAGTCGGTGTGATTGTGTTCTATTCTACATAAAAGTGTTAATATTCATGAGAATGAGATCTTGGTGTTAGACCATTAGATACTCACATTAGAGGATCGCTTCAAGTCCTTGGATTAAGGGATCCATCGTTCTTAGTTCAGATCAACTTTTGTATGTACTAGCTTTAGTTAATTTTTAGACTTGAGGACGTGTGGGGAGTTAAGTTGTTAATGTAATATAGTTTGGCCCACCTTACAAAGTAAATTATAGTGACTCATATGTGGGTGTTATCAGGTTCACGCGTTAGGATGTGACTGAGATCCATGTGATCCAGCAAGGGACCTATTGGTCTCTTAAGGACACTCTTATGCCTAAGATCAGGTAGATCGAACCATCAATTAACTGATAGCGGTATTCTAATGTTTCATTTTGTTTCATAAATGTTTTCAACCGTTGATCTTTTGTTTTAATTATTACAATATTTTCACACACTTGATGGTAATTCCGATAGTTGAGATCTTATGGTCCATTTTATTTTTAAGAGAATTGGATCCAAGATGGATGACCATGTTTGATGGAGGAATGGAGTTAATTTGAGTGCATGGTAGACAGAATTGTAGACTTTAGAATTAGTAGGGCATACTAAAGCTTATAAGGTAGCAAAGCACAATACTAATATCTCTCCCTAAAGTCCTGACTCCTTATAAATAAGATCATATCACAAAGATAAAGTACATAGATAGAAAAAAAGATAGAGAGAGCCTTGGACACCTATAATTCCTTGGACATCACCACTTTGAAAGAGAGAGGGAAGTGAGAGAAAGATTGATTCCCTTTCCTTCCCTTCATCCACATGTGCACACGTGTGGGATCGATGTGTAAATGGCACTTGTACATGGCCTTTTACTTCTCTAGGGTTTGCTTGTTGGCTTTCTTCCTCTCCTCATCTGAAATAGATATGAAGAGAAACTTTTACTTTTAAAGACTATTAGACTTTTCATTTTGGGTGTAAATACCTGAAAATAGCTAATTATTACTAATTATCTTTGTTTGAAAGTAAAAGGGTATTTCCATCTCTAAAATCAATCCGAAAAGAGCTGATTAAATTTGTGAACCCTACCATAATATATGTGATATATCCACATTATCCATCCATTTTTCCAGGACATTTTAGGGCATGAGGCAAAAAATGAGGCAAATCTAAAGTTCAAGTGGCCCACACCACACTTGTTAGTGGTCTTAAAACATCCATCGTTGAGAGTGGTTTCCTTTCTAAGGCCCACATTGATGTTTATGTATCAACTAACCTATTCAAAAGGTCACATAGACATAAATAAGGAGTAAACAAAAATATCAGCTTGATCCTAAACTTCTGGGGCTCCTAATAAGTTTTTAATGATAGGCATTCAATTCCCACCATTTCTCATGATGTGGTCCACTTGACTTTGGATCTGCCTCATTTTTAAGTTCATGCCCTAAAATTAGTTGGCATAACATATGGACAGTGTGGATAATCCACATACATCACAGTGGGCCCACATTTTATTCACACCCTTCTTCAATTTTAGCATTTTAAAAGCCAACCGTCAACCTCTGCATTGAAAATTATGTACCAATTACATAGGTAAATAATTATTACTTATTTACATATATTTACGAAAGGGAATTAAAAAATAAACAACCCCTTAAGGTGCATCATTAGAAATTAAGCGTCTTTTACAACAACAATGAAGAAGTAACTCCAAGCCTAATGATTTTGTTTTTATTAGAAACTTAATAATATCTAAACAATGATCTATAGGGCTTACTCAACTTGTAAAGATAGCTACACCTCTGTGCCTTCGTCATCTCAACTTCAACATAGCTCCACCTGCTTCTCGTGCTTCCATCAACCATATCATTGCACTTTCACACCCTTTTTCGCTCTTCTCATATGGCCCTTGGGCACTTGCCACATACGAGCAACCATGGATCCCGTTGTCGATCCCACAGCTCCAATGTGAAACGTACTCCTAATCAACTTGTAAAGATGGTCACACCTCTATGCCTTCATCTACACGAGTGCCCCCTTCATCACTTTACAACAATGATCAGGACCAATGAACACGCACCCTTGCACCTCGAGTGCACCAAGAGAAATCATATTCTTCTGCATCTTGGGGACATGCTTCACATCTTCCATGACTCGTTCGATCCCATCGAACATCCTGATGCGCACTGTACCAATATACACTACCTTATGAGCGTAGCCATCGCCCACAAACACTGATCTATCATCATACTCCCTGTATGTTATGAACTCCAATCAAGACAAACGTGATATGAAGCACCTGAATCCAAGATCTACTCTCTACCGTGAGATCCCTTACCGAATACAGTCAGAACTTCACAAACATCGTCACCGTCCTCTACGATATTAGCTCCCTCTCTAGAAGAATTTCCATACTTCTCTTGCTTCAACTTGGGATTCTGACAATCCCCTCTCATGTGGCCTTCCTGACCACAATTTCAACATCACACCTTGGCATTCTCTTTGCCCTTAACTTTAGATCTCGATTTAAATATCCCCCACCATGCTCAAAATTTCTTCCTCTCATAATTAGTGCCTCTGAGGAAGAATAAGAACTCACGTCACCTGCTTTTCTTTCTCATAGCCTTCAACTGGAGGGTTGAGATAATGGTCTCAACGTTGATGGTCTCCCTCCCTATGCACAAAGAGTCCCTGAATGACTCATATGAATCTGGAAGAGATTCAGCAGGATGCATGCTTGATATTCATTCTTCATTGGCTCATCTATTTCCACCAACTTGCAAACCAGCCGATTGAACGTGCTTAAGTGATCCTCCACATCCGTCCCCTCCGCCATCCTCAAGGTGAACAACTACATCAACAAATACATCTGGTTCTCTAGAGATTTCTTGGCATAGACCTTCTCTAACTTCATCATCGTATTAGCCAGTCCTCTCCTTCATGACATTATGGAGGACATCATCTGTAAGGCACAACAGGAGTGAGGTTTTGGCCTTCTTGTCAAGCTTCGTCCACTCATCCTCTTTCATAGCCTCAGGTCGCTTTCCAAGAGCTTTGTCAAGCCCTTGCTGAACTAGGAGGGATTCAATCTTCACCTTCCATAGTTTGAAGTTATTTTTGCCGAAGAACTTCTCTACTTCGAACATCGTGCTTGATCCCATGTTCTTGTCTTAGATCCGAATTTTACTCCATCCCAACTTTAGCTCTGATACCACTTGTTGGGAATAAAATGCCAGGCAACGGAAGCGAAAGCTGAACACACACAGTAAAATATTCGAATCTAATGAGCAACACAATGCAACCAATCACACAAGCATTCAACCACAAGAGACAATCCGATTTTAAGTTAAAAAACCCCTCAACGGGTAAAAAACCACGGCACAAAGCGATCTACTATGAATCAAAAGCTTACAGAGATTGACAGCCCACAAGCAATGAAAACCCAGAGAAAACACAAGCTCTCTCTCTCTCTCTCTCACAAAACTCTCCTCTCTTCCTAATGCACTTAGGAAACCTTGGACACCTTAGGATTACATCTAAGTCCGGATACATGCCATATATAGAGCAAATAACCCAAAAATAGAAACACCTTGCATGGATCCGCATAATTACGTAAGAAACCATGTATACAGCTCACCGGTCGGACCACGCAAAAACAGTCCAGAGGGAAACTACTAAATTCGCCAAGTCTGCCTCAACACCGACCAGTCGGCCCCTGCTGTCCGATCGGTCATTGACATTCCAAGGACCTTCCTAGTGCACATTTTGAAGGCTCTTCCAACACTCTTAAGATTTTAAAAAGACAATGAAAGCATAAGCTTTTCAAAATTCAGATTTTAAATATTAATGGATTCCCATTTAAATGTTATCAAATTCGAAAGCACCAATATAAAATTTAGATTAAAAGTAAACTAAATCAATGTCATAAAAATAATTTCTGTTTCCCAATGTCATACTTCTAATCAAGAAATCTCTCCCATATCTATCCTAAATGAGAATTGAAAAAACCTCCCTTATGCGCTTACAATAGGACCAGGGTGCATGATGAGGGCTCATCTAGTCAGTGGGTCCCTACACATGTGAAAGAGTGAATAGAAGGGAAGAAGTGAGAGGTTCTCTCTCTCTCTCTCTCTCTCTCTCACACACACACACACACGCGCGCGCGCGCCACACATAGGTGGTAAAGACTAACAACTAGGGATATTTCCTTCCCTCTCTTCAATATATGATCTATATATGAAGAGAAGATAGAGTTTCACAGAGAAACATCAAGAGTAATATTCCACCACCCTACAGAGTTTTGTATGCCCTTCTACATCTAAGTTTGTGATCCTGCCTATCTATGTTTCTAAATTAACCTAATTCCTTCACTCTCATGGTCACCATCACTGGCTCAATGTCTCATGCAAATATAAGAGATGAATTAATAAATCATCATTGGATATTTATCAAGATTGATTTAAAATAAATTAACACTTAAAATTGAATTTCAATAGTTAAAAACTTTGGTTAACCATTAAAAAACATTAGATAAGCCATGCAACTAAGAAAACACTAGATGGACGGTCCAAACCACAAGATTAGTTTAATAAATGTCCCAAACAAACAAGTGGATCCCATTTTGAATTGTTTAAGCCTTAACCGGACCTTGATATACACACCCAGCACCACTCACATGACAACCACTAATCTAATCCTGCAAAGTGAGCCAAAACACATATTACCAAGACCTTGAACTCCTCACATGTCCTTAGGTCTAAAGATTAGATGTTAAAGCTAGTATATATAGAAGTCAATCTAATCTAAAAATGATGGGTATCCCAGTTTGGAGACTTGAAGTGATCTACCAACACAAGCATTTAATGGGTCCAGTAATACTTTGTAGACACCCCACCCAGGTAACAGAATAGTTGATCGTGCCTGATCAGAAAAATCACTTTCACACGAAAACTCAAAACCACATACCTTGCCCAAGTCCATATAAATCCATTGTAAATCGCCCCAACCCAATCTGAATAAGCCTAGAGCATAATCCAAGTCATCCAAACTTTGAAATAAGGCTAGATTGACCATTTTGTGGCAACATAAATTCAATTTTCACTAGCACATTTTCTCCTCCAGAGGCTTGTAAGGTGTTCTGCAATCAATGAGTAATCAGTCAGAAGTTAAGATCTTGTCAAAGATCAAAAGAAAAAAATGAATTTTTATTCTTTTATGACAACCTAGCTAACATCATTTCCTGAATTTCAAATCATTCCCCCTATCATAAGACATTTTCATACATTATTATAATAAAAAAAAACCTTAAAAAATTACTTTACATCTTTACCTTAAACCTTATCCCAAATTACCACCCTAACAACCCTAACCAACCACTACGAAGATGTCATCTATCAAAGATCTTCTAAAAACTAATCACAATAAGCCACGTGGTATTTTACCCCTTACTCATTAATAACTAAAATGCGATCATAATCACCTATAAATACTTATCATTCCTCTCATTTCCAACACACTACACTACACCAATAACACGAACACATAAAGATTAGGTGAGGATGTCCTAGAAAAAAAAGGTAAAAATGTTCCACTCTCTACTATCCTCCCGCAGGTTCTAGGCGAGAAGCTTTAGAGATTAGGTGAGGACATCCTCGAGAAAAGGATGAACTATCCCCTTATCACTAAGACTACAATCTTATAAATTCTGTGTGAGATGGTCCTCAGAGCAGAGCGCAGATCGAAGAGCTCTAGTCATCTTCTTTAATTGAGGAGTGCTAGTATTCTTCATTTTTTGCTCACATCTTTGATCAAGGCCTGGTATTTTGTAATCCAAGATTTCATAGAGTTGGAGATCTATGAGCTCCAATAATCTTCTCTCTTAAGGGAATGTTAAATTTCCTCTTCCATTTGTATTCTGAGTCCTCGCTTAATCCAAGTGGATCATTTATTAGTTTTATTTTTATGTTGCATTTTGTACTGCTTACTATGTTGCTATATTTTTCCTTTTCATACCCCCTACTATAGTTTTGCTTTATCTTCTGCACTACCCATTTAATTATTTTCAAATAATACTCTAAAGCTAAAGATCCTAATAATAAAAAATCTCGTAAAGTAGAGCACGTACATTATACGAGCAAAGAAGGATGCCTCACATCTTCTTTCTCCATATCCTAAACCTTTATTCAGAATCTATAGATGTAGACCATGCGAAGTTGTTTAAATCCAAACCGTTCATCTCGACCCCTAGGTCATCGTGATTCTACGATCTCTAGTCTAATGTGGATTATGAGATTTTGGCTAGTAGTAACTTCATAAACCCCATTTTCATCTCTCCTGCTGCATCCTCCCCTCTCAGGGCGTTTCATCAATATATTCCACACTCCCATGTGGGGTAGGTCATGCTCGTCATTTAGCTCGATGGTGGAGATCTTCCATCCCGATTTGTCATTGGCCCCCTTAGACACAATGACTACATCAAGAATAAATAATTATAGGTTCATCCCACAACCTGTTAAGTGGTCATGGTTAAATAAGATACTAGATTCATAGCCCATAACCCTCCTTTCAATGTTGTCATTATGTCCAATCTTAAGTTCCAAAAGACAATTGAAGGAATTTATCTCTTTAACCCATACATATGTCACATTAAATCAAGTTCTACACACATTAACGAGACAAATAAATGAGTCATACTAACATAAAAATGAGGCCTATAACATAAGCATGGTTTTTCATGACACATAACAAGAACACCAACCCATGTTGATAGGTATCCTAATGATCTTGTGTTTCGACCCAAATGGGCTCCTCGTGTAAATTGTCATAGCATTCTTCATCATAAAATCCTTGAGTGGAGGACATGCATAGTATTCTTGAAGCCTAGTATAATTCAGACACAAGTCACCGGACACTCCAATACACACGGTGGCTCTAGATGTCCATCTAATGGGACCCAAACATGAATACCAGTTTGCTAGAACCCCAACTACATGGCGCCATCTGACTAAAAACTTTATAGGGCCCATCATGATATCCATGTGACATCCACCCCATCCATCCATCATACCCCCACTTATGTTAGGACATGAGCTAAAAAATCAAGAAAATTCAAACTGAAGTGAGCCACAACACAAGAAACAACATGAATTGGATTCCATTAAAACCTTCTTGGGACCCAAAAGTTTTTATTCGGGTTGATATTTATGTTTTATGTATCGCGAAGGAAATTGCCTTGTGAACAAGTTTGATGTTATGTAAACATAACGGTGGGCCCAGAAGGTTTCAATGGTAGACAATTCCATACTCATATTTCCTATGATGTGGCCCACTTGAGTTTGGATCAACTTCATTTTTGGGCTAGCGCCCTAAGCTAAGATGGCCAAACTGGTGGAAGGAGTGAATGCCACACCCACATCACAAAGCTAATGGTTATAAAGGCTTTTTGTAGGAAGGGCTAAAATTTGCGCTTATTTAGGATTTCTCCCAAACACTTGATTGGAAGATCTTATCCATCAAACATTTTGCATATTACCATTGCGTATGGATATTATCTTTCTTTTCTTGTAACTTTGGACATTCATTCAAGGGTTATTATCACTTCTTATGAGGAATTTTTAAGTAGTCCCCCCGTTAACGATGGGACCATTCATACGAACGATCTGCATTATAAATCTATGGACCCAACTGCTACCAATTAATAAGACTCCGGGATCATTTAACTCCTTACATTGCATAGTTGAGGAATCATAGGATTTACCAGGACACTTAAGTTTTCAATCTGTACATGTGAGGCTCATAGTCCAACGATCCCGATCATTGATCAATGTGGCCCACAACAGATGGACTTTACCATTTAAAAGTCTCCAATGGGCATTTTGCACGAAGCCACTTGTTTCATTAGTATTTTACATTACTCACACACATACACCATATGGGCACTCCAACCTATGACTTCAATGTTGAAATGCACTCTGTTTACCGCTAAGCCATGGGTTGGAACCCCACCCTATGACCTTACTTGTTGGTCTACTATAGTTTGTGTATGGAATCTAACCTGTCCAAACAGGCCACCTCATTAAGAAACTAGGATGACAAAAAAAAAAAAAGCTAATCTAACCATCATATAGAGGGGCACATTTTTATTGTTTTATATGGTATGACTGTTAATGCAAAGATTTGTCAATTACCATGGTTAGTGTGTCGTTGAGTCCCTGGCAACTGAAGACAGTTTCCCTTGCGGCTGAAGACAGAAGCTTCTCGAAGATCAAGTCAGCCTCTAGCCTTTTCACCCCAAACCTTTGATCCTAAAAAATCTTCTATAGATGGCCCAAGTCCTTTCTAGGCACACCCTTAGCACCATCTATAGCTCACCTTCCATTTAGATCAGCAATGGATAGGTTTTTGGTTGCAGAAAGTTCCTTAAAATTGAAAATATTTCAGTCTGCTCTCTCCGATACATACCCGATCCATCGGAGAATATTCCGATAGATGTCCGATCAATCGGACAATGTGTCCGATCCATCGGAAAATAGTCCAGTTACATTGCAAACTCTCTGGACACTTTTCCGAGCCATCGAAGGTATGTCCGATCCATCGGAAAGAATGTTCCGATCAATCGGACAGTATGTCCGATCAATCGTACATTTGTCCAGTAAACTTTGAAAAACTCTCTGGACTCTTTTACGATCAATCGGAGGTCTGTCCGATCCATCGGACAGGGCTCTCCGATCCATCGGAAATAGGTACGATCCATCGGAAGAATTTCCAGAAAAATTGCATCATCTCTCTGGAAGAAATTCCGATCAATCGGACCACCTATCCGATCAATCGGACAGGGTGTTCCGATCAATCGGAAACAAGTCCGATCAATCGGAGAACCTGTTTTCAAGCAAAATTCAAATTTGACTAAATCTTATGTCCGATCAATCGGAACCTATCGAGCTGACCGTTTTCTGACCGTTGAAGGGCATAATCTATTTATAGATCTCGGTTGGATCTTGCAAAAGACACCTTGAGCACCATCTAGGGTTTGAGTGAGCCTTCTTCTTGAGATCCCCTTCTTCCAAACCCTTAGATCTGTTGAGTTCATTCTTCAATCCATGTTGATCTGACCAACATTGATTAAGCATTCAAAGCTTGGATTGAAACATGAACTCAACTCCTCTTTAATGGCATCTTGACCTACCTCTCATAGACATCTGCTTGTCATCAATGCCATTAATGGTGGTTTAGGTAGAAGCTTTCCTCATATAAAAGCCATATCCCAAAATAGCCTCAACCTAACCTCAATCCCTCACCTTGGAAACTACAATGGGTCATCCGGAGCAAGGTTGCTGATCGAGGGAGCTGAAGAAGACGTCTTCCGTACAAGCTGAAGCATCTTCAACAAAGGCATCATCAAGGGACTCAATCAGCTAAGTATCTTTAGTCTTTCGAGTCCAAGAAACCTCCTCGAGTTGAGATTTGGGTTTCAGAGTTTGAAGACCCAAACTCGGTAGAGTCCTTGCGTAGGACAAGTCCTTGAGTAGGACAAGCCCTTGTGTAGGACTAAGTGGTCATGGATTAGTCCTATGGAAGGATGAATCCATGTGTTGAGTCGTAAGTCCTTTTGTAGGCTGTTAAGGTTTATGGTTAACCTCATTTAAAACCATAGTGATAGTGAAATCCGGCCACTCAAGGAGTGAGTGGATCAGCCGGGAGTGGAGTAGGTACATAACCGAACCACTATAAAAATCCCTTGTTGTGTGGTGAATGGATGAACTGATTTACTTCTTTTTCATGGGCTTCTATTATGGTTTGCATATCTGATGTTTGATGAAAGTGCTCTAAGAATATTTTGTGTTGAGAAATTTTAAAAAGTGTCCTATTCACCCCCCCTCTAGGACAAGATAACTTGTTTCTTGCTTCTACAACAGCGGTAATCAAACTTATACCGCATTTTCAATTGGTATCAGAGCGGGTTCCTCCTCAAAGGCGTAACCGCCCGGAGTGTGATCCGTCTCTAGAAGCTTGAAATCATGTCAAAAGGGGATTCCAGTATGGTTTCCAAGCCTCCATATTTTGATGGATCAAACTACGCATATTGGAAAGCAAGGATGAGAGTTTTCTTGCAATCATTGGACCATGCGACATGGAGGTCTGTGGAAATCAAATATGAAATACCCCTCTTGAACACTACCTTAGAGGGTGTCACAACCACCACAGTCAAACCTGATGACTTATGGACTGATCTTGAAAAACTGAGATACATTAGCAATGCAAAGGCACTCAATGCCATCTTTTGTGCCGTCTCAGCGGATGAGTTCAAAAGAATTTGTAATTGCACAACATCCAAAGAAGCTTGGGACATCCTTGAAACTACACATGAAGGGACTAGTACAGTCAAGAGGTCAAAGCTTCAGCTATTGACAACTCAGTTTGAAAATATGAAAATGGAAGAACATGAGAACTTCATGGACTTTTACACCCGTTTGAGTGATGTCACCAATGCTATGTGGGGATTGGGAGAGAGAATTTCGGACCCGCGCATTTGTAGGAAAATTCTAAGATCCTTACCCGAACGATTCTCTTCCAAGGTCATAACTATTGAGGAATGTAGAGATATTGATACTATGAAAATAGAAGATTTACTAGGATCTCTACAGACCCATGAACTTCATTTCAAGAAATCCCCAAAAAGTAGAAACACCGTGCTAAAAACTTCACACACTACACAAGAATCTGAAGTTGATAGTGATGAAGAATTGGATATGAATGAAATGGCTCTTATGGCCAAGAAATTTAGAAAATTCTTCAAAAACAAAGGAAAGAGGGTTGACAAGAATAGCAAATCTTTTGACAAAAAGCGCTATACAGGAAAATCTTACAACAAGCCAAAAGATCCCAAGTGCTACAACTGTGGTCGCTATGGTCATATTGCCTCTGAATGTCAAGCTCCTGCCAAAGAAAAATTCAAAAAGAAAGCTATGGCAGCCACATGGGACAACCTTGGGAGTACTGATTCAGAAACAGAAGAAGATCAAAGTGATGAGAGAGGATCAGTTAAAATTCTGATGGCCTCTATTTCTGAGATTGTCCCAGACTTACAAAGCGATAATGATCATGAGCAATCAGAACACAATATGACATCCTCCGATGATGACGAGGATGATAAAGAAGGTTTGCAAGTTGCCTATGATGAGCTATTCCGTCAAAGCATCCTTCTTACCAAGAAGTTGAGCCAAGCTAATATTGAAAACAACAAACTGGCTGATGAAATGCAAGAAGTGAAGAGAGAAAACCACGGATTCTACCATCAGATCTGTGAATTGGAAAAGAAAAACAAAGCAGCACAAGACAAAATTAATACCCTAGAAGATGAGCTGAAAAAGGCAAAATCTACAAATCAGTGTTTAGTCTTGCAGCTTAATCAAGAAAGTCAACTCAATGAAAGATTTGCCCAAAGTAGAGAAAAACTTGATGATATCCTTAAGTCAGGTAAACCTTGTAGGAACACAAGGGGGCTAGGATATAATGAGCCAACTAAGGTTAGTAACCCAGAACCTAAAAAGACCAGGAATGCATCAGGAAGCACTACTAAGAGAAATTCACCTATATGTCATGCATGCGGAGATGTTGGTCATCTAAAGTTTGAATGCTTGGTCCTTAAGAATCCGGTTCGGAACTTGAAAGGTAAATTTGTACCTACCGGTAAAAGGATGAATCAGATGTGGAGTCCTCCTAAGCAAACTCCAAACATGAGGAAGAATTATCCCACTCCACCAAAGAAAGACAAAAGAATGGAAGAGCTCCTAGAAATGGTAAAACAGTTGAACAAGAAAACCATGGAGCTGATGAGAGAGAAAACCTCAAAAACTTGTGCCCAACCAATGACATCCCTAGAATCTACCAAGAAACCTAGTTCTCCAAAAAGGATAGTCTCTAAATGGGTAGTTAAGAACAAATGCTTAGTTATTCATACAGCCCTTAGAGCCGGAAGAAACACTAGGTGGTATCTTGATAGTGGATGCTCCCGACACATGACAGGTGACAAGACTCAGTTCTGTGATTATGCTGAATTTGATGGTGGGTCTGTTACCTTTGGAGATGGGAGTATTGCCAAGATTGTTGGAAAGGGAACCATCACCGGGCCAGGATTGCCCAAAATTGAGGATGTTCTATGTGTTGACGGTTTGAAACATAATCTGTTAAGCATCTCTCAAATATGTGATGAACAGCATTCCGTGAAATTCTCCAAAGAGATGTGCGAAATTATGGACCAAACTGGAAAATTAATATTAAAAGGGTTTCGCACTGGAGATAACTGCTATGTGATTGAAAACAAGGGTGATGAGGGACCATCCGCCGTATGCCACATGGCTATTAATGATGATACTGAATTATGGCATCAACGGCTTGGTCATGTCCACTACAGGAACCTTGCTAAGCTAAGTAGGAAGAAATTGGTGAGAGGATTACCAAAGATTGGGAAGAAACCGAAAGAAGTATGTGCTGAATGCTTGAAAGGTAAACAAATTAAAGTAGCACATAAGAAGACATCCATCATCGCTACATCAAAACCCCTTGACCTACTCCATATGGACCTTGTAGGCCCCACAAGAGTAATGAGTCAAGGAGGTAAGAGGTATTTCTTCGTTATTGTTGACGACTATTCCCGGTATACATGGGTTGTATTTTTGAAAGAAAAGTCGGATACATTCGAGGAATTTGAGAAACTCATGAGACGACTCCACAATGAAAAGGAATGCACAGTTAAACGTATTAGGAGTGATCATGGAGGGGAATTTGAGGATGGGCGCTTTGAACTATTCTGTGAAAATTTGGGAATCAAGCATGAATTCTCAGCCCCAAAAACTCCCCAACAAAATGGAGTAGCAGAAAGGAAAAACAGAGTTCTACTCGAAATGGCCACAGTCATGATGAACAGCAAAAATATAGCTCAAAATCTGTGGGCCGAAGCAGTGAATACAGCTTGTCACATCATTAACCGAGTCTACTTGAGAGCTGGCCTAGATAAGACCCCATATGAGTTATGGAATGGAAAAGTCCCAAACATTAAGTACTTTAGGGTCTTTGGTAGCAAATGTCACATCCTTCGAGATAGAGAAAATTTAGGAAAATTTGACTCTAAGAGCGATGAGGGAATATTTCTAGGATATGCTTCTGATAGTCGGGCCTATAGAGTGTACAATACAAGGACTAAAACATCTCAAGAATCCATAAATGTTGTCATTGATGACCAATCCAAGGAAGACACAAGACTTGATGATGATGAAGTGGGAGAACCGTGCCACATAGGTAAACCTGATGAAAAATCTCCCACTCCCAATGCCTCAATAGCTTCGGGAAATACTCCACATGTCAAGGATCATCCCCTCAATCAAATCATTGGAGATCCGGATGTTGGAGTCAAGACTAGAAGACAACTTGAGGCCATCAACAGTCATGTGTGCTTCACTTCAAAAATTGAACCAAAAAATATAAATGAAGCTCTCAATGATGAATTTTGGATACTTGCTATGCAAGAGGAACTTCAACAGTTTGCCCGAAATGATGTTTGGTTTCTAGTTGAAAGACCAAATGAGAAAAATGTCATTGGAACCAAATGGATCTTCAAAAACAAAACAGATGAATCTGGCAATGTGATTCGGAACAAAGCACGTCTCGTGGCTCAAGGGTACTCTCAAATTGAGGGAATTGATTTTGATGAAACTTTTGCCCCGGTAGCTAGACTCGAATCCATTCGAATACTCATGTCCATAGCATGTGCTCTTAAATTCAAATTATTTCAAATGGACGTGAAGAGTGCCTTTCTAAATGGTATACTTGATGAGGAGGTTTATGTTGAACAACCAAAAGGGTTTGTGGACCCTAGTTACCCTCAAAGAGTCTACCGATTGAAAAAGGCTCTCTATGGGTTAAAACAAGCCCCCCGAGCATGGTATGAACGTCTTACTCAATTTCTTATTGCTCACCAGTTTGTTAGGGGGAGTGTTGATAAAACCCTATTTGTTAAAAGGACGGCTGATTCCTTTCTCATTGCTCAGATTTATGTTGATGATATTGTATTTGGGTCTAACTGTGAAGAATTCTCTGACTTATTTGCTGAATTAATGAAATCTGAATTTGAGATGAGTTTGGTTGGCGAACTAAATTTTTTCCTAGGACTGCAAGTTAAACAGCTGAAAAATGGAATCTTTATCAACCAAACTAAGTATGCAAAAGACTTGGTCAAGAGATTTGGGTTAGACTCAGGTCGATCACACACCACGCCTATGGCCACCACCATTAAACTTTCTAAAGACTTATCTGGCACTAGTGTTGATCAACATCTATATAGAAGTATGATTGGGAGTCTTCTCTACCTCACAGCTAGTAGACCCGATATCGCCTTTAGTGTAGGGGCGTGTGCTAGATTTCAAGCCGATCCTAAGGAATCACACCTCATTGCTGTAAAACGAGTGATTAGATATGTGGCCTGCACCACTGATTATGGCTTGTGGTACCCCTTTGACACCTCAACCATCATTGCGGGGTACTCCGATGCCGATTGGGCCGGAAATATGGATGACAGAAAATCCACTAGCGGTGGCTGCTTTTACATCGGAAATTGCTTAGTTGCTTGGCATAGCAAAAAGCAAAACTCCATCTCCTTGTCCACCGCTGAAGCTGAATATATTGCTGCCGGAAGTTGCTGTGCTCAACTACTTTGGATGAAGCAGATGTTGAAGGATTATGGTCTTAATCAGGATGAAATGACGCTTTTTTGTGACAACACAAGCGCCATTAATATCTCAAAAAATCCGGTTCAACATTCTCGAACCAAGCATATCGACATCCGGCATCACTTTATAAGAGAACTTGTTGAAGAAAAACTGATTAATCTTGAATACATTCAAACTGAGCGGCAATTGGCCGACATCCTTACGAAACCGCTAGATTCCACAAGGTTTGAACACCTTCGGAAGTCTATCGGTGTGTGCTCATTCTAGCAAAATGGACACTCATGTGCTTATAGGTATATCTGAGGAATTAGCCTCATTTTTGTTGGTAATTATTGATATTGTCATGCTCACACTCGTATCAAATTAGCTGGACATCATTTGCTGAAGAGAAAAAAATGTTTAGTGTTGAAAATCCCTCTGGGGGCATTTCCGATGGATCGGACACATTGTCCGATCAATCGGAAATATCGGCAGATCAACAGTCAAATACGCGAGCCCTATTCAGTCGGTTTTCATTTCTTCTCTCTTCCTCTCATTTCTCAGCCCCTTCTGCTAGGGCATCTCCATCCGGACGGTCTAGAGTTCAGCTGCGTCTTCCTGAATCCCCATTTGCAGCTCCAATAGGTCTTTGCATCTCCTCGGTAAGATCCTTCAAGCTGGTGGTTTGATTTTTTTTGGCTATCCGGTTGGTATCTTCTGTCCCTCTCCTCTATCAGATCATCATTCCTAGGGATTTGAATTGTTTTCCGTCCATCTTGGTATCTACATTGGTTGAATCCTCTTTCCAAGCTTGCTACATCATGCCTAAAGACCCAAAAGGCAAGTCCAAAATGGCAGCTGGGCCATCCACCACTGCCAGGACCAAGAAGTTGCAAACTTCTCGACCCTCTCAGGGCTCTCCTCCACCTGCTGCACCTCCTGTTCAGCCTGAGAGTCCAGCCTCTCTCTCTCGGTTTCAATCACGCACCATTATCTATGAGAGAGTGGTCACTGAGTCCTGCGTGGAGCCCTTCGGCATTCCTGCTCTTCTTGCTCAGATTGGGTGGGATCCTGTACTTCGTTTTGGCGGCGTCGCCCATCCCGAGGTGGTCTATACATTTCTATCTAAAATCATCAATCCTGTTGGCAACCCTCCCTCATGTGAGGTTATTGTCGGCGGCCGGGTCGTCCAGGTCACAGCCCACACAATAGCCGCCCTCATTGGTGTTCCCGTGTCCACAGCCCCGCAACCCAATGACAATCTACTTGATACTTCACTTAGGGCTGATTGGACTCGCTACTTATGTCGGGGTCCAAATCCGGAGTGGATCGATGGTAGTGCTCTCCGCGCATCTGAAATGTCTAATAGGTTTCGTGTGCTCCATCAGATCTTCAGCACCAATGTCTATCCCCGCAGTACAAACAAGTCCGACCTTACTGCCAATATGGTCAATCTGTTGTACCACGTCGGTCATGGTACGCGCCTGTGTCTCCCATCCATCATCTTGCATCATATTTTGGACGCCCTGCCACACAACCGCAACACCATTCCGTTCGGGTGGCTCATTACTAGATTAGGGCACGAGTGCGGATTTACAGATATTGTGGTCCACCCCATTCCTCGTCGCACATTCAGGGACCTCAATATCAAGAAGATGACCCTTCCAAAAGAGGATGACGTAGAAGATCGGGATTTCTCGCACACTCCTACACAGGTGTCGGCTGACACCCGCAGCGGGTCTTCTGCTCCATCACCGACTCCTGCCCCAGCTCGTCGCTCAGTCAAGCGGCGCCTACAGTCCGACGCCTCCTCGGCTCCTCCTCCTCCCAGCACGGAGCAGATCTCTGCTCAATTAGATCGCGTGGAGGGTGCCCTTGCCCAGCATGGTGAGCGGCTGTCGCGACTCGAGAGCTTGATGCAGTCTATTCATGCTGCTGTCCAGAGCCTCACCTCAGCTTTATCATGCCGTCGCGATGACGTCTCTGGTCCTGCTCCATAGCGGCCTACCTTTTCAGCTAGGGTTCCTAGAGTTTAGTCGTCGCAGCTATCTTTTTGGAGCGACGTTGATTGTTGTATTGATTGGTGCATCTTTTCATTGACATCTTTTTGGATTGACGGCCGGTTATACTTTTTGGCTATGTTTTTTTTGGATACTTTTTGGATCTTCTGGATGCTCAGTATTTGGATATCTGATGATCATTATGTCTTTCTTGTTATGCTATTATATCTGATGATCATTCTTTTTGGGTATCTTCTGCATATATATACATATTATTGTGCGACATTGCTCATTCCTGGTGGGCTTCTTGCTCTCTTTTGGTTTTTGTATATATATGGGTTGTTGGTCATGATATACATTTCAGGAGGGGAGGTTGGTTGCCTGGGCTATAAGCCCTCTGTGCTTACTGTCATATACTTGTATATCCTTGCATGACCATGTGTGTGTTGGCTTCCTCTCTCGGCTCGATAATGTTTACTTTCCTCCTTGCGTCTATGACATATATGCTGCATTCTCATTTTACTAACCTTTGTCAATCACTGACAAAAAGGGGGAGAACTTATCCCACCAAAAGATCCAGGTTATCTTTTTGTTGATCTTTTGTGTGCAGGGACAAAGGGGGAGTTCATATGAAGCCAAGTTTGTACATTGAGTCTGTACATTTTGTATGTAATGAGTCATGTCTATGTATAAAGTTTTTATTTCTTTTGACATGATGTATTTTGATTTTTGGTGTCTAGGATAAAAGTCTGTGGTATGGACCAAGACTTGCATAGGTTTGGTTTTGTCTGGTAATTGACAAAGGGGGAGATTGTTAATGCAAAGATTTGTCAATTACCATGGTTAGTGTGTCGTTGAGTCCCTGGAAACTGAAGACAGTTTCCCTTGCGGCTGAAGACAGAAGCTTCTCGAAGATCAAGTCAGCCTCTAGCCTTTTCACCCCAAACCTTTGATCCTAAAAAATCTTCTATAGATGGCCCAAGTCCTTTCTAGGCACACCCTTAGCACCATCTATAGCTCACCTTCCATTTAGATCAGCAATGGATAGGTTTTTGGTTGCAGAAAGTTCCTTAAAATTGAAAATATTTCAGTCTGCTCTCTCCGATACATACCCGATCCATCGGAGAATATTCCGATAGATGTCCGATCAATCGGACAATGTGTCCGATCCATCGGAAAATAGTCCAGTTACATTGCAAACTCTCTGGACACTTTTCCGAGCCATCGAAGGTATGTCCGATCCATCGGAAAGAATGTTCCGATCAATCGGACAGTATGTCCGATCAATCGTACATTTGTCCAGTAAACTTTGAAAAACTCTCTGGACTCTTTTACGATCAATCGGAGGTCTGTCCGATCCATCGGACAGGGCTCTCCGATCCATCGGAAATAGGTACGATCCATCGGAAGAATTTCCAGAAAAATTGCATCATCTCTCTGGAAGAAATTCCGATCAATCGGACCACCTATCCGATCAATCGGACAGGGTGTTCCGATCAATCGGAAACAAGTCCGATCAATCGGAGAACCTGTTTTCAAGCAAAATTCAAATTTGACTAAATCTTATGTCCGATCAATCGGAACCTATCGAGCTGACCATTTTCTGACCGTTGAAGGGCATAATCTATTTATAGATCTCGGTTGGATCTTGCAAAAGACACCTTGAGCACCATCTAGGGTTTGAGTGAGCCTTCTTCTTGAGATCCCCTTCTTCCAAACCCTTAGATCTGTTGAGTTCATTCTTCAATCCATGTTGATCTGACCAACATTGATTAAGCATTCAAAGCTTGGATTGAAACATGAACTCAACTCCTCTTTAATGGCATCTTGACCTACCTCTCATAGACATCTGCTTGTCATCAATGCCATTAATGGTGGTTTAGGTAGAAGCTTTCCTCATATAAAAGCCATATCCCAAAATAGCCTCAACCTAACCTCAATCCCTCACCTTGGAAACTACAATGGGTCATCCGGAGCAAGGTTGCTGATCGAGGGAGCTGAAGAAGACGTCTTCCGTACAAGCTGAAGCATCTTCAACAAAGGCATCATCAAGGGACTCAATCAGCTAAGTATCTTTAGTCTTTCGAGTCCAAGAAACCTCCTCGAGTTGAGATTTGGGTTTCAGAGTTTGAAGACCCAAACTCGGTAGAGTCCTTGCGTAGGACAAGTCCTTGAGTAGGACAAGCCCTTGTGTAGGACTAAGTGGTCATGGATTAGTCCTATGGAAGGATGAATCCATGTGTTGAGTCGTAAGTCCTTTTGTAGGCTGTTAAGGTTTATGGTTAACCTCATTTAAAACCATAGTGATAGTGAAATCCGGCCACTCAAGGAGTGAGTGGATCAGCCGGGAGTGGAGTAGGTACATAACCGAACCACTATAAAAATCCCTTGTTGTGTGGTGAATGGATGAACTGATTTACTTCTTTTTCATGGGCTTCTATTATGGTTTGCATATCTGATGTTTGATGAAAGTGCTCTAAGAATATTTTGTGTTGAGAAATTTTAAAAAGTGTCCTATTCACCCCCCCTCTAGGACAAGATAACTTGTTTCTTGCTTCTACAACAGCGGTAATCAAACTTATACCGCATTTTCAATGACCCACCTAATGATTATATAAATTTGATATTTTTCTTTACCATCTCATGATAATGGAGGGACTCATCAAACCTAGCACAAACAATCAAATGACATTTGGGTGATCTTGATGTATGTAATGCCTCGATTTTTGTAGCTCGAGTACAATGCTCTTGCAACGAAACCCCGAGTATTACACTTAAGAAAACCCACACGTGGGTGTGATATCAATATTCTCACCTAGGCAGATTATCATTCATATAAAATCAGAGTAGCATTCATTCGTACAACAGGCATCAAAAGATAAGTAAAGATTACCAAAGCAAAGATATCAAGGCTAATATTAACATCATACAATTTTGGATTTCTCCCAAAGACTTGATTGAAAGATCTTATCCATCGAACATTTTGCATATTCCTGTTACATATGGATATTAGCTTTCTTTTCTTGTATCTTTGGACATTCATTCAAGGGTTATTATCATTTCATATGAGGAATTTTTAAGTAGTCCCCCATTAACAGTGGGACCAGTCACACGAACGATTTGCACTATAAATCTATCAACTGCTACCAATTAACAAGACTCTGGGATCATTTAACTCCTTACATTGCATAGTTGAGGAATCATAGGATCTGCCAGGACACTCAAGTTTTCAATTTGTACATGTGGGGCCCATAGTCCAACAATCCCGATCATTGATCAATGTGGCCCACAACATATGGACTTTACCATCCAAAAGTCTCCAATGGGAATTTTGCATGAAGCCACTTGTTTCATTGGTATTTTACATTGCTCACACACATACACCAAATGGGCACTTTAACCTATGACTTCAGTGTTGAAATGAGCCATGGGTTGGAACCCCACCCTATGACCCTATTTGTCGGTCTACTGCAAATTGTGTTGCGCAGCACGCAAACAACGCCGGTGAACCGAGATCCAATCTCCGGTCTCACCCACAAACGATAAACAGGAAGTAATAATAACTAGAAAAGGAATCACACAAACCAACAATCCACAAGACAGAGATTTACGTGGAAAAACCCCAACAAGGGTAAAAAACCACGGGTGCAAACTTCACTATGAAGAAAAATGAAGTTACAAGCAATGTACTTACCTTCTCCTATGCTCCCATGCACAGAGATGGCCCTTTTGCTAATCTTCTCTCCTTTTTCTCACCTTGGACGTATAAAAGCCCTAATCCCCTTGCCTAATCCCGGTTTACACCCCTTTATATAGTAAACCCCGCAATTAGAACAAAAAATAGGAAACCCGCGTCTTAAGCCCGTGGTCGGTCGGGCGCTCGGACATAACTGGGTCGGGCGCCCGGCCAATACAAAAAACGTCCAGCGACCAAAAGGCATAATACCAGGGTATTATCAGGCGCCCGATCACTTTGACCGTCGGGCTCCTGGCTTCTCACAAAAATAGTCCAGCGGACTGATGCAAAAAAATAGGATGAATATCGGGCGCCCGGTCACTTTGATCGCCGGGCGCCCGGCCGTTCACAAAATGGTCCAACAGCCTACGGCCCAAATTATCTGAATATCGGGCACCCGGTCATCAGACCGTCTGGGCGCCAGACCATTGACTTGTGTGGTTGTCTCCACACTCAACAATCTCCCACTTGGAGACAATCACCACATGATCATTCGTCTTCTACATCTGGAGTGCACGAACTCCCAGTCTTCAAGCCTGAAGACCAACCAAAGCTGAACAGAGCTTCAGCTTCTCTCGTGTGACCGCCTTGGTCAACATATCTGTAGGATTCTCACTTGTATAAATCTTCTCCAAAGCAATCGATCCATCTTCCAGTAACGAACGTATGAAGTGATATCTGATGTCAATATGCTTGGTCCTCGAATGAAATGCTGAATTCTTAGCCAAGTGTATTGCAGTCTGAATGTCACTGTACAGCTTGCAATCTGCTTGCTTCTTCCCCAACTCTTTCATAAAACCTTGCATCCACACCATCTCCTTGCACGCTTCTGTAGCTGCAACATATTCTGCTTCCGTTGTACTGATGGATACTATCTTCTGTAACTGAGAGATCCAACCGACTGCAGCACTACCCAGGGTAAAGACATACCCTGTAGTACTCCTTCTGCTGTCGATATCCCCTGCCAAATCTGAGTCGATGTAGCCTTGTAGCTTGATTTTCGATCCTCCATAACACAGCCCTACATCCACAGTACCTACCAGGTATCTGAGGATCCACTTCACAGCTTCCCAATGTTCCTTCCCGGGATTGTTCATGTACCTGCTAACAACTCTCACTGCTTGAGCAATGTCTGGCCTCGTGCTAACCATAGCATACATGAGGCTCCTTATGGCTGACGCATAAGGGACTTTAGCCATGTAGTCCCGTTCCTCCTGCGTCTTAGCTCCTTGCTCCTTTAAAAACTTGAAGTGGTTGGCTAATGGAGTGCTAACCGGCTTAGCACCTCCCATGCTGAATCGATCAAGTACCTTGGCTATGTACTCTGCCTGTGACAAAATCAGCTTCTTGTTTTTTCTGTCACGCTTTATCCTCATGCCTAGGATTTGTTTTGCAGCTCCTGAATCCTTCATGGCAAACTCTCTAGACAGTTGTCTTTTGAGATCTGAGATGTCCTTCATGCTTGATCCAGCCACAAGCATATCACCAACATACAGAAGAAGGATGATGTACGACGTATCAAACTTCTTCAAGTAACGACAGTGGTCTGCATGACATCTCCTGTACCCGCTTCCCGACATGAAACTGTCGAACTTCTTGTACCACTGCCTTGGGGCCTACTTCAGACCATATAGACTCTTCTTCAGTCTACATACCTTGTTCTCCTTTCCTGGTGCTACGTATCCTGTCGGCTGATGCATATATATTTCTTCTTCAAGGTCTCCATGAAGAAAGGCTGTCTTAACATCTAGCTGCTCTAGATGTAAGTCCTCTATAGCCACTATACTCAAGACCATGCGAATCGTAGACATCTTCACCACAGGTGAAAATATCTCTGTGAAATCGATACCTGCCTTTTGTTGGAACCCTTTCACAACCAGTCTAGCCTTATATCGTTTCGAACCATCGTGCTCCTCCTTCAGTCTATAAACCCACTTGTTATGAAGAGTTTTCTTGCCCTTGGGCAGAGTGACTAGCTCCCACGTATGATTAGACTCAAGAGAGTCCATCTCATCTTCCATTGCTTGCTCCCACTTAACCGGCATATCTAACCGTAACGCCTCTTCAAAACACTCTGGCTCACCATTATCTGTCAGCAGTAGATAATGTAAGGAGGGTGAATATCGGACCTTGGGTCTCCTCTCCCGAGTAGACTTCCTCACAACCGGTGTCTGCGGCTCTACCTCATCATGCTCCTGTGCATGCTCATCCTGTGACACTGTAACACCCATGTCCGGTAACTCTTCCAACTCTACGAATTTCTTCTCATCGGCCTTGTTCTGCTTTTGCTGCATACTGTCCTTATGCATCACCTTTTCATTGAAGACTACGTCCTTGCTTCTGATAATTTTCCGGTTCTCTGCATCCCAAAACCGGTAGCCAAAATTATTCTGCCCGTAGCCTATAAAACGTACACCTTCTGGACTTCGCATCCACCTTGTTTGTGCTCTGCATCAATGTGAACATAAGAGGTGCAACCAAACACTCTGAGATGTGCAAGGTTCACTTCTTTTCCAGTCCATGTTTCTTCTAGTAGCCCACCATCCAATGGTGCTGAGGGACTTCTATTGATGAGATATACGGCAGTATTCACAGCATCTGCCCAAAAGGTCTTCCGCAACCCTGCATGTAGTCTCATGCTTCTAGCGCGCTCAAGGATGGTCCTGTTAATGCGCTCAGCCACACCGTTCTGCTGCGGTGTCCCTGGAATCATTTTCTGATGTTTGATTTCATTTGCTGCACAATACTCCTCAAACCTCTTATCACAATATTCTCCCCCATTATCCGATCTGAGACACTTCACAGTTTTACCGGTCTCATTTTCTACCATAACCTTCCACTTCTTAAATACATCGAATACATCTGATTTGTGTTTTAAGAAGTAGACCCACAGTTTTCTACTAGCATCATCAATAAAAGAAACAAAGTAACGTGAGCCACCAAGAGATGATACCTGTGCCTGTCTCCATACATCAGTGTGTACAAGCTCCAATAGATGCGTCTTTGGAGCGCGTCCTGTCTTCTTGAAGCTAACTCTCTTCTGCTTACCATACATGCAATCCTCGCAGAATTCCAAATCGATTGCCTTCAACCCTGGTAGCTTCCCCTTTGATAATAGCACTTTCATCCCCTTCTCACTCATATGTCCCAACCTCTGATGCCATAACTGCCCGTTCATTCCAGTTGATGCAACTGCGAGGGAACTATACGATCTGGAAGTCACATACAAAGTACCTTCCTTCTTGCCTCGAGATATAACCAAGGCACCTTTTGTGACCTTCCATGCATCGCTCGTGAATGTCGTCACATATTCGGTATCCGCCAACTGCCCCACTGAGATCAGATTCCGTCTCAAACTCGGTACATGTCTGACATCCTTCAGCTTCAAGACCGTTCCGTCTTTCTGACTTAAATGAACGTCTCTCTTGCCAACAATACTACATGGCTAATCATCACCCAGGTAGACTCTTTCAAAGTTACCTGACACATAATCACGAAGAACTTCTTTTGATGAAATGGCATGAAACAAAGCACCTGAGTCTATAACCCAAGACTCATTACGCGCATCAAGAGACAAGATCAACGCTCTGTGTCACTCTCCTCAGATAGATTCACTGAATCCTTCCTACCTTGAGAGCTTCCTTCTTGTTTCTTAAGCGCCCCGCAATCACGCTTCATGTGCCCCTTCTTCCCGCAATGCCAACACCCGTCTTTGTCTTTCGGTCCCTTGGACTTATTCCTCGACTTAGAACGACCGTGTTTATTGCTACCTTTGTTTGAAGATCTTCCTCTTCCTTCAACATTTAGAGCATTTCCTGAATCCCCTGAAGTTCCTGATGTCTTCCTTCTAGATTCTTCGCTTAGAATTAGACCGGCCACATCATCAAATTTCAACTTCGTAGATCCTGAAGAGTTGCTCACGGCAATCACCAAACCATCCCAACTGTCTGGCAAACTGGACAAGATCAATAGCGCCCTGACCTCGTCATCAAAAGTGATGCCAACGGATTCCAATTGGCTCGTAACTGTATTGAACTCGTTTAGATGTTCAGCCATGCCCCCACCATCTGGCATCTTCATGTTGAAAAGTCGTTTCATGAGATGAACCTTGTTGGACGCCGAGGGTTTCTCATACATTGTAGCCAAAGGCTGCATTAATTCTTTTGTGGTCTTTACTTTGGATATGTTTAAGGCGACGCTCTTAGACAAAGAGAGTCGGATCGTTCCTAAAGCCTTCCGATCCATTAAAGCCCATCCATCATCTGTCATCTTCTCTGGTTTCTTCTCTTTTCCTTCTAGAGGAGTGTAGAGGTCCTTCTGATACAGATAATCCTCCATCTGCATCTTCCAGAAGGCAAAGTTTGAACCATCAAACTTCTCAATTCTA
Source organism: Liriodendron chinense (assembly GCA_003013855.2). Lineage (NCBI taxonomy): Eukaryota > Viridiplantae > Streptophyta > Magnoliopsida > Magnoliales > Magnoliaceae > Liriodendron > Liriodendron chinense. The sequence goes on from ML058484.1 coordinate 14,139,876, forward strand.
GTTTTTCCATCTTCCGTCATCGCTCCCAGTTGAACTAAACCAATAGCTCTGATACCAGTTGTTGCGCAGCACGCCAACAACGCCGGTGAACCGAGATCCAATCTCCGGTCTCACCCACAAACGATAAACAGGAAGTAATAATAACTAGAAAAGGAATCACACAAACCAACAATCCACAAGACAGAGATTTACGTGGAAAAACCCCAACAAGGGTAAAAAACCACGAGTGCAAACTTCACTATGAAGAAAAACGAAGTTACAAGCAATGTACTTACTTTCTCCTATGCTCCCATGCACAGAGATGGCCCTTTTTCTAATCTTCTCTCCTTTTTCTCACTTTGGACGTATAGAAGCCCTAATCCCCTTGCATAATCCCGATTTACACCCCTTTATATAGTAAACCCTGCAATTAGAACAAAAAATAGGAAACCCGCGTCTTAAGCCCGCGGCCGGTCGGGCGCCCGGACATAACTGGGTCGGGCGCCCGGACATAAATGGGTCGGGCGCCCGGCCAATACAAAAAACGTCCAGAGACCAAAAGGCATAATACCAGGGTATTATCGGGCGCCCGGTCACTTTGACCGTCGGGCGCCCGGCTTCTCACAAAAACAGTCCAGCGGACTGATGCCAAAAAACAGGATGAATATCGGGCGCCCGGTCACTTTGACCGCCGGGCGCCCGGCCGTTCACAAAACGATCCAGCAGCCTATGGCCCAAATTATCTGAATATCAGGCGCCCGGTCATCAGACCGTCCGGGCGCCCGACCATTGACTTGTGTGGTTGTCTCCACACTCAACAAATTGTGTATGAAATCCAACTTGTCCAAACAAGCCATCTCACTAAGAAAGTCGGATGACAAAAAATAAGCTAATCTAACCATCATATCGACTTGTGTGGTTGTCTCCACACTCAACAAATTGTGTATGAAATCCAACTTGTCCAAATAAGCCATCTAACTAAGAAAGTCGGATGACAAAAAATAAGCTAATCTAACCATCATAACTAGGGGCACATTTTTAGGTGGATTTTTATTGTTTTATATGGTATGGCCCACCTAATGATTATATAGATTTGGTTTTTTATTTTTATTTGTTGGACATCTCATGATCATGGAAGGACTCCTGGCACAAACAATCGAATGACATTTAAGGGCTGTTTGGATTGTGGGCATTTGGATGCTTAAAAGCGGAAATATAGCCCATGAATACCAATGTATAGGGGTGTGAACGCCACCTGCTGGGTGCGAAAAGACACGCGTGGGCTGCACTTAATGGCGGTTGGTTATCGTTTGGGCTTTTTCATCTTTTAAGTTGAATTATCAATAACAACCTTTTTTTCCTCCTTGGTTGTGCAATATTACAGGGATGATGAAGCCACCACTAGCTAATCAAATTTATAGTACTTACAGTTGGCTAGAGGTCATAGAACAACTTTGGATTTGAAAGATCTTAAGATTTATGACTTCGTATGTCTTTCTTGATTTTATTGTGGTTGTAAATTCCTAGGTAAGGGCGTCGGTTACAGAAAACGTAAGGGGTTAGGCATTTTTTTGCCCCCCGTGTTGTGCAGTCTCTACCTTATGCGATTAGTCGATTTTTTGAAACTTTTAGCTCAGCTTTAGTAGTATCACATCCGACCCTACTGCACAAAGATTGGACTCTCTGGGTTGATGAAAGTATAAAAAGAAAACTTAGTAAAGAAAAGTGCAATAATTGTCTCGATCTTTAGAGCATGTGGAGTTAGAATTGGCTTAACTTCAAGAGGCAATAAAAATGGGGAAGTCAGACACTATTTTTATGCAAAAAAGATAATCAGACGTCTCCATTCATATTCCTACTCCCACTTTGGAAAGGTTCGATGATCAACTATTATTTGAGCTGGTTTGAAGGATTGACACCATTAAACTTGGGCAGAACTTTGGTTTTGATACTAACAAATCCATGATCCTGGAATTCAAACACTTATAATCATCACATCCTCGGCAACACACTCTCTAATACCATTTGATATTTTTTTTGGAATGGTCGCTGTGATGTGATTTATATTGATGAAAACATGTGCCTATTGAAAGACCGCTTATAGCCTTATAGGCTGCTCTCATAGCTGTTGTCAGGATAGAATGTTAGAGAGTAGTGCAGGGCCTATGGGAGCATAACTTCCAGAAAAATGATCGCCTGTTAGTTTTTGTCATTTTAAGGCCCTAGTTGTTGCGTGGATAATTCCAAGATTGTGGGGATTATTGCATACGATTGAGATCTGCCATTTTGGCTCATTTTTTAATCGATCATAGCCGATAGTTATATCCAACAAGTGTTGAGGGTCATACTGATTCAATCTGGGTGGACCCCACTACCGGTAGAGTCAATGAGATGTGCCCTGAGTAAGCATATTTGTGTTTACTCTTTGCGGACCATCGGTTGTCTTGGGCCCACCAATCTGGACCATTTGATCATTTTGGGGCCAAGTTATGGGCCCTACCTTGTCAAGACAACTGGGCTTATGGATCCTTCCACCTTATACATTTTCATTTGGCTCAATTTTTGTAAGACTATGGTTAGATCAGTTTAAAACCTTTCGATGAGACAATTTGATCCATCCAGTACCTCCTTTGCGATGGCTCAATGGTCTGCATTATCAAAACTGGTCAAGATGGTGAGTAGATGGCTCTCATACTGGGTGGGGTGTCTGTAGGTGGACCACCATAATCAAAATAATAGGATGCACATTATCTATTGGCAATGAAAATGCGTCATATGTGGACATAATGTGAGGAACCGATGGCGAAAAAGTAAAGACTCCTTATATGAAATGATAATTTTTTCTTTTAAGCATGTCCCTTATGCATACATGCATGAATGGCATTTTTTCACTGACGTTAGATAGAATACATGAAGTGTGCAATGCCAATACCAATGAAAAAGCAACACATGGAACCCACAATGAAAAGTAAATATTTCTTATATGAAATAACCATTTCGTCCTTTTCACCATAAGTCTCACCTTGTGCGGGATTGTGCCCCCTATTGTCGGAAGTTACATGGGCCTCATAGATTCCCCTTACAAATCCACTCTGTCCATCATTTTTACAAGACCACAATCTAACAGGATTTTGAAAATCAAGTAGATGCAAAATTCAGGTAGGCCACACCAAATGAGACAGTGGAAACGAAAAGGTCCAATGTTGAAACCTTCTCGGAGTTGCCCATGATGTTTATATGCCATCCAAATTGTTCATAGGTTTATTACCACTTAGTTAAACTGTACCCACAGATATCATTCTAATACAAAACTTTAAAACTTCTGTGGACCACATAAAATTTTCAATTGTGAGCATTCAGTTCTCTCTTTTTCGTGTGGTATGGCCCACATGAGCTTTAGATATGCCTACTTTTATATTCATGTCCTATTATAGTCTTGCAAAACTGATGGATGGAGTGGATTTGTCACAAGCATATCTGTGGGCCCCACACAGTTTCCAACAACAGGGGCACGAGGCAAACCAGCTTGCGCTTGTACATACGCACATGGCAGTTTTTCATTAGCAATGGAGCATGTAATTTGAATAGATATTTTTACCAAAATGGCCCCAACATGTGGTCTTTTCACATTTTTTACCCCCCTTTACAAAGAATCTTTAAGCATTCTAACCACTTTTTGGATAATCAGTGGATGAAAATGCCCTTACTTGAAACCCAGTGCTCGTACAGACCTTTGAGTGCGGGAGAAGCTTCATTGCTTCGATTTCAAGGCATGTTGTGACCACCACTTGGTGATTGGCCCACTGTAAAGTAGATCTAATTTATTCATCTTCATTGTGGCCCACCATTTCTTTAGGAAGCGATAACTTTGATACGAGCTTTATGTGGCCCACAAGACCCGACAAATGATAACGGTGGTCGTTCATTACCAACTATTTCCTTGTGGTGTGTGATCCACATGATCAGTGAATGTGGGGTCATTCTTTGAACTATGGCCTTTCATCAAATTTCGACTTCAATGGATGAAATGGATTCAAGAAATACCCCACAATAGGCCTTAGAAATGTCATCCGAAGACACTTTATGTAGGGTTGGAGGCCATTCGAGGACCCGTTGTTGTTTTGTTGGGACTCTTCTTCTTCCTTTTTGAATAATTCTTCTGTGGGACCCACCATTACCCCCTTCGATTTCATTTTTTGGCGTACAGTCACTGCCATCAACTTCTCTGGTGTACAAGCACTCCCAACAACTTCTTTAACCCTAAAAACAAGTGTTGTTTTTGCTCCGACAATCACATTTTGAATGAATTTTTTATTTTACTGTTTGCAAAATAGCATTTTCTTAGAGATGGAAACCACTTTTGGTTGTGGGTAAAGAGGGATGGTCGTGAGGAGAAGTAATTGTCATGAAGAGAAGTGATTGTCGGAAGGGTATTTGAGGTGGAGAGAGATGGTTGTGGTTGTCATGTGGGAGACAATGAAAGAGATATAATTTGAATTTTATAATTTATTTCCTTGGTTGAACAATTATGTAAACATCGACCCTTAACACATGTCAACCACGGTCGAGGTTGTCACGTGTTAAGGGTCTGAGTTGCCATGTGGTAAGGGTTGAGGTTGTCATGTGTTAAGGGTCGGAGTCATGGTTGTCATGTGTTAAGGGTTTGGGTTGCGATGTGTTAAAGGTTTAGGTTTTCATGTATTAAGGGTTGTGGTTATTAAATGTTAAGAGTTGTGGGGCCCACTGTGGGGTATGTGTCGAATCCACTCCATCCATTAGATTCATAATTTAATTTAATGTCATGGGCCAAAGAATGAGCTACATCCAAGGATAAAGTAGACCCCACCATAAGGAAACAATTGGGAATGAACAACCACAATTATCGGTTGTTGTGGGCCATAGAGAGCTCGTATCCACCTGAAATTAGTGTCTTTTAGCCAAAATGGTAGCCGACAAAGAGAATAAACAGATTAGATCTCTCTTCAAGTGGATCCAATGACCACGTGATAGCTAATAGATACATTGGGATTGGGGCTACAAAGTTTCACCCGCAAGCAAAAGCAAGTACATGGGCAACTCATAAAGGCAAGGGCATTTTGGTCCTATAAAAAGTAAAAAAGATATTAAGGGCTAAATAAAAAAGTAAATGAAAAGAGACTATTTTTTGGTAATGGACATACCTTGATGCCATTTTAGTAAAAATTTAAAAGCTTGAAGTAAGAGCCCACTTGGTTACAACGGAATGAAGGATGTGGTTGGGACATTGACTGTAAGACCCACCTCAATGTATGCATTATATACAACGTTCATCTATTTTTCCAGCTTATTTTAGGGCATTGTGCAAAAAATTAGGGCATGATATAAAAAATGAAGCTGATCAAAATTTGAAGTGGACCACACCATAAGAAATAATGGTCATTGAACGTCACCATTAAAAACTTCATAGGGTCCACTGTAATATTTAGTTACCATCCAACCTGTTGTTAAGGTCACACAAACTTAGATGAAAGGAAAAAAATATCATATTGGTCAATAACCATTGTTTCATGTGGTATGGTCCACTTGAATTTTGTTTTCTTTCATTTTTTAGAATGTCCTAAAATAAGTAGGAAAAAACATATGGAAAGTGTGGATATATAATGCATACATCAAGGTGGGCCCTGCAGTCAAGATCCCACCCACATTGCTTGATCTGGGTGGTAGCAAAGCGGTGCTCTAAAAATGAGAGTAAATTAGGTGCACCGTAACTTCACTTAAGACAATGCGTCCATTACTGTGAGGCCCACCTTGATACACGTATTCTGTGTTGACGCCATCCATCCATTTTTCCAGGTCATTTTAAGGCATTAGCCCAAAAGTGAAGCCGATCCATATCTAAATCTCAGGTAGACCATACAGTAGGAAATACTGGTGATTGAACGACCTACCATTGAAAACTTTTAGGGCCCACTGTAATTTTTATTTGCCATCCAACATGTTCATAAGATGACACAAAACTAGATGAAGGAAAAAAAAAAAAAGCAAAAACAAATATCAGCTTTGTTGTGGGTAAATTCGAGCTGACCTCAGGTCACGAGAAAAGCCCATAGTTCCACGAGCCTAGGTACAAGTCCTTAACCTCATGCCCCAATGTTGGATGTTAAATGACCAACCATGATAGGAAAAAGAGCCGAAGGCAAGAACGGAGGCCGACCCGAGACCACCAGGCTGTGGACAAGAACTGAGGCCGACTTGAGACCACTAGGCCGAGGACCAGAATCGAGGTTACAACAGGTCGACCTAAGACCTCCAGGACGACCTGAGGTCACTAACACAAGACAACCTGTCCTAGAAGGACCGGTCCGAGGACAGCTTGCCCAAAGACGACCTGAGGTCACTCACACAGGACAACGTACGAAGTGATGAGCTTGGGTGACAAGCTCCATCAACCGAGCATTAAAGATAAGCTTGGCCATTAAGGAGAAACAACTCCAATTTGAAATATCTCAAAGTCAGGGAGCTCGGCCAATGAACTCCCCCCTAGGCCGACCTGTCCCACGACCATCATAAAGGTGCGCGATAGATCAAGGACAAGCTCGAATAAGCCGAACACGTCTCCAGGAGTTACGGGCGTGACCCACGCCGCCAGGAATCACGCCGGTCATTACGGGCACAATGCTCACGTTCAATGCCCTCTACAACTCTCTGATTATCCTATAAATAGGAGACACTCCTGCAAGCCAAGGTATGGACAATCTCCCCAAGCACTCTGCCTCTACGCTCCTCAAACCTTTAGCCTGACTTAAGCATCAGAGGGCTAATGACTGGAACCCCATCCACCCCCCTTAGCCTTCTTTGGTGATTTGCAGGGCACAGGAGATCTTCCAATCCAGATATAGTCTGCTTATATCAGGAGATCTGAGGTAGCAATTCGGGCAACGGTGGAGATCATGTCATCTCATCTGTTAACCATTTTTCAACAATAACATATTAGCGCTGCTGTGGGAACTGACAAAGCTGTGTTTTCATAATTTCTGAGCTCATCACACGATTCTAGCTCTTCCTCTCCCTACCTAATGGCAAAGAAGAGAGGGAAGGTGCTGCAGTTGAGCCCTCCCACAAGACTTTGTCCAGAGAAGAGTAGGCTCTGCAACCGCCTTCTCTACCTAACTAGTCTCCTTTTCAGCCGCCCTCGCAGGCCACAAATCAGCAAAAGTCACGAAATCAAAAGGGCATAATTGGTTCCCTCGAAGAAAAGCTCGGTGTCCTAGCTGAGCAAGTGCACCACCTTACAAATCTTATAGAGGGGCTAAAGAAAGAGCTTGGTGGACCAATGTAGGAAGACCTGTTCAGGAAGATATGCTCAAGAAGACCTGCCTAGGAAGACCTGTTTAAGAAGACCTACTCAGGAAGACCTACTGGTAAATATAACGACTAAAACCCAAGCTACTCATAAAACTAATTTGTAACGAAAAAAACATATCTTAAGCTTTAATCTATTGTTCATCTTTCATCTAATTTCTTCTTCTTAGCTAAAAGCTAATTCATGAGATTCAGAGTCTTAGCTTCTACCACACTAAGTCATTTTCAATGATCACGAACCAACTTTAATAATTTCTTCATTCTGTTAGTCTCAAGCGGGTTAAGTATCTTGTGATGATAAAAAATCGTCTCTTCAATTTTCTTCAATCCATTTTCCGTCTATAATCGCTTTTTAATCTCATTATTATAGACTTTCTCAAGTTTATTAAGCCTTCATTCCATCACTACCATATCAGTATGGATGGTCTCCTCCTCTACTTCTGATTGCTCGAATCTCCGAATCCGATAGGTATGAAATGCTTTCTCATGAGCTCTAATAAAAAATTACACAAAAGTAAAATTCATAGCATGTGATGGTGAAATTGCCTTCTTCAAAATTTTATTACACCATTTAAGCTTTTCAACCACCTCTTGAGAACTAACTATATGCTTGGATTACATATCTGAATCCAATGCAGATCTGACCTCATCTTTAGCAGTAGAGATTTCTTTAGCTATCTCTATGAGCTCCTCCATACACTCCTTGTCAGGATCTTAGGAGACTTCATTCATTGCTTTGAAATCTCATTTGTAGAATTCATAATGGACCTGTTTGGCCATCGTTTTATCCACGTGTCTCGAGTATAGAAAACATGAATAATAATAATAATGGGCGAATGGAAGAAGAAGATGAGGGAAGATAAGAATTGAAAATTGCATGAAAATAACAGGAAGTAAGGAGCGGAAAAGACAGGATGCCATTGTACAAACTGAGAAATGAGATTATTGAAATGAAATTTATAAGAAAAGAGGTGCTTGGTCAAGCATGGTGCCTGCTCACAAATATTGCTCAACCAAATAGTTATCATATCATCAGTCTCTGAATCTCCCATATCATGCGCGCGATTCTAATTTTTAGATCATTCCACCCCGCACGTGCGGGGGAGTGTTGGAGTGTAAAAGTTCTTGATGTACATTGATATGTCATCCTCTAACCACTCGAGCTTTTAGAACAATTGGTTGTTTAACAAGTATTACCCATAAGTCTCCCAAGATAGCTTTAACTAGTCAATATATTGGCCCATGTCAGCAATCTTGTTGCCTCTCATTCTTCACCTTTACAAATATGTTGTCATTATTTGTGATAAAATGTACCACATTCTTCCTCCCAACCTCCTTCATCATATTCATCAGTCATAGATATAACTTAAGTTTTTATCTTATTCGACACATCAATGTTCTTTATAATATGATCCTCCCCCTAAAGTAGAACATAAAATTTATAATGGACATCCACGTTAGCCCCATTTATCCGTCATAAATTAGTATGACCTATATGTTGAGGTGTGGAGCCAATCACACCAGTAAGCCAACCAGGAGGTGGTCGGGCGCCCGACGGTTAGTGGACCGGGCGCCCGATATTCGGGTGTTTTTTCTCCTTAAGTTGCTAGACGTATTTCGTAGTGGGTGGGCGCCCGACCGTGCGCAAACTGTTTCGCGGGGTTTCCTTATTTGAGTCTAATTTCTGAGTCTTGTTATATATATGGGTGTAATCCAATATGAGGGTGTGTCATTAGGTTTTCTATACTTCCAAGGTAAGAAAGTGAGAAGGAGTTAGCAAAAAGGGCCATCTTTATGCATGGAAGCATCGAAGAAGGTAAGTATATTGCTTATAACTTCGTTTTCTTCATAGTGGAAGTTTGCACCCGTGGTTTTTTACCCTTGTTGGAGTTTTTCCACGTAAATTATGTCTTGTGGATTGTTGGTTTGTTTCAATATCACTTCTAGTTATTATTTCTTCTTGTTTATCATTTGTGAGTGAGACCGGAGATAGGATCTCGGTTCACCGGCGTTGTTAGCATGCTGCGCAACAACTGGTATCAGAGCTATTGGTTTAGTTCAAGTGGGAGCGATGACGAAATAAGAGAAGACATGAATTGAGAAGTTTGATTGTTCAAACTTTACCTTCTGGAAGATGGAGATGGAGGATTAACTATATCAGAATGACCTCTATATTTCTCTAGAAGAAAAAGAGAAGAAACCAGAGAAAATGACAGATGATGAATTAGCTTTAGTGGATCGGAAGGCTTTAGAAACGATCTGAATCTCTTTGTCTAAGAGCGTCGCCTTCAATATATCCAAGGTAAAGATCATAAAAGAATTAATGCAAGCTCTAGCTACGATGTATGAGAAACCCTTGGTGTCCAACAAGGTTCATCTCATGAAACGGCTATTCAACATGAAGATGTCAGATGGTGGGAGCGTGGCTGAACATCTAAACGAGTTCAATACAGTTACGAGCCAATTGAAATCCGTTGGCATCACTTTTGATGATGAGGTCAGGGTTTTATTGATCTTGTCCAGTTTGCCAGACAGTTGGGATGGTTTGGTGATTGCCGTGAGCAATTCCTTAGGGTCTATGAAGTTGAAATTCGATGATGTGGTTGGTCTAATTCTTAGCGAAGAATCTAGAAGGAAGGCATCGGGAGTTTCAAGGGATTCAGGGAATGCTCTAAACATTAAAGGAATAGGAAGATCGCTGAACAAGGGAGACAATAAACACGGGCGTTCTAAGTCAAAGAAGAAGTCCAAGGGACCGAAAGACAAGGACGGGTGTTGGCATTGGGGAAAGAAGGGGCACATGAAGCGTAATTGCAGAGTGCTTAACAAATAAGAAAGAAGCTCTCAAGGTGGGAAGGATTCAGCGAATCTATCTGAGGAGAGTGACACAAAGGTGTTGATCTTGTCTCTTGATGTGCGGAATGAGTCTTGAGTTATAAACTCGGGTGCTTCGTTTTATGCCACTTTGTGTAAGGAAGTTCTGCGTGATTATGTGTCAAGTGACTTTAAGAGAGTTTACCTGGGTGATGATGAGCCGTGCAGTATTGTTGGAAAGGGAGACGTCAATATAAGTTAGAAAGACGGAACGGTTTTAAAATTGAAGGATGTTAGACATGTAACGAGTTTGAGACGAAATTTGATCTCAGTGGGGCAGTTGGCCGATACCGGATATATCAGTCCATACGTTCGTTACTGGAAGATTGATTGATTATTCTGGGGAAATCCATACAAGTGAGAACCCGGCGGATATGTTGACCAAGGCGGTCATACAGGAGAAGCTGAAGCTCTGCTCAACTTTGATTGGTCTTTAGGCTTGAAGACGGGGAGGTGGTGCACTCCGGATGTAGAAGAAGAAGGATTATGGTGATGTGTCTCCAAGTAGGAGATTGTTGAGGTGTGGAGCCAATCACACCAGTGAGCCAACCATGAGGTGGTCAGGCGCCCGATGGTCAATGGACCGGGCGCCCAAGGCTCAGGGGGTGCCCGATCAAGCCTGACCGAGCGCCCGATATTCGGGTGTTTTTTCTCCTTTAGTTGTTGGACATATTTCTTAGTGGGCGGGCGCCCGACCATGCCTAACCAAGCGCCCGACCGTGCGCAAACTGTTTCGCGGGGTTTCCTTATTTGAGTCTAATTTTCGGGTCTTGTTATATATATGGGTGTAATTCGGGATTAGGGTATGTCATTAGGTTTTCTTTATGTCCAAGGTGAGAAAGTGAGAAGGGGTTCGCAAAAAGGGCCATCTCTGTGCATGGGAGCATCGGAGAAGGTAAGCGTATTGCTTGTAACTTCGTTTTCTTTATAGTGGAAGTTTGCACCCGTGGTTTTTTAGCCCTTGTTGGGGTTTTTCTACGTAAATTATGTCTTGTAGATTGTTGGTTTGTTTCAATATCGCTTCTAGTTATTATTTCTTCCTGTTTATCGTTTGTGGGTGAGACCGGAGATTGGATCTCAATTCACCGATGTCGTTGGCGTACTACGCAACACTATAAGTCTCCCATGACGGCCTAAACTCATAAATATATTGGCACATATCAGCAACCTCGTCCTTTAAGTAGTGCCACATAATCTCATATGGCATAAGTAGCATCACACCCTTACCCCCATGTTATACTTTAGTGATCACATTCTTAAAGTGCAGGCTCGCTACTAAATTAGTTATCATGCGGTTATAAATAATAATAAAAATGCCATGAACTTTCCTACTATCTTTCTCACATCCCCTTCACTTTACAAATCATTTTATATCCTGCCATATTATGCTTGATAGAGAGAAATGATCCATGCTCATAATCATTATCTTCTTTATATGTATTCTAAGCTAGGCATGATCGTTATACATGCTCCAGCTTAAGAGAGAGTGTGGAAGTATATGTAATTTTTTTGTATGTGTGTATGTCTGTAGTATACTCTTATGGGGCATTGTAACTTTTCTTCAAAAATCATATATGTGTGTGAGCTAGTCATTCGGCTAAGCCCAATACAACTCTTGTTGACCTAACCGTCTCTCCCTTTATCCCCTTTCTCTCTCGTCTCTCCCTTTATCCCCTTTCTCTCTTTCCCTTCTTCTACAAATTTCATCTGCATCACATTTCTACTTGGTTATTTTCTTTTATCAAACTCACGAATACGTCATATTTCATTTGCATAACATTTCTCCAATTTCTCTCTTCCCCTCTTACAAGTGCGGATCTAATCACATCTTTAGCAGTAGAGATTTCTTTAGTTATCTCTTTGAGCTCCTTCATACTAACTTTTTCCTCATCAGGATTATAGTAGAATTCATTCATTGCATCAAATTTTCGTTTGTAAAATTTGTATTCAACCTGTTCAGCCATCTTTTTATCCTCGTGTCTCGAGCATACGAAACATGAATAATAAAGAGGGTTGATTGGAGGAGGAAGAGGAGTGAAGCTAAGAATTGAAAATTGCATGAAAATAACAGGAAGTAGGGAACGAAGAGATGGTATGCCATTTTGCTAACTAAGATATGAGATTATTAAAATAAAATTTGTGAAAAAATAAGTACTCAATCGATCACCAAACTCGCGTGCAAATATTGTGCAAGCAAATAGTTATCATATCATTATACTCTCTGAATCTTCCATATTGTAACACCTTGGCCATTCAATATTGGGTACTGGATGTCGTTGGGTGTTACTAGTGAAATTCGGTTAAAATAAGAAGCCTTGCGTGCCTCTGTGTGTGTAAACACAAAACCCTAGGGATTGTAATCCAAAACTTAAACCTAAGAGCCTATAGCTCAATTGAACCCCATACCCTAACTAGTCGCACCATACCATAGTACCCACGAGACCCGGATCATTTGACTCCCAATTTGTTAGACCCCTAGAGTGCAAATAGAGATCGTCAACACCCCCTAGTAATGAACGAGATGCTCAGAATAAGTGAATGGTCAACAAAACACATAGGGTAAACCCTTAGGACCTTGAGAATAGTGAATTAGGTCAATTCAGGCTCCGTCAAATCAACCAACTAGAGTAACACCAAAAATAGGACAGCATTTGCTAGTCCCTGTCGGTCCAACCGCCGCTATCGTCGGTCCGACCAACAACCTACAGATTTCAATAACACTTATAATAATTGAATTTCCAAATGGGGGTATAAATAGGGCTTTTGCCCCTTTCTTTCATTTCCTAGGTTTGGAAAATGGAGAGATGGGGTGAGAGAGAGAGAGAGAGAGAGGGTGAGCTTGAGAGATCAAGTGCGGTCGCCGCATCGAGTCATTCTTCACCAAATTCGGGTCGTGCAACTATCCTACATCTTCCCACAACCGTAGAATCCTTTAATTAGCCAGGTAGGAGCTCTTCCCGTCGTGCATGCATGTCATTCCTCAATTCTTAGTAATATTGAGGTGATTAGGGTAAAAAAAACCTCTCTTTTTCATTCAAATTTTAGGGTTTTTTAATGTTAGGGTTGTTTGTGCTAGGGTTTGTGGTCCCCACAAGTGATTGGTGGTGGCCCATCCTCGTCTATATGTCGTATTGGAGTGCGACTTTGTGTGGGTGTCGATTGTGCACTGGTTTCGGGCCTCGATTTGTCGAATCGAGTTGAGAGTTTTTCAAATTGAGATAGGTAAAACCCCTAAACTCTTGTTGAAAGTTTAATTAAGTTAGAATCGAGGTAATTAACGTCAAGTTGCCGTTGATTTAGGGTTTAGAGTTTTCTCTTAAATTTTCTTTGCCTGTGCCGCGTCGAAGCCAAAAGATTTCGATCCTAAGATGAAAATCTCCCCTTCAAGCTTCCCTACAATATTTTTTGTCTTGCAATAGTGGTAGACATCCCCAAGTGCAGAGTTGCGATGCAATAATAATTCAATAAGACCGAGATCACCCACGGAGATTATGTATAAGCACAAATTTTAAACACTCTGAATATAAGCTAAACTAGAAAGCGATGAGAAATCTGAATCCTGAGTTTTATTTCAATGAAAATTAAGTAAAGGAAACAAGTGATAAAAATGAACTAAGGCACAAAGGACCCACTTATAATTAATTCATAATGCTAAGTTCATCAATTTAAGTTTATAATGCAATTAGAATCGAGGTCTTATTCTATTAAATTGGAAGATCGAATCACTTAAATCATAATTCAAAAGGCAATAAGTATATGAACTTCAAGTGATCGGTTCTAATTGAAGATTAAACTACTTAATGAGTAAAAAGCACAATGCACTCACCATACTTAGAAGTCACGTTGAATCTAAGGTTTTTATAGATTAATACTTCCATAAACCCTAATGATCAATCTCAAATAATTAAAAGCATTCGAAGTAACTACAATTAACAATGAATCTAACGATTAAAGTAAAACTATCACTTTTATTCAAACCAATAAAGTAGAATTCACATTTAAAACAAAGTACTTGAATCAAATAAAATTAAACATTATAAAATAACTACAAGAACCGAAGGTTTGAAAGAACATAAAAATAAACTAGAATTGAAGGTTTGAAGAAGAAGAAGAACGGCTTTCTAGAAGATTTGTCATCACTCGGTCTCTCCCAAGCCCTAATTCGTACTTAGAATAGCGTAAAACATCCTTTTAAATAGCAAAATTCCACACTAACTTCGAACTGACTTTAAATTTCTACACTCGTGCGAACCGTCAATCAGTTGGTGCAGCGCTCAAAATGCATCGAGGGTGTCCTCGAGCTTTACTATCTCTCTCCAATTGATGTGTACTTGAGTTCTAACTTGCATATGAGTTTCGATACTTGAATTCCTTTGATCTTTGGGTCTTCAAGTCTTCATATTCATGTACCAAATCTTCAAATCCTCAACTTGAATTCTCTTAGGCTTTAAATCATTGTTTTTAACTCATATTTTCAAATTACCTCACATGTAGAAAACATGCTTAATTAGATCACTTAACCTTTCAAATGTCTAGGAAAGCAATGCGCAATTGAGCTTAAATATGCAATATTTAAGTCTCAACAGATCTTAATACTTGATTTATAATGTTTAGTAATCCGTAAATTATGCGATAACCCTTATCATCTATCTCACATGTGCTAGATTAAGGATAATTTTTTAGAATCTATAACATGTTTAGAATCCTTTATATGATCACATATCTTGCCTGATCCTTGCATAGGTTAAATCACACACGCACACTGCCTAACATGCTTAAATACTTAAATGTGATGCACGCCCCTTAGATTAAACATGAATACGTAGTATAACATGCTTTAATATAACCCATATGTATTATGTATTGAAATGTTTAGACTTATGTATGTCAAACTATAACTGTATGTATGAGATACATATCTGCTTCGGTACCTCAAACTATTGGTCGCCTTATATTTGGATAAAATGAAATTTAGTTAAGACCCGCCATCCATTTATATCAACGTGCCTTGTTGGCTTTTTTATGTGGAATCTCGTTGTTTGTTGCAACTGTGTATGAATTTAGATGGCATTGGATCAAGGTTGGCCACTAGTTATAAAGGCTATATTTAAATGGGTTGTTTACAAAATGGATTAATAAAAGTTAAATTAATCATGCATCCATCGCATTCGGCGTCATCGGGTGGCTAATCCAAATGTTGTGGACGTTGTGTACCTTGAGTACTTTGGCGGGCTCTTAAACCACTACTAAATGCTTTTTATTGGTGTTGTCTAATGGGTAATTAGATATCGTGGACGTTATGTACCTTGAGTACTTTGATGGGCATCTAGACCATTGTCAATTCATTTTTATTTATGGGAACGAGTTCACTATTTGAAAGACCTAGTCTCTCACAATGAGCTGGATTAGCTTTTTGAAAGGTCCAGTCTCACGTTATCAGGGGAACAAGGTGACTATTTGAAAGCCTCAGTCTCATGCATTGGTCTAATTAGATATGCATCCACGGTCGAAGAACATGTGTATGGATTTCACACATCTAAATAAGATGCACACTGTAAACTGTGTTTATTATAAATGCTTTCCTCTTTGAAATTATACTTGATTGATATGTCATTGTGAATCTTAAAGGGATTTTCACTAAGTTGGCCACTAATGATTTGAATTCAAATATCGTGTAGCTAATGTAGGTAGATGGGAGTCTAGAGTGAGGACGCTCGAGTTGGAGCCCAGCACATAATCAGATGATGAAGTGTAACAGCAGTAGCTTAGTTGGGTTATAAGAGCTCAAGCTATTTAGATTTTGTTTTAGGACTTTTCCATAATATTGATATCTCGTAGATTATTTATTTTTTGTTTGTGACAGTTCCTCTGGGCACCTTTTAGATTTGTACAATTTTGGGTACTTGCCCATTTGCTTTATAGTTAGTTATTCATGCTTATCTCTGATTTTTTGTTGTTTGGATGCATGCTACTCTGATCTATTTTGCGTGTGAAATGAATGTAACTTGACTTATGAATGTATGGGAAATACACCCACGTGCAATTCTTCCAGTTAACAGTTGGGTTTTCCCCGCTAAGGCACCGTACTCAAGTGGCAAAAATTGGGGCGTTACACATATCGTGCGCACGATTCCAATTTTTATATCATTCCACTTCGCATGTGCGGGGGAGTGTTGGAGTGTTGAAGTTCTTAATATACATTGATATGTCATCCTCCAACCACTTAAGCTTTTAGAGCAATTGGTTGGTTAACAACTATGACCCATAAGTCTCCCAGGACAACTTCAACTCGTCAATATATTGGCGCATGTCAACAACCTCATTGCCTCTCCTTCCACACTATTACAAATGCGCTCTCATTATTTATAACAAATGTACCACATTCTTCCTTTCGACCTCCTTCATCATATTCATTAGTCATAAATATAACTTGAGTTTTTATCTCATTTGACGCATCAATGTACTTTATAATACGGTCCTCCCCCTATAGTAGACCATAGAATTTATGATGGACATCCATATTAGTCTCAATCACCCATCATAAATCAAAATGACCCATAAGTCTCCCGTGATGGACTAAACTCATTCATATATTGGCGCATATCAACGACCTCGTCATTTAAGTAATATCACATAATCTCGTATGTCATAGGCAGCAGCACACCCTTGCCCCCATGTTGTACTTTAGTGATCACATTCTTAAAGTGTAGGCTCGCTGTTAAATTATTTAGCACATGGTCACAAATATATAAATAAAATTGCCACAAACTTTCCTACTCTCTTTCTCACATCCCCTTCATTTCACAAATCATTCTATATCCCGTCATGTTGTGTTTGAGGGAGAGCAATGATTCGTGCTCATAATTATTATCTTCTTTGTATGTATTCCAAGCTAAGTATAATTGTTATGCATGCTTCAGCCTGAGAGAAAGTGTGAAATTATATGTAATTTTTTGTGTGTGCACGTATTTCTGTAGTGTGCTCTTGTGGAGCATTGTAATTTTTTTTTTAAATAATATATACAAATGTGTATGTGAGCTACTCATTTGGCTAAGCCAACACAACTCTTGTTGCACTAGTCGTCTCTCCCTCTCTCCATTTTCTCTCTTCTCCTCCTTTTATAGATTTCATCTGCATCACATTTTTGCTTGGGTTTTTATATTTTTTTTATCAAACTCATAAATATGTTAGACTTGTATCTTTCTACTCAAGAAAATGGACATTCCATTATTGAAAACCTAATCACATTAAACATTATTAAACCGTACATTATTGAAAATATAAAACCTAAGCTGCTCATAAAATTGTTTGATGAAAAAGTATGGTTAACATAACGACCAAAACCTTAGCTGCTTATAAAGTTGACCAAAACACATCTGGAGCTTTTATCTACTGTCCGATTTTTACCAAGTTTGTAATGATGAAAACATATCTCAAGCTTTAATTTATTATTTATCTTTCATATAATTTCTTTTTCTTAGCCAAGAGTTAATTCTCGAGCTTCAGAATCTTGGCTTTTACCACACTACGTCATTTCCAATTATTACGAACCAACTTTACTAGTTTCTTCATTCTATTAGTCTCAAGCAGCTTCAGTTTCTTATGATAATCATAAATCACTTCTTCTATCTTCTTCAGTCTATTTTCTATCTGCAAGCATTTGTTAATCTCGTTATTGTAGACCTGCTTAAGTTTACGAAGCCTTTCTTCTATCACTATCATCTCAGTACGAATCGTCTCCTCATCTACCTCCGATTGCTTGAATCTCCAAATCTGAGAGGTATGAAATGCGTTCTAATGAACTCTAATAAAAAAATTGCACAAAAGTAAAATTCATAGTAAGTGATGGTGAAATTGCCTTCTTCATAGTTCCATTAGACCATTTAAGCTTTTTGACCCTCTTTTGAGAGCTTAACTCCATGCTTGAATTTCATATCTAAATCCAATGCGGATCTGACCATATCTTTAACACTAAAGATTTCTTTAGTTATTTCTCTGAGTTCCTCCATATTAACTTGCTCATCATATCTCAAGCATAGGAAACGTGGATAATAAGGATGATCGAATGGAAAATGAAGAGAAGGGAATATGAGAATTGAAAATTGAAAGGAAATAACAGGAAGTAAGGAACAAAAGAGATGAGATGCCATTTTGTAAACTGATATATAATATTATTAAAATGAAATTTATAAGAAAAGTGGTGCTCAGTTGAGCACCGTACTCGTACACAAATATTGCGCTGGAAAACAGTTATCATATCATTATAGTCTCTGAATCTTCCATATTAGGCATGCAATTTCAGTTTTTAGATCATTCCATCCCGCACGTGCAGGGGAGTATTAGAGTGTTAAAGTCCCTTGATATACATTGATATGCCATACTCTAACGGCTCGAGCTTTTAAAGCAATTGGTTATTTAACAAGTATAACCCATAAGTCTCCCAAGACATCCTCAACTTGTCAATATATTGGTGCATGTCAGCAACTTCGTTGCCTCTCCTTCTCCACCTTTACAAATGTGCTCTCATTATCCGTGACAAAATGTACCACATTCTTCCTCTTAACCTCTTTCATGACATTCATCAGTCATATATATAACTTAAGCTTTTATCTCATTTGACACATCAATGTACATTAAGATGATCCTCCCCCTACGGTAAACTGTAAAAATTATGATGGACATCCACGTTAGTATCATTAACCCGTCAAAAAATCAATATGTCACATAAGTCTCCCATGACAGCCTAAATTCATCAATATATCGGCACATATCAGCAACCTCATTATTAAGTACTACCATATAATCGCATATGGCATAGGTGACATCATGCCCTTGCCCCTATGTTGTACTTTAGTGATTACATTTTTAAAGTGTAGGCTCGCTACTAAATTAGTTGGCATGTGATCATAAAAAAAATTCCACGAACTTCACTACTCCCTTTCTCACATCCCCTTCACTCCACAAATCATTTTATATCTTTCCATGTTGTGTTTGAGATGAGCAATAATTCATGTTCATAATCACTATCTTTTTTGTATGTATTTCAAGCTGAGCATGATCGTTATACATGCTCTAGCCTGAGAGTGTGTGAAAGTATATATAACTTTTTTATGCCTGTACGTCTATAGTATGCTCATGTGGAGCATTGTAACTTTTCTTTAGAAATAATATATATAAATGTGTGTGTGAGCTGGTCATTTGGTTAAGCCCAACATAACTCTTATTGCCCTAGCCATCTCTCCTTCTCTCTCCTTTCTCTCTTCCCCTCCTACAGATTTCATTTGCATTCATTTCGATTTGTTTTTTTCTTTTTGTTTTTTTTCAAACTTACAAATATGTTAAACTAGTATCCTTCTATTCAAGAAAATGTACACTCTATTATTGGAAACCTAATCCCATTAAAACTTATTAAACCACACATTATTGAAAATATAAAACTTAAGTTGCTCATAAAGTTGTTTAATGAAAAAAGTGTACTAAACGTAATGATCAAAATCGAAGCTACTCATAACATTGACCATAACATATCTAAAGCTTTTTTATGTTGTCTATTATTAACCAAGTTTGTGACAACAAAAACGTATCTCAATCTTTAATCTACGGTTTATCGTTCATTTAATTTATTCTTTTTAGTTAAAAGCTAATTCTCAAGTTTCAAAATCTTAGCTTCTACCACACTAAGTCGTTTTCAATAATCACAAACCAACACTATTAGTTTCTTCATTCCACTAGTCTCAAGCAACTTTAGTTTCTTGTAATGATTATAAATCGCCTCTTCTATCTTCTCAATCAATTTTCATCTACAAGTACTTCTTTATATCGTTATTATAGACCTTCTCAAATTTATAAAACCTGCCTTCCATCACTACCATCTCCATAAGAATAGTCTCCTCCTCTGCCTTCGATTGCTTAGATTTCCAAATCCAATAGGCATAAAACATTTTCTCGTGAACTCTAATAAAAGCTACATAAAAGTAATTCATAGCAAGTGATGGTGAAATTGCCTTGTTCAAAATTCAACTACACCATTTAAGCTTTTCAACATTCTCTTGAGAGCCAACTTCATGATTGGATTTCATATATGAATCCAATGCGAAACTGACCGCATCTTTAGTGGTAAAGATTTCTTTAGTTATCTCTTTGAGCTCCTCTATACTAACTCGTTCCTCATCAAGATCGTAGTGGACTTCATTCATTGCTTCGAAATCTCATTTGTAGAATTTGTATTCAACCTGTTTAGCCATCTTTCTATCCTTGTATCATAAGCATAGGAAACATGGATAATGAGGAGCAAATGGAGGAAGAAGAGAAGGGAAGTTGAGAATTAAAAATTGCATGGAAATAGTAGGAAGTAGGGAACGAAAGAGACGGTATGCCATTTTCTAAATTGAGGTATGAGACTATTAAAATAAAATTTATAAGAAAATAGGTGCTTGGTCGAGTATCATGCTGGCGTGCAAATATTATGCGAGCAAATGGTTATCATATTATTATAGTCTCTAACTCTTTCATATCTTATGTTTGATTCTAGTTTTTAGATCATTCCACCTCGCACGTGCGAGGGAGCGTTAGAGTACTAAAGTCCCATGATATACATTGACATGTCATCCTTTAGTGGCTCAAGCTTTTAAAGTAATTAGTTGTTTAACAAGTATAACTTATGAGTCTCCCAAGACAACCTCAACTCGTCAATATATTAGCATATGTCAACAACCTTATTGCCTCTCATTCTCCCCCTTTACAAATATGCTCTCATTATTTGTAACAAAACACACCACATTCTTTCTCTCAACCTCATTCATCACAGTCATCAGTCGTAGGTATAACTTAAGTTTTTATCTCATTTGACGCATTAATGTACTTTATAATATGTTCCTCCTCTTACAGTAGACCATAATGTAACTTATGAACGTCCACGTTAGTCTCATTCACCCGTTTTAAATCAATATAACCCATAAGCCTCCCATGATGATCTAAACTCGTCAATATATCGACACATATCAACAACCTCATCATTTAAGTACTGCCACATAATATCATATGGTGTATGTGGCATCATACCCTTGCTCCTATGTTATACTTTTGTGATCACATTTTTAAAATATAGGATCGCTGCTAAATTAGTTGACATGTGGTCATAAATAAATAAAAAAATTGCCTCAAACTTCCATACTCTCTTTCTCACACCCCCTTCACTCCATAAATCATTTAGTTACTTCCGTTTTGCCCATCCTCTCTATACACTGTTAAATTTGATGATACTACCATTACATTGAAAACTACACAAACCCATTTCCCTTTTGATTGTTGCCCCCTACTCACTCCCCTCACTAGCCTCCCATGTAAACCCCTTAAAAGTGGGCCTACTCGCCTCCCATCCCCTCATCTAATCCCTATCCCATCACTCCCATAATGACTCATCAACAACATGTTTATAATCAAGATCATTATATCTCTAAAACTCCTCAATGTCTTTAAGGCCCCAAACATATCATGCTAACTCTAATCCATAAGCTTCCTCTCACGATGAGCACACTCATCTTTAATTTTCACTTCTTTTCTCAATAATTCATTCATCTTTATTTTAACATCTTTTAAAAACCTTGGACAATCAACAACATTCCGGTGTTCTCCTATTAGGTGTTCGTTCGAGTTTGACACTAGTTCACTTTGGACACGTACCCACAATAATTGCATATAGACCATGTTAATTATTGAGAAGCAATGTCCCATGCTACTAGCCAATATTGAGTTGCCTCTCTTTTCAGACAAATTTTATCTACAAAATAACATCAAGTTTAGCAAATTTAGAATTTTTTATATGGACAAAATTGGAGAACTTTTGAAATTTTCTTAAATTTATTCAAATTTTCAAATTCATATATTAAAATGTAATTGATATTAAGATCAATCAATACTTGTAAGGGGCTGTTTGATTTTTCAATACCAGATATAAATAAATGTAAATATGCCATCAATGTAAACTACCACCATTTGAATTTTTTACTCCTAAGAGGGATTTCGATATGGGAAGATCTCTAAATGAGTCATTGGAAAGTGTGATGGAAAATATTGACTTTCAAAGAAAAATCCAAGATTCGAGCGTTGCTTCTCTGAATATAAAATGATTGACATTACCAACCCTGGTCCAAGGACCGTTGTAATTCATACACTGCAATCCCATCTTCTATAAAAATGGCATCCCTACAATTCCAAAACCCCTCTGATTGCAAAATATCCTCCAACTTCACCAAGATAAGTCATCGACAGATCTCAAACATCATTTTTTTTCTATATTATTTGTTGACTTTTGGCAGATTTTGACTAAGTTTTTATTTGAATCGGGTCTTCCCTCTCAACTTATTTTATTTGGCCAAAGGATCCACCACACAGGCTGTTAAGGTTAACGGTGTGGCAACCAAGTGAAGGGAATGTTTAGCCAACAAACTTTCAAGTAAGAAAAATCATTGTTTGATCTTGCAAATCCAACGTTTGTGGTGTATGAAGAGTTGTGTCCCATCATAGCTCTGTTATAAATCCATGATTTTTTTAAACTTATGAGTCAGATAAATTCTCTAAACTAGGTTATTTGGATTAATTTAAAATTTTCTTTAATTTTTTCGTTTCTAAACTTTGGTCATTTGAATTTTTTTAGAAATTGTGTGAAGCTCCAAATGAACAAGGACAACGTAATTTCTACAAGAGACCCGACTGTACAGGCATAGGACATTATGCACCTTCCCATTTCTTTAGGATTAATATAATCACTTGTTTTTTTATGTTAACTACAAGCTTGCAATATGGACAATGTCAATGAAAGTTTTAGGTGATGAATGGGGGTACAACAATCGTAAATGTTGAATGATAAGAATGACCATCTAAAAAATGTGAATGAATCTTCAATGTTTTATCAAAATTGTATCTATTGTGTGGCCCACCAAAGATTTTCATCTATCTACGTAATAGACACTCCAAATGAAGCACACTCATGATGGCCACCATCTCAAACTCCTTCGTCCGATATATGAGATAAAGCAGAAAGGGATGTGATTCAAGTTCTATGAAAACGGATTATTTAAGAATCCACAAACCATTTAAGTCACCTAGACTTAGATGAAAGGAAAACACAAGTATCACATTTAGCCAAACCTTCTATGGCACCAAAGAAGTTTTCAATGGTAAACATTCGATCTCCACTGCTTTATGTGGTATGGTACACTTGAACTTTAGATTTATGTCTTTTTTTTTCTTTTCTTTTCTTTTTTTGCACTATCCTAAAAAGATCTGGAAAATGAATGGACGATGTGGACATAACACATACATCATGGGGGGCCCTATCGAACCTAGTCATTCGAATACACCTATAAGGTCAGACGCACTCCGCACAATCCACTTATGGGATAATACCCCCGTCAGCTCTTACCTATTTGGGCCCGACTACAGTGAATCCTTGAAAACATCAAGGTGGGTAGGATCCTTGATTGTGGGGTCCACTGTGAATTATTTAGCTTGCATCTATGCTGTTAATTCGTTTTGAAAAACTCATTTTAAGGCATTATTTAAATAATGAAGCTGATTCAAAACTTAGGACCACATCATAGGAAACAATGGTCATTGACTCCTACTATTAACAACTTCTTAGAGGCCATCGAAATGTTTACTTGCCATCCAACTTTTTCATAAGGTAACAAATGAAATTGCGCAGCAAAGTATTGTACTAACACCATGGAAGCTTTAGGAAGTTTAGAATTATTGTTAAGTCTTAGAGGGGGGCGAATATGACCTTTTAAAATTATTTACCAATTTAAAACAATTAAGTCATAAGGTGACTTAGGTCCAAGATCATAGACTATGAAAGATACAACTATATGTGCAAAGTAGTTTATGATGTGAGATGTGAATATTAAATGTTTGCACTAAACTAAACACCTAGTATACAATATATTCATGCATCCATATACAATAAATAAATCAAATTACAACCACAAGTAGAATTGCATACACATTAACAATTGCAAATACAATGATGTAGTGGTTAGGCTAAATCCTTACTCCACTCGTAGATGACGAACTCAAATTTGAGTTTTCTGAATTTCACTATCTCAATGATTTTCTATAGGTTCATCATTAACCGTTATAATTCTACTCGAGGACACACGTTCACTTCCGTCAGAGGCCCACACAGAGACTACATGTTTACACCCATCGGTGGCTCACACAGAGACTACGTATTTATATCCATTGGTGGTTCACACAGAGACTACAAGTACACACCCATCGGTGGCTGAAACAAAGACTTGCACGTACACACCTGTCGATAGCTCACACAGAGACTTACACGTACACACCCGTGGGTGGCTCACATAGAGACTTACACGTATATACTCGTCAATGGCTCACACAGAGACTTAATTTTGAATTTCAATTTCAAACTCTATACTCAAATCTACACAATAACTAAGTATACAATGGACTATAAATAAAACTCTTATTAGTTGAATGAGCCCCTTGATAGTACTTATCTTGAGATGCTCGACCAATTTTGATGCGGCATCTCTTTAGCTTCCCCGATCTTTGAAGTGGTATTTCTTTAGCTCTAATATCAGCAACCTTACAATAGATCTACCTAGGAGGATGTCAAGGTAATGGGAGAGTGGGATAGGTAGTAAAATCTCCTACAACTAAAGTATAGTCAGGTTCTAAGAGGGAATTCATCTAGATGGGTATTTTAGAGGATGATAGACAAAAGATTTACCTATAGGATCAAAGTCTAACCTCTAAAGAATGTAAGAGGACATGATTATCTTCAAATGGAGCTTGGAAGATAAGTGATGAAACACATGAAAGATAGCATAAACTCTTTGGATTAGAGTCTAAGTGAAGAATTAATGTGTTGTTTGTATAAAGGCTCTCTCACCATAAAAAATGCATGTACTTTACAAAGGTTCGAGTGCTTATTTTATATATATATATATATATATATATATATATATATATATATATATATATATATATATATATAAAGAGTTTCAATGGATCTTTAATGACTACTTATCAATTCGATTAATCTGTTGATTCGATCGTTTGAACTATTGATTCGATCGACAGTGTTGATTGGACTGTTTATCTGATTGATAAATCCCTAATTTTTCTATTTTGCTCGCTGCATAGTTTTAGCCACTTTCAAGTCGATCGACAGGAGCTGTCAATTCAATCGACTCAAATCAATAGGCTTCTAATTTCTATTGATTTTATTTTTAACCATTAGAAGCTTTACACCTCTAAGCCTAGCTAATCATATTCAATTTAATTTCTAAGGCTTGGGATGATAATACAAGATTTTCCTATTGGTGTGTATCATCTAGAGGTAAGTTGTTTTGAAACTACAGGGGTTTAGGGCTAAGTTCACCAAGGCGCCTCAGTTTACTTATGTCTTCATGCCTTGATGTTGCAACTCTTCAAGTCTTCAGTTGTCTTCGTCTTCCAATAGGGCTCAACCGACTCAAGACACATAGACTCATTATTATCGGTAAACCAAGGCACTTACAACAAAGATCTAGATGAAGGGTCCACACAAACAGCATCTTGATCCCAAACATTTATAACCCATAAAAAGTTTTTAATTATCAATCACCACTGTTTCCTGTGGTATGATCCAACTTAGATTTAGATTTGCTTCTTTTTTTAGATCATAACATGAACTTTAAAAACTGTTAGATGGCATAAATGTGAGAAACATACATGAAGGTGGGCCCCACAGTCGAGGATCCCACCCACGTTAGTGGATCTGGGACCCACCGAGGTCACGTCGTACCTTAAAGGGATATCAAATTGTGTACTGATATTGTCAATAGCTTTTGGTGTACTAGAAAGAGCTTTATTGGCCCCACGTCAACACATATATTTTTATCTGCACTATGAAAATTGTTAAGACCACAAAGATCCTCAGTTGACTGATACCATAAAGATGATTGATGTGGAAAATTCCCTTGATTCTTAGGGGTTGGTGTCTATTCAAATGTAATATGAGGGTACAACCATTTTACTAAAGATAAAGAAATTTACTCTCTGTAACAACTTATGATTTTGAGAGATTTTCTCTTAATCAAATCTAAGACAACTTAAAAAAATATTATAGCCAGCTTAGATGTCAATTGAGAATCTCTGTGATCTTAACAAAAATATTTTAAATCCTTCTAAAAAAGAAGCAGATCCAACCCTCAGCAGACCACATCGCAGGAAAAATTATGGTAATTGAATAGAGAGCATCTAAAGCTTCGCCCAGGTCCGATGTACCATTTATTTTCCATCCAACATGTTAATTAGGTCAGAAAAGTCTGATATGGAAGCACAACATAACTCAATGGTATTAGGTCTGAAAAATCCATTTAAAACTTCACTGGCTATTAAAGGCTTAAGGAATCCGAATGATTCAATGATGTAAACTGTGGACCTTAATGATATCATCGTGGATCTTTCCTTTATGATATTGGTGACAGTGCCCCAGACATCCGCTGGTCATGGGACAGTCGTAAAGGTGCTAATGTACCACGTTTGAGCCCGTAGGTAAGGGAAAACAACTCCAATAGCACAAATAACATTGTAAACTCTAGGAAGAGGAAGGGGATTAGCCGTCCGATATATCTCATTGGTCACAAGTTGACTGATATGGTTAAGGCTCTGAAATCGATTACGACAAACATGTCGCAGGAAAAATATTTCGCATGAATGTCTCTTATCATTACATGATTGGAGCATACGAAATGATTTAATGTGTGAGATCTACTACGCGTGAAAAAATTACTTTTTAAGGAGGAGGAATACAGTATCGTTTTTCTTAACCTTCCAAAAGAAAAGAGGTTATAATTTGTGCAGTTGTTGTTGAAGGAAAATCAATGAAATGCTTGATTCGAGATCATAGCATGTGATTGTGTTGATTGTTTTTATTTTGTGCATATGACTTTTTTGTTTCACCCACACCGAAGCAAGCACACATTTGATGATTATTTTTTTGTTGAACGACTATGTCTTAAGTTGTTATGGTCATTTTTTTTAAATATGTAAAGATGACATTATTTTATTTATTACGCATAGAATCAATGTAGGTTAGTAGTTGTTATGAGTATAAGAAGTATCTTTGTACTAATAAAGTGTGGTGGTAAAGGTGTTAGAATCCCACCCTACGGATTTAATATTTTGTAACAGATGATGAATATTTGTTTATGAAAGTATACTGGACTTTTTGTAGTAGATGTTGTTGCTACTAGGCTGGCTTCTGTGGTAGTTCATACTGTCCTGCCGGCTCGTTTTTTACTTACATCCCTATGTTGTTATTGGTTGATTACTTTATTGCCGATAATTTACTTGAATGGGTTAGTTTAATTTGATCTTTCTGAAATGGTAGTGGTCATATTATGGATTAGCTTAATGTGATCTTTCTATTATATAATGATCGAATAATGGATTTATTAACATAAATGTAGGAAATAATACCAATATCCAAATGGTTTGGATAGGTGTTTTGGAGTAATTAGTTGACGTTGTATTATTTGGTAATTTTTCTCACGTTTGGAATTTTTTTTATTACAGTTTTCTTTATGCAGATGGGGAAGGTCCACTTTGTATTTGATGGAAGACGTCTTATAATTTATTATACAATGGAGGAATGTCATGCGGAGGTTGACGGGTTCAACAGGGCACTCTTCAAGTCTTATAGGCTGTCAAATGTGAGGCTTGCACCAGGATAATCTAACATTTAAACATCCCAGTGGGAGATCTTCTATGAGGAGACAGTGATAATAACTCTTTGAATGTGTTGCATGCACTTCATGGACAAGAGGTCCATATGCACTATACCTGCCACCACATCTCAAAAGGATCTGAGGCATCAACTTCTTCACCCACATCTATGGTATGTAACGGAGAACAATGGGAAGGACTCTAACGATAGTGCAACACTCTTTCTAGTGGGCATATTGGTCATCATTATGACCATCCAACTCATTTTCATATACCTTTAAAGTGGTATTAGTGGACCCCAACATTGGTTGCTCTTTTGGTTTGGTGTTTTGAACTTTTGACTTGTTCATCTAGTTGGGTGGTTGTTTTTCTTATTTTTTGTGGAAGTGGGTTATGGAAGTAGGTTATGGTGTTTTACAGTGGTTTATGTTACATACCCCGTCCATAAGTACACTTTTAGTTGGATGGTTAGTGCTTTTTTAGGTGATGGAAGTTGAGCTCTGATGGTTAGGCACTTTTGGGGTGTTGGATCGTCAGCTCCTGTTTGGACTAGCATTTTTTTAGTTGTTGGATGGTCAGCTCTTATTTCGACTAAGTTACTTGTTATTATGGGTCAAACTACTTATGGTATAGCATCTTGTTATTCTTCATGACGATATCGTTTACCCGTGGAAATTGGAGTGCTCATATGCAGATTTTTCGACTACCTCTCCTATCTATTAATTCCCTGTCATCCAAAAGTAAAAATAAGAGAATGTGTTGTGATTTTAATAATATCACAACCCTAATAGGATGTGTTGTGATTTGGCTCACCTGTCCACAACATCATTGAATAAGAGCTATTATCAAAATTTAGTAGTGATATGAATGGACAACAGGGATTTACTCCGCATAGATTTTGAACGTGCTACATTGACCGTCTCATGTTCAGTGGTAGGCTAGCTTAGAGCCCCTGACATGATTGTCCCTCTATAGATGAACTCCATCAACTATGTACATTCAATTCTCAGGTGGACCATGCTAATAGAGACAATGGTAAATGTTCATCATGAGCCTCAACAGTTTTGGATCTTGCTCATTTTCTTTCGTACCCTTCATCAAGGATTATGTGTCATTAACAAATAGTAGTAGCACAAATATTCATTATGATAACATTACAATGAGCCCCACTAACTTTTATGACATCTTGGCCTTCGATTCTCACTGTTAAGTTTAGTATAATCCCCTTAAGATTTGGTTTTTCTCAAGTTTTCGGCTCGTGCCATTAAATCACCTAAGTTGATGAACGATGTGGATAT
This sequence comes from Liriodendron chinense, assembly GCA_003013855.2. Classification (NCBI taxonomy): domain Eukaryota; kingdom Viridiplantae; phylum Streptophyta; class Magnoliopsida; order Magnoliales; family Magnoliaceae; genus Liriodendron; species Liriodendron chinense. Next base: position 14,169,107 of record ML058484.1, read on the forward strand.
AGAGTAACCTACATCAAAGTGGACCCCACGTTAGATACCACACACTCAGTCGAGGCCGCACATCCCCTCATGGGACATAAATAACAAGGACCACCATTTTGAATTTTGAATAAAGTGAGTTACTTTTGCATAAAGTTAATGTGACATTTCATTTAATAACCAAATAGTTGTGTTGTAGTGATAACTATTTTCCATATCTAAAAGTTGCTATCAAACGTCCTCCTTCAAAGTCAAATTCATCTGACAAATACAATTAACTATGTTGGTTAATAATAATGACTTGTTTGCTTGAATTTACTCATGGTAATTAAAAATCAAACAACTCTTAAATACTTACAAATTAAGGCTAAATAATCGCAGATCAAACTAAATTTTTTAAAAATAATTCTTAATCTTTTTTTTATAATTTTCTATTTTTTTTAAATTTAAAAACCTTTACCAGTCGTAAATCAACCTAAAACATCCCCAATGTGAATATTCTATATTTTAATTGCAATTTAAATGGACAAAATGAGAGAAATATAAGACTTTTACCAATTTCTTTCATTTTTTTTAATTTATAAATTAGAGTACAATCGATTTTAAGATAAGCCAACACTCATGAACACCTGTGATCTAAGGTTAATTAACCGTTGATCAATATTAATTTTTTTAATTTTTTTAAAATATCCAAAAACTTCTATTAATTTATAGATCAACCTCTAACATGTCAAATTTTATTTTTTCATATTCTAATTGCAATTTAAAATAGTGAAATAGGAAAATTTTCATATTTTTTTCAAAATTTTCAAAATTTCCCAAATCCCTTAATGGGATATTAAAATACATGATCCAACATGCCAAACATGTAAAATCATGGATCTTTAGCTTCATTCTAGTGATTCAGAGTGATTAAAATTGAAAAAAATTCTTGCCATTTTTAAATTAAGCCCATCTATTGTCAGATCTCAATTTTCATATAAAATTTAACTTGTTCCTCCAAAAGATGGAAGAGGGTTGGTGGACTTACTTTATGGACATATTAAAAACAAAAACAAAAAAAAAAATATTTTGAAAAAATGAAACCTCACTATCGATGTTAATAGTATCGATGATACTGAATTAATATCACTAATACACTAATTTTTAACTACCATATTTTGAAAATATTGTATTATTTTGACATGTTGTTAATGCAATGTGATATTTTAAGAAATATTACGTGTTGTTGATATAATGTGATATTTTAAGAAATATTAATTGATACCCATGAGTTTATAAACTTTTGAGCAATTTTGTATCACCTGTAACAATAAAGATAATGCCAACCAATATTATTGATATTGTAAGCATTGATGGCTCACACCCAACTATATGCCTAATTATTATGAGAGCGAAAATATGATATGGTCACCCATCCAATCCTATAGTTAGGGTAGCTCTAAGATATAATTAATGGTTGAGATTGTCTACAGGCACCATAATGGACAAATAATATTTTGTGTGTATTCTTTGCTGGATTTTCTACAAATAATATTTTATGGGTATTTCTCACTGGATTTTCTATCTCTAGGAAGTCCTTGGGCTGGGATGCTTTTACCAAAGTGATCTAAAGGATTAAGGAGTTCTAATGCGGTAAGGCTTATCTTATCTCCATCCGATCTCTCTTCCTTTATCTTAATCTTATTTTTCATTTAAATTCAAATTCAAATTTTGAATGTTGGGAGAAAATTATAAGAGAGATATATGTTCTGAAATATTTCAGGTAAAATTGTGCATGACCCACCCATTGATGGGTAACCACAAGTTGCTCTTATGAACCCGTATCCAACACCTAGCTCATTGATAGGTGATCAACAAAAATTAGTTAAAAACAAAAGCATAATCGTCGCTAATACACAATGAAAGGAATGACCAAATTTGACAGACAATATCTTCTTTTCTCATGAGTAATTATTATTCGCACACTAGCCATATATAAGGTGACGCTCATCATATCGACAGTTTGGATCATGGACCATCAAGCCCCTTTATAAACATATAATTTTTGCCCGATATACTTTAAGGAATTATGATCTAGGTCCAATTGTTGCCCTCATTCAACATAAGGCCACCCAAATCAAAGATATGATGGTTCCTAAGGTCGATGAACCATGTCCCAAAATCACCTTAAAAGCCCGACAACCCCATGTGGCAACGTTGCGCTCGTGACGTTTAAATATCTTAACTAAAAAATCAAGCACTTGTACTCTTCAACTAGTCCACACTATATAAAAGAAATGGACGGCTAGAGCTGGAGAGTTGGTTTTAGCAATCCATGTGTTTTGTACAATGCCACCCACATGACTGAAACAACACAATTTGTGAGTGAGGCAATCTAACTAATGTGGATCACCTGATATAACACTTAGATCTAGCACATATGTGCCATGTTAGCATGTGTAGATGTGTGTGAACAAGCAAGGATCTGCACCCATGGACCGCAAGCAACTCATTAGCTGCTCCATGCATCTAAAATGAGGCAGATAAGATCATTAGGTGGGCCACATGTGTTGAGGTGTGGAGCCAATCCAACTAGGAGGTGGCTGGGTGCCCGACGGTCAGTGGACCGGGCGCCCGGTGCCTAGGGCGAGCGGCCGACCAAGTCTGGTCGGACGCCCGATATTCGGGTAAATTTTTCCCAAACTCACTGAAGGATTTCTACATTGCGCGGGCTCCCGACCAAGCCCGACCAAGCGCCCGATCGGCCGCAAACTATTTTGCAGGCTTTCCTATTTTGGGTTCTATTTTCGGGTTTTCTTATATAAAGGGATGTAACTCGGGATTAGGGTATGGGATTAGGGTTTCTATATATTCAGGGTGAGAAAGAGGAAAGAAGTTAGCAAAAATGGTCATCTTTGTGCATGGGAGCATCGGAGAAGGTGAGTATTATACTTATAACTTTGTCTTCTTTATAGTGGAGTTTTACACCCGTGATTTTTTACCCTTGTTGGGTTTTTCCACGTAAATTATATCTTGTGGATTGTTGGTTTTTTGAATTCCTCTTCTAGTTGTTATTCCTTCCTGTTTATCATTCGTGGGTGAGACCGGAGATTGGATCTCGGTTCACCAGCATTGTGGGCGTGTTGCGCAACAACTAGTATCAGAGCTATTGGTTTAGTTCAAGTGGGAGCGATGACGGAAGAAGGGAAAACTAGAATTGAGAAGTTTGATGGTTCAAAATGTGCCTTTTAGAAGATGCAGATTGAGGATTATCTGTATCAGAAGGAACTCTATATTCCTCTAAAAGGAAAAGAGAAGAAACTAGAGAAGATGATAGATGATGAATGAGCTTTAGTGGATTAGAAGGCTTTAGGAACGATCCGACTCTCTTTATCTAAAAGCATCGCCTTTAATATATCCAAAGTAAAGACCACAAAAGAATTAATAAAAGCTCTAGTTATGATGTATGAGAAACCCTCGGCGTCCAACAAGGTTTATCTCATGAAACGGCTATTCAATATGAAGATGTCAGATGGTGGGGGCATGGCTGAACATCTAAATGAGTTCAATACAGTCACGAGCCAATTGGAATCCATTAGCATCACTTTTGATGATGAGGTCAGGACACTATTGATCTTGTCCAGTTTGCTAGACAGTTAGGATGGTTTAGTAATTGTTGTGAGCAATTCCTTAGGAACAACGAAGTTGAAATTCGATGATGTGGCCGGTCTAGAAGGAAGGCATCGGGAGTTTCAGGGGATTCCGGGAATGCTCTAATCATTGAAGGAAGAGAAAGATCTTTGAACAAAGGTAGTAATAAACATGAGCGTTCTAAGTCGACGAATAAGTCCAAAAGACCGAAAGACAAGGACGGGTGTTCGCATTGGGGGAAGAAGGGGCACATGAAGCGTGATTGCAGGATGCTTAAGAAATAAGAAGGAAACTCTCAAGGTGGGAAGGATTCAGTGAATCTATTTGAGGAGAGTGACACAGAAGCGTTGATCTTGTCTCTTAATGCGCGGAATGAGTCTTGGGTTATAAACTCAGGTGCTTCATTTCATGCCACTTTGTTTAAGGAAGTTCTTCGTGATTATGTGTCAAGTGACTTCGAGAGAGTCTACCTGGGTGATGATGAGCCGTGCAGTATTGTTGGCAAGGGAAATGTTCACATAAGTCAGAAAGAGGAACGGTTTTGAAGTTGAAGGATGTCAGACATGTATCGAGTTTGAGAAGGAACTTAATCTCAGTGGGTCAGTTGGCCGATACCGGATATGTAACGACATTAACTAGTGATTCCTGGAAGGTCACAAAACGTGCCGTGGTGATATCTCGAGGCAAAAAGGAAGGTACTTTGTACGTGACTTTCGAATAGTATAACTCACTCGCAGTCGCATCAACTGGAGTGAACGGGCAGTTATGGCATCAGAGGTTGGGACACATGAGTGAAAAATGGATGAAAGGGCTATTGTCAAAGAAAAAACTACCAGGGTTGAAGGCAACCAACCTGAAATTCTGCGAAGATTGCATGTATGGCAAGCAGAAGAGGGTAAGTTTCAAGAAGACAGGACACGCTCCAAAGACACATCTGTTGGAGATTGTACACACTGATGTGTGGGGACCGGCACAGGTATCATATCTTGGTGGTTCACGTTACTTTGTTTCTTTTATTGATGATGCTAGTAAAAAACTATGGGTCTATTTCTTAAAGCACAAATCTGATGTATTCGATGTATTCGATGTATTTAAGAAGTGGAAAGTACTAGTAGAAAATGAGACATGTAAAACTATAAAGTGTCTCAGATCTGATAATGAAGGAGAATACTCTGATAAGGGGTTTGAGGAGTATTGTGCAGCAAATAGGATCAAACAACAGAAAATGATTCCAGGGACCTCGCAACAGAACGGTGTGGCTAAGCGCATTAACAGGACTATCCTTGAGCGCGCCAGGAGCATGAGGCTACATGCAGGGTTGCCCAAGACCTTTTGGGCAGATGCTATGAATATTGTCGTATATCTCATTAATAGAAGTCCCTCAGCACCATTGGATGATGGGTTACCAGAAGAAACGTGGACTAGAAAAGAGGTGAACCATGCACATCTCAAAGTGTTTGGTTACACTTCTTATGTTCACATTGATGCAGAGCACAGAAACAAGCTAGATGCGAAGTCCAGAAGGTGCATGTTTATAGGCTACGGGCAGAATGATTTTGGCTACCGATTCTGGGATATAGAGAACCGAAAAATCATTAGAAGCAAGGATGTAATCTTCAATGAGAAAGTGATACATAAGGACAGTGTGCAGCAAAAACAGAATAAGGCCGATGAGAAAGAATTAGTAGAGTTGGAAGAGTTACCCGACAGAGGTGTTACAGTGCCACAGGAAGAGCACGCACAGGAGCATGATGAGGCAAAACCATAGACACCGGTTGTGAGGAGGTCTACTCGGGAGAGGAGACCCGAGGTTCGATACTCACCCTCCTTACATTATCTACTGCTGACAGATAATGATGAACCAGAGTGTTTTGAAGAAGCATTACGATCAAATGCACGGGTTAAGTGGGAGCAGGCCATGGATGATGAGATGGACTCTCTTGAGTCCAATCGTACGGGGGAGCTAATCACTATACCTAAGGGTAAGAAAGCTTTTCGTAATAAGTGGGTTTACAGATTGAAGAAGGAGCATGATGGTTCGAAGCGATACAAGACCAGACTGGTTATGAAAGGTTTCTAACAAAAGGCAGGTATCGACTTCACTAAAATATTTTCACCAGTGGTGAAGATGTCTACGATTCGCATGGTCTTGAGTATAGTGGCTATAGAGGACTTACATCTAGAGCAGCTAGATGTTAAAACAGCCTTTCTTCATGGGGACCTTGAAGAAGAGATATATATGCATTAGCCAACAGGATACGTGGCGCCAATAAAGGAGAACAAGGTGTGTAGACTAAAAAAGAGTCTTTATGGCCTGAAGTAGGCCCCGAGGCAATGGTACAAGAAGTTAGACAGTTTCATATCAGAAAACGAGTTTAGGAGATATCATGCATACCACTGTTGCTACTTGAAGAAGTTTGATATATCGTACATTATCATTCTTCTGTACGTTGATGATATGCCGGTAGCCAGATTAAGTATGAATGGCATCTCAGATCTCAAAAGACAATTGTCTAGAGAGTTTGCCATGAAGGATTTAGGAGCTGCAAAATAAATCCTAAGCATGAGAATAAAGCATGACAGAGAAAACAAGAAGCTAGTTTTGTCACAAGCAGAGTACATAACCAAGGAGTCAGCATGGGAGGTGCTAAGCCGGTTAGCACTCCATTAGCCAACCACTCCAAGCTTTAGAAGGAGCAAGGTGCGAAGACGTAGGAAGAACGGGACTACATGGCTAAAGTCCCATACGCGTCAGTTATAGGGAGGCTCATGTATGCTATGGTTAGCATGAGGCCAGATATTGCTCAAGCAGTGGGAGTTGTTAGCAAATTCATGAACAATCCTGGGAAGGAACATTGGGAAGCTGTGAAGTGGATCCTTAGATACCTGGTAGGTATTGTGGATGTAGGGTTGTGTTATGGAGGATCGAAAATCGAACTACAGGGCTACGTCGATTCAGACTTGGTAGGGGATATTGACAGCAGAAGGAGCACAATAGGGTATATCTTTACCCTAGGTAGTGTTGCAGTCAGTTGGGTCTCTCAGTTACAGAAGATAGTGTCCATCAGTACAATGGAAACAGAGTATGTTGCAGCTACAGAAGTATGCAAGGAGATGGTGTGGATGCGAGGTTTCATGAAAGAGTTGGGAAGAAGCAAATGATTGTAAGCTGCACAGTGACAATCAAAGTGCAATACACTTGGCTAAGAATTCAGCCCTTCATTCAAGGACCAAGCATATTAACATCAGATATCACTTCATACATTCGTTACTGGAAGATGGATCTATTGCTCTAGAGAAGATCATACAAGTGAGAATCCTGCAGATATATTGACCAAGGCAGTCACACGGGAGAAGCTGAAGCTTTGTTTAGCTTTGATTGGTCTTCAGACTTGAAGACGGGGAGGTGGTACACTCCGGATGTAAAAGACGAAGGACTATACTGATGTGTCTCCAAGTGGGAGATTATTGAGGTGTGAAGCCAATCCAACCAAGAGGTGGTCGCCGGTGCTTAGGGCGGGCGCCCGACTAAATCTGGTCGGACGCCCGACTAAATCTGGTCGGACGCCCGATATTTGGGCAGATTTTTTCCAAACTCGTTGGAGGATTTTTACATTGGGCGGGCGCCCGACCAAGCCTGACCGGGCGCCCGACCAGCCGCGAACTGTTTTGCGGGCTTTCCTATTTTGGGTTCTATTTTCGAGTTTTCTTATATAAAGGGGTGTAACTCGGGATTAGGGTTTCTATACATCTAAGGTGAGAAAGAGAGAAGAAGTTAGTAATAAGGGTCATCTCTGTACATGGGAGCATTGGAGAAGGTAAGTATTATGCTTGTAACTTTGTCTTCTTTATAGTGAAGTTTTATACCCGTGGTTTTTTACCCTTATTAGGGTTTTTCCACGTAAATTATATCTTATGGATTGTTGGTTTATTTGAATTCCTCTTCTACTTGTTATTCATTCATGTTTATCGTTTATGGGTGAGACTGAAGATTAGATCTCGGTTCACCGGTGTTGTTAGTGTGCTGCGCAACATACATGCACATATAATTGGAACCATGGGTTAGTTTATCTTAACCAAAGTTCACAGATCAATTTCAGAATACCATATCAGTCCCCACCAACATGGGATCATATTAGCATGCAACCCTTCATCGAGTTGTTTGGCGTCTTTGCATCCATATAGGTTCATGGGCAACACTAGTACGCATCACCAATCGAGTTTGAGCCAATGCATCAAACCATTATCCTAAATTTATTTATTTTGTATAGGTGTGGTCCAAAAATCATGCAGGCATGAATTTTATATGTAACTACACCATTAGAATTGCACAATGAGATGCTCCCTACACATGCAAACCTGTTTGCACATATACGGCAAGTGCATTTTCAAAGTACAGTTGCACGAGTGCAATCATTCCTTTTTTTTTCATGCTTCATTTGAACTGTGGTTCACATGCTAACAGTCCACAATTATGGTTGTTCTCTCGAATGGATTTTTTGCGGCATGACATGCACATGGCTACAAGTGCAACTTGAACTGTACTCAATCTAAACCTGACTTATTGAGCCCAATATTTTGGTAGGGTTAGGTTGGACTAGGCTGAGGTCATGGCAGTGGCCCTATATTATTACTTTAAATAGTGTTAATTATTATATTTAATGTATTTGCACTATAATTTATTACATTACTAAGTCTTAAAAAAATACTAAGTTGCTAATATATTATAAGGTATTAAATGTTTGGTCCCATAACTTAACCCAAGATGGGCTAGCGTTAAGTATATATATGGCATGCTCGGTTAGGCTAGGCCACTGTAACAACCTACACTTTTCAATACTCGGGTGCTACCATGAAGATTTAAAATAGTATATGTGTATGTGTGTGACCATATATAACTTGAATTAGAAAATTATTCATGGGAAAACTTGTTCTGAAAATCTGATGATGCAATCACTTTAAATAGATCATTGTTAGATAAATTGAACTGTGCAAAATCAATTTCGAAACTTGAATTAGCAAATTCACTGGGTCCTCAATAACCTGAAAGGCAATACACCCTAAATCATATAAACTAAGTAATTAATCTTTAAGCAAGTGTTAAATGCACAACTAAATGGATTTAGAAACCCCTAAGATCATTAAGAAAACACAACATTCACTTGGCATGGCCCATTTGAGTTGGGGATTGGCCTCACCTTTGGTCAAGGATCATAATGCAACCATTCAAGTTGAATGAACGGAATGGATTTGTCAAAAACATCATTATGGGGCCCACCCTCGTAGTGTGTACACAGCCGTGGTATACCGAACCTCAACACTAGGTCAAATCGGGTGTTGACTCGATTTCCCGAAGAAGGAAATCTTCTTCTTCCTTTTTATTTCCCGCCCGCGGGCATTTTAAACGACAACAGTTGTTTTCATCAATTGTGGCCCACCATTATAGACCTTAAGATCAATCTGAACCGTTCATCAGGTGCCACATCAAATTTCGACTAAAACCTTGGGGCTCTGCATGTAGTTGTTTACACATGTGAGCACAGTTTCTAGCGCAAGATCAGCTGCACGGGTGAGAAGAATTCTGAAAACATAAATCCCGTTTCTTTGTTGTGCTGGTGATCCATGTGAGGGAGATTCTTGCAATCTCAACTCTCCATTTGGTGGAATCACAACCCCTCGGATTATGATCTACCATGATCGTCTAGTCATCTTCCCCGAAAAACTGACACAATTGTGTATCTCCATTTGGCCACCAATTCCAGATCTAAAATGCCTAGCTGGTGGGTCATCTGAAGTGTTTTCAAACATCAGTATTCGTCAAGAATAGATTCTAATCAGCCGTTGATAGCAGCACGATCAAAATCAGTGCAAGATTCAGGTTCATGTGCGGTTTGCGCGTGACTCGTTAATGCACTGACTCGGTGAGTTGCACCTGATCTTGGGTTAGTTTTGATTAGATTAGAGTCTTCTTTAATTCAACATCATTTTTGGGTTCTTGCAGATTAGATTGTGAGTCTAGCGGGTGTGTGGTAGGCTTATATTAACACTGAGTTGAGTCGACTCATCTCTTGTCGAGTCAAGTGCATTCTACAATGAGTCTGAGTTGATTTGGATCTGGTTTATTATGGCTTTATTAGAAAATGAGGCCTGGGGTCATGTTCGAAGGGAGAAACTCAGTTTTTGCCCAAGTAGAATCAAATCGGGTCGATCAGAGGGGAGATTCTCTGTCAAACTTCACTTTGGGGGTTTAATTGGAACCTAAGTTAATTGATTTAATCTTTTAGATTGAGTGTAGGGAATCTGATTTTTCGATTTTATCATTTGGATCTACATTTCCATGGGTTGCATCCGAACTTCCGATTCGAGTCAATCTGCACAACTTTAAGCCGAGAGGTTAGTGATCTATATACTTCTCTTTTGGAAAGTCATATTTGATTATTAAGTTGGATGTTGTAGCTATGTCATAAAACTCAAATTTCCCAAACCCTAACCCTAGGTTTGAGGTTGTGGAGTAAACTTCATTAGAATTCCCAATTAAAACTCTAACGTTGATTCTAACGACGCATTGATGGTAATTTATGTTAGAGTTTGTGCTTTGAGGCACACAGTTGTATTCTAGCAAATCTATAAGAGAAACTACATCCTATGGTAAGTTTCACCCTTTAAGCTTTCCATCATACAAATAGTTTTAATTTAGCTTTCTTAATCTCATTACCTGCTTAATAAATGTTCATGTTCAATCTAATTGTGAAATGAATTGCTTATGATAATTCTTTGATGAGTAGTTCTTTATATATGCTAAATATTTGAAAATCATATGAAGGAATCTGACATGTTATGAACTCTTATGCTTTAAGCTATTTTATCTTGATTTAATTATTGTAACTTGAATGAGAATAGAGCGTTGGGGCGGATGCACGAAAGTTCAGGATCTCGCACCCCAACGACCGTGAATTATGAGATATGATAATGCGAAAACACAAACAAACAATCACCACACGAACACAAAGCGCTTTTTACGTGGAAAACCCTCTAATCAGAGGTAAAAAGCACGGGACCTCGTCCAGCTAACAAACCACTAAGTAAGAACGTATTACATGGTGATCACGAGCAACATATGCTCGAATCTGATTTTCTTCGTACTTATGTGGATTACAATTAAAGAGAACAAAACAAGAGAGATCTCACAGATTCGATGAACTTGTAGAGTCTATAAATGAACCGTCGTCGTGGATGAATCATTACGGATACGCTCTTCTTCTTCTTCGAACTCCCTCTCTCACTTTTCTTCTCTTCTTCCTCTTTTTTTCTTTTTCTCTCAATGCTCTAGAATGTGTAGATAACCCCTCTCTTAACCCTAATCTCATATAAAAAATACGTATATAACGTTTGAGTCGAAATTAGAAACAAACCACGCAAACTAAAAACCATACTAAACAGTCCATGCGCACCGTCGGTCGCTCGACCCGACACCATTGGGCGCCCGACAAATGCCAAATTTATCCAGAGAGCAAACTGAGAAAAAAAATCAAAATTTGGTCTCCCGAACTCCACCTTTGGTCGCCTGATCACCAAAAGTCGATCGCCTGAACTAGTCCAAAACAGTCCAGAGACCAACTGTCGCATCTGGGTTAATGTTGGTCACCCAACCCAGTCTAGTCGGGCGCCCGACGATCCCCAAGCTGCACTCTTTCCTCTACTCCTAAGGAGGAACACCCCATCAAACCACCCACTTCCGACTTAGGAGGAGGGCTCCACCGTCTTTAAGTCCGCCAGGACTCTACAAGCCTCGAATTTGCCCTTGGGCAATGTTTTGGTCATCATGTCTAACCCGTTATCATCTGTATGGATCTTTTTAAGCTGTAACACCTTCTATTCCAACGTATCCATGATTCAGTGATGCCGAACCTCTATGTGCTTCGACTTTGAATGCTAGCTTGGATTCTTACTCAGATGTATCATACTTTGACTGTCACAATAGACCACGTGCTTCTCTTGCTTTAGGTTAAGTTCTTATGTAAGAACATCTTCATCCAAAGCATCTCTTCACGTACTTTTGTGACTGCGATGTACTCGGCCTCAGTTGTAGACAACGCCACACACTTTTGTAGCTTACTATGGCATGAGACCACTCCCCCTACAAACGTGAACATATACCCCGAGTCTATGTCACCTGCCATATCTGCATCTGTGTAGCCTTCCAATACATGTTTACCATCACCAAAGCATATAGGCTTAACCTGGATGAACCTCTCAGATACCGTAAATCCACTTCACTGTTGCCCAGTGCTATTTGCCAGGATTGGCAAGATATCGGCTGACCACTTTGACTGCATATGCTATATCTGGGCGCGTACACACCATAACATACATCAAACTTTCCACTGCTGATGCGTATGAAACCTTCTTCGTCTCTTCATTGGTCTTGTGACACTGCTTGTCGTTCAATCTAAATTGACTATCGAGTGAAGAATTGATCGGCTTCGCTATCTTGATGTTGAATCTCTATAGGACCTTTTCAACACATTTCTCCTGTGACCACCATAGCTTCCTGCTGCTTCTATCATATGTAATCTTGAATCTGGTTGGTTGGGCCTAAGTCTTTCATCATTGCCTAACTCCTGTTCTAGCATGTCAGTTTCCTTGATGTCCTTACCCATGATGAGCATGCCATCAATATACAAAAGCAGAATAAGAAAATCACCATATGAGAACCTGCGCATGAACACACAGTGGTCTGACTCTGTCCTATCATACCAATGCTTTAACATGAACGAGTCAAACTTCTTGTTCCATTACCTAAAAGCTTGCTTCAGCCCATATAAGCTCTTCCTAAGCCTACACATCATGTTCTCCTTGCCCTTGACCTCGAACCCCTCTGGCTGATGCATAAAGATTTCTTCTTCCAGGTCGCCATGGAGAAATGCAGTCTTAACATCTAACTGCTTTATTTTCAAATCCAGGCTCGCAGCCAAACTAAGCAACATATAAATGGATGTCATCTTCACCACCAGTGACAATATCTCATCAAAGTCAATACTTTTCTTCTGACGAAACCCTTTCACTACAAGTCTGGCCTTAAACCTCGTCTGTGAATTCTCTTGCTCAATCTTCTTTCTGAACGCCCACTCGTTACTCAGAGTTTTCTTGCCCTTAGGCAGTTTTACCAATTCATATGTGTGGTTCTTATGCAAGGATTCCATCTCCGCTTGCATAGCTTTCAACCACTCCCTCTTATGCACATCAGATAGAGCCTTAGGATAATCTTCTAGCTCCTCCCATCTGTAAGCGTAACATACTCATGAGGTGAGTACCTATTGGACAGTTGTTGCTCCCTATATGACCTCCTCACCTGTGGATCAACAGGTGGATCAAGTGGGGGTTGCCCCTCGGTTCATCTGTTATAAGGATGCATCCATCCCCTGCACCGTCCTGCACTCCCCCGTCATCAGGCACCACGGGAGGAGCAATCGGATCCGTATCCACCTACTCACCTGAACTAGGTTGGGTTTTCTCGACCTTTTTAATATCTTCAATACACTGATCTTCGAAGAAAACAATATCTATGCTCCTGACGAGCTTCTTCTTAATCGGATCCCACAACTTATAATCGAACTTCTCATCACCGTACCCCAAAAACATACCATGTCTGATCTTCATATCGAACTGGACCTCTCGTCTCTGGGAACATGGATGGATGTCTGATATCTAAACACCCTGAGATAACTATACGATATATCATGTCCAGTCCACACATTCTCAGAAACTTCTCGATTTAAAGGGGCTGATGGAGACCTATTTATCAAATACACTGTCGTGTACATTACTTCTCCCCATAACGTCGTGGGCAACTTGGCATGGAAAAGCATGCACCTAATTCTCTCAACAATAGTGTGATTCATTCGCTTTGCTACACTATTGTGTTGGGGGTTCTTTGGCACCGTCTGTTCATAACATGTACCTAGGGTCTTACAATATTCATAAAACGCCCCAGTGCATTCACCGCCATTGTTAGTACGAATGCACTTCAATGGTCTCATGTCTCTCTCTTGACCATATCATGAAACATTTTAAACACTTCAAAGATGTGGTATTTAGTTTTCAATGCATATGCCCATACCCTCTTAGATGCATCATCTATAAAAGTAATAAAATATAAAGCCCCGCCCAAAGTTTTTATCCTCACTGGACCGCATACGTTAGAATAAACCAAATCTAATGAATTATCTTTATTCACATGAGAAGCAGTTTTAAGAAATAAAACCCTATGTTGTTTTCCTGATAAACAATGAATACATGTTTTAAGAGGTATACCTGTAAGGTTTGAGAGGAGCTACTTCTTTGCCAGTATCTGAAGCCTTTTCTCGCTCATGTGGCCAAGCCGCCTGTGTCACATGTCCATAGTTGAACCTTTTGCTGCGTTCAACTCACCCTTGTAGGTGCTTATACTTGTCTTATATAGAGTGTACCACTTCTTCCATCTTTCCACAATCAAAGAAACCTTGATGAGCTTTCAACGCCCATCAACAAACCGGCTTTCATAGTCATCATCGTCCAAACTTCCCGTCGACATCAGGTTGAGGCGAAGGTCGGGAATATGCCTCACTTCTTTCAACATCAATACGTAGCCCACATCGGTCTTTACATAGATATCAACAACTCCCATAATCTTGGATATACCAGAATTCCCCATTTTTACGGTACCAAAGTCGCCTGACTTATAGTTTGTGAAGAAATGTTTGCGTGGAGTAGCACGATACGACGCTCCCAAGTCTATCACCTAATCAGTTTCTTGACTTGTAGTGGTGAGGCAAACATCGTGATCTATTGAGAGTATAACCACCACGTCGCCATCAGAAGCGACCGCAGTAGAATCTAATTTATCTTTCTTCTCCTTCCCTTTTCTTTTCTTGTCCCTCTTCTCCTTGTGACATTAGTTCTTTTAGTGGCCTTTCTTACCACAATTTCGGCACTGAACTTCTTTTCTTGACTTAAACCTACCTCTGGATTTTTCGTGGTTGTTACCACCCTTCCTCTGCTTTCACCCCCCCCGGTCCTCTAACACCAGGGCCTCCTGTCAAGATGACCCTTGTCTCCTCACTGAGAGGACAACTCGTGACTTGATCCATAGACACCTTTTCGTTTGGCGCAAAGTTGCTCAGAGATACGACCAATGTCTCTCAACTATTAAGTAATGAGCTAAGCAATAATAATGCCTGTAACTCGTTGTCTAAGACCATCTTCATGGTAGAGAGTTGGTTCACAGTGCTGCTAACTTCATTCATATGTTTAGTCACAAAATCATTTTTTTTTTAACTTTAGGTTCACAAGTCTTCTTATTAAGAATATTTTATTACTAGTTGTCTTCCTCTCATACAACCCTCCTAGTTTATACCATAGGCTAGCAGTTGAGGTCTCCATAGACACATGGTAGAACATTGTCTCATCCAGCCCTGTTTAACAAACCCCACCACCTTCTGGTCCAACTTATTTCAATCTTCATTGGACATATCCTCCGGTCTAGCCTTTTCACCTGTGATCGATGCATACAGGTCTTTGCAATATAACAAATCTTCCATCTTAGCCTTCCAAATGGGCCAGTTAGACCCATTGAGGCTGATCATCTTTGATGAGCCACCCTCCATAATTCACACAGATCCTACTGTCTTTCTATATAACTTGGACACTTTGATACCACTTTTATTAGGGTGAATGCACAAAAGTTCAGGATCTCGCACCCCAACGACCATGAATTATGAGATATGATAATGCAGAAATGCAAACAAACAATCACTACACGAACAAAAAGAAATTTTTACATAGAAAACCCTCTAATTAGAGGTAAAAAACCACGAGACCTCATATAACCAACAATCCACGATGTAAGAATGTATTATAAAACAATCACGATCAACACATGCTCGGATCTGGTTTTCTTCACCTTTAGGTGGATTACAATAAAAGAGAACAAAACAAGAGAGATCTCACCGATCCGTGGAACCTGTAGAAATTAGAAACGAATCGTTGTTGTGGATGAATCATCACTAGCATGGCCTTCTTCTTCTTCAAACTTCCTCTCTCTCTCTTTTCTTCTCTTCTTCCTCTTTTTTCTTTTTCTCTTAATGCTCTAAAATGTGTAGATAACCCCTCTTTTAACCCTAATCCCGCATAAAAATGTTTATATAGCGTTTGAACCAGAATTAGAAATAAATCGTGCAAATAGGAAACTGTATTGAATAATCTGTGCGCACCGTTGGTCACCTGAATCGACACCATCGGGCGCCCGACAAATGCCAAATTTGTCCATATAGTAAATTGAGAAAAACACTAAAGTTCGGTCACCCGAACTCCACCTTCGGTCGCCCGAACTGGTCCAAAACAGTCCAGAGACCAATTGCCACATCCGGGTTAATTTGGTCGCCCGACCTAATCTGGTCTGGCAATCCCCGAGCTGCACTCTCTCCTTTACTCCTGAGGAGGAACACCCCATCATGGAGTATATTGCTGTGGATTGGTAATGGAGATGTATTATGAATGAAAATGATGAATTTATGTGTGTTGAGATTAGATTTGATTATGGCTTGGATTGTCACTTAGAGAGTTGAATTGGTATTGTGGAGTTGCCACTTTTTTATATGGAGTTAATTGTATTGAAGATCTATGGTGGTATGGTTGTGGATATGTACATTGGAGTTGTTCCACATACTAGTGGCCTTTTGTGTAATGGGTTAAATGAAAGTTTGATTATATACTTACCGTCATTGTGCATTATATTTGTGCTCTTGTGGCTTATGGGATGAACCCTTTTTTGTGTTGTCCTTAAATAGATTTGGTGCCTGAATGGCTTTTATTGGTAGGAACCATTTTGTTGGAATTTTGTATGAGTATAAGATGGTACGGTCTATTTTTAGAATCATGACTGGCCACTAGTTATAGAGGTTGATTAATTCATTATATTTCAAACATTACTTATAAACATTAGAATATAGTATAATATACTTGCTAAAGTCACATGAGTCGGGGATGGTGGTATAGGACACTATGTCTGAGCTGTCGGCCTATGCTGGGTTGCGCGCACCCCCATAGTGTCCTTTGAGTGCTAAAATGGTTGTTTGTGAACCAGACTAATAAAGGCTGGCTAATTGTGCATACATGGCATGCGGGTGTTATCAGGTGTCTGGTCAACTGTTTGAAATAACAAAGTATTGTTCAAACAACCCATTTGCATCCGAGCGTCATCGAGTGCATGGTCGACTATTTGAAAGATCAGTATATTGTTCGAATAACCCTTCTTGTATTTGGAATAAGCCGACTATTTGAAAGGCCCATTCCCCGGTCCCGCTAGATGTGTATCCCTAGTTGATGAATATGTGCATACATCCATGCATCTAAGCAATAAAATTTTTATGAGGTGTGGATTGGACATTATGACTTCTAGCGTTTATTTGTAATCTTGTTAGATTGTTATTTATGAGATTTGGATTGAATATTCTATCGTTTATAATTCTATAACTTTGCTTATTGCATTATAGGTTGTCTTGATGAAGTATATTACACTATTATAATACTAGGTAAATCTTGGAGGGTTTTTACCTCATTATGATAGTGATTGGTGCTGTTAAAACATATCCAGTGGGCGTAAGAGATATACATGATTTGTAGGTTGACTCTCACGTGGAGCGTGAGGAGTTGAATGATCTTGCAACTCGAGATTAATTACATTTAGATTACTTTTCATCGGTGATTTAGTTTTATTTCCGTATTTGGGTTATCTTGAGACATTGGTTTATACAAGCCCTTTGGGCAACCACTTGAAATCATTTGATGATTGATTTGGACATTCTTTTTATAATTGATTATTTCTCTTCTATTGCGATGCTCATAAAAAAAAAATTGGTGTAATGTGGGCTATCCTTTAAGGTTAAAAGTTGAGTTTTTGGAAAACGAGTATTGAACTCAGGTTATGAAAACTAGGGCACTACATCCACAGGTTAACTCGAGTTAATGTGGATATGGCTTGAGTTGACCCTT
The DNA here is from genome assembly GCA_003013855.2 of Liriodendron chinense. NCBI lineage: Eukaryota > Viridiplantae > Streptophyta > Magnoliopsida > Magnoliales > Magnoliaceae > Liriodendron > Liriodendron chinense. The sequence goes on from ML058484.1 coordinate 14,186,750, forward strand.
AATTTGACCCTACCCACGAATTTTAAGCATACAATTGCAAATGCACTTTCAAGAACTAAGGCACTCATCGAACAACTCACCCCAGTGTAAATGTTATGGAAAAAAATTAGGTCGCTTAGCTGGTGGACAAACACATGTACATTGATTGTGGATTATATTGTGAATTCTCTTGATCATCTGCGTCTTTAAGCTGATAATGGGTTGGGCCTATTGAGGTGGTGTATCAATTTATAGGTTGTTGGTATCCAAATCACCACTCCAAGGGTATTTTTGTCTATCTTAGGAAGTAATGACTAGGGTTGTCTCTTGAAATATAAAAAAGAGTCTCTTTGTGTTTAAAGGATTGTTTGGATGTAAGGAAATATAAGGAGAGGAAACATTGTTTCTCATGGAACTCATTTTTCATCGCTTGTCAAGCCTTTTTTTTTTTTTTTTTGCATAATTTTGTGGGAAACACCATTTTCCACTTTCTATCCATAACGAGTAAAGCATCACACATGTCATAATGTGCCACATGCACCACCATTCATCTTCTCTTCCCCTCCACATGTAAAGCACTCCACGTGTGCCACTATGCCACCTACGCTGTTATCCATCTTCATTTACTCCAAACATGCCACATGTGACAATGGTGCCAATGTGCACGAGTGTTGCTATCTAGCTTCAAGTACCCACATGTCGAATGTGCCAATGCGTGTGCCACTGTACAACTTCATGCTCTCATGTTTACCACGTATGTCACAAATCAACTTCAAGTGCCCCACATGCAGTCTATGCCATATGTGTCACTGTCTATCTTCAAGCATCTCACATATGCCAGGTGCCAAATAGGCACATGCTTGTGACTATTTAAAAAAAATCCAATAAAATTTCTTATTTTGTCAAACAACGATTTTGAAAATAGATAATAAATTTTCAAGAAAATCTTACTGAAAGCAAAACTAGGGAGACAATGTTCCTTTCACACATTTTTTAGGAAATTAGGTTTCCCAGGAAACACTATTTCCTTAGGAAAGAAAATAGCATTTTCTTAAGAAACTGTGGCAAAATGAAATGTTGTTTTCCTTGTTTGTTTTTTAACAAGACTTTCTATAAATTTAGGATTTGTTTTCAAATTTGTTGTTTGGAAAAAAAGAAAAAGAAATTAAAAAACTAGGTAGTTACTAGCATATGATAGATTAGTACATGTGGACGATTAAAGATAGTAGCATGTGTGGATAAGGCTCTCAATGGAGCAGGTCAGATTCAAAATTCGATTCGCTCCGAACCCATATAATGTGGAGTTAGATCTTAAAATAGGTATGATTAATTAAATGGATCGGATTTAGATTCACAAAAAATAAATCTAAATCATATTTGGGTCGGATCCAGATCTAATAGTGAGATCTGATCAGATCTTCACTATTGCATGCTTCAAGCCTTTAACCGAACCCTTTTGAGAAAAGTGGTCATATGGCCCACTTGTGGGGCCCATCCTGATGTATATATTACATCCACATCCTCCATCCATCCTCACAAATCATTTAAGGCCATGGACCCAAATCTAGAGAAGATCCAGATCTTAGGTGGACCATACAATAGGAAGCAGTGAAGTTGTGTGTCCACCGTTGAAACTGTTCTAAGCTCACTGTGATGTGTATATACCACCAAAAGCTACCCAGTATAGGGCTCTTTGGGCCCTTCATGGGCTGACTGAGCTAATGAATGGAGCGGATCATCCGTACCTGGACCCCACTTGGCCAAAGAAATAAAAACGTTTAGACGCTGGAATAGTCAACGTCAAAGGACATTACTACCCAGCGTCCGTGAGATGAGAAGCGGACGCCCTTTTTGGGCATGAATGAGTGGGACCCACCTTGATGTATATATTATATCCACACTGGCCATCCGATTTTCTAGATTATTTTAAGGCCATGTCCCAAAAAATGAGACATATCCCAATCTCACGTCGACCATACCATGGTAAACAATGGGATTTGCACAACTTTAATGCTAAATTAAATATATTATATTATATATTTTTTAGATTTGTGATGGGGCGGATTTGGACCTATATTTGACCAGAATCCAATGGCCATATGGATTTTTTAATCAAGAATGGATCTGGCTATTTATAAGTGGATCGGTTGTGGATATCACTTTTTGGATCCGAGTCAGATCCGAATCCAATCCGAATACGGCTATAAATTTTCGAACTTGGAGTCGGATCCAATTGGATCCAATCCAAATCTGACCCATTGAGAGCCTTAGCTGTAAACACCCTGTGTTCATAAACTGTGCATTTGAAATTGAACTGGAATTAATGGCAAAACCCAAACTCCGCAACCCTTAGGAAAGCAGTAACCCAAAAACCGTGATTAGGCACCCATTCACTACAAATCTACAGAACTACCCCTGTTAGAATTCGAAGCAACACAAGGCCCTTACGAGACCATCTGAACCAGTAAACCAAGCAAAGTAGGAAATTGCATGGCAACGAAAATTGGATTTCAATTGTCTAGGTTGTGCGCAAATCCCCAGGTTGGTTACATGAAGATTTGAGCTCCAGTGAAAATCTGATTTCCACCAGATGCTTTGATGACTTTCACCCTTGAGTCACAGTGAAAATACAAGATTTACCATGTCTAAAGCATATCGAAAGGTGTCATGCATCTAACAGCTAATAAAAACATGCCACATGGAACTTTCACCCCTTTAACTTCGCACTCCGTACAAAAGTGTCACCGACCCGTCTATGAGTACCCATTACTCCCTCTTATTTCACACACAAATGCACACACTTCTCCACTAGGAGATTTACCATTCAATAATTATATAATTTAGAGAGGAGACCTACGATTATCTTCTCTTATGAGGAGTACCACAGCTCTCACTTATGCTCTCAAATCTCTTATGTGCACAAGCGACATCTCGGCTATTCATTTACTTTGCTTTTCTTTACGTACTGCGTATATCCCTTCTCATTCACCTTGTGCTTCTCTTTAGGTGACACTTAAGCACATGCTTGTGCCTTGTTGAGCTTTTTAGTTCCATGCACATCAGAAACATGGGATCATCTAATCTTTTGCCTTTATTTTAATAATATATTCGACTATGGTTTACAGGAGCAATCATCTGGATGATCATAGTTGTAGTTGAGCTTTACTAGTGCGTTCTTTCATTTTCTTTAATAACTACTGTTTCCTCAAATCATCATCGAGGTCCAGCGATCACAGTCTCCTAGAGAGTGGTTGGAGTTAACTAGTAAGTTTTCAAACTGGCTTTGGATTTTGTCTGCGACCAATTGGATAGTATGGGTGTTTGAAACATTGAATTTTCTTTAAAATCGCATAAAATAGATACCCATATGAGAACGGGTGGAAAAAGGTGCCTAACTCATTCCTTCTTCGTCACCGAGGTCCTTACTAGGAGTTTTCATATGCAAACCAACCACAAATATCATTTCGGTTAGGAAGCCTTTGATTCCTCGATTAAAAAGTGATTTTAAGGTGTTTAGCCGATTGTAGATTTCAAATTTCATTCGCCTAGTGGCGAATCCAAGTCAAACATATCATTGTCAGGTCTACCCACCAAATAAAGCAAAAAGCATCCTAGAGGGGCCGACAATGGATCCCGCACATGGAGCAAGTATTCACAGTGGCATATGTGGCATGTGTTGGGGGCTTGAAGCTAGATTTTGGCACACATGGTGCATGTCGGGTACTCAAAGCCATAAGGTGGTACATGCGGTGCTAGACATGCATTGACACATGGACACTTGAAGCTGGATAGCAACACTTATGATCGATGGCACCAGCAACATGTGTAACACGCTTGAAAGCGATTAAAGATGGATGATGACACATGTGGCGCATTGGCACATGTGGAATGCTTAGTCGCACGTGGGTGCAAGAGAAGATAAATGGTGGCATAGGTGGCACATTAACAAATTTAGTTATGACGCAAGAAAATATGACTGTGACACATTACACGTGTGGGACACTTCATATGTGTGGGGTAAAAAAAGATGGATGGTGACACGTGGCACAACATCATGTGTAGGTAGAGTTGTACACGAGCCAAGCCGAACAGAGCTTTGCACAGTTCGGCTTGGTTTGGTCAACGGGCGACCTGGGCTTAGGGCTACACATCGATTCGATCAATTCGATTTTGGATGAAATTGAAATTGAATTGATCCTAAATTTCGAAATTGAAATTGAAATTGAATTGATCTTATTTTTGAAATTTCGAATTGAAATTGAATTGACCCTAATTTTTTTGGAATTGATATAAGATTGAATGGATGGATTTTTCAATTTGATTCGATTCAATTTTTCACACATCATACATCGAATCCCCACTTTTTCCTATATTGTGGTCCACCTGAGATTTGGATGTCTCATTTTCGGGCTCATGCCTTAAAATCAGATGGCAAAATGGTGGACGGAGTGGATAAAATATAAATTATGGTGGACCCCACGTAGTTTACTTAGTACGCAATCCACTTTTGGAATTTAAATAGGCACGAATCTCCTATAAATCCTTTTGCAGGAAATTCCTATGCTGGAAACCTACACTCTTTCCAATTATGTGGTCTGCCTTAATCACGGCCCATCGTGATGTTTGTGAGAAATCCAACCCGTCTATTCATTTTCTGAGATCATTTTAGGATGTTCCACCAAATATGAGACAGATCCAAGACTCAAGTGGGCTGAAAACGTGAGGATTGAACGTCCATAGTTGAAATATCCGTGGTGCCACAAAAGTTTTGGATCGGGCTAATATTCGTGTTTACAGTTCATCCTAGTAGGAATGACATTATGAACGGTATGGATAGCATATAAACATCACTGTGGACCCTAGGGATGTTTCAACGGTAGGAATTTCTATAAACATCACTGTGGAAATCATTCGTTGCTAGCTTGAAGCATATTCGAAGCTTAAGTGGACCATGCCACATGAAACAGTGGGAATAATGATTTCCACCATTGAAACCTTCTTAGGGCCCACAGTGACGTTTATTTATCATCCAACCTGTTCATAAGATCAGGTAGACATGTATGAATGGAAAACACAAATATCAACTTGATTCAAAACTTTTGTGGCCTGCAACAATTTTTCAATGGTAGAGGCTCAATTTGCATCGTTTCCTATGGTGTGAGCCACTTGAGCTTTGTATATGCTTCAATTTTGGGCTCGAGCCATAAAATTATCTTTTAAAATGGAATAATGGATGAACAGAGTGAATAAAACGAATAAATTACCGTGGACCCCACAAATTTTACTTAGTACGCTAAGTGCGTTGAGTTACTAAGTACGCAATTCAGTTCGTCTTGGACTCTTAGGTGGGCGCGGATATGCAGAAGGGTGGTTTCAAAGCTCTATGGGCCCCACCATGATGTATGTGTTTTATCTAGGCCGTCCATCCATTTTTCCATCTAATTCTAAGACATTATCCAAAAAATTGAGACATATCCAAATCTCAAGTGGACCACACCACAGGAAAATAGTGGAGGATTGACACTTATTGTTGAAAACTTTTTGGGGCCTTGGAAGTTTGGTATCAAGCTAATATTTGTCTTCTCTCTTCCTCTAGATCTATGTGACCTTATGAACAGGTTGGATGGCAAATAAACATTACAATGGGCCTTAAGAAGAATTTAATGGTGGACGTTCAATCCCCACTGTTTTGTTGTGGTGTGGTCAACCTGAGATATATATATCTTTCTAATTGTTTGGATTTTATTTTAAATTCAGATGTAAAAATGGATGGACGACATAGATTACACTATGATGTATTTATTTCACCCATGTCGTTCATTAAAACACACACACACACACACACACACACACACACACACACACACACACACACACACACACTCAATTCAGTTCAATCGATCAATTCAATTCGACACAGATTGATTTGATTTTCGATTCAATTCGATCGATCGGAACCAAAAATTGAAATTGAATTTAAAAAAAACGTTTAATTGAATTGAATTGATCTTGGAGAACGATTCAATTCAATTCGATTCGATCAATAAATTGATCATAAATTGAATTGTGTGCAGCCCTACTTGGGCTCGGACTTAGCTTAGCTTGGTCCTCGAGCCCAACTAGTAGGTCAAGCTTTCAAGCGGAAGTCGAGCTTGTTCGAGCTTATTCGAGCTTTAAGCTTTTGAGCCGAGCTTTCGAGCCACTATCGAGCTTAGGCGTTGCCCAGGGCTGGAGGGCAGTCGGCTGTTAGACAAGGTCGGTGACTACCGGAATGGACGGGTGACGAGCAGAGAGAGAGGAAATGATTGGGATTGCTGGAATGGCTAGGCAATCAGCGAAGAGAGAGGAAATGAAGATAGAGAGAGAGAGAGAGAGAGAGAGAGAGAGAGAGAGAGAGAGAGAGAGAGAGAGATCAGAGGGTTGTGGTCCTCGTGGAGGCCGGAATGAGATCAGGCAGCCACGGGCGAGGGCGCGACTTTTAGGGTTTTTCTAATTTTTTTTAAAACCTTTTTTTATATTATATAATAATATTAATATATAATATATAATATATTTTAAATACCAAGCTTGTACACAAGCCGAGCCGAATCGAGCCTGATTCGAGCCAAACCGAGCCTGGTATGAGCCGAGCTGAATCGAGCTTAGGCCAGGCTCGAGCTTGGTTTGAATTTTCAACGAGCCCATCAAATAAGCTCGGCTTGGCTTGTTTAACCCTACGAACCAAGTTGACCCAAGCTTTTTCGAGCCGAGCCGAGTGAGCTTTTCGAACTAGCTTGGTTTGTGTACAACTCTATGTGTAGGGCATAATCAAAGACAGAAATGTGGAACGTGCGAGTCAGTTAAAGATATATATGCTAGCACATTTGGGCTTAACAAAAACTTATTTTCCTTCTATCATGTAAAAATGCATTTTTCAGTAGCAGAGATGAGAAAATAAATATACTTACTTTGCAACAAAGATGGAAAATGAGAAATAACATTTCCCACAAATCCTCAAGAAGAAGGGCTTGACAAATAGCGTCAAGTATCATGAGAAACAGTGTTTTCTTTAAAGTCCAAGGGTTTCTATTATATTCTCTTAAAATCATAGAAGCTATACCCGTGTTTCTGAATGGTTGGCGAGTACTTTTCAATCGTGGTGACGACATTGTGAAAACGGTTTTATAGTTGTATTATAGGATGACAAAGAAGTTAATTCATCGCATATTCAGTGGATCGATGAGCAATTATTTCTCCACATCGGCTAATTTAATTTTCAAGATAGTGAAATAATTTGCTTGTACGTGTAATCCACTGTGGTGAATCATATAAATCTTATCTCTTGTGGATGGATCTACATGTTGGTGCATTTATCAATTTTATTTCCCCTAATTTATTTGCACACAAATTTTCGGTAACGATTGTTAGTTATGCATGCAAGGTGTTTGTGGTTTTGCTTAAATTAGTTGTTGGTTTTGCACACAAGGTATGTTAATTTGATTATTTGTTTCGCACACAGGGTGTTTGTGTTTTTACCTGAAGTAATTGTTAGTAGCGCATGCAAGGTGTTTGTGGTTTTGCTTAAATTAACAACTAATTTTTGAGTGATTGTCTACCCATAACAACTAAGAAGAATTTAATGGTGGACGTTCAATCCCCATTGTTTTGTTGTGGTGTAGTCAACTTGAGATATATATCTTTCTAATTGTTTGGATTTTACTTTGAATTCATATGTAAAAATGGATGGATGACATAGATTACACTGTGATGTATTTATTTCATCCATGCCGTTCATTAACACACACACACACACACACACACACACACACACACACTCAATTCAATTCAATTTGATACAGATCGATTCAATTTTCGATTTGATTCGATTTTCGATTCGATTCGATTGATCGGAACCAAAAATTAAAATTGAATTAAAAAAAATTGAATTGAATTGATCTGGGGGAACGATTCAATTCAATTCGATTCGATTCGATTTGATAAATTGATCATAAATTGAATTGTGTACATCCCTACTTGGGCTCAAACTTGGCTCAACTTGGTCCTCGAGCCCAACTGGCAGGCTTGACTTTGTTTGGTTGAGCTTTCGAGCGGAAGTCAAGCCTGTTCGAGCTTATTTGAGCTTTAAGCTTTGAGCAGAGCTTTCGAGCCACTATCGAGCTTCGGCGTTGCCCAGGGCTGTAGGGCGGTCAACTCTCAAACAGGGGGCGGTCGGCTGTCGGACAAGGTTGGTGACTGCCATAATAGGCAGGTGATGAGCGAGAGAGAGAGGAAATGATTAGGATTGCCGGAATGGCTAGGTAATGAGCGGAGAGAGAGGAAATGGAGAGAGAGAGAGAGAGAGAGAGAGAGAGAGAGAGAGAGAGAGAGAGAGAGAGGGTTGTGGTCCTCGTGGAGGCCGAAATGAGGTCAGGCAGCCGCGAGCGAGGGTGTGACTTTTAGGAATTTTTTATTTTTTTAAACCTTTTTTATATATTATATAATAATATTAATATATAATATATAATATATTTTAAATACCGAGCTTGTACACAAGCCGAGCCGAATCAAGCCTAGTTTGAGCCGAGCCGAGCCTGGTTCGAGCCGAGCTGAATCGAGCTTAGGCCAGGCTCGAGCTTGGTTTGAATTTTCAACAAGCCCATCAAATAGGCTCGGCTTAGCTTGTTCAACCCTACGAGCCAAGTTGACCTGAGCTTTTTCGAGCCGAGCTGAGTGAGCTTTTCGAGCTAGCTTGGTTTGTGTACAACTCTATGTGCAGGGCATAAACAAAGACAAACATGTGAAACGTGCGAGTCAGTTAAAGATATATGCTAGCACATTTGGGCTTAACAAAAACTTATTTTCCTTCTATTATGTAAAAATGCATTTTTCAGCAGTAGAGATGAGAAAATAAATATACTTATTTTGCAACAAAGATGGAAAATGAGAAATAACATTTCCCACAAATTCTCAAGAAGAAGGGCTTGACAAATAGCATCAAGTATCATGAGAAACAATGTTTTCTTTAAAGTCCAAGGGTTTCTATTATATTCTCTTAAAATCATAGAAGCTATACCTGTGTTTCTGAATGGTTGGCGAGTACTTTTCAATCGTGGTGACGACATTGTGAAACCGGTTTTATAGTTGTATTATAGGATGACAAAGAAGTTAATTCATAGCATATTCATTGGATTGGTTTGCAATTATTTCTCCACATCGGCTAATTTAATTTTGAAGATAGTGAATTATTTGCTTGTAGGTGTAATCCGCTGTGGTGAATCATATAAATCTCGTCTCTTGTGGATGGATCTGCATGTTGGTGCATTTATCAATTTTATTTCCCCTAATTTATTTGCACACAATTTTCGATAACGATTGTTAATTATGCATGCAAGGTGTTTGTGGTTTTGCTTAAATTAGTTGTTGGTTTTGCACACAAGGTATGTTAATTAGATTATTTGTTTTGCACACAAGGTGTTTGTGTTTTTACCTAAGTAATTGTTAGTAGCGCATGCAAGGTGTTTGTGGTTTTGCTTAAGTTAAAAACTAATTTTTGAGTGATTGTCAACCCACAACAAGACATAGGTTGGGCAAGGTCAGCCATGACATTGACCCCCACTCCACCCAAGAGGTACATGACTGTGGATCCCGCTCAATCTGGACTAGCGACGGTTGAATTTCTCTAGGCCTGACCCTGACCCCAAGAAATGGTTCAATTTCTTGCCTGGTGCTGACCTATACATACATTGCATCGTTCTGGTGATGGCTCGAGCCAGTTTGTCTGGACCCAAGTCGATGAGCCGGGGACACAAAGGCTGACCGTACAATGCTTAATGACTACACCTTTTCTATGCCAACAGCTACACAAAGCAGCTGATGTATGCACCACACATGCGCCCCTCATGGCCAAATTCACGAAAGAAATCAACGGCTGTGTGAAACTTGCTTCTAACATCGTGGCCCACCTGTGAGAGGTCCACTTTATTATCAGGCAAGAGCATTTACAAGGCAAGATCCACCCGATGGATGGCTAGTATATTGGACCGATCGCCGGGCTGGCGTGTAAGCCCGATCTGAATCGTTGGCATCCATATTTTGGTCCAGGGCATCCAGATTGTAAATACTATCAGATGAACGGTTCATATTTCTCACACATGTGCAATGTTGGCACGTGCAGGAATGGCTCCCTATACATAGACAGATACACACGGGTACACAGAATCGTCCCTCATTTCGTTTCTGGACTTGAGAGACCTTCGATTCTCCCTCCCTTTGCAATTCCTTTTTCATTTCAGTTCCCGCGAGGCGGGTGCGGGTTTTTTCGCTGCCTCTCTCTCTCTCTCTCTCTCTCTCTCTCTCTTGCTCTGGCTCCCGCTCTCTCCCCCGCTCTCGCCATTCCTTCTGAAAATCCAATGAACGAGTACGCTCCCTCTCTCTCTCTCTCTCTCTCTCTCTCTCTGTCTCTCTCTCTGTCTCTGTAGGTATTATGAATCTGTGTTTTTTTCTAGGTTTTCCGTTTGGACTTCTCATTACGTAGAAATCGCTTCTCATTCACTTGCATTTCGTATTTAGCTGGTTTTTGCTTCTTCTCAAGGGATTTGAGTGTTCAGATTTTCTTGTCGATGTTACTCTGCATGTTTATTTGTTTTGTGAGCTTTTCTTTTTCTTTTTCCCTTTTGAGCTCTGATTGTGTGATGTTTGGAAGAATTTAGGGTTTTAGTGCTGCATGTAATTAGAGAGGATTTGGTTACTGAAAACTAGGGTTTCTGTTGTTTTTTTCCCATTGCAGGATCTTTCAGTTGAAATTATCGTACATGGTTCGATTTTCTGTTGATGTTGATTTGGAACTTTTCTGTCTCTTTGTCAGTTGGATTTGAATTTTGAGTAGCATTGGAAGAGAACTGAGCAGTTTGGTCGTTTCTTTTGTCTCCTTTTTCTTCTGTTTGTTTGATAGGATTTATCTGGGTTTTGTTTTGATTCTTTTTCTGGGGGTTTGGTTATGTGGGGGTTAAAATGTAGGTTTCTAGTTCTGCTGGTTGTCAGAGAGAATTGGGTTGTAAAAAACTAGGGTTTCTGTCTTTTCTCCATTGAAATCAATGTACATGCTTGAACTTTCTGCCCATCTCAATTTTTGGTACCTCCCTCTCTCCCTCTCCTGTAGCTGGGTTTATTAATTTTGGGTAGTGTTTGAGGAGACTAGAGCATTTGTCTCTTTTTCTTTTTGTTACATTTTCTTTTTTTTGGTGGGGGTCTATCTAGATATGTTTGATTTGGTCTCAGGACTTTAGTTCTGTTTGTAGTTTGAGAGAATTAGGTGACAAAAATCCAGGACTTCTGTTAGCTCTTTGCAGCTTCTTCAGTCATTGTGTACATTTGTTTGATTATTGTTATAAAGTTGACTTTTTGATGATGTTTGTTTGGGATGTTATCTCTCCAATCGATTTTTTTTGGGAGAACATTTGACCCTTTTTTCCTGTTTCTTTGATATTGAATTTTTATTATTGCATGTTGACAATCTAGGGTTTTAGTTACATAATCATTTTGGTGGTTAGAGAGAGCAATTGGAATAGAGAAAGCTGGGGTTTTTGTTGTTTTCTTCTTGTTGGAGTTTCTTTTAGCAAGTAGAAGTTTTCGGTTCAAATTATTGTGTACTGTCGTATTTTTAGTTAATGTCAATTGGGGACTCTCTTGCAATGGATTTGAAATTTTGAGAGTCCCTCCCAAAAAAAAAAACCAGGAGTTACACTGACGTGAAAGAGGGGAGAGAGTGGAGAAGGAAACTTCAGTGGCGGGGAGGGGAGTTTGAGCCAAATTTGTGTGCCGGAAGGTAAGGGGGAGTGTCGCGATAATAGATTTGGGTTGCAAGAGGAAGAACAAAGGGGGGTAGAGGTTGGGAAGGGGAATCAGATTCTAGAGGAGGGGTGGCTCAGGAGCGAGAATGGATGGATGTCATGTTTAAGTTAGAGCTAATGAAGGTAGGGCCTTGAGGGTATTATTAGAGTTCATGACTCTTTTTGTAGTTGGGTACTTGGAAGGGGTGGCTGTTAGTGAATTTTTCCCGGGTCCAAGGGAGAGCTGGTTAGGTCATGTAGGTGATAATCCCTCGAGAATGGAAGATTGCGACTCCCCGTCGGTTCGCCTTCGTTAGTATGAGCTCAGAGGGGAAGGTAGTGAAGGTTGTTAAGCTGCTTCATGGGGAGAGTTTTAGTGAGAAGAAGATTTAGGTCAAGAAGGCTCGATTTGGTCTTGATGATTGGTAAGGAGAACAATGGTAGAGGAGGGAAAATGGATGTTAGGCAGGAACTAGGGAGGTTAGGAGATGGGGAAAACGGCTTAAGTAGGGAAATAAACTCGCAGTCTTTTAGGGATGTAGTGGCAGGGAAGTTGGTCCAAATGGAGCGTTAGGAAGAGGAGATGATCATGAAAGCCCTTAGCAGGAGTTGCAATGGAAGAAAGGAAAAGACGAAGATATGGAGGGCAGCTACCCACAATACATAAATGGTCTGAATAAGGCTGGATGTGATAGAGAAGGCTTGGGAATCCTTGCAGCGGTCATTGGTTTCAGAAACAATAGAAGAAGCCACCATTCTGCAAATTCAAGCTTGTCTTGAAGAATGTTATGATCTAGCAGAGGAGAACTTCATCTTCTAGCCGATAGAGGTGAATGAGTTGTGGATCTTGGTTAAACTGGGTATAGAGCTAGATCGATTGATGATTTCATGAGTGATATTCAAAGATGGACTAATGAGACAGATAAAGAGATGAGTGGACAACTCTTTTTTTAGGAAGGGGGAGGTATGATTTCTCATTTGGGGGGTCCCTTTGGAGTTATGGTTTGGGGAAGTGTTTATAGAGATTAGGTCATGTTTGGGGGAGGCGATGGCTATAGACGTTGTGACAGAGGATGGTATCGAGCTAGGGGTGGCTCGAGTTTGCGTAAAGAAGAAGAGATCAATAGGGTACCCTAAAGCAGATAAGGTGATGGAAGGGGCAGATGAGATAGATTTATGGTTGGAGAGAGAGAGAGAGAGAGAGAGAGAGAGAGAGAGAGAGAGAGGTGTTTTAGAGTGCTAGGGGGAGGTATGGAGTAGGAGGGGTGATGGTGGTCCGTCGAGGAGAAGCAATTGCAAATGAGGAGACGATGATGGTGTTGAATTCAGTACTTTGGGGGTCCATTCGTTTTGAGGCGAGGTGTGAAAGCTTGCTATTGGTTGTGATGGGGTTGGTGGGGAAAGGTTCAATGAGGAGGCATGCGAGTTTTGGTTGGATGCGGGAGTGTAAGGCGGATGATCTCGCTCGGAGATGTGGTTCGGAGCTCGAGCTTGCTCCAAAGAGGATATGTTCTCCTAGTGCTGATAGCTTTGGAGAGGGTTGGGTCTTGGTTTAGAACGTGTGGTCGTAGGACAATAGTGAGGCTGATGCTTTGGATGCTCGTGCCGTCTTCAAAGCTATACTATCGAGGGGGCCTCATAATGAGGGCAGTGACGTTTCTGCAGAGGGTGACAATTGGTAGGATGTGTTTCAAGGAGGGAGGGATGGCTACATGTGGCGCTAATGACAGTCACTATCTCCCCCACATGTACGGCGATATCTGATTGTCTTCATATTTGTTTAAAGCTCGCATGTGGGACACATCCCACCCTATTGCATTGCAAAGATGTGACAACTCCAGACCTATATATGATATCGAAACTGCGGACCCTCTTCGAGAGATGGCTACCACGGAGATCTGGCTTGTGAGGCTTTTCTCTCCTTCATCTATTGATGCCCCTTTTGGTGAATATCAACGAGGAGAAAGATGCTAAAGGACATCAACTGCTGCAAGAAGATGGTGGAAGGTTAAGGGACTTGGATTGTGTTGCAAAGTTGGGGTTAATGGAAGGGTCTCGTTTGGAGTTGGACAATCTAATGCTGGGCTATCACATTATGGAGGATGTGTTGATAGTTACACCTCTTAGGGCTACATTAAGAGAGGAAGATAGTGCTATCTTCCATGGCAATGTTGGAATGGTAACAAAGGTTCAAGCTACAACAAAAAGGTCTGTAAGTTATTGGAGGAACAATTGTGATGGTCTAAGGATGTGCTTGAGTGGGTCGGGAGTTTACTGGGCCTACCCATCTTTCATGGTGTGGGATGAGGACTCTTATGATTTCTTCTAATTTGTTTAAGGTAGGGAGCTCTGAGATAGCATGATCTTCAAGCTTTGAACGTTCAAAAATCCTCGAGAGGGTGGAGTGAGCTTCTCAGCATTGAGTGCACGATCAATTAGGATTTTGTAGGAAAGACTAGTGGGAGAGAGGGTCAGGGGTGCCAAGATTGTTAACTAATGATAATTTTTTCTTGGAATGTCAGGGGATTGGATTGTAGCTTTAAAAGAGCTCAGGTGAGAAAGACATGTAAAAAGGCAAAAGTTGATGTTACTTGTGCTATAGGAAACCAAGATCCAATCCACGAACAGGGGCATTATGGACTCTATGTGGGGGATAAAGCATAAAGAGTGGATTGTGGTGAATTCTATTGGTGCGGTAGGGGGTGTTGTTGTAGCCTGAAATTCAAAGGTATGGAAGAAAGAGGCCAAATTTTTAGATATTTTTTCTTTATCTGTGGTATTATGGGACACAATTTTTGGTTGGTGATGGGTTTTCTACAATCTATGGGCCGTGTTTTCCGGGTCAGTGTGATTAGCTCTGGGGTAAATTGAATAGTGTCAGATAGTGCTGGGATTTTCTGTGGTGCGTCGGAGGTGAGTTTAATGTGGTGAGATTTTATATGAAAAATAGAATGGCAGGCAGTATAATTAGCAGCATGAAAGCTTTCACAAAATGGGTAGGGCATCACGAGCTAGTGGATCTCTCGCTGGGGAGAGCCAAATTCACTTGGTTAAATGGGCAGGAGGATCCTATCTTATCATGGTTAGATAGATTTTTGGTTTTGCATATTGGATTTAAAACTCCTACTTGCGGGCCAAAGGGGGCTGTTAAAACTTGTGTCTGATCATCGGCTTGTTGTGTTAAAAGTTTGGAAAGAAGATTGGGGTCCAAAGCCTTTCAAATTTGAGATAGTCTGGATGGAGATATATGGTTTTGAATAGTTGATTAAGGATCGGTGGGAGTCTTTTTTGGTTGAAGGTCTTGCTGGCTTTAGGCTTCCTCAAAAGTTAAAAATGTTGAAAGAAAGATAAAATGTTGGAAGAAAGAAGTTCTTGGTGGTAGGGGTAGGCTTTGAATCACTTTGAAAGGAGATGCACGATTTGGGCATCAAAGTGGAGTTTGGTCAGCTATCTTCGGAGGAACATGAAAGGAGATCTAGCTTAGCCTCAAGTTATGCAAGTTATATTAAAGAAGACGAAACCACATGGTGTAAGTGATATCTATCGCTTTGGCTAAAAGAAGGGGACATGAATAGTCATTTCTTTCATCTCATAGCTAATGTAAGGGCTTGTGGTAACAAAATAAGTAGTTTGGTAGTTGATGATATTAGGACTTCGAATAAGGGGCAAATTTGCGATTCGATTGTGTCCGTCTATAAGAACCTCTTGTCTCGTGATCAATGGAAGAGGCTAAAAGATTGGACAACTTGGATTTCCCTCAATTTCTGAAGGAGTTAGTGGAGTCTCTTGAACTCCTGATCTTTGAGGAAGAAATTAAAGTTGCTCTAGATTTTATGTGCGGAGAGAAGGCCCCTGATCCGGATGGGCTCGAATCCAAGGCCTCAGTTCTGAAACACAGGCTTTCTACGATTGAGCTAAAGGCTCAACTTCAGTTTGGGTTGTATTTCACTTTCTTTTTTTTTTGCTTGTTTGGTGCTTTTAGTTTTCTATCTTTTGTTTTCTTCTTTTTAATTTAATCTTTTTTATATATCTCTTGCCAACAATCTGGTGTCAGTTTTGTTCATAGTTAGAGAGAGAATTAGATTAGAGGAAACAATAGTATCTGTTTTTACATGTTCTTTTTGCTGTTCTTTTGTTAATGCATATAAGTTTTTTGTTGAAATTAATCATGGGCAGTTGATTTTTTTGGTTGATGTTGATTAGGGAACTTCTCTCTAATTTATTTGTTTTTTAAATTTTCCTGAGGAGAAAGTGTCCGATGCTAAGTGTCAATATCTATTTTAGTTATCAAGCACACAAATTCTGTAAATGTGGCTCACATTTATAGTTTTTGAACTGTTCCATCCATATTACCCTCCTCTCATCATGGATAGGCCATGTGCCAGATTTTATACTAGTTAGAAGATGATTCCATTCCCAGCCATTGAGTCTTCTTCTTCTTCTTCTTTTTTAATATCCATTGAATGTTGAAATTGTTAAATATTTTCTAGCTGGCCCATTTGTAAGTACTTAAGAGCCCTCCAATGATGGGAATGCCTCACTGTTGCGATTTTTTGGGGTATGCTTCATTGATGCTAGGGTGCAATGGTTCAGATATTGAATACATGTATGGGGTGTACAATCGCCAAATGTTTGATAACTAATTAAGATAATATTCATAATATTATCCCTCTCAGAAAGAATTTTCATCATTTTTTTTCTTCACTTTATTTCTTTCTTTGTTTGGGGGTAAGTTTTTTTCCTTATTGTGTTTATGTCATGTTGAGAATCTATCGTCTCAGTTCTGTTTGTTGTTAGAGAAATTATATTAGTGAAAACCAGGACTTAGTTTTGTAAAGAGTATAAGCTTCCTGTTTAGATGTTTTATGTACAATTGAAATTTTCGGTTAATGTTGATTTGGAAACTCTCTCTCTCTCTCTCTCTCTCTCTCTCTCTCTCAAATCCGAATTTCGAGAATGTTGGTTCTATTTTACTTTATTGTTTGTTTGGAGAATTGTTTCTGGCCTTTTCTTCTTTAGTTTTTTTTGTCTCACTATGAATTTAGAGTTTTAGTTCTGTTGGTAGTTAGAGATAAAGTTAGATTATAGAAACTAAGCTTTAGGTTTATTTTTTCTTGGTGGAGCTTTTGTCATTAATGTGCAGAAGTTTTTCATTGAAGTGATCATTTAAAACTGAAATTTTGGTTGCTGTTAATTTGGGAACCAAACTCTTAATTGAAGTTTGAATTTTTGAGAATTTGGGTTGTTTTTCGCTTTCTATTTGGTTGGTTTTTCTATTTTCCTCATGGCTGTTTTTTTTTGTTATGCCACCTTGGAAATCAAGGGTTTTATTGCCGTGACTTTGTATTTTCAAATGACAACTCATCATTTATGTTTTTTGTTTGTCCACCACGGCCTTCTCATTTGCTTTTGCTTTTAATAAATTAATCATTGCCATTAAAAAGAAAGAAAGAAGAGATCCAAGGCTTTATTTATGTTGGTGGTTACTGAAAGTAGATTAGAAAGATTATTTATTTATATTTTTTTAGTTCTTTTGTTCACATGTAGAGTTTTTTTTTTTTTTTGTCACTATCATCTATGCTTTTTTGTTTTTGGGTGTTTGCTGTCGAATTTTTGGTCATTGTCAATTTGAGAACTCTTCCCCATGATTGTATTTTGAATTTTTTATGATTGCCCCCCTGCACACCCTTGTACTTCTCGTATTCTGGTTTTTGTTCTTCCTGTTGAAAATCTATGGTTTATGTTCTATCGGTAGTTTTAGAGAGGACTAGATTAGAGAAAACTTGGATTTTTTCCCTCATATTTTTTGACATTATTTTGTTAAGAAGTCTTTTGCTGAAATTATGATGTGTGGTTGAAGTTTTGGTGGCATTGACTTGCAAACTTCTCCCTCATTTGGATTTTTAGTTTTTGAGTTGTTTTTTGTTTATGTGTGGTGGGTCTTTTCTCATTTTGACCTTTTGTTTATGTCATGTTTAGAATCTATGGTTTTAGTTCTATTGATAGTTTGAGAGGAATTATATTAGTGTGTTTTTATTTATTTATTTCAGATTTATCTTCTTTGATTTTTTTTTTTTTTAATGTTGTCAAATTGTAAATCATTTGCTTGTCTTGAATTGTATCTTATCGTAAATCGTAATATTTTTTCATATTTTCATAAAAATATCATAAAAAATACAAAATAGTTATATATAGATAAGAAAAATTAAAAAAATATCAATCATCCATTTTCTCATGAATATGCTAAAAACACAATTTAACCATGACATTAATGATGTATGATATATCTATGTATAAATGTATTATTGTGTTGTAATCATTTAAAAAGTAACCCTACAAAAGATTTGCAAAGAGTCCTTAAAATTTTTGTTCTGTACCTTTCTTGAGTGTAGAATCATGTTAAAAAAATGACATTCGATTCCATTGTGAATCAAAAGATATCTTGATTTCTTTATTTTGGGTTTTTGAATATCAAAATCCCCAAAAGAAAAAAATAGGATATTTTTAATGGTAGAGAACTGTCAAATCATAGACCTATTCACATGGAATATGCATTAAAAAGATGATATGATCATATCGCTATGTCTGTAGAGTCTTAAGTAAAACCCTGAATTATCAATCCACTCATAAATCGGCACAACTATCATAAATATTTTACCGGTCTTTGGTGTTTTAGCCTAATTTTGATATATTAGAATTTATGAACGGTTAAGATTTAAAGAAAACCCCACTATTCAAAAGACGAACTTTTTATGGAATGTAAAAAATTCATGATTTGTATTTGGAATGGAAAATTGAAATCTTTATTATTGGGAATTTGATTTTTTAGTATTTTTTTTTAATCCAAATGGGGGGTACTTCCTTCTTTGCATAAATAACTTAAATTAAAATATGACATTTACTTAAATGTTTTTATGTAAATAAGGTATATAGTGCAGGCGTGCAGTGTAGGCAAGAATACAAGTGATGAAAAATTGAATACAAAATAATAATAAATTAATTTTTTAAGTACTTTTGGGCCCATTTATGAATTCCAAAATTATCGTACGATTCGATACAATTATTTAAGATTTGCAATTTTGGCGTCCGATACACGATATGAATCGTACGATTCATATCATAAATTGTATGATTTTGATAACATTGCCCTTTGTTAACATGTAGAAGTTTTATGTTGAAAATATTACATACAATTGAAAGTTTGGTTGATGTCGATTTAGGAGCTTCTCTCCTCATCTCCAATTGGATTATTATCAAGGATTTGGGTTGTTTTTTACTTATTTGTTTATTTGGTGTGTTTACCTTTTCTCCAGTTGGCTTTTGCTTGTGTTGAGGGTTGGTTTTTGCTTATGCCATTTCAAGAATCAATGAATTTTTTTTTTCCTGTTGGTAGTTAGAGAACAAATTAGATTGGAGAAAACTAGACTTTCTCCCTTATAAAGCTTCTTTTGTAACGTGTATTTTTGTTTTGAAAGAAAAAAAAATCAAAGATTTAATCATACAGTATAATTTCAAAACAAAAATAAATGTTATAATATGGGAACTTCTATCTGTTGAATTTTGATTTTTGAAGAATTTGGCTTGATTCTTGGTTTTTTTGTTGTTTGGCGAGTTTCCCCTCCAAACAAATCTAGAAAAGTCACCAACTTGAGGAAATGGATGTGCTTAGGGAAGCTTTAGAAAAAAAAAGGTGTTTTGCTTTCCTATATGAGACATTTTAATCTACTGTTCGTTTAATCTTCCTCATCATCTTTACCTTTTCCCAATTAACTGGCGTCATCTACACAGATCTTGTTATGTCATTCCACTCCATCAAGAACTATATCGTCAGCTAAATCATAGGTTTTGAAGCCCTTTTCTTCCTACCTCCATTGACATCCTTTTGGGCCTTTGTGTTGCCCTTTTAGTGCCTTCAACTTGTACCGATTTTCTCATTTTAACTGGTGCTTTTCTTGGTCTTTGTTGCACAGGGCCAAACCGTCTGACTTTACTTTATATCGAATAACAAACATAAATGCTTACATACATAGGCAATAGCTCAAATAACTATAAAAAAATTACAGATACAAGTTCCTGCTAGTGGTAAGAAGCATGGCAATAAAAAATGTTTTCATAATGGTCTTAACTGCTGTTATGTAACGGTAATGTTGGGACATGTTACTTGATGCATGGCTATAACACCCATTTTGAAAAGATAGCCGTAGTGGGCTTGTAACGATCCAAAACGAGTCTGTGACAGTCTGATACTTGGCCAATGCATTTTCTTCCTTTGAAATTTTTTTAGCCGTGATAGGACTATATTGGCTATTATGGGGGATGTAACGGCCAGTACAATCTGTATCGTAACGACCATAAGGCTGGCTGTTATGGCACGGGCCACCGTTACTGTTATTGAATACCTCGAATCAAGAAGCTCTTCCTTGATAATTGTCCTTTGCTCATTTTGGCCCTCGCCAATATCCTCCAACATTAGATCTATGCAGTGTGCAACACAAGGAGTCCAATATATCCTTTTCCTCTTAGCCTTCAGCTTCTTCCCAACACTCACATAGCTTGAATGGTTATCCGTGATAACCTGGACCACATTTTCTTCCCCAATTTCTTCAAGATATTTAAATAACAAATTTCCATCTTTTATTGAATCCGAAGCATCAATTGACTTGTAAAACATTGTTTCGACTAAAGAATTAGTTAAAAAGATAATGATGCTTCTATTCTTTCCATCCGTCCAACCATCAGGCATAATTGAACATCCATGACTTTTCCATGAATCTTTATATGCTTTCATTAGACTATCAATATTAGCAACATCCTCTTTTAGTATCCATGTCCTCATCTCATACATGGATGGTGGCTTCAACCCTGGTCCAAACTTTCCAATAGCCTCACACAATGCTGAAAAGTATGGGCTATTACACAAGTTGAACGACAACACATGCAAAAGAAAAAAAAAAAAATCTTCCAATCACCCTGCATACTTCTTTTCTTTCTTTCTTCTTCCACGTTGAATTCAATGTGGATTGACGTTGCTCACTGCTAAAAAACTGACCCATAGGACCCCTGGCTCTTGGTTGATTACTAGAAGATCGACTTCCAAGTTGGCTGCCAATGAAAGCATCATTACCAACACTGGCGCTATCACTTGTAGAACTGAAAATATATGTCGATCCCCCTATCCCTATATCTTGAAACAACTCATTTCTTTTATTTTTTCTGTTATGACATTCTTTTAAAACCTTTTTACACTCCTTGACTTCTTCCGTCACTTTTTGGGCACGTCTTTAGCCCATTGTGGGTTCTGGTCAAGTGATTCTTTAGGCGAGTCACGCCTCCCAAACACCTTTGACCACAAAATTTGCAATGCACATAATTTTATGAGATTGTCCAAGTGGATTATCGGCCACATATTTCCAAGCAAAATATCTCTCTCTCTCTCTCTCTCTCTCTCTCTCTCTCTCCAGACATTCTTCTCTTTAGTTCCCTACTTCACTAAAAAACATTTCACACGCTACAAACTTACAAATTAGTGAATCACAAAGATCAACATTAACATGTGAAAAAGAATTATTAGAGAGTGGTGGCCCACATGATGGACGAGAAAACAATGGCCAATCACCCATCACACACCACAGTGGTCCCCACGTGGGCCCACACCATAGAAAACAATGGACAACCCCCTATATGCACACTATAGTTGTTCCCACGTGGGCCACACGATAAAAAAAATGCACAAACACCTATACTCACAATACAATGGTCCCCATGTGGGCCACACCATAGAAAACAATGCACATCCACACATATGCACACCATAGTGGTCCTCATGTGGGCCACACCATAGAAAACAATGCACATCAACCCATGCACACACCTTAGTGGGCCTCATGTGGGCCACCATAGAAAACAATGCATAGCGACACATATATTGAAAAAGAATCGAAAAAAATGATAAACAACAAAAAATGCACAGTAACCGACATTTTAAAAAGAAAAAATGAAAAAAAAAAATCAAAATAACTTGTGATTTTCATTGTACATGAAAAGAAACTCACTAAGGGGAAAAAACGTACCTATTGCAAGCTCAAGAGAAGATTCAATCAATAAAATTTCTGAAATTGAAGCTCCATAGCCGCCTGGAATTGGAATTGGGGAAATCTGATTTCTCCTTCATTTCTTCTCCAATGATCGTGAAAATGCACCAAACAGACCTCCATGCTCCAACAATTGGCCAAAGAAGCCCCTTCGATAGCCTTTTGGATCGAAAGATTTGAAGGGAGGAGATGAAGTTGTGTCGGCTAGGGCTATCTAAGGGGTTTTCGAAAAACCCTATTTTGATTTTCTCTTTTAAATTAAGTTTAGGACTTCTTGTAGTGTGAGTTCAACACATGTTATATCAAATAGACACCATTCTTTAATAATAAAATCAATACAGTAGTATTAGTTGCTGGTTTTATAATATAAGCTTTTAAAAAATATGAGTTTACCATCATTTTTAACAAAGAAAAGTTAAAAAAAGGTGCAGCATAGCGCGCACGTTACCTGCGCTACACGCTATGCATCCGTAATGTAGGCTACAGGGAATTTACGCTATTTAGCACTAGCTACGTAGCGTACGCTACCAATGCTATTTAATAGATTGCCCAAATGTCGTACTTTTCCACAGTCACGTGCCTTTAAAATGTAGTCTTCATTTGCAAAATGCTAATTCATTCACCATTTTCAAGGTTTAAGACTTGCACTATCCTAACTCATTGTTTTACACACCTAGTCTCCGTCCAGAAGATAGAACTTGTGCTTTGGATCCACCCTTGCCATAAGAAATCCCATGTAACGGTCCAGCCCTAACAGTGTAATATTGTCCGCTTTGCCGAAGCTCACGGATTTAAAACGCGTTACACTGGTGAAGGCTGAGACTCCACTTATAGCCTAGTTCGAAGGGCACTTCCTTTCCGATGTGGGACTAAGTCCGAGGCTCGACCTGCTGCCCCGACCGACAAGCTCGATCAATCCCACAACAAGGACCCGGATGACAAGCCTGGATGAACAACCCGGCTAACACAGGGACCCGCCCCCCCAACGGGAGAGAGCGCCCCTGCTCTGATACCATCTGTAACGGTGCCCCAATAGTGTAATATTGTTTGCTTGGTCCCTGTGTTATCCAGGTTGTTCATCCGGGTCCTTGTTGTGGGATCGGTCGGGCTTGTTGGTCGGGTCAGTAGGTCGGGCCTCGGACTTGGTCCCACATCGGAAAGGGAGTGCCGTTCGAATTGGGCTATAAGTGGAGTCTCAGCCTTCACCAGTGTGACGCGTTTTAAATCCGTGAGCTTTGGCAAAGCGGACAATATTACACTATTGGGGCTGGACCGTTACAGATGGTATCAGAGCGGGGGCGCTCTGTCTACCGTTGGGGGGGCGGGTCCCTGTGTTATCCGGGTTGTTCATTTGGGCTTGTCATTCGAGTCCTTGTTGTGGGATCGATCGGGCTTGTCTGTCGGGGCAGCAGGTCGGGCCTCGGACTTAGTCCCACATCGGAAAGAGAGTGCCCTTCGAACTGGGTTATAAGTGGAGTCTCAGCCTTCACCAGCGTGACGTGTTTTAAATCCGTGAGTTTCGGCAAAGTGGACAATATTACACTGTTAGGGCTGGACCGTTACAGATGGTCCTTGTGTTATTCGGGTTGTTCATCCGGGTCCTTGTTGTGGGATCAGTCGGGCTTGTCGGTCGGGGCAGCAGGTCGGGCCTCGGACTTAGTCTCACATCGGAAAGGGAGTGCCCTTCGAACTGGGCTATAAGTGGAGTATCAGCCTTCACCTGTGTGACGCGTTTTAAATCCATGAGCTTCGGCAAAGCGGACAATATTACATTGTTGGGGCTGGACCGTTACATCCCATTTGGTTTTTTTTTTTTTTAGTTCTAGATCACATGATTGTCAGGCAGTGGAACATATACATAAATTATAAGATATGGCAACCGTAGCTACTTTAATGGGAAGTATTCTGCTGCCCATCAATAGGTACCTTCCTTTCCATGTAGCTAATTTTCCTTCCATTCTTTGGTAATTACTGGGTCCTAGAGGCCTTTAGAGGGGAATCGCTACATGAAGGTAGCCTGCATGGTAGATGCTAGGGAGCTTGTTCTACCATTGAGAATTGCCACAAGGTCCCTCACCCCCCAAGTGTTCAAATTAATGATAAACGTTTTCCTCTTGTCTCGAGGTTGCCTCCAAGCACCTTAAATACATTGCAAGTTCATTGGATACTATCTCGTAGAATTGTAGAAGATTAAGGTGCCATTAGCAAATTTCAAATGCGACACATTTAGCCCATTCCAACCTATGTTCATATCATCAATCAACCCCTCATGGCTTTGGCCAAGATCTTGCTAAGGGATTATGAAACGATGACAAATAGGAACCCTTGCCTAATCCTTTGATATCCTTGAAAATAGTGGTTGGGGGATCCATCGACTAACCCCGAGTATTTAGCCAATGAGATAGAAGTCTTCATCTAGCTTCACCATCTAATGCCGAATCCCATCCTTCGTGACATATGGTTTAAGAAATCACAATCTACACTATCATAAGCCTTCTCTAGGTCGATTATCCAAATAACCCTGGCTTGTGATCCTTTTTTTTTTTTTTTTTTTTTTTTTTTTTTTTCTTCTGATGTTTGCATTCATTTGCGTCAAAGGGCTCCATCCAAAATTTGTTTGCCCTTCACAACATCTCCCTAGGAGAAGGATATAATCATTCCAACACCTTTCTAAGAAGCGATGTTGATATCTTAGCTAGGATCTTATACAATAGGCCGATGAGGCTAATTGGATGGAGGCTACACAACTCCATCTCCTTCTTGGGAATAAGGGTGATAAAGTATACCTTTCCAAAATTTATTTTCCCTTCACAACATCACCCTAGGAGAAGGATATAATCATTCCAACACCTTTCTAAGAAGCGATGCTGATATCTTAGCTAGGATCTTATACAATAGGCCGATGAGGCTAATTGGATGGAAGCTACACAACTCCATCTCCTTGAGAATAAGGGTGATAAAGGATAGCTGTCCAAAAAAAAGAAAAAAGAAAAAGAAAAAGAGGGTGATAAAGGAGGCTCCCGAATCCCTAGATAATCTGCCGTTGATGTGGAATTCTTTGATGAATTCATGATATCCTCGCTCCAAACGAACAAAAGAAAAGCAATGAGAAATCCGTTTGGCCCTAGTGCACCTTATCTGACCCAAGATGTTCCACTGCGACAATCACTTCCTCTTCTTTTATGGGAGTTCAATGGCATTTGCATCTTCATTGATTTGATTAAACTCTTAAGGAATTTACCTTCGGTTTATATTGCTACTCCTTGGTGAAAAGGTTGTAGTAGAAATCAACAATCGCGGAGTATATGACATCTAAATGTCAAATTTAAAAGGGAAATTAACAACATATAAAAAGATTCAAACTCTTAAAAATAATCTCTAAATAAAAAACCGTATTGACTTAATGACGCATAAAATCCTAATTAAAAGATTCTCCAAAATACAAGTCTTTCAAAATAGAGAAATACCAATGACATCATTGCACATAATATTCTATTAAAGATATCCCCAAAATTTTACTAAACAAAGACTCCAAAGTATCAAATCACGACCACGTTAGAAAAGCTCTAAACACAATTCCATGTATGGAGCCCACCAAATGGGTTGTGGGCAAGGTATTTCGTAATGGTAATAGCGGCCATAACGGCCACCACCGCTACTGTTACGATACAAGGTGTAATGGTTATTACGGCACCCGTAACGACCACTACAACCTCTCTTTTTTTTTGTTGAAAAAAAAACTCGAAGAACCTGTATCGGCTCCTGTAATGGATCATTATTGGGCCATTATGGCCTTTACGAGTCATTTTCCCATAATGGCTGTTATAGCATTTACGACCTCTTAACGTGTAACCATTGCCACCGTTAGCTTTCCGTAACGGCCTTTATGGCACACCATGGTTGCGGGCAGTGTTTGCATTATCTCCGATATTATCGAAATATCCTCGATATTATCTCTATTTCTAGCTTAGCGACACCGATAACACTGGTAGCGATACCGATAACACTGCTAGTATAAAAAATTCCTCATATCGGTGATGTATCACTAAATATTGTCAATGTATCGATATCGTCAATATTTTCAATTGTGTAAATTCCAGGCGTCGTTTTTATTGTCAATACATTGATCCCATCGATGTATCGCCAATATTTTTTACTGTGTAAATTCCAAGTGTCGCTTGTATTGTCAATGTATCTGCAATATTTCGATAATATCGCCAGTGTATCGATATGCCAAAAATCTATATATTTAAAAAATTCTCATTTCATATTTTTTTATGGGTGCATGGTTGTATGCAGCGTTCAATTTGTTGACGATAACATTGATAATATCACGATATTATCATTATCGCAACATGACAATAACGAGACCACAATCTTTAGTTTTTTTTTCAGTTGTTAACAATTTGTTTGGAAATTTCATTTGTTACTGATATTCTAAAATATCAATGGATGTTTGGATGGAAGTTCAGATTTTGGATGGATGAGATGATTGGACTGACTTCTTACGGCAACACATGCTTTTAGGCCCCCATTAAATAGAAACATATTATGTATGCATTTTTTATGCAATTTTTTTTATTCCTGAAAATATGCAAATATGTGTATTTTATCAACTCCTGAGGTTTCAATGAAAATTCCACTGTTTTTCCCTTTTTCCCCGCATTTCCGGTTATTAGCGATATTATCAGCGATATCGATATTGTTTCCGTATCCCCGGCTAGCGAAACTTGTAGCGATACCGAAACTTCGAACACTGGTTGCGGGACATGCAAATTGGGTTTTTGGGACCCACATCTTTGTGTGCTTCTTGTGATTGTTCCCACTTTCTTTACAAGATGACTATTACCAACTCCATATATTAGCAAAGCAACACCCCTCGAGCTCCTTGACAAACATTGTCAAGAAGGATATGGATGACTTGGATTTACTGATTACATTAGCAATCATATCCAATCTATTATTAAATATCACATTATTTCTTTCCAACAAAATTGATGGCTAGAAACCAATGATCGTGGAGCTTTTGCCCATTGCCCTTAATAGGACCACCCTTCTATGCCTCTAGAAGCCAAGCCGTTGAAGCTGATTGTCCACACTATGCCAAATTGATGAAGGCATCACACTTAAATAGTGGAAACAAAGATGAATAGATGGTTCACAATCCCCTATTTGTGGCACTTTCACTTATAATCTAGCCCTCACCTCCCTCTCTTTTGAAACGATCTGATTGCGAAACTTCTATTGTTTGCCAATTTCTGCACCTTGCCGCCCCTCCTGATCGAACTTTACCCCTTTAGATTAGCCAATGGCCTTAAGTAGATCCTCCTTGACCTCTTAAGCTCCTTTTAAAGTAGATGACCGGGCAATTTGATCACTAACCCTATTATAAGTCTTAATTATCTTGACCTTGAACAGTCAATCCATAAAGATTAGTGTATTTACTGCATAAGGTACCATAATGGAATCAAACCTAATGTGTTGCTCTTCACCAACCTTGAAGTTGTTGCCTTGATTAAGTAAATGCTCCTTGGCCAATATAGCTTTCTAGGTTCTATAGCTTTTGTATTTTGAAGTAACAGTGGACCAAAGATAGTTTGAGAACGATGGAGTGGTGAACAAAAGGAGTTTTTTTAAGAGGGGGGGGGGGGGGGGGGGGGGGGGGGGGATGTACTCTTAGAGTCAATCTCAAGGACGTTATATAGTTGAGAATGTGATGAGGAATAATGGCAAGGGGAGTGCAGAAGGAGGCGAGAATGTGGGATGTGAAGTGGGAGATGGGGCTGGGTGGATAGCAGTCACAAGCAGAAAAGGGATGCTGGGAAAGAGTTTTGGCTGCAAAATGTACTCTTAGAGTCATCTCAGGGACGTTATACAGGATAGAATGTGGCTAGAAATAATGGCAAGGGGAGTGCGGAAGGAGGCGAGAATGAGGGAGGTGAAGTGGTAGATGGGGTTGGGTGGATAGTGGTCACAAGCAAAAAAGGAATGTTGGGAAAGAGTTTTGGCCGCAGAATGGCCTTGTCTGAGTACCTGACACTCTATGCCATCGGATTTCGAGAAGGTTGGTTAGCGATTAATTTCTCTAGGGTGATTGGGAGGACGAGGATAGTCACGGAGGTGGTTGTTCTAAGGGATCGAAACATTGCTACTTATTTGGGGCTTCACGTTTGTTGTTATGAGTATGGAGGAGGAGCTTGCCCGTGCAGTTGAAATCTTGAATGGAGAGAACTTTGGTGGTAGGAAGCTAGTTGTCTAGAAGGACTTTTAATCCCGAGCTCAAAAGTATGGAGGAGAAGAAGGGTGTTAGTAAATGGTTAAGGGGGTGTTTGTTTTGCAAATCCCTCAAGTAAATACATGCAAATGAGTAATGATTAATTACCTTGCTTTCTGGACACTAAAATGGAATGTGTGATTTTTTTGTGGGGCCAGTATATTATATGTGGCTTATCCACTTTGTCCATCCATTTTGTGAGCTGATTTTAGGTCATGATGCCAAAATTGAGGCAGATCCAAAGCTCAAGTGAACCACACCACACAAAAGAGTGGGTTGTTTGCCTATCGTTAAAAACCTATTACAACCATGATTTCCTATGGTGTGGACCACTAAAGCTTTAGATTTGCCTCATTTTTGGGCTCATGCCCTAAAATGTTCCGTTGCAATGGATGGACGGCATGGATATGTCATAGACATCACAGTGGGGCCCACAAATTTACATCAATACTTTTCAAAGGGTATTTGCAAGGAGGCAATTACCACCATACCAAACATGGGTAAATGGTAATTATTACCCACTTACATGTATTTACCTAGGGAATTGAAAAACAAACACCCCATAAGAGTTGCAATGGTGAATTCAGTGAGGGAGGTTAGAAAATCGTTGGGGTAGGGTTGTTAAGAGGTTTTCGGGATAAGGTGCTGTGAGGGTGAGGGTGAGGGTGAGGGTGAGGGTGAAGAGAGAAATCTCTTGCAGATCCGAATTCAGTGAGGGAGGTTGTTAGAAAACTCGTTGCGGTAGGGGTGTTAGGAGGTTTTCGGGAGAAGGTGCTGTGAGGGTGAGGGTGAAGAGAAAAATCTCTTGCAGATCCAACCTTTCTTTTTTATCATCGTTGTGGAAAGGCGACTGATGTTTAAGGCGCAACGGGAGGCGTCTAATGGATGCTTTCTCCAGTGGAGTGAAGTTTGGAAACTCAAGGAGTTCAGAGAGGCAGTCGATTGAAGGTAGCTAAAGGAACTCCTGGTGGTTAGCTACTCTTGTGGAGCTTCAGAAGCTGGAGGAGGGTTGTGTAAGATAACCATTGGAGGAGAGGAGGTAGGCGGGAGCCTCGTAGCCAAGGGGTGACACATGGAGAGTGCTACTCCTCGAGAATTCAGAGGGGAGGAGCGCCCTCTCCGAACCTCCTTTTTTAAGTAGGCCCGGGACCAGAGTTTCACTCCCGAAGAGGCCAACGACGCAAAGGCTTGGAACTCGACTATGGACATGCGGAGGGAGCCCAGGGTGACATTTGTCTCGACATTCATCCCAAGGCAGGAAACTCTTTTGAAGGGCGACGCTGATTAAGACGATGGCTCTGATGACGACATGTGGCGGAGTGATGAGCTGTAGACGGGATGATCAATTTGATTTTGATACATGTGTGGAAGGTGAGTTCGAATGCCATGGCCCTTATAGTGTCCCCAGCACATGTTTTTAGTTCTTTGTCACATGCGGTTCTCGCTTAAACGTGTGGGGCTAAGTTATTGGGTTTCACTCATGTTATTCAAGTCCCCACGTGGGAATTCAAACCACCCTTTTATTGCTTGTAATGCCTATTTTTTTCCGATCTTCTTGTAATGTGAAAGCAACAAAGCCTCTTGAAAGGATCGATAAACGTTCTTTTGGAAGCGGAGTCGGCGAATGTCGCTCGATAGAGGGGGGTTTAGGCAGAAAGGTGGACGCTTCCTCAAGGTGGATCGTGCTCTTTCCTTAGGAGTGCAGGGGATGGTGACAGATAGGAATCCAATGTAGTTTGCATTAGGGGATTGCTTGAGCGTTGTAGAGTCAGAGGAAGGGGAGAAGCTGCTTAGCTGTACCCCAACCGAGATCGACTCTCTGGAAAGAGCTGTGGTGGTCACTCCTCTCCAAGTTGAGAAGATGGTGGGAAACATAGAAATGTTGTGCATGGTTATGTGGAAATGATGGAAATCTATCATGACACTTTGAGTGTGGGTGCTTCGATCTCAGAGGAGCAGTTTAGATGGGTCAAAGACATTCTAAAAAGAGTGGGGGCATTGGTGGGGATAGCCTTCGGGGCACGAGACGAAGATGTCTATGCATTTTTTTACCCAGTTTGTTCAAGCCAGGGGGGCTCAATGGTAGTATGATATACAGTTTTTGAAGCCTAAGAAATCTCCTAAAGGTATGAGGGAGTTCCTAAGCGTAATCCATTGATAGAGGTATGCTCGATTCTCTATGGGGGGCTAAATTTAAAGATTGGGTTGCTATTGACGCCAACGTGGCTATTAGGTGGATTTTAGTTTCTTGAAATTCTTAGAAATGGAAAACAGAGGAGGTTTTTGCTGGTGTTTTTTCATTGTCAGATAGGCTCAGCGATGTTTCCTCTGGTTTGCAATGGAAATTTACGATTGTGTATGCACCTTGTGTGTACAATTTCAGGGACCAATTATGGCATAGTTTTTTTTTTGGGGGGGGGCGGGGGTTTTAATGTGATTCAGTTTTCTTATGAATTTCCAGTTCTTCTCGGATTGGGTGGCTCGCCATGAGTTGGTTGATCTCCCTTTGGGGGGCACCAAATATACTTGGTCCAAAGGGTAGGAAAATGTAGTGTTAGTGCGTTTGGACAATTTTTTTATTGCCAATAGACTGGGTTGAGAAATTTCCTTTAGTGTCACAGTGTGGACTAACGAGAATTGCTTCCGATCATTGGCTTATTGTTATGGAGGTGGCTGAAGATAATCGGGGTCCAAGACCCTTCAGGTTCGAATTGGCTTGGCTGGAAATTGATGGCTTTGATCAACTTCATGCGGATTGGACTTCTATTATCTCCCTATCTGTTTGTGGTGACAGGGAAGGCTCTTTGTATGATGCTTTAGAAGTGGGAGGATAATGGGTTATTCAGCAGTTCCAAGGCATCAAATGGTGGATAATAGGTTTCTCATCTTCAGTATGCGGGATACACTTATGTTTTGCGATGTGGAAGCAACCTTGGTGGATAATCTTTGGAAAATCATCATCTGTTTTGAAGCGTTCTCCGGATTGAAGGTTAATATGGCCAAGTTTGAAATGTTGGGAGTGCATGTTTATGGTGATGACCGTAGTCGCCTTGCAGGTTTTTTCAGGTGTAATGCCATGTCTTTTCCTTCAACGTATTTTGGGTTGCCTGTTTATATTGGGAAGCTGGCCAAACACTTATGGGATACAGTTGTTGAAAGGATTGAAAGGAACTTAGCTGCTTGGAAGGGTTGCTATCTGTCTTTGGGAGGTCAGCTAACGCTTATTAAATCGACTTTCTCTAATATGCCCGTGTATATCATGTCTCTATTTAAATGTCCCAAGGAGGTTTTGGTTAGTCTTGAGAAGTTGAGAAGAGATTTCTTTTGGAATGGTGCCTGTGTGCGCAAAAAAGTCCTTCTCCTTAAGCGGGATGAGGTGTGTGGGCCTATTGAAGAGGGCGGGTCTGGCCTTAGAAGGTTGGGTGATATGAATATTGCCCATCTTGGGAAGTGGATTCTCCACCAAATGTGTGTTTTGATGTGAAACAACTCAAATGCAGTTGTTAAAACACATCTATAAAGAGAGTACCAACAAATTGAGCAAGAGATATTTCAAATTTTTTTTTTCTGACGTTCGCCAGTTTTAGTTGAAGCATCAATATTGCCCAAATATTAATGATATGTTGGCGAAATAACACAATTATTGCATAATGTTTGCGAAAGATCACAAATATGGTGATCTATCCGTGTACATGGGAATTTTGCGAATATTCTAGATTTCATGTCGCCCACGTGCAATCACGATAATATCAGCCGGTATTTTGGCTGATGCCTTTGATACATTGATCATTGCCATGTAGTAGGAGAGGTCAAGAATTTTTCTCTCTTTTGCCAAGAGGCTGATGGATCCTTGTATCTTTTACTCCCTTTGGCTTTTCTAATAATTTTTTTTTAGCGAATAGGATCCCTTGATACAGTGGAATGGCATAATAGAATTCGTTTAGCCGACCCCAATTAGTTGGGATATGGCTTGGATGAAGATGTTGCTGATTAAAAGACCTCTCTTGTTAGGATTTTGAAATTTTCAGTTTGTTTTTGTTTTTTTTTGAACTTTTTTGTTTGTTTTAGTGTTGAGTTTGTTGTTCTCATTTTGCATTTTGTTTATGTCATGCTGAGAGTGTACAATGTTTTGTTGGTGGCTAGAAAAAATGGGGGGTTTTGTCTCTTGTTTTCTTTTCTCATTGGATTTTCTTTTACTAATGCATAGATGTTTCTTATTGCAATTGTCCTATAAACTTGAATTTTTGATTGATATTGATTTGGTAACTTCTCTCAACTGGATCATGAATTTTTTAGAATTGGTTGTTTTTATTTTTTATTTTTGATTTGGTTGGATTCTTTCTTTCTTTCTTTCTTTCTTTTTTTCTTCTTATTTCGACTTTTTTTTTAATGCATGTTGAGAATCTAGCATTCTAATTCTGTTGGGAGTTTGTGAGATTTCCATATTCTTTCTTTTTTCTTATTTCGACTTTTTTTAGGCATGTTGAGAATCTAGGATTCTAGTTCTGTTGGGAGTTAGTGAGAATGAGATTCTAGAAAAAACTTGGATTTTTTGGTTTTTGGAGTTTTTGTTTAAATTTTGAAGTTTCCTATTGAAATTATCATGTAAAATTGAATTTTTGGCATTCACTGGTTGGGAAACATTCCTTTCTCTCTCATTGAAGTGCTAAATTTTTTGGAATAAGGTTTGTTTACCTCCATTTTACTTCGTTCATTGGTGAGTTTCTTTTTGTTGTTGTTGTTCTTCTTCTTTTTTGTTTTTTCATTTATGTTGTGAACCTAGGGTTTTATTTCTGTTGGTAAGTTAAGACAAAACTAGGTCCTTTTCTTTTGTCTTCCCCCCCTCCCCTTCTTGGGGGTATTTTTTGGCGAGTTCCTTCTTTTTGGTTTATGTTGTGAACCTAGGGTTTTATTTCTGTTGGTAGGTAAAGAAAAACAGGCTAGACAAAACTAGGTCCTTTTTTTTGTCTCTGTTTTTTTTTTTTTTTTTTTAAAGATGATTTTCTTCTTGTTCTTCTTGGTCTTTTTTTTTTTTTTTTTTTAATGTTGTGAACCTAGGTTTTATTTTTGTTAGTAGGTAAAGAAAAACAAGTTAGACAAAACTAGGTCCTTTTCTATTGTTTGAGAGAATGGTGCTGCTGTTCTTGAAATGTTTTTTTTTTTTTTTTTTCCTGAAATGTGCTGGTCTTGAAATGTTGTGTTATGGTTTTATTTTGGGGGGGGGGGGGGGGGGGGGGGGGGGGATGGGATGTGATGGCAGGTTTTTTTTTTCTTTTTTTCCTTAGGACCTCGCAACGTGTTATGGTTGCCACCATTGTCTTTACATAATAGCCTTTACGGCACACCATGGGGGGGCGTAATGGGCTGTTACAGGTTTTTTTTTTTTCCTTTTACGTCATATTTTTTAATTTAAAAATATGATGAATATGATAAATAGTAAGAAAAAAGCAAAAAATATAAAAATGCGTAAAAGATTATTCATTTTTTCAAGTAGAAGCATGTTCAAACAAGTTATTAAGTATCATTTATTGAAAGCCAATCCACACATATGAAGTCATAAACCAAATCAAATAATTATCACATCAACAACTTTCCAAGCAAACTACTTTAATTAACAATGTCTAATTGAAAACCATGAGTCACAACTCACAAGTATGAAAAGAAATAAAAATTCCACAGATTATGAAGTACAAGACATGATGTCATCTATACAAAGAGGGGTTTTTGAAAACCCTCTCTTTTAAGTTTAGTTTGAAAGATTTTTTGAGTGTGTGAGTTTCACACCAACTTCAGCGAAGGATCACCACCATTTGAAGTGAAAGTAGATGAAGAAAGGTTTGGTTTTAACTTTATTATGTTTTTAATAATGTGAGTTTTACACAATTTTTAACAAACAAAACTTAAAATAGAAAGCTGGATCAATCACATGTACTCACCTTGGATTGTCGCTATCAAACATACGGTTGGACAATAAAAATGGGTGGTTTAAACAATTTTGAGTGAAAATGGTCCATCGTCAAATTTGGACCCATCCATTGAGATCACTTCGATCAGTTAAGCCAACCATATGATCCATGATAAGTAAATATTTTTTTTGAAAAGCAATCTATCATATGTAAAATTTAAATTTAAATTTTAAAAAAGAAAAAAATGGTTCAAATCATTGTAGTAACCAGTGATTTAAATATCGATAGGTTGATGCTATTGATATCGCATGTGACCGATACGATATACACAAGTTATTAAATTCCCTTGTATCGGACAAAATATCGCAATTAGTGTTTTAAATAGCTTTGCTATATAGCATGTAGCTTTCGCTATGTGGCTTAGCCTTAATGCCTTAGAGCTTATGAAAATAACTTAAATCATGTCTAACCTATGTTATGCTAATTTCACATACGCTGCATGCTATATAACCTATGTTATGCTAAGTTTGCTTTCGCTACATGCTACATAGCTTACACCACAAGTTATTTTTCACTAAAACGTTAAAAAAATCAAGTAATGGTTTTAATGATTTGTTACATTTTTCCATTTTTTCAATAAAAATAGTTAAATCTTTTGAATTTTAGTAAAATAATACTGAGTAATAGAATTAAATTAGTTAGATTGATCTTTCTTTACCTTTATATTTAATCTTTACCTATTTTCATACTATTTTAAGCTGTGTTTGGTTGCACCAACTTTTTTTTTTTCTAAATGAATTGGTTGCACCAAATTTCATTTTTAATCAGATTAATTTGGTGAAATTTGGTGCAAAATATCATAAAATTTTATGATATTTGGTGCAACCAAGTACAACCCTAGGGTGTGTTTGGATGCTTCCCTTTTTTTATTTTTCAAAAAAAAAAAAAAAAAAAAAACCAAGTACAACTCTAATTAAAAATCTAGAAGTAGTGTGTAGCTTACCCTACACTCTATATGGCTTAAGCCTCATGCTTTAGAGCGGTGAATACTGCTCCCCAAGCTATTGGCTTTTTAAAAATCGATTAATGGTTTCAATGATTTTACTGATCGTAATGTATCGCGGTGTGTGTGTGTGTGTGTGTGTGTGTGTGTTACTGGAATAATTTCAAACTCTTCTTCCCTATCCTCCATGATTGAGGTATTAATCTCCTCCACCCCCTTAGAATTGTGAACAATCTCTGAGATGGTGGTAAGCTGTATTTCAAAGACGTTGTCTGAACTTGCATTACCCCATCCAGAATCAACACATCATCATCAGTTTCCTTGGCGAAATCCTGGACGGTTACGAAAGACCGTCCCTCCACTTTAAAAGCTTCAAGTAGGCTTTCTGTTTTCTTGCAGGGACAACATACGCGCTGTTGATGGGGCTGGGGATTTGTTGTGACTCCGTCTCAACCAGATTGTCCTGATCATCATTGTCGTAGTGAAAATGTGTTAGTAACCATCGTTTCATCCGAGGCCATGAATGCATTGGCGCATTCAACAGTCGCGTTTGCTCATGCTGAAGTTGTTCCCACTACGCTGAAGCGCTACCTTTCAACTTATACGCTGCGAACTGAACCTCCTCCTCTGGGATATGCGTATAGTCGAAGAAGCGTTCGACTTTAAAGAGCCGTTCATCGATATGACTTCGACCATTGAAGCTAGGGATATCCATCGGTTTCCTGTAAGATCGATCTGTCTGATTCTCTTGATCGTAAAATCCAGTGGAACCCGGAAGTGGGATTCCACTATGAACATGAAGTTCTATGGCCTCCGCTACATGGGCAAGGGCAGCCTGCAACCCTTGCATGGCTTACCGACTCTCCCACCTAAATGCTCTAAAAGCCGCTGCTGATAGAGGTTGATCCCCTAGATCACCATCTATGGGGTTGCTGTCCAAACCGTTGTTCGTTGTCATCGGTCCGAGGGGTGTCCTCTATGGCTGTGAATGGGTCAGTGGGCCCGATGGGGTACCCAGACCCGACCCGACCCGACCCGACCCAACCCAAACTCGGCCCGTTTATTAAATGGTACGGGTCTGGGTCCAAGAACAGACCCAGTT
This sequence comes from Liriodendron chinense, assembly GCA_003013855.2. Classification (NCBI taxonomy): domain Eukaryota; kingdom Viridiplantae; phylum Streptophyta; class Magnoliopsida; order Magnoliales; family Magnoliaceae; genus Liriodendron; species Liriodendron chinense. Next base: position 14,222,912 of record ML058484.1, read on the forward strand.
GCTAAATGGGTCTGGATTTGATTTCCTTTATATTAGGCTCGACCCGAACCCATTTAGTAAATGGGAGGGTTTGATCTATGTTGTAAGGGACCCATCCTGGCCCGGACCCGCCCATACTCAGTTTTAAACCTAATAAAAATGCTTGCATACCAAATCTAGATCCATTAGACTTGACCCATTTATAAATGGGTTTGGGTTGATCTCCCTCTACCAGACCCAGACTCACTTATAAATGGGTCTAATAGGGTTGACTCAGGCCCGACCCAAACCCGCCTATTTAGTAAAAGGGTCTGGGTCTAAAATTTGGACCCAAGCTCATTTAGTAAATGGGCGGGTTTGGTTTTGGCTAAATTCGCCCCAAACCCGATCATTTACAGCCCTAGTGTCCTTGCTCTGATACCACTTGACGCAGGGGGGGCTGTGGTGAGGTTGATCACTGTCTTCCTCACGGGATAACTACCTTGTATCCATAAGGCTTCCTAGACTCCGTAATAAGGCTTCTTCAAATCCACGAGGGAAAATCTCGAATCCACGAGAAGAAAGAGACAAAAGTCTGAAATTTTATTGATAATATGAGAGATAACATTAGAAACGAATTTAACAACCTTATAAAACCATAAACAAACCCTAATTCGTATTTACTAAAAATAGTGAGTTTCCTGAAATAGAAAGTTACTAAAAGTAGTAAACTCCTAACTAGACTATTACTAAGTAGCAATGTTGTCAAATCGTAAATCATATCATAAATCGTTGTCTTGTCTGAATCGTATTGTATCGTAAATCGTAAGATTTTTTTAGATTTTCATAAAAATATCATAAAAAATAACAAATAATTATACATAGATAAGAAAAATTAAAAAAACATATCAATCATCCATTTAGCGACACTGGTCCATAATTTAATTAATTAACTTTAAGTTAATATATGCCTCATCCCTCATGTACAATTTTTTAAGGCAATGTACATGGGTCCACCTCGATGTATGTATTATATATCTATGTCGTTCATCCATTTTACTAACTCATTTTATGACATGGTCCAAAAATAAGGTAGATCCATATCTCAGGTGGACCACTAGTGGGTGAGGCCCTAAATGTGGGGCCTATCTCAATTATTTTGCCAACTCATTTTAAGGATGGGTATGAAAAATCAGACATCTAAATCTTAGGTGGACCATAATGAGTGATGGCTTGAATGTGGGGCCCACCTTTAACATTTATTGTATTAAACCTCTAAGTGCCCTCGACAAAAGGGTGGGTGTGGGGGGTCTCCCCCCACTATTTAGAGCTGGGGGGGGTCCAAGGGGGGCGGCGTCGAACCAAGTGAGCGTAAAATCCAGTAAAATTACAGTTGTAAAATTGTCCAGTTTTCTAACACATGAACAAGATATGAACTGATGCATATTTGTATCGTAAATCGTAAGATTTTTTTTAGACTTCATAAAACATGTCATTAAAAATTTTATATAAATAAAAATTTTTTAAAAAAACACATCAAGCATCTATTTTGTCATGAATATGCAAAAAACAAAAAGATTATAATGAATATCCCCATTTACATGTATAAAAAAAGATAAATAAATATAATTTTCTAGAAAAAAAAACGATTGGTATCAAATTGTACAATTCATACTGAATCGTATGATTCACGATATAAGCGTACGATTCAAGTATGAATCGTACGATTTTTCCAAATTACGATTTTTAGTACAATTTGAATCGTACGGGTGTATGATATGATTCAAATAGTACGGTTTGAATCGTAAATCGTACGGTTTTAACAACACTGCTAAGTAGAGTCTTTCTAAAACTCATTATTAAGCAAAAGGAGAAACTTTGAAATAAACAAAACTCTAAAAATAAGGAAATACTACAAAAATCGGAATTACAAAAAATAGTATTTTCCCCCTAAAATCTCGTTTTGTGTTGTAACCGTGCGCTTTCTTGCGAAACGAACCGACGTGACCCTCTTTGTGGGTCGGTTGGCCCCAGATGGCTTGTTTTGGTCCAAATTCATAGGCCGTGTGTCCAATAACGATACTTGGATCAAAAGTTATGATCGATTTACAAGTTCGCCTTCTTTTGGCCCATCCTGTAATGAAAATTGTCGATTTTTGTCGTCTTTTCCTCGATCTTTTTCTGGTTCATGTGTGACATGAAGGTGCTCGATCCTCGCCCTTCATTAGGGGTCCTCTCCCTACATCAATATCATCGTTAAACTACCGGTGAGAGAATACCCACATTTGCCACCATAAGCCCATGGATAAGCCCAGTCGACATGCCTCTATCCAGCATCTTGGTAAAAGCTTTTGCAACCACTACGAACAAAAATTGAGAAACAGGATCTTGGCACCTTGAAAAAGCTTTTGGGGGACCCGTTAACCAGAACGGAGAATCTAGCCGATCTAATGTACTCTCGGATCTGCCTTCTTGCCTTTTGTCAACATCCCAACCCCCTAATTGTATCCTTTCCTCCCCTAATTGCACGCTTCATGAATTAAGAACCTTTTGCTAATTGCCTAATTCATGAATCTGTTAAAATGGGTTGTCCAAGCACCTCAGCAGCACATTTCATAAATTTGGCAATTAAAAAGATTGCCAAATTCACTAATGAGGTGTGGATCCAAACATTCCCTCCTGAATTATGGCTTGTTGATTTATGTTTGGAAAATTCAATTGCTTAATGATTATTTATTTATTTTTGTTTTTTATCCACTACATGTGAAATCATAGCGATTAGGTTTCTTCTGTAGTTTCTTGTTTCTTTTATTTACCAAATAACTTGTCAGCAGTATAATTCAAATATTTGTGTATGTTTTTTGCTCATGTTTTTGTGTGTATGTTCAAATGGGTGTTTGATCTACTGTAATGTAATTTGCAATGTTGGGCTTTTATGGACACTTGAGTTAAAATTCTGGGTCTTTGATGTACAGCTGTTTCTAGCCTCTGTCAGAGGAGAGTCCCATTTTTTTGGGAAGATAAAGACAGGTCGTTTATTTCTCTTTCGCCTGTGGTTTATGGGCGACACGATCATGGAGTGTAAGGGGGGCAGCCTTTCTGGGTGTATGTTCTTCATATGAGAAAATCAGTGTCAGATATTTCTTTGATTTTGGAACAGTGATGGAGTGCAACAAGGAAGAGGCCATCAGAGCCAAGGACATTGCTGAAAAGAAAATGGAAAGCAAGGATTTTGCAGGTGCTCAAAAGATTGCCCTCAAGGCCCAACGGCTCTATCCGGCTCTTGAGAATATATCTCAGATGCTAACCGTCTGTGAAGTGCATATCTCCGCTGAGCTCAATGTGTGTGGGTCTGAGATGGATTGGTATGGAATTCTTCAAGTAGAACAGTCGGCAGATGAAGCATCCATTAAGAAGCAGTACCGAAAGCTCGCTCTTGTACTTCATCCTGATAAGAATAAGTTTGCTGGTGCAGAGTCTGCATTTAAGCTGATTGGTGAAGCACATAGGGTGCTTACCGACCAAGCAAAACGGTATCTATATGACATAAAGAGAAGAGCCAACACTAGAACCAGCGTACCCAGACAGGCTCCTCAACAGCAGAATAGGAATTCCTATGTTAAGAAACCCCCTGTTAATCAAAACAATTTTACTAATCATGCCTCTTCACAGTTTCCAGGCTCAAACCAAGTGCATCAGCCGCAGCCGCAAGCTCCTCCCACTTTTTGGACAGCCTGCCCGTTTTGTAGCATAAAGTACCAATATTACAGAACTATCATGAATCGAGCCCTAAGGTGTCAGAATTGTTTGAAGCCATTTATTGCATATGACACGGAAGCCCAAGGTCCACCAGGAGCTAACTCAGGAGGTGCGGCAAATCGTTCTGCAGTTCCTCAGGCCGGTCAGACAGCAAGACAGCAATGTGGCGCGGGATTTCAGGGAAATGTCAGTGCAGGTGCCGCAGCATCAAAAACCTACTCAGAAACAGGAACTGGTGCCCAGGCTGGTGGAGGGTCTCAAGGCAAAGTAGCAAAAGATGGGAATGCTGCAAGAAGAAGGGGCAGGTCTGCTGCACAGAAGCCTGAGGAAGTGAATAAGAGAGCAGAGAGGGTGAAACCTTCAGGAAATGTGAACCGGAAGAGGGAAAGAAAGACAGTAATGGAATCCAGCAAGAGCTGTGATAGTGATAGAAATGACGTTGAAGATGAAGACATGGAAGAAGATGTCGAGATTACCAGTGGCGGTCATCGACGGAGGTCCGTGAGGGAAAAGCAAAATATTATTTATGATGAAAATGGAAGCGATGATGACGGTTTTGGGAAGCCTCCAAGCTCAAAAAGGTCGAGGGGAAGAGGAGAGTCGGGCAGTACAAATGATCAGAGTGCTGAAGCATTTTCAAAAGGAGATGAGGAAGAAGAACAGAAAAGTGTGCCTCTTGAAGAAAGCTTACCAAATGGAAAAGAACAAAAGGCTTCGAGCCCCAAGGCCAAATTAGTACCAGAGATCATTGACTACCCCGAACCAGAATTCTATGACTTCGACAAAGAGAGAGAGCTTGGCTGTTTTCAAGTCAATCAGATATGGGCAACTTATGATGAATCAGAAGGCATGCCAAGATTCTATGCTCGGATTAGGAAGATCTACTCAACAAAGTCGAAGGTGCAAATCACATGGCTTGAAGCCAATCCCAGAGACCAAGATGGGTGTGATTGGGTTGATGAGGAATTGCCCTATGCCTGTGGCCATTTCAAAACTGGGGGAACTGAAGATGCAGAACTTGCTATGTTCTCCCATTTGGCTTCGTGGGAGAAACTTGCAGGTAGGTATAATTACTTGATATATCCCAGAAAGGGTGATATTTGGGCTCTCTTCAAGGGCTGGGATATTCGATGGAGTTCGGATCCTAATTCGCACAGACAATATGAATATGAAATTGTAGAAGTCCTGTGTGATTATTCTGAGCAGGCTGGTGTTGAAGTTACATACTTGGTTAAGTTGAAAGGATTCACAAGCCTTTTTCAGCAAGCGTCAAATAAGGAGATGAACTCCTTTCAAATACCTCCACATGAATTACTCAGGTTCTCTCACAGGATTCCCCATCATGAAATGATGGGAGACGAAAGAGAAGATGTCCCTAAAGGGTCGTTTGAACTCGATCCAGCTTCAGTGCCTAGGGACATTGAAGAGGTTGCACCTCCCAAACCTTCCAAGGTCTCCAACAATGTGGCAGCGGACAGCGATGGCTTGGATACCGAAGCCAACTGTACATCAGTTGCTGGGCATGTGGAGTGCAAGACACCTGAGAGCACGAAGGTGAATGAGAAGAATGCCAAGGAAAAGGAGAATCCGGACGTCAGACGTCGTTCTCCTAGGGAAAGGAATGGGCTTCGTGAAAACAAGGCTAACCAAGCAACTGCAAGTCACCATGCAGCTGAGTCAGGGAAGCATTCAGATGTTGAGATGGGGAATCTGGATGGCTTTCCTGATGACATATGTGGTGAAGTAAATTCTACCAAATCCCTGGCTGATGAGAAAGGGAAGGATTTAGATGCTGGGAAAACCACTTCTGTTGATTCTGCTGAAAACCACAGTTGCAATCCTCCAATGTCTCCAGCGGACTTCGAATACCCCGATGCAGAATTCCATGTATTTGAAACAGATAAATCTGAAGACAAGTTTGAAGTTGATGATGTCTGGGCTCTGTATAGTAAAGAAGATGATGGCATGCCTAAGTACTATGGTAAGATAAAGGAAGTAGAATCAGCAGATTTCAAATTGCACGTAACATGGCTTGAAGCTTGTCCCTCGACGTTGGAGGAAACCCGGTGGTCCAAGAAGGACCTGCCCATTACCTGTGGAAGATATAGACCTGGGGAAACCGAAGTCTTTGATTCAACGCAAGCATTTTCTCACCTGGTACAAGCAGAGTATGTGTCTAAGTGGAGGAGGTATGATATCTACCCAAGGAAAGGCGAGGTTTGGGCAGTATATAAGCACTGGAGTGCTGAATGGACCCGTACAACCCTGAAGGATTGCAAATATGACATGGTCGAAGTTGTTGAAGATTCCGGCTCTGTATTTAAAGTTTTGCTTTTGGAAATGGTGGATGGTTTTAAAACCGTATTCAAAGGAGTTGGCACCACGGTGATCATACAACGGAACGAACTGCTGAGGTTTTCTCATCGGGTTCCTGCCATCATGCTAAAAGATGAAGGCGGCAGCAAGCTGAGAGGCTATTGGGAACTCGACCCTGCAGCAATGCCTACTTCCCTATTTTGTTTGACTTCAAGCTGACATGGTATGTGGTTAGTATTGTCTAACTTGCCAACCACGTCTGTGAAACCCCTTTGTAGCCTGAAGTTTGTGGGAGCTGCTGACCCCCGCACATGGGAAAATGGAAAATATGCGTAGAATTTTGAAATGGATTACTTGCTTGTCTTTTGCATCCCAATGTCTGACATCCTCAAATCCATGCATATTCCATCAAATCATCTTTCTGTAAGTTGCTCTTGACCTTCTATGAATTCCAGTGAGCTATTTCTGAAACGTGGGTTCATCCACTGTCATTACTTTCCAGTTTGGAGGTTTCAAGTAGACGAGGCGTTGGCATGAAGGAAGGATGGCTGTTCATTGGATTCTGATCCATTTGGAATGGGTTGCTCATTGGTTGAGAGATGGAATATTTGTAGATCTTTAATCATTAGACAGGCATATCAATTTTCCGATATGTATTTTCTCTTACTGTTTTTTATCCTTCTTATTTTAGGTGTCTGATGTGTATGTGCAGTTTGGAATTTTTAGGCAACAAACAGTGGACAGGCTGGTATTCGCCGACTTGACAAGGTGAACTTTGCTAATCTTTCCTACTTGAATCTTTACTGAAATAGTGCCTCGTTGTGCATATTTAAATGCTTTGTCAATGGTGACTGAGTTCTCATTTTAGGAAACCTCAGCATATAGCCTGTGGCCTGCCACAGTTAGTGGTAGGCCTGATTTTGCATTGAAGCATCAGATGATCAAAACCTCGCTTGTGCTTGGTAATTGTTCTGGTGGCTGATAGAAGAACTATCGGATATATGCTTAGTTCGAGCTATTGGATACAGGCTTATTTCACGCCCTTCCTAGAAGGGGCTTGGGCGTTGGTTTTGGTAGACTGCTGATCCACCAATTGGTGCATTAACAAGGCAAATGTCAAATGAGTTGGTTGTCCACATCAACAAATGTACAATTTGCTCACTTGTAGGATTGGATACCATTGGGGGTCATCTGTACTGTTGATTTGGTGGGCACTGTTGTGGACAGCACGCGTCGATAATCTTTCCAGTTTCAAGATCCTAGTAGTTCAGTCAGTAGCCTGCAAATTGATGTTTATGAAGACTAGACTGGTCTACATTGAACAGAAATGGGTGGGATCTTCTAAGGTGTGAGATTTTTTCGGGCATCCTCCATCCACAGTGGGACCTATTGGATCAATGGCTTGGATTACCAAACAATGGTAATCCTCTTGGATTGGCAAACAGTATGTTATTGCTGATGTGTAGGATCCAATAACTCCTTCCTGCCATACGGCCTAGAATGTGCTAAAATCCATCCGGAACAGCGGTGTCAAAGGGTAGGGTTTGGGTTTCTTCAGAAGCGTTGGAACTGTTGATTTCCACTAAAGAGGGAGAAGAATGTGAGCTTTTTCGTGTGTTGTTTACTGATTCTTGATAGGTTAGCTCTGGCGGTTTGGGGCAACCAGACCTATCGAGTGCTGCATGAGTTAGCTACATGTATCTGCCCTCTTTGCTTCTGGATGCACTAATCCAATTGCGTTTTCGTTCTTGATCGGTTAGCTTTAGTGGTTTTGGGCAACCAGACCTATTAAATGCTGCAAGAGTTGGCAACATGTATCTGCCCTCTGTGCCTTTGGATGCACTAATCCAATTGCTTTTCAATGAGTACTTCAATAAAGCAAATTGGCCAGATTTTGATATAGCGTAATCTTTATATTGATGGGTAGGGTACCAAATTGCGATTCAAGCTAGTTCCAACTCTGGATTTGGAGGCAGCATAATTGCCATTCGATTTTTTTTCCTTTCCAAATAGAAGAATTGAATGGAATCTGATCTTTTTTTCTGCCATATGGGGCAAGGTAATTACAATTTAGTCATTCCTCATTTGATTGAGCTGAATATTCACAACTGAATTCAGTTGTCCAAATGAAACTTTTGATATAACTGGGTTGATGATCTCATGGTGATCTGTTTTTGTCATTTCATATTTTTTGTTACCTTGATTGTAGCTTACCTAGAGCTTTTCGGATTTTTTGTTACCTTGATTCTAGCTTACCTAGAGCTGTACACGAGCAGAGCCGAGCCGAGCTCAGCCATGTTCGAGCTAGGCTCGACCAATGACCACCTTGGCTTGTGTTTGGCTCGGCTTGGCGATCGAGCTGGAATTTCACATTCAAGCTGGCTCGACCGAGCTGAATCGAGCCAATTTTGAGCTCGAGTTGGAAATATGTATATAAAAGTTTCATATATATATATATATATAGAGAGAGAGAGAGAGAGAGAGAGAGAGAGAGAGAGAGAGAGAGAGGCTCGGGTCAGGCAAAGGAATAGGTAGGGCTGTTAAAAAACCAATGAAACTGATCGAACCAGTTAGTTTTGGTTGATTTTCCATTTTACTTCAAGTCGGTTTGTTTTTTTATATTAAAAACCAAGAATGTCAAGTTATTTGTCGGTTTGTGAAAATAATAAATCGTTTTCAGTCGAATTGACAATATATATACATATTCGAATTATATTTATTATGTATATGTTACTCCTACCGTATGGCCCACCTTGATAATATCTTATATATCCATGCTATCCATTTGTTTTCTCAACTCATTTTAGGTTGCCAAAAACATTAATCAGTGTGGACCACATCACAGGAAATTATGTTCAATGAGCGCTCACCATTAAAAATGTCCTAGGGCCCACTAGAAGAAGATATGCAATGTTTATTTGCATTCAACCCGTTGAGTTGATAAGGTCAAATAGGCCTGGATGAAGGGAAAAGTCAAATTTACTTGCAGCTTGATTCAAAACTTTTGTAGCTTATAATTATAAAAAGTTTTAACGGTCATTCACCAGTATTTACATTAATGTGATCCACTAGAGATTTGGATCTTCTTATTTTTTTGAACGTTGTGAATAAAATCGACAAAACTGAATTGACCAGAATTTATCCGGTTCAGTTCGGTAAGTGAGGCTTCATCGGTTTGGTTTGGTTGTTAAATATTCAAAATTGACTGAGTCGGTTCAGTTCTATATCACCCTTCAAAATCGAATCGACCGAACTGTGCACAGCCCGGGAAATGAATTAGGATTTTTAGTTTTTAAGTTTTTTTTTTTAATATATAATATATATTGTAATATTATGTATTATATTATATATAAAATCGAGCCGAGCTGAATCAAGCTACGAATGAGCCGAGCTGAATTGAGCCTAGGCCCACCTCGCGCTCGGCTTGGTTCGAAGCTCTCTTTTAATTCGATGAATCGAATCAAGCGAGCTAACTGAGCTGGCTCGACTCGTGTACAGCTCTAAGCTTACCTGACCATCACAGCGTGCTAGAAATTGTTGAATTTTTTTAGGCCCTGTTTGGTGCCACTTAAAATGAGTTTAATTCATTTTGGTTAGCCGTTATTATAATTAGAAATCACGATTGTTGTTTGGCGCCACTTAAAATAGGTTTAGTTCATTTTGGTTAGTCATCATTATAATTAGAAATCATGATTGTTGGTTATGCAGATTATTCCCAAACATTACCAAAAAGAATGGTTAGGATTCAATTAAAATGTGATTTCGAAGACATAAATGTGATTAACTAAAAATAAAATGAACTTGTTTTGAAATGACACCCAAACAGGCCGTTGGTGCAATCAGTCATTAGTAAAGCAATCGAATCTTGGTCAGGTCGGGTTGTTTCACAACCATCCGATCAACATTCAGTGGACGGGTTGCTGCCCTTAAGTGAAAATGGGTATCTCAATATTGGGAAGCGATTTCATCGGAGCCCACTGATGAAAAGAACGAATAGTTGCTGTATTAGGTTTGCTTGTTTCTTTTATTTTTAGCATGACGGGTCTATTAAATGCCAACTAATGGCATGTTTTCTCGCATAGTTGTAGGTAGAAGAGCTGTATTTTATATTAAAAAAAATGTACTTATTTAATATTTAAAACTATGTATATTTCAGAAGAAAGAAAAAAAACTCATTTTTTCTGCAATTAAAAAAACTTTTTTTAAAAAGCATGTTTTATTAAAAAACATTTTGAGAGCGATTTGGAAAACAAATATTGACCTTCAACCATTGATGAAACCGTATTAAATCCGAACCATTCTTCTCCAACAATGTTGGCTTTTCCATTTCTTTGACTGAATGCTGACCGTTGAAAACCGAACTAATAGAGGAGTTTGGGCGTGAGCAGGGAGTTGGTTGGCATATCTACCTAGGAATTTTAACATGTATTCCAAACTGAGGGTATGGAAAGGCATGCTCGGTGTTGTGGGTCACTTGAGTTTTAAATCTGTTTTGTCATTTGGTTGACGTCCTAACATGATGTGGTATAGTTAGATATAACTAAATGAACTTTACGTGGTAATTGTGGTGAGCTTCACACAACCTTTGTTATAAGGCTCCTTAATGATACCTGTATTAGTAGGTTACACCCAAGGAAGAAAAGATTGTGCTACTCGCGTAAATTGGTTGCTTTTATGTTTAAGCTATTAAAATGCTTGTTGCAGACTTGCAGGTGAAATTTAAACTATCTAACCAATAACAATACATTTACCAGTTTCCAAAATATCCCGACTTCATTTGTAAGTATCTTCCACAAAAACTATTATAGGGGCGAAAATGACCAAAAGCTGCCCACGTTATAAATAGTATGGATACAACACTTATCGTTTAAGGCCCCGTTTGGTAGTAGAATTCATAGAAATCCTTGAACCATGCCTTTGAAAGATTCAATTATGAAATCAGTCTCCATTCTTGGAATTACGAGTTTTGTTTGGCTGATTGCTAAGGGCGTGTTTGGATAACCGAGTTCCACGATAATGCAATTTAAAACTTACAGTATTACTCCTTATAGTAGGTTAGATAAACCAAGTTGTCAAATCATAATAATTCTTTGGAATACTAGGGCTGCACACAAGCTGAGCTAGCTGAAAAGCTTGCTCGGCTTGGCTCGTTTAAGCTCAGCTCGGCTCTGCTTGTAGGTTAGTTCGATCAAGCTCGAGCTTAATTTTAAAAGCTCATTTGAAAACAAGCCAAGCTCGAACACGCGTGAGCTTGGCTTGAATCTCGAAAAAAGCTCGGTTATATATATATATATATATATATATATATATATATATATATATATATATATATATATATATATATATAAAGCAAAACCTAACTCTACCTGACCTCACCCACTTTCATTTTCTTTTTCATTTCATTTTCACCCTCGCACAGCCCGTTGCGCCCCTACCCCTCCCTCTCTGTCCCTCCCTCCTAATCTTTCAAGTTTCAAATCTCTCTCTCTCTCTCTCTCTCTCTCGTTTTGGCTTCCTCCCCACACCGCTCGTTTTTGCTTCCTCCCCACACCGGGCCCGATAGCGAACGCCCAAGCATCCACCCCAGGTTTCATTCTTCTCAAATAGCTAGTCTTTTATGTATTTTTTTCTTTTTCTTATTTTGGGTTTATTTTGTTTGAAATAGAGAATACCTTAAAATGTGGCTAGTTTTGGGGGTTTTTGGATCGGATTGGGGTCAGGTCAGCTGGTTGGGTTGGGTTAAGTAAGGTCAGTGGGTCGGGTAGGGTTAGGTTGGGTCAATGGGTTGAATTGAGTCAGGTTAGTGGGTTGGGTCGAGTCAGGTCAGTGAGTCGGGTAGGGTTGGGTTGGGTCAGTGGGTCGGGTAGGGTTAGGTTGGATTGGGTCAGTTTAAACTTCAAATAGTTATAATTTGTTTAAATTTATAATTGTTTCTAATTATTTAAATTTGAATTATTTATAATTATGATTTGTTTAGAAGTTTTATATTATTGTTTATATAAAAAAAAGACAAAGCTCAGCCTGGCTTGATAGAGCTCGATCAGCTTGGCTTGAACGGCTATTTTGAGCTCGATTCATGCCATGCCAAGCCAAGCCAAGCTCAAGCTCAAGCTTAAGTGGGCATTGATAAAGCCAAGCTCGAGCAGGGCCAAGCTCGGCTCATGTACAACTCTATGGAATACCCACCAAACTTGGATGAGTAGAGGTGCGTTGAGGTGACATAGTTTTGTGGGCCCACCATGATGTATGTGGTATATCCACATTGTCCATTCATCTTGTAAGATTATTTTATTGAAAGAGAGAAAATGAGCCACATCTAAAACGATAATTGACTATACCACAAAAGCAGTCAGGATTGAGCACCTGCCATTAAAAATATCTTGCGGTCCACAGAAGTGTTTGATGAAGCTGATGTTTGGGGTCATGCCTTAAAATGATATTGAAAAATGGATTGACGATGTGGATATAACACATATTAGGCAAGTTATATCTACGTCTCACCCACTAGCCTAGCTGTAAGATGCATAGGCGTTTCAACAGCATATCAGGCTCAAAATACTAAGGAGACGCTAACCCCAATGGTGTGTGGGTGCATCGTGTGATTAATCATGTGGGTGTGTTGCCTAGCTAATATGGTGAGTGCGTTGCATGACTAACAAAACATTGGTATACGGTTTTACTTTGGATTACTGTGGCAATGATAATCATTACCCATTTACAGAAAATCACTTTGATTGGATGATCCTAATTGAATTCGTTGGCCAAGTGGTTGGCCGAATTGTTTATACGACAAAATAACCAATCATGGATCTTGGTCATCCATCACGCCCGTCCTAAAAAATCACTTTGATTGGACGAGAAGATTTTACTTATTAGCTAGAGAAATGGATGGTTAATATTAAATTAAGAAACATTCTGATTATGGAGCCGGTTCTTCTATTAAGTGGGTCCCACCTTTAATTCTTCGCCCCTCTAAAAAATCACTTCAGTTGGATTATCTTCTGCCATCTATTTTATTCATATGATGAGCTCTCTCAGGATGAAGGGGT